>VTGA01000004.1:0-1200000 GCA_013403825.1 Calonectria pseudoturangicola | reverse complement strand
AAGGCATTTATGATTGGATGTGTTGTCCTGCCAAGAGCGCTGATGGACACCCACAGTTGGGCAGTACCAGCGAGGCTCCATTTAAGGGGCGATTGAGGGCTATCATTGGATGGAACGGGTCTGAGTAAGGGCGCTTAAGACGCGTTACATTTGGACAACACAGCGCCTGCTCACGTGATAAGTCTCTGTATATTAATTATCAGCCTGGTTTTTCAGCTGGCCTTGGCAGCCGTTACTCCTTTTCTGCAAACGCTCACACGGGAACACGACACTCGTCGACAATAGAGAAAACATTGTATATGAGTACGCATGGTACTGATAATTCTAATTGGCTTGCTGTCGACAATAATTGTCAACTGAACGAAGCTGGGAGACTGGTATTCAATAAGCTGAGGAATGGTAGAGACGCAGTAAGTTGAGGCGTTATTTTTCACAATCATCATATTAATCATGCGGTGTCACAGGATCTCATATACAAACGATGTCGAATGTCGTAACGACCGTAAACGGAAAGGGTCAAAGCAGGATCCAGGTGGGGGACATTTACAACATTTCCCAGACGGATACCCACAGTCTTCGAAGAATACAGATCCTTAAGACGCTCCATACCTCGCCATATCGAGACAGGAAAGAAAGAAATCCAGATCGGGTTCCGGGGACGTGCCGGTGGTTTGAAACACACAGGTTATTTCAGGAGTGGCGAGAAAGCCAAAGGTCATGCATGCTTTGGGTATCAGCAGATCCCGGGTGTGGAAAGTCCGTCCTAGCAAAATATCTGGTAGATACAGTGCTTCCTACCACAGAATCCAGAACAACCTGCTATTTCTTTTTTAAAGACGATTTTGAGGATCAAAGGAGTGCCAAGAGTGCTCTCTGCTGCATCCTGCATCAACTTTTTGAACAAAGAGAATCCCTTCTGTCAACTAAGGTTGCCGAGCGGTTTGAAGCTTACGGAGAGCGTCTGACTGGCTCCGTTCGAGAATTGTGGGAAGTATTGGTCATGGCTTCGGAGAGTCAGAATGCCAAAGAGATCGTGTGTGTTCTTGATGCGTTTGATGAATGCGATGACCAAGAAGCATCCGAGCTCACTAAAGCCGTGAAGAAGTTCTATAGTACAGCAAACAACTCCAATTTGAAGTTATTGCTGACAAGTAGACCCTACGGAGGTATCAGAAGGGATTTCAACGATATACTAACTCCGGAGCTACCTGTCATACATTTGAGTGGTGAAAGTGAAGTGGAGATATTGAAAATTTCAAAAGAAATCGATATCTTCATAAAAGCTAGGGTCCAAGATATCCAAGCTAACCTAAGATTGAAACCCGAAGAGGGAAGCCTACTCTTGGAAAGCCTTCTGCGTATTCCTAACAGAACATATCTATGGGCTTACCTTATACTGAACTTGGTTGAGAGTGATCCAAATATCGGGAGGAATGGAATACGCAAAGCCACATCTCAGCTTCCTCGGACTGTTGATGAAGCATACGAAAAGATTCTGAATAGGAGCTCTGATCTCAACGCATCAAAGAGGCTTTTACATATTATTGTTGCTGCAGAACGTCCTTTGACTGTATTAGAGATGGACTTTGCATTGTCTATTCGAGAGAAGCACCAGTCTTACCAAGACATTGAGCTTAAATCAGAGGACCGCTTTTGCGAGTATGTAAGAGACCTTTGCGGACTGTTCGTCACAATAATAGGCTCAAAGATTTACCTTCTGCATCAAACGGCTAAAGAATTCTTGGTAATTGAGGACAAACCTGTACCCATCCAACAAAACCATACCCATCATCGCATGTACGCAATCAAGAAAAAGCTTTTTTCACGCAGGCCGAAAGAAAGCATTGAAACAGAAATCATTCCACTCAACGTTGAAACTCTTCCATCGAATTCTTCTTGGAAATATTCACTTTCGCAACAAGAGTCTCATCGTACTCTTGCAAATATTTGCATCCAGCATTTGCTTTTTGCCGAATTTCAAACCAATATTTTTCAAAACAAAAGAAAATTGTCTCGTTACCTCGACGATCACCTCTTCCTCGATTACTCTGCTAGATCCTGGGCTGTCCATTACCGAAAGGCGGGTATTGGGGATAGTAGTATGACAGAATCATTACTGAAGCTCTGTGACACAAGATCAGTCAAAGGCTTGACTTGGTTCAGAATCTACTGGCAAACAAAATACCAAGAATTTCCTCAGGGTTTCACACCTCTCATGCTTGCTTCGTACCTGGGACTTACACAAGTAGTTGTGCTGTTACTAAAAGAACATATTGTTCAGATAAATGCTGAGGATGAGAAACATCAACGTTCAGCACTTTCCTGGGCTTCAGAAAATGGATTTGATGATGTAGTGAAGGTTCTGTTGAGTAATGGCGTGCGTAATCAGAATAGCGTCTTCAGACTCTCGCTTCAGAAACGCGTTGTTCTCGACGCAAGGGACATATGTGACCGAACGCCACTGATATATGCTGCTCGCGGAGGTCACGAGGCCGTTTGCAGGCGCCTAGCAAAGGCAGGAGCCAGTATTGATGTAATGGACAACAATGGAGGTACACCAATAACGTATGCTTTATGCCATGGGAAGAAGACACTGGCTAGTGGCTGGCTCAAAGGGAAGCAACAAGATCATTCGGCCGATGACATTCTTCAGGAATTATTATCTTCTGCTGCTAGGAATGGCGATACCACGACCATCAAACTACTCCTTGAGAGCGGTATTGAACTTGATGTTGACGCAAAGGAAGAGTACGGCGGCACACCATTATTATGGGCTGCTAAAAATGGTAATGAAACCATTGCTAGGCTTCTCCTTGATACGGGTACTGTTGATGTGGAATCAAAGGATGATAGGCATGGCCGAACACCATTGTTATGGGCGGTTATGAATGGTCACGAGGCAATTGTTAAACTATTGCTTGAGAGTGGCAAGGCTGATGTGGAATCGAGAGATGTTAGGTATGGTCGGACGCCGTTCTCGTGGGCCGCTGGGAATGGTCATGAGGGCATTGTCAAGTTGCTCCTCGACAGTACCCAGGTTGATTTTGAATCAAAAGATACCGACAATCGCCTGACGCCATTCTTGTGGGCTGTCCTCAATGACCACCCGACTACTGTCGAGCTGCTATTCAAGAGTGGCAAGGTTGATGTTGAGGAACAGGATGGTCGTTTTGGCAACAAACCTTTCCTTTGGGCCGCTGCACACGGTCGGATCCAGACTTTTGAACTTATTCTTGAGAGTGGTAAGGCTGACTTTGTATCGAAAGATGGCCAATTTGGCCTGACAGCGTTATCATTGGCTGCGATAAACGGCCATTTCAGCATTTTTAAACTACTCCTTGAAAGGGACGACATTGATATTGACGTACCAGATGAAAATGGGCAAACTCCATTCTCATTGGCTGCAAGATATGATCAAATTGCTGTTATTAAACTGCTTGTTGAAAGTGGCAGGGTTAATATTAACTCAAGAGATAAAGATGGCCAAACACCATTGTCATTAGCTGTGAGATATGATCAAACTGATGTTACTAAATTACTGCTTGAAAGTAGTAAGATTAATATTAACTCAAGAGATAGATGTGGCCGGACACCATTGTCATTGGCTGCAAGATATGGTCAAACTGGTGTTACTAAACTACTTCTTGAAAGTAGTAAGATTGATATCAACTCAAGAGATGAAGATGGCCAAACACCATTGTCATTGGCTGCAAGATATGGTCAAACTGGTGTTACTAAACTACTTCTTGAAAGTAGTAAGATTGATATCAACTCAAGAGATGAAGATGGCCAAACACCATTGTCATTAGCTGCAAGATATGGTCAAATTATTATTACTGAACTACTTCTTGAAAGTAGTAAGATTGATATCAACTCAAGAGATAAAGATGGCCAAACACCACTATCATGGACTATAATATCCAGTCAAACCAGTATTTTCCAGCTACTTCTTGAACATAATGAGATTGATGTCAACTTACGAAATGAAAGTGGCGAAACGCCATTTTCATTTGCTATGAAATACCATTTGTTTGATACTGTTGAACTACTCCTACAAAGCGGCAAGGTTGTTGACAACAAAACGAACGTGGATGGTGAGATACAATCTTAGTGGGCTGTTTCATGTAAGTATATTGATATTCTTTTTTAAACTGATCGTTAAGAGTGACGATATTAATATCTATTTGAGAGGCAAAAGAAACCAAACAACACTGTTATGGACTACTACAAGGTGTGGTGAATTTTAAGTCGCTTCTTGAATATAGTGCATTCAACAAGGTCTCATGAGACAGGTATGATCTGTGGGAATTATCATATACTGATAGAAATGACAGCACTGTTGTCATATCGCACGAGAGAAGAGCAAGGGAATCTTGAATACAAACCTCTACTATTATATATAAACAGCGTGCTTAGTGAGGTCTGCATATAATCTATGCAGTATATCTAAAAGCGTGCAATTTAGAGATTGACCATTTCCAGCGATCAATGGTTTTAGTTCACCCTGTTATCAATACTGGCATTTTGAGGTCGCTGCATACTGGAATACAACCCCATGCTTTATTATACGTATGTATATACATATTCGCTAGATAGATCAAGCTTAGCTTATAAGGAATGCAACGTGTGGACTATAGAAAAAGTCATTCTGTCTTTGCTGTTATATAGAAGTGAAGAAATGGACGCATTTGGTATTCTAAAGGATCGATAGATTGTCAGCCAGCGTGGCGACCCAAAGCAGGCATTTTTGAGAACAAAGAGCTGGTTTTAATATTATCTACAATCCATTTCGTCAATGCTGCTCGCTTGAGCGAGCTTGACCATCCCTTTTCTCCAACTGGCCCGGCATAGACCTCATCGCTGCGATCAGCCCACCAGCTGTTTTCATCAGACTCCCCGGGGATCTGAGCAATCCGGAAAACTGTCCAGTCTAAATCAGATGCGTCTTTTTCGAAGGCTGCGGCAAGATGCTGCATGTTCGTATAAATGGCTGAAGCAAAGGTTCTCATGAAAACAGACACCATTGTTTGAAAGAATGTCCACCGATCTTCTGGGCGGGAAATGGAAATGGTTCCCATGGCGATGATTCGTCGGACCCCGAATTTGCGCATGGTGGGAAAAACTGACTCGAGGTATTGAGTGGCGAACAGCTTTGGATCAACTTTTTTGTCCGTAATGTGAGGGCCCAATAGTGATAAAACAGTGGAGCTTTCAGCCATAGCTTTGGAGAGGGATTCTGTATCGGTCATTTCTCCTTTGACGACCTTTGTTGTGGGTTAGCGAAAAAGAATATAGTCGAATAAACTAGTTATTGCTAACGCACCTTGAGTAAAGAATTGGATGAAATGTCTTTTGGAATTTTGGCTGGATTTCGGGCAAATACCATGACGGGATACTGGCGGTCGAGTAGCTCGCGGAGGAGACAGATGCCAGCTGGGCCCGTGGCGCCGAGGACGAGGACGCGTTTTTCGCTGCTAGGGTTTTCCATTGTGATATTTAGGAATTAATTGCTGCAGCTAGTTTGAATAGGAATTTGGCGGCTTTTATGGAAAGCCATCATGTCAGTGTGTATCCCTCCCTATTGACTATCATCACTGTTGTGCTCTCCGCCCAACTCTCTTTGCGCGCGGGGCATTTTCCGCGCGGACACGAATCCGCGCGGGATCTCCAAATGTTTCCCCACATGATAACAAAGCTAGCGAGGAGCACACGACTCGCGCGCGGGCCCAAGGCCGAGCGGACATTTACAAAAGACGATTCCCTCTTTCACTCGTTCGATTTGTGCATCCTGACAGTCGAGACCCATGTCAGCGCCCCGACGATGCGAAAGGATTCATGCTGGACGTGTCGAATCCGCCACAAGAAATGCGACGCAGCGACGCCCGTTTGTGGAGGATGCGCCTTGCTGGAGATTGACTGCCTCTACCATGACGACAAGCCTGATTGGATGGACAATGGCGACCTGCAGCGCCAGATGACGCTACGCATCAAATCCCAGGTGAAACACAGCGCAAAGAGACGCCGTGGCATTGCTCGCATGGAGAGCATTGCAAAGGACCTTTCCGACGAGCCCGACGATAGTCTGGCCTTGTCCAATTGGAATGACAATGTCTTGCCCTTGCAACCTAAGACATCCCCACTTCCAGCTTCCTCTCATGAAAGCGAAGATGCTCGATCGGACAAGATATCAGATACAACCCAATCCTCTCATCTTCCAATCGATCCATCTCTTCAACATACTTCATGCCAAGCACAGGGGTCAAATTCTACACCTTCACGGACCGAGAATGACATGGGCTACATTGCCGCATACATGGAATACATCTTCCCCTGCCTTTTCCCCTTTTATAAACCATCCATCCTGGATGCTGGACGGAGCTGGGTGTTAGTGCTGGCCACCAAAAACAACGCCTTCTTCTCCAGTATTGCTAGCCTATCATCATATTTCTTCTCCACTGTTCCGGTGCGTCCCGGTCCTGGCCACGACAGCTGCGCCAGAACCTCCCGAAAGGGGCTCCACACGCAGGTAACTTCGGCTCTGTCGACTGTCCAAAGCGACCTTATCGCTCTTGCACGACAAGGTGTGGGTGGCTCCCTCATGGACAGCACGTCGCTGATGGCCAATATTGTTCAGTATCTCAATTTTGAGGTTGCCATCCAGTCTGGAAATTGGAAAATACATCTGGAAGCAGCCGCTGATTTATTTGAACAAATCTTCCAGGCCCACAGCGGGCCAAATAGAACCAAAAGGATTGACGCTATTCTGGACGGGCTGCGGCCGGGTGGGACTGGGCCGAAGCCAAAGATACCAAATGCCGACCAGGCCGCATTCAAATTCTTCTCCACAACTCTGCTCATTAATGATATAATTGCAAGTACCGCTCTCACCAGGTCTCCAATGCTAAGAGCATACCATTCGGAATTAGGAGGCGAGAGCGACCATTCTTCTGTAAGAACTGAAGACATTCTGGGCTGTCAACCATGGGTTCTCTTGGTGCTGAGCGATATTTGCACCCTTGACGCTTGGAAAAAAGATAAAAATAAGAACGGAGAATCGATAGCGGAGGAAATGACATCTCGCGCAGCGAACATCGAAAATCGCATACACATGGGTCTCTTAGAATTGGACAACCAGGCCACACCACAAAAACAGACAGACCTGCGAACATTTGAGACATTTTTGGAGCATCCAAATTGCGCCTGTGATATCCGCTCAACATTCAACAAATCATTTATTGACATCACCCGCATCTGGGCTTACACCGCTCACACTTATTTGCTGCTTGTGGCACGGGGCTGGGACCTTTCTAATCCCCAGATTCGCCAGAACACAGCCAAGTGCATCAAGCTTTTCCAACAGATAACATCTCCCTCTTGGCTACGTTGTCTTGTTTGGCCTTTTTGCATCAACGGATGCGTTTGCCTGGATGAGGAGCGAGAAGAATTCTACGCCATCAGGGATTCGATGCGAGCTCTGCAGGCATTTGGAAGTGTTGGCGAAGCCATAAGTATCATGGAAACTGTATGGTCGAGTGATTCCGACTCCTGGGAAATTGGAGCGTGTTTGAGAAGTCTGGGATATGGGGTTCTTTTGATCTGATGGCCATATCAAGACTGCTGCACACGGCATGTGACCGTCAAAGCAAGTCCGTCGGCATAATGATCAGAAAGTTTTGTGAAGAAGGCGTTCCTATGTCCAACCATGCAATAAATGTCAATAACGGCCTTGTGTGTTAAGAAATGATAGTTTCAATTCCTACAATCTGGTTGATTAATATGATCGTTGACCTCTTTGCAGTTGTTTCGGCTTGTCCCCTTTTCCTTCTATGCCTAAGCACACAACGGTCCACTCTAACATTCCGAATATTCCTCTGACAGGTACATCAACCTATCTATTGACCTCAGATTCTGGCCCCAGGATCGTCGCAGAATTCCATCATCACTTCTCACCGAAAAGAGGCGATGAGACTCTACAGTTGTGCCCTCATTCATGAATACTTTGTGTGTTGGATGGCTCATAAACGATGGCGTGTCAATAGTGGCAACAACCTGAACTGTCTGCAAATCCGGGAACTGGTTAAGGCGCCGACTCAGGAAGCCGATAATGGAAGAAGCAGACTTCACAAATTCCTCATCGGTACGGATGACCAATCTTTTTAGCGACTTCGGAAACTGGAGGGGCCTAAGGTTGATGCCCTGCTCGACAATAGGATAGAAGTCAAAATGCTCCAATCTCGAGAACTTCTTCAGTGAACTTTCCACAATGCTGCTGACAAAGCATCGGTCGAACTTCAACGACTTCAGTGTCTTTCGGCAGGGTAGGATATCGGCAATAGTTTGGTCGAAATAACTGATTCCCTCAAAATCAATGCCGGAGCAATATCGAAAGATTTCCAATAGTGGCATTGCGCTGACCAGAGTTCCGATGTCGATAGACTTTCTGCGGCGGCCATCGTAGAAGACAGTGAGCTGTCTAACGTTGGATACGGCAGTCGAGATGGATAGATCGAATATATTGAGTCTTGAAAGAGTCAACTTGATGAGGCCATGGTTATGTGCGAGCATAGCGTCGATCTGTTCTGCGTTGAGATCGGCATCTGGATCTGTGCAATGTATGCTCAATTCCCTGAGGGAAGAAAATTTGATGGATGGACTCTAGCCATCACCAAAGGAGAGTTCGAGCTCCTCGATTCGTTGGGCAAATTTGAGAATGGTTTCGGCATGGATGAGGTTGCTTGCAAAGCAATCATCCAGGGCAGCGAATCGTTCACGCGGAGATTCGAAGACAAAATCCCACTCCTGGTCTTCCTCACTTATTTGGTAGTGTCGTGTGTAGTCAATGGACAAGCTCCTGAGCGTCGATGCAAGGGCCGGTGTTGCTTTGAGGGCTGATGTGAAGATGCGAAGTTGGTGATTGTGTTCCAGAGACCCGCCACCTCCAATAAAGAAATGGAACAGAAAGGGTTGTGCAGCTTGCTTCATCGATTTAGAGGCGAGGCAAAGACTTCGCAGAGGCTCTGAGGTGATGGCTTCAGCTGTGTATGTATTCCAGTTGTCGCTGCAGTGATCGCACAGATGGCGGCATATTTCGGCTTTGAGCTCGGGGGGCATCCGGCAGAGGGACGCCAGAGATTGTGATGCCGCCATGACGGGCAGGGCCTTGTACCGCAGATTCTTGAGATTTCGCCCGCAAACTGTGAGAGAAGAAGATGAGAGAGGAAAAGAGCCAGCTGGGTGAATGTTTGTGCGACATGGCCAGTGGCGGCACGTGATCAGCACTGCCAGGCTCGAAACGCGTTCTAAAATCTGCCCTTGATTCATTGTGCAGAATCGGGCTAACTGAGTACGTGCCACAATGACTCTTGTTCTGAGCTGCAACTACTTATCGTGTTGGGATGATGACAGCAGCGAGGCATGGGTCTGTAACGTCAATTGTGGCATGATTCGTCACAACAGCGGCTGCGCGAGGCTGAATGAGGCTATGAGGCGGCCGCAGAACAAGGATCAGGGCCGGCGCCTAATATTCCGTCTTATGTTCACCAATTAAGAGAAGACGTTGGTAAAGGATCGAACACACTCAAAACTGTTGGTTCTACCTACTATTCAGCCTGTTGATTGTAGCTGAGAAGATAAAGATGGACACATACCCATAGGATTCCTTCCAAAATATACATCTCCATAATCATCCTTCTCATATCAATTTTAGAACCTTCAGGCAATTAAATACTGAGCCTTGTCGCGTTTTATTCATCGCAATGTCTGGTGCTGTAAGATGCAAGGCAGACGCCGACGCCCAAATCAACCACATTCGGAGTGAAATGGGTTTTGAGGGTGAACAAGAACGTAATCGAAGACTCGTAGCAAGTCTGGCTGCTACCCTTGAAATGTAAAGGTTCTTTCATGTTGAATATATCACCAAAAATACCAACGCTCGCATAGTCTATCGGATCAGCTTTATCAACAGCCGTCCCACTTTCTCCTAGAGCTCATCCAAAATGCAGACGACAATAAATTCTCACCAAATGCGCTTCCAAGCCTCACATTGACTCCATCATCGGAACGAGGAGGACTATTCCTGAGCACCGCCTGTAACGATATTGGTTTCACATTTGCTGACTTGGATGCAATTACTCAGGCTGGCTAAAGCTCCAAAAGGAGTCACGCCAACGGCCAAAGAGGTTCGATTGGCGAGAAGGGAATTGGTTTCAAATCCGTCTTCAAAGTCGCCGATGTCGTGAGCATTGCTAGTGGCTACTACGAGTTCAAATTTGATCGGCAAAAACCACTCGGCATGATGCTCCCCATTGCCTCACGCTTTCCAAGGAGACGGATATCAAATCATACGCAGTTCCTACTTGAAGTGAAAACGCAAGAAGACTATACGATGGTCCAAACAGATCTACAAAACATTGATCATAAACTGCTCATTTTTCTGAAGAAAATACAAAAATTGAGCTTATGCACTGATGAGATTGGCATGATCCACCACACACGAACAAACTCTGCTGATGTCACATTTGGAGAGATCGTGACCATGACTTCAACTTTCCAAGCGGATACATCATCTACATGCACGCGATATACTATCGCCCGTCACCAAACCAAATCAATGCCTGTGGATGATAAAAGAAAAGGAGTTACATCATCTGAAGTACTCCTAGCTTTCCCACTAAATTCGTCAGACCAACCGGAAATCGGCGCTCAGAAGGTCTTTGCGTTTCTGCCTATTGATGATTTTAGATTCAAGGTTAGCAGTACTCTCCGATTGAAACTATATATGCCTTGTCACATTTTAGGTCTATCATATTTCATCTCAACGCCACGAAACGCCGGATAGCTAGAAGCCGGACCTAACAGTCAGAGATCAGTATCATCATCATCGGCACAGTCATTTCCGAAGATAACACTCACTAACAGTCACTACTGAATTCATCAATAAAAGCCTGACCTACGGTCAGTTAGATAGAGAAAAATCAAGCTCTTCCATGACATTCATTTTCCCCTCATCTTGTGATATGCCTCAATGTTAACTTTATCAATGGTCAGTTTCTTATACACGCAGATTTCTTGCTTGTTGCCAGCCGAGAGGGACTAGAGTACAATCGTGAATGGAACCTCGCGCTTCGAGAAAACATTCGAGATGCCGTCCTCGAAGCGATGATAAAATTTGCAAATTTCGCAGCAGATAGTCCAGGACAAGGACTGCGATATACATGGCCCAAATATATTAGCCACCATCAAAGTCCACAAGAGTTCTGGAACGAATTACACTACGACATCATCGAAGATTTAAGTCGCCAGCGAATACTTGAATCCGGAGATTCAGCCTCTGGTTATTACGAGGCAACGGAGTTACTTTTCGTCCCCACAAGTTTCCGATTTCAGGGAAACTTGTTGTTTGATTCTTTCTCGTTGCGAAGAAAACACTTGTCTTTCGAATACGACAGTGTTTATGAGGAGATTCAACTTCTTGGTGTCAACAAATTAACAATTCAAGGCTTAGCTGATGAGCTCTCCAGCTGGCTATCAGAAGTAGGAGTCTGCGCAGTTGACAATCAACCCCCAGAATGGCATCGCAAAATATCACATCTGTTTTGCGGAGAAGAAGACATCAAGTCTCAATTGCAAAATCTTCCAATCATCCCACTCAGAGACGGTTCCTGGGTCAAAGCTTCAACACCTCACATCTACCTTGACTCAACAAGCGGTGATGAGTATGTACCTACGGGCATTAAGATGTCAATCATTTACCACGCAGCATGTAAAGATATATGGAGAAGACTTTTTTGTGAGTTTTTAGGCATAAGGACCTACAGTCCTAGACTCGTCTGCGATATGATCATGGAACTACATGCCGATGATCGATCGAAGTTGAAAAACAGGGCACCTGAGGACCTGTTAAAAGACGCCGCTTATCTATTCAGACATCGGCACCACTATCAGCCGGAGGCTGCCCCCGTAATATACTTCCTTGTGACTAATCAAGGAACGACCTCTGTACGAAATCATCAAATTTACGTGGTTGGTCATTCAGCAACCTCCCATCTAATCACAAAATATCAAGACACGCCCAGGTGCCCGTTTTATATGCTTGATGAGCGATATGAGCCATTTATATGTGGGCAAGACCAGTACACCAAAGACAAGTTTTATGAGTGGCTCTTACGATCACCAAATGTCTCTACATCGCCAATACTTGTTCGGGACCTCCATCTTACCTCGGAATGGGTCTTTTTGCGGGACATAGATCTTGTGGATTTATTATTGGTTGTTAAGGATCGCTGCAAAACTTCGGCCCCACATCTACGACTTTTGGAGGCTGTCCCAGCCCTTCAGGTACAAACCCGAGATGGGTCCTTCCGACCGCTTGTTGAGTTAGCGATACCAATTGAGGAGCTTTTACGCGCTTGCCCACATCTTCCTTTTGCCGATTTGCCGAATCCGGAGACGTTTACTGTTCTCCAAAGATTTGGCGTTCTTGCCACACCGACTACAACAGCAAGGCTAGGAGAGCTTGAGAGATTGGCGAGTATCCCTGCCGATTCGGTTGATAGAGACCTTGTCTATGAATGTTATCGAGGACTAAGTTGAAGCCTAAGTCATGATAAAGCTGTTATCGTGTAAGAAAATTAAAATTCCATCTAAAACTTCTAAGGACAGTCCTAAATGATCACAGAGAAGCATTTGGTTCGAAACCTCTTGTATTCGTAGCCAGACCAGAGCCTCGGTGGGTTTCGCATTACCTCTGTGTATGAAATGCGCCTGCTCCGCTTCGTCAGGTCATCAGGCTTGCAAATCGTTATCCAAATTGTCGCGAATTATTTTATGAGCATCTTAGGGTCAGGTCTGCTACCCTGCAACACATAGCGGATGAGATTTGCTCCTTACCCGAAGCTGGCGAGGATACAGCAGAGCGTTGCGAAGAACTACTCATAATTCTGAAAGACTATCTTTCGGGTGACCCAGACTTCACAGCCGCTCAGTTCCTACGTATACGGCATGCCAAGATACTCCCGGTTTTGAGAGTGGAGAACGCGCCAGAATCTGGTTCAAGACCTCAACTAGCCCTTAATGCTATCCAAGATGCGGATTGGTATATTCCAGACCGCGTCACCCTAGAGGCGGCATTCAAGGGTAAGGTTAATCTTTTAAACTTTTCAGTTAAATCCGTCACGTGGTTGGACTTTCTCTGGTCTAAGCTCAAGTATACAAGGATGAAATTATCATCTGTTGTTGAAGAAGTCACGGAACCACGGGGATCTAAAATCCGTGACATTGCCAGAGAACAGGAACTTCGAATTCCAATTGAATGTGACGCCTGTTATGTGTTTGTTAATTATTTTCTGAATTTAAGCTGACATAAGATAGTCTCAACATCCAACCAAATGATAAGCCAGGTCAAGGATCCAAACCCCTATGTGTTTGGGCTGTTCCATCCATATATATCATTAGGCGACTGGGTTCGATTGAATTGGAAGAAAATGACCCCTTGGTTACATTTCATGAAACGTCTTCGACAGAAGTGTACTTTCGGATGTCACTGCCCGCCGAGAAACAGGCTGCAGTGAACTTTGCACTGGCGGAATTCTTTTCGAAGCGATTTGAAGTCAGGGCTGAAGATACTAACCTATTAAATCTTCTTTTGGGGGCACCGATTTAGGATCTATATACTCACATGATCAATCACAATCGGTTCCTACCAGATGATGCCGCCATTTATGCCTAGAGACGACCTGATCCAATGGATGTAGACGACAATAGTGACCAAGAAGGCGGAGAAGCCAATCTCGCGATATCGGTATCGCATTTGACTAGAAGCAGAACATCCCAAATACCGAATGAAACATTTTCTCAGTTTGCACCAGACATCCAGACTCCATATTATTTGCGCGAGTAGATTCCAGAATTCCGACTTAGATCCCGCAGTATATCAGAAAGTGCCAGACAATTTCGAATATCGAAACCGTTGATAGCCAGAGGCTCAGCTCGTGCTCGGTCAGGAATTGACGAACTCCAGCACCTATTTCGATCCGATTCAGGTTCAATACCGACCTGGGTATCTACCCTAACTAAACCAGCCACTTCGGCCAGTGGGAACTCGGAAACCATTGACGAACTACCTGCTCGGCAAACTGCCCTAAAAGTTCGAACTAGGGAAATTCGAGGCCACGGAGAGAATTTTGTATTCCATCATCTTCCTTTTGACAAGGGTTCTCTAATTAGCGAGTATAGATTTACGAATTGTTCAAAAGTAACATCAGGGATTGGACCTTCGAGCACTGGACTAGCAAACTGCGTGTCGAATTTGGACACCCACGGTTTACTTTGCGTGAAGGGGAATTCACTGACTTTATATATCTTGATCACACGGGTCAAATGAAGGCATTTTTTTGGGAAAAGGGTGGGCCTCGAACCAACCATTAGGTGGACTAACGCCACTACGTATCACTTGGAGGTCAAAACGACGACTGGACATTGCGATGAGTCGTTCTTTGCTAGTCAAAATCAATTAAATATGGTATAGTGTCCCGTAGAGCCAAGTTTGAAGCACTGTTCTCACACGATTCACAGGTGCAGAAATACAACAATGATGATAACAATGTATATACTCTGGTCCAGGTCTTCCGCATTGATCGAGACGATCGAGACTTGAAATTGTATCCTTGTCCTTGGGGGCTTTATTTGAATGGCACACTCGAGTTCGCGTCACAGGGTGGTTACCAAGTCTGTATTAAAAAGAGCATCTCAAACTAGCCAGCAGAGGGACGGTGCGAAGCTCAACAGTACATGCTGCTAGTAGCCAGGAGGAATCCCATGTCAAACACGGCCCTTTGAAAATAATCAGGGCTTTTCAAATTTGAGACATTAAGGGATGATTTGGATATCCTGGTTCAATTAAGTGAATGCATTGTGAAATTTTGGGTTTCATTTTAGAAGCCTTCATTATATCCCGCAGGCACTGGCTATATAAATGATAAAAGCATTGGGTCTATCTCCTATGTGACCACAGCTGTCAAAGAGAAATCATCTAATTTGTAGACGATCGAGAGAATATCAGAGCCAGTGACGCTCACTACCAAACAAGCGTCCACAGTCGTCTCTGTTCCCTCATACATAATAGTGTCGTCAATCTGGAGCCACGGCGCGTCAGTATGAATATCTTTGGAAGAGCCCGATACACCTCCAAGTGAAAAAGCCACCGAGGTCCAGCCATTTCCATCGCAGACATCAAGAGACCCGGTGGTGCAGCCAACCGCAATCCAGGTGGAGATTTTATATTGGTATCCGGTGTCCAGTTGAACAGATTGGCACAAACGGTGATCGGCTCCTGGCATAGTGGAGGCTTGGAAGTAACTGAACACGCAAGGGTTAGCCTCTAGAAAAACAGAGTTGTATTGGGTGAGTCGCACAAGTTGTTACTTCCACCATGACCATTACCGTTGTTTCTCACCCCATTGACTTCGGTGACGGTGGATGAAAACACCCAAGGGGTTGGGTCCGTGGCGCTGTTCTCGAAGCCATCGTTGTCAAATCTATTAGAGGTTGCAATAGGAGCAGCCTGCTGTACGGTAGTGATTGACGAGGTCGCAGGTCCTGCAACACAAACACCGAATTGGCAGATCTGGCCGGGAGCGCAGAATGAATTGTCTGTACAATCAGTTCCGGTGACACAGAATCCCGAATCGCAAACGCCACCTATACAGTCGCTCGTAATTTGACATGTACACTGACCATTGTCGCAGGTCTGTCCAGTCTGACAATTGTTGTTGGTTGCGCAAACAGGACCGGCTGCGCCAGTGTGGGAGGCAGCAGTTGGCGAGCTGCTCTGAGTACCAGCAGAGGCACTAGTTATTACATCCTCGGCGGATGGGGTAGCCGTAGTCGTTGGTGGTTCGTTTGTAAGCTCCGTGATAGTGACACCTCCTGTCGTGGCCTCCGTGATAATGGCCTCTACTGTCGTGGCCTCTGTGGTCGTAGCTTCTGTGGTCGTGGCTTCTGTGGCCGTAGCCTTTGCGGCCGTGGAAGATTCTGGTATCGCTGCTGAAGACTCGCTGGATGAACTGAGATCAACCGTAGTCGACTCTGACTCGATAGCCGTCGAGGTGGTTGAGATTGTAGATGTCAGGGTGGTTAGGTCCGTCGATTCCGTCTCGGCGGGACTCGTCAAAGTCGAGGAGAGAGATTCCAAAAGGCCGGATGAAGACTTTTGAGCTGGCCGACATTGCTATATTACTGGTCAATTCAGAATCTCTAAGGCGTTAATCAAAGCTGACTTTGGCAATGCATAGGCCTAGGCCAGATGCAAGTAGTAGGAAGTTTTTCGTGCGCATGACGATGCGATTGTTGGTGGCTTGGTTGCACAAGGGTTGTTGCGGCAGTGGCGTTGGTTGAGAAAAGTGCATGCATGAGGTTGAGTTGGAGCAACGACAAAACCACGATACTTGACGAAAGAAGCGTAATTTAGAAAAAGGAGTCTACTCAAGCTAACGAACTGACTATTGAACGCCACAACGGGGTCGATGGCGAATAGGACATTTAGATCACAAACTAGTGGCAATAGTGTCAATGTCAATCTGGACTAACCAAACTAAGATCCAAGTAGACACGCAATTCGCGTTCGGAGCCGAGATGTCAGGTACGCGATGAGTACCAGTCCAGTCCGCATTTAGAGTTGTTGGAGCGACAAACTAAAAAATTGTAGTCCTATGCCATTTGACCAGAGTACCCATCTGAGCTATAATGAAGTCGAGAATCTCCCAACCTTTTCTAAAAAGAGCTCTTAAAATCGCAAATAAATAACAAATCTGACTAGGGACACTGCCAAGAGCCCTTCGCCGCTAGCTTTTAATAAGAATTCGGCGATAGCCTTGGCAATAAAACCAAGGACAAAAGAGGACTGGCCAAGAAAATCCTGATTCTGTGCATCACCCCCGTGGTGTTGTTCTTTTGAGGTAAGCGTTCCATCCATCAGCTTGATATTTCTTTGCAGCTTCTACGAGATTATCTGAAGCGTACATGCCTCTTCCCGCGATGATGAAATCCGAGCCACGCTCTACCGCGCTAGAAGGTGTTTCGTATTGCT
The DNA here is from genome assembly GCA_013403825.1 of Calonectria pseudoturangicola. Classification (NCBI taxonomy): domain Eukaryota; kingdom Fungi; phylum Ascomycota; class Sordariomycetes; order Hypocreales; family Nectriaceae; genus Calonectria; species Calonectria pseudoturangicola. The sequence goes on along the minus strand of VTGA01000004.1, from coordinate 1,182,917 downwards.
GACCAAGATCATCTCCTTTGCTGGTTATGTTCACGCCCGTAGTGAATATGACAAAGTCTTCATCCGCAGGCAACTCACATTCATTGGCATGAGCTCTAGTAGCCACAAATCCAATCATGGACATTGGAAACTTTCGCGCAAGGTCAATGCACTTTTGGGTATAGACACCAGTCGCAAGACTAACTGCCGAAGTCATTTCTGCCAAAAGGAGAAATGCTCGCTGATCGCGAAATGGGAACTCTGGGTGCAGCATTGTCTGATCGAGAGCTTCCACGATTCCATCTCCACCGAGAACTCTGAGGTTGACAATGTCGGCCCACTCAGAAAGTCGCAAAACGCCACCGTGATATTGCTCCTGAACTGTTTTGCCAATATCCACCAATTTGCGGTCCTCAAAGATGAGGAAATTATGCTTCTTGCCCAAAAACTTGAGGCCCTGGATAGTTGAGTTACCGAAATTCGAGACTATGTCAACGTGTGTTTTAAATACGGCGATATACGGCCCAAGGCCTGTTTAGGGATTAGCACACAAGACCTGGTACATTGAAAGAGGCTGCTAGTTACAGCACTCAAAAGCACTCACTATCAGCACACTCCTATAGGCTCTCAGTGTCGGTTAAATCTGCCGAGATGATCAAATTGGTCTTTTTGGTTTCGGCGATCTCGAAAAGGCGCCTAGCAACTGGGTGTTGATGATTGGCAGCCCGCTTCGAAAAGGGCCATATAGAGAGAGAAGCCATTGTGCTTAAGGCCGGCTAGGTTTGTGCAAATTGCCAGGTGTGTGTTGTGCAAACTCCGAACGAGCAGACGCTTTACAGCCGTTTCCAAAAGCTGAATTAAAATGTCTGCCTTGGCTGAGGATGCAGTAATCTTATAGTCTAATCTGGCCGCAATTTACTCGCAAGGTACCAGCACACATGGGATATTGCCTGCATACACCTTGTCGGCTTTTCAGGGCTGCATTCTGCAAACCTGGTGGGGCTAATAGCTGTTGCAGCAGAAAATGCGTATCATTTGAGGAGGCTTAGTAAAATTCCATCAACTGAAGCAAGCCTAATTAATGCAACGAACGTCTCATTCTTGATACCTAGAATAATAAATAAATTCAATACAATATTCTGCAAGTAGCAGGCTTTTACGTTCATACTAACATCGGTTGCATTGATCTCAAGGGCATGTTATTGTGAGACAGGGCCAAGTCGGTAGATAAAATGACCCTCAGGGTGTTGGCAAGCCACACAGTCCCACACTTACCAGCAATTTATACAATAGACTTTACGTTTGGATTTGCGAACTCGGCAAAAGTTCCTTCCAACCGATAAGTTTCTGTGGTGTCATCAAAGCATCACAAAGCTTGTATCTTGGATAAACTTTGACATCACGTAATTGAACCCAAATCCACTTGCAGAATTTTCAGTGCTTAGCCGGAATCATTCCGCTATAAGGAACTATTGGTAAATATTGGAAGCATAGGACGATAACGGTTAGTCTGAGTGGACACATGACGAGAATGATTGGATGTGGGACTGCGAAATATCTATCTAACCATACAAAACCACAATCTAACCAATCTATTTGATATCCTACATCAGGAATGTCTTAGCCAAGCCAATGCCCCCACCACCTGCCCATGTTTACTGGTTACCGGTGCAGCCTCGTTCACAAGACATACGAAGCTTGCATTGGTAGAGGCTTTTCCACACCCCCAAAATTCCCGAAAATGAAGTAAGACATTCATCACCAACACACCGACTTTCGTAAAATACGTTTATACAAGGCTGCTGCGTGGTGATGAGAGAATTTCTCACCCCGCTTCTCCTCAATACTCTCTATTCACTGCTGGCAATAGCCAAGACCCTCCTTGCTACCGCGAAAGGATCGCACGACTGCAGATACAAATACCGACTTTAAACTTGTCAGAATGTCGGCCTCCAACTTCGTCTCGCCGCTGGACTCGGAACGGCTGACAATCACTCGACATGGGCGCAACAACAACATTTATAAAATTACAATGCACTCGCTCCCGCACAACATCCTGGACAAGCCATTTTCTCAGGAGCTTATTGCCGCATTCAAATGGATCGAGTTACAGCTAGGAAAGAATAGTGAAGGAGCCGTCATCACTTCCAGTTCGGCGGGGGTGCCGGAAGGCAGCGATGGGCCAGCAAAGTTTTGGTGCAACGTGAGCTTTCCACATTAGCCTGCATTTATTTCCCTCAGTGAATCTCACAGCAGGAAACTAACAAAGTCTTGCCTCCATAGGGAACTGACGTAAATGCTGGTACCGAAGGCTTCTTTCCGGTGAGTTTCTACATCCTCTCCACCACTTCCAGATCATTAACCTTCTCATGTGCATTGTAGCTTTATCACACGATCCTGAACTTTCCATTTCCGACCATCGCCGAGCTGACGGGCCATACGTTCGGTGGGGGTTATATATTTGCTCTTTGTCATGACTATCGTGTCATGAATAGTGAAAGAGGCTATATTGCTCTCCCAGTAGTAGACGTTGGGTATCATGCTGAGGGCGGGGCCCTTATTCTACATCTAAAGGCAAACCCGAATATTGCTTGGAAATTGTTGCTAGAATCACAGAGATTCACCGGGAACGAGGCTCTCGAGGAAAGCTTAGTTAACGCGGTTGCAAAGCCAAATGAGCTGAGTAATGCAGCTATAAGCGTTGCAGAAAAATGGGCCTTGAAGGCTAAAACGGGAGTTTATGCCTCGTTGCGACTGGAACTCTATGGGCCAGCTAGCGAGGCGTTTAGAAAGCTCAGTCTTGTGCCAAAGGCCAAGATTTAGGATTCTATTGATGGAAATACCTACAATTAATTAATCTCTTTTTAATCTTGCCTCCACCATAACCGTATGGCCAATTATCGATTTATGCACCGCAACCAATTCAAGGCCATTCTCCTCAAGGATATGTTGGAATTCTTCCAGCTTGCGCTCCTTTCCAGTCAAACACAGGAGAGACAAATCCAGCCAATAGAGATCAAGAGGACCGCCGACCTCGACACGGTCCGGAACAAGCATATCGCAAATCAACAGCCTTGACGTAGGTCCCATAGCAGACACCGTATTCTTTACAAACTCAATACAAACAGGATTGTAGAAATCATGGAGAAGTCGCCGCATGAGGTAAATGTGGGCATCTAAAAAGTCGGAATAGTTAGGGCTTGTTTCATCCTGATTCATGACGGCGGTGGGTACCTACTTTTGACTGGCTGAGGAGTAAAGATGTCGTATTTCATAGGTTCAATACCAGGTAATTCCTCCGGGGTTGGGGTGTCGATGACGATAGGTAGATCCTGCAGGATCAATTTTCCTTCAAACACGTCCCTGCACTCGCCTTGGATGGCTCAGAGCGCCTGACCCCGACCACCACCGACATCGACCACAAATAGTCGCTCTGGCTCATTTTTAACCTGCTCCTCCAATGAGGCAAAGGGGAACATGTCTAGGATGGGGAAGTTTTGTTCCATGTTTTGCAGCGTCAGGTTCCACAAGTTTCGCTGCTCTGGGTCCATCTCCAAGACCTCGTAGTATGTTTTCCCCTCCTGTCCAGCCAGGAATGCAAAAGGGCTCTTTTTGAGATCATAGAGATCTTCTGGGGTGTGGGTTTTGGCGTAATCGGGGAGAGCGCCTCATGTTCTCAAAAAGTCGACGGATACACAGGCAACGCCTCCCAGAGCAGTGGGTTGCAGGGCATGCGAAAGCGCATTGCTGGAGTATGTGTCTGGGCCAGTCTCAACAGCAATTCGGTTTGCGACAAGGACTCTCATGGCTCGTGTAATGACTGATTCATCGACATTGCCCGCCTTAGCCAAATCAGCCGCGGTGACAGCATCAGCTGTGGCCAATTTCTCAAACGCCTTGATGCGGATTAGGACGTAGAGGGCACCGGCAGTGCTCATGTTCTCAAGCCATCTCATGACAATGTCATACGGCTCCTCAATGGCCGCTCGGACTGCATCCGTCTTTTTCAGCAGCGCCATCTTTTGCTCGGGCGACTTGTCGTAATCCTCCAATGCCTTGACAAGTGCCTTGGCCTCGGCCCGGGCTCGGCTGACTGCTTCGTCAAACATGGTGGCGACAGAGATGATGCAATCCGTCAGTCTTTGTCCAGAATAGTCGACGGGGTTTCAGGCAATTGAATTGAGGGATCCAGATTTGTCCAAAAACAACAGGTGTTCGCAGCCTCTTTACCCCTCACCCGGTGGGCGGATAAAGGTGACGACCCCTGCATCGTCGAGCTCCACCGCCCAGCGTCGGATCATTTCGTGGTTCCTCCCAGGTCACAGCGAACTCTTGGTGTGTTCGCCCAAAAATGCAACCGGGTAAAACGGCACCACTGCCGGCCGAGCCAAGCTTGCTCCACAGTGTTAGCTGAGAGCAACCGGAGCTTTGAGGGTTCGGCCTGCAGGGCACAATTTCTGATCTCGCCACCACTTCATATTCCTCAATTGCTGGTCAATCAGTTGCTACTGCGCCTTGGAGACAATGGCGGACGACGGAAATATTGTTCAGCCCGACGATGTGAGTAAATGCCACCCCAGCACACTCAATCGCCTACAACCTCGTGGTCGCAGCGGGAGCTAATTGACGGGCGCTATTTTAGTTTGCGGATCAGCAGGGCAGCGATGACGAGGTAAACCTTAACATCCACTCACCCCAAAACAGGTCGCAGCTCGTTAATTCTGTTAGGCCTACGACACCAGAAGTGAGAGATCATCACTGACCTCGATTACTTCGTCAATTGTCGAAGGAAAAGTCGGAGAAGGACATCGTACCTACGCTGTGTACGGCAAAGAAGGTGAAATGCTCCATTCAACCAGGCACTGTTCAGCTCGCGCCTAACCATGTCGCGTACAGAATATGGCTTTCCAATGGACGACCAGGAATTAGACAGGATGGACCTGTGTCATACCAAGTACTACGCCTTGTTGAACAAGAAGTTGTACATGTCTCCCATTTCCGACACTCCACAGAGAATTCTTGACCTGGGATGCGGCACAGGTTGGTCCCCTTCACTCACTGGCCCCACAATCAAATAAAACTGGAATTAACGCACTTGCAGGAATCTGGGCAGTAGAGATGGCAGATAAATTCCCAGGCGCCCAGGTGCGAGAAGCCCAGCTTCCTCACAATTTTGACGCGACTAATTTTTACAGGTTGTCGGTGTGGACATTGCTCCAACTCAGCCGGAATGGTAAATCTCAAAGCCCCGTCCATGGTCCAGGGTGGTTCAAACTACATCTCATCCGAATAAAGCTAAATTATGTAATCTTATTCCTGGTGTTCTCATATTAACTAGGGTTCCCCCAAACTGTCAGTTTGAGCTTGACGACATTGAACAGCCGTGGACGTGGCAGGAAAATACCGCCGATTTCATTTTCTCTCGAGATTTGATCTGTGCTATCCGCGATTTCCCCAAGCTAATTGATCAATCCTACAAGTAAGTTGATTTTCAGATGCGCGAGTTTCCAACTCACACTTGTCAGGCATCTAAAACCCGGCGGATGGCTCGAGTTCCAATGCATCACCGGCGTCTTGGGCTGCGACGATGGGTCGGTGCCAAAAGACAGCTACCACCAGGGCATGTCGGACAACTGTGAGCTTGCTTGTGTCAAATTTGGCACTCCAGTCGATGATCCATGCCGTTGGAAGAAGTGGTTCGAAGAACGTGGGTTCGTGGACGTGGAAGAAATCGTTTACAAGCTGCCCGTCTCGCCATGGGCGAAAGATCAGCGATTGAAACTATTGGGCATGTGGGAACAACTTAATCTCCTGCAAGGCATCGAGGGAATGACCATGAGGCTCTTCCAAAAGGGCTTGGGATGGACCGAGGAGGAGGTCTATCTTTTCACAACAATGCTACAAAAGGACCTGAAGAATGTTAAGTTGCATGGATACTGGCCTTTGTGAGTAAAAGTAATATGCTTTACTTTTGATATCTACTAACAATTTATAGCATCATCGTCCGAGGTAGGAAACCATAAAACTAGTAATCTTTGTTTCAACTTCGGAGAAATATTAGGAACGTCTGATCAAATCAGTGTAGCATCTACTCCCTTAAACTGTAAAGATAGTGACTTTATTTGCTCGTAAGAATTAAACTTGAAAATACGAAAATCATTCCATTATTCATTCTTTCTCAGTTGATACTCTTCTTCTTACACATGACCGTGCTCTGTCTCATCACTTGTTCGATTAGTGCAGCGTACCCTAGGGGACGTCGCTTTTTGTCACGCTTAGTCATCAAATCGCCGTAATGTCAGCGTCGTCAAAGCGATATTGCACCTCGTCCAATCATTACAGAATATGTCGCTGACTGACATAAGCTGCTGGGGTCATTTTCTGCCATTTTGTCGTAAATGCCTCAGCCTTGTTCTTTCTAACCCCAATATGCAACCGGATTCCTGCTACATGACTACGTCAACTTGCACCGCACGATAATCGAAGTTAGCGTAATGGAGCCTCCACTTAAGCGAAAGAGGATTGATGGTGGACCCGGCAGTACAGATGAAGAGTCTAATGAACTACCGCAAAAGTCAGCCTTGGTTGAGAGGACAGCACATTCCGTTTTCGAAGGACAAGGGATACAACTCTCGGGAAGCGGGAACTTCAATATTAGTGGCAATGTTAATATTGGTAGGTGCTTGAGGGATTACGGATCTTCGGAGCTAGAAATGCTGAGAGGAAAGTAGGCAGTCACAACCAACATGAAAAAAACGCAGAATTTCTCAGGGCTTTAAGAATAACTGACCCTAGAGATGATAAAACACGCATCGAACGGAAGAAGGGCGGTTTATTAGAAGACTCATATTGTTGGGTCTTGAATCATCCAGACTTTAAACAATGGTACGACAGTGAACAAAGCCAGCTTCTATGGGTCAAAGGGGATCCTGGAAAAGGCAAAACAATGTTGCTCTGCGGTATTATCAACGAGATGCAAAAGATTGCGGCAGGGACTCGGTGTCTGTCCTACTTCTTCTGCGAAGCCACAGATTTGCGTTCCAACACCGCGTCTGCTGTACTACGAGGACTCTTGTATATGCTCTTCACCGAGGAGCCCTCACTAATTGTCAATGCTCGAGAAAAATATGAACAATCTGGACAGAAACTGTTTGAAGATATAAATCAATGGGATGCACTCGTCAAAATCCTTTCTGATATTATGGAGCTCCAAAACAGGAAGCCTATCTTATTAGTCATTGACGCGCTAGATGAGTGTGTCGAACATCGGGATGAACTCTTGCAGCTGCTAGTGGATATTTCTAGTCATTCATGGGCCAAGGTTCTTGTTTCAAGTCGCAATTGGCAAGAAATAGAGGAGGCGTTGACACCAGCCTTTCAGAGAGTTTGGTTAAGCCTCGAACTCAACCACGACGCCATATCCTCATCCGTGCAGATGTACATCCAACACAAGACCAAGGAATTGGCGACAAAAAAGAAATATGACAAGCCGACATCTGATGCTGTTCTTCAGTATTTACTATTAAACGCGAACGAAACATTCCTTTGGGTCGCCTTGGTTTGCGAACAGCTGACAAAGTCGAGCGTACGCAATCGGCATGTGAAGCAAGTTCTGCATTCCTTTCCTCCAGGGCTTAGTGCAATCTATCAGAGAATTATTAATGACATTCGGAGCTCACTTGATGCAGACTACTGCCAAAAGATCTTAGCCATTACTTCCGTCGTATATCGTCCTCTTACACTGCAAGAGCTAGCAGTTCTTTTCCAATCCAGCGAATTCGACGACGATATCATTGCCTTGCGCGAAGTTGTGGAGTCGTGTGGTTCACTTTTAACCATAAGAGAAGACACAATTTATTTTGTGCACCAATCAGCAAAAGACTTTCTTATCGAAAAGGCACACGAGGAAATTTTCCCTCTCGGAAACGCTCATCAGCATCATTCGATTTTCTGCAGCTCACTAGCTATTCTCTCCACTACATTACGGCGGAACCCCTATAACATCCGTAGCCCCGGAACACTCATTTCAGAAATAACATTGCCTGATCCTGATCCGCTGGCAAAGATTAGATATTTCTCTGTCTACTGGATTGATCATTTAAGCGAGTCCACCTTTCCCCATTGCTCAGATCACCTCGATGATACCAATGCTATCAACTCCTTTATTGAAGAAAAATATATTTATTGGTTGGAAAGTCTGAGCCTATTGCATAAGATTCCACAAGGCTATGTAGCAATGCAGAAACTTCAAGCAGCTATGGTACGTTCTTGCCCGCCTTATTGGTTTTTGTGGGATTGGCTAATTTCTTGTAGCGACCAATAACTCAAGATATGCCAAAGCGATTGGTCGAAGATGCCTTTCATTTCCTTTCCAACTTCAGATATTGCATACAAACGGCACCATTACAAGTATACGTCTCTGCACTCTTATTCAGCCCTTCGAAATCTTTAATAAAACTCCTTTTTAAGAATCAGGAGCCACTGTGGGTGAAGATAAAGTCCGAAATGGATGCGAAGTGGGACAACTGCAGTCAGACACTGGAGGGAGAGCCCTATAGAGTGGCTTCAGTTGCCTGCTCAGTTGACAATCAATATGCCGTATCTTCCTCGTTTGACAAAACAATCAAGATATGGCATATTGCTACTGGTAACTGTATTCAGACGCTACGAGGCCATAACGATATAGTATGGCAAGTCATTTATTTGGATGGCGATAAAAGGCTCATATCATCTTCGCTGGACAATGCAATCAAAGTTTGGGACTTGACAACAGAGTCTTGCACACACGAACTACGAGGACATTCAGATTCTGTCAGAGCAATCTTGTTGCTTTCAGATGATCAGCAACTTATTTCTTGCTCAGACGATAAAACCTGCAAACTGTGGGACCTTGACACGTGCCGTTGCATTCACAGTTTTGATGGACACACAGATGGTGTCTGGTCAGTAGTTCTATTACCAGGCGCGAAAAAGTTTGTATCTGGATCGCACGATGGGACTGTGAAGATTTGGGACATATCAACTGGCAACTGTTTGAAGGCTTTTAGGGGCAATTTTCGGGATATTCTAGCGCTGGCATGCTCGAGTGATGGCCGATGGCTTTTCTCTGGATCGCGTGACTGCAAAATCAGAACTTGGAACCTTGCTACGGGTCACTGTCAAGCAGTGCTAGAAGGTCATAAGGATGAAATATGGTCATTGGCCATTTCTACCGACAACAGAAAGCTTGCATCTGGCTGTGGAAATGGAGAAATAAAAATTTGGGATCCCACTACAGGATGCCGGCTTCAAACATTGCGCAGCCATTCTTCGCGCGTAACATCGATGCAATTTTTCGCAGAGGACCGTCAACTCATTTCTAGTTCATTTGATGGTACCATAAAAATTTGGGACCTAACCAATGCCCACGATGAGCATGATGATGAATCATCAAATGACGAAATACGGGCAATTGCAATGTCACCAGATGGTCGACTCGTTGCGACTGGTTCAGGATCTGGCAGGATCAAAATCTGGGATTCCGCGGAAGGCATTTGTCAACAAGCTTTCAGCTGCAGTTACTGTGCCAGGGTCCTGACCTTTTCTTCAAATGGAAAATGGTTAGGAATTGAAAATGAGACAGGACTAAGCGAAATTTTCAACTTGGCCACAAGAAGTTATTTGCAGTTATTCGACAATAGTAGCGGCAGTGCCCTAGAAGTCCACAGAGCCGCCTTCCATCCCGATGGCCATCATGTTTCGGTTTCAAATGGAAATTCGATTTCCATCTGCAATATGGGCACAGGCCTACGTACCTCCTCATTTTGTACACAAAGCCACGTGACCTCAATGGCATTCTCAACCAATAGTAAGTGGCTAGCGTGTGGTTTAGAGGATGGCTCAATTGAGATTTGGGATTTACTAGCCAACTGTATGACTCAGAGACTACATAAAAGTAAAGACCAAGTGTGGCGTCTAACATTCTCTGCCGATAGTCAGTGGCTTGTGTCTATTTTTAGCGTAGTGCGCTATCATCTCATATGGGATACACAAACGTGGGGTTTTTCAAAAACCCCTCCATCCCTGAGTATCGTATCAGTGATATTCGATTCAATAAATAGCACTCATTTACAAACGCGTCGAGGAGCTGTTGAGATTCACCAGTTGCAGGCTGCTGGTGCACAAGTGCAACCTGGCCTTTGGGCAGATCTGAGTTATCAAGGCTATGGTATGAGCAGCGACGGAACCTGGGTGGTCAAAGATGGAATACGCTTGATTTGGATTCCTGCAAAGTATAGATCAGGTATGCTTATGGCACCAGGTTCAACTGTTATGATTGGCTGTGAAATTGGTCACATGCTGTTCATGGAATTTTTCGTATCTCATATGCAATTCGTTTAGAAATATGAAACAAACGTGCGAGAAACCAGTATACTTCAGCATGATAAAATCAACTGTCCAAATGGAATTGCAAAGTTCTCTAGCGACCCCGATATTGACTTTGACAAAACACCGAGCCGCTTTTTACATTTATATCAACTTTTCTTGTCTTTTTAATGGTGATAGATTTAAGCAAATAGGTCTATTTCCAGAGAACGACTCGTTTGCGGCGTTTGAGGGTGCGAATACTGATGTCCTAGACAATATACTTGAATAACTCTAGATGTTTAAGCGATTACAAGACAACCAATATAAGCAGATGGGACAAAGGAAAGCAATCCTAAAGTTCTTGGAATATACACTCTTTCCGAGGGGGATTTTACACTCTCTACTGATATATAAGCCTGGGCACAAATACTGTGGATGACACAATCGCCAGTACCAACTCAAAGACATGTCACCACGGACACATAAAACTGTAAGATTTAAGAATATATTAGATATCTTAGAGTTTAGTAACATGAAGAGATAAGAAAAGACAGATTGTTCATTTTCCAGGTCAAATAATTAGAAGTGATCATCTTGTCAAGAGTTGATGAGTTAATGTTTAACTATTTAAATAATTACTATTTAATTTAATTTGTTCTTAAACATCGAAATTTCAAACTCAACTTCTTTCTTAATTTCCCTCCAGGCTTTGCAAATTTATTAGCTCAGCGTAGAAGCCGTTCTTTTGCAGTAATTGGTTATGCGTTCCTTGTTCAACTATCCTACCTTGGCTGAACACAAAAATGGCATCGGCTTTTTGGATCGAGCTAAGTCGATGAGCGATGGCTATAGTCGTGCGACCCTTTGCTGCTTTATCCAATGCCGCCTGCACGGCGCGCTCAGACTCCGAGTCGAGAGCGGAGGTCGCTTCATCTAGTAATAAAACTCTAGGTTTGCGCACAAGAGCACGAGCAATCGCAATTCGTTGTTTTTGGCCACCAGATAAAAGGCCTCCCTTGCTTCCGACAACTGTATCAAAACCATCAGGTAATGACACGATAAAGTCATAAATATTAGCATCTATACAAGCGTTTCTAATATCATCATCTGAAAGATTTTCCTCTGGAGATCCAAGGGCAATATTTTCTTTGATAGTACCCTGGTACAAAGTCGGCTCCTGGCCAACAAGAGCAATCTGACTGCGATAACTGTTGACGTTGAAACTCTTAATGCTCTTGCCGTCTAAATATATGCTTCCTTTAGTCGGGTTATAAAATCTTTCAAGAAGCTGGATGATTGTACTCTTTCCGCAACCTGATGCACCGACAAGTGCCACATATTGACCCGGCTTAATATCAAGATCAATACCACCAAGGACAGGATGGCCAGGTCTCGTCGGATAGTGGAAGTGCACATTTCGTAGTTCGATACGCCCAGTGGTTTCGTCAATCTTGTCTCCCTCCTCAGACCAAACGTCAATAGAGGGTTTGCGCTCGAATAGATCCTTGAGAGATTTAGCTGCCAGGTAAGCTTTGCTCATGCTAGCGGCGTAGGAAAAGAAAGCGCCAGCAGACTGGGCGCTGAAAACAACAGCACAGAAGCAAACGAAGAATTGGAACAAAGTGTATTCCAACTTGGCAATCAATGTACCACCGTACCAAAAACATAATGCCAGAATTAGAAAAATCAGTGCTTCTGACAGTGCAAAGATGAGGCTTGATTTGAGGACTGAGTGTAGACTTTTGTTCTGTTGAACTTCCAAGGATCTGCGATATTCTTCGAGAACAGCAGTCTCACGGTTGAGTGAGTTGATAGTTCGTATAGCTGAAACAGCTTCCGAAGCGTAGGATGCTGAACTCGCATATGCTTTTTGAGCACGAGTATCAAAACTAGCAAGCAGTGCGAATCGATAATAACCACAGGCTACTAGCAACGGAATCGTGGAAGCACTAACAAGTGCTAGCTTCCAGCCAATGGCAATTCCAATAACCAATCCGACAATGATAGTTGTTAGAATCATGAGAAGACTTCCGAGGGTGACGCCACTAAGCCCAGCTACATCAGTTATCGTTGTTGATAGAAAAGAGGTCAAGGCGCCGGAAGTGTGTTCTTCGTGATCAAAGTAGGCAATGTCCTGGCGGAGAATTTGTTTAAAGGCGGAAAGCCTTGCGCGATGAATCAACCGTTCAGAGCACTTGCCAAATAGGATACCGCTGACGGAGTGCGAAATTCCCAATGCTCCAGCCAGCATGACGTACATGGCTGCCCAAAAGTCGGAGTCTTTCTTGACAGAAGCCTGGTTGGACGGGGTCAGAGGTGTCGATAATGTACTGATGACCTTGGCGAGAAAGATGGTTTGAACAGGTGTTCCAGCGCCAGCGATGATTGAGAAGAAAATGCCACCAAGCATTAGAAGCTTTTCCTGCTTGTTAAATGATGCAACGAGCTTGACTAAGCTCCACAGAGTCGCCTTATTGATCTTGGTAACGTCATCCTGGCTGTTGTCAATAGTGCCCACTGTTGAATAACGCCTTAGCTCTATAGCTGTGCCGCTTTCCGTCGTGCGCCCTTCGTCTGCCCATGATGGCTTGCTCTCAAGTAGGGTGTTGTCATCGTCATCATCATGATCGGGAGTCTTGTCCGCGGGCTGATCCACATCTTGAGCCTCGACAAGATCAAAGTAAGCACCTCGCTTCTGAATCAGGTCGCCGTGGGTTCCTTGCTCAATGACTTTTCCTTTCGCCATAACAACAATATTGTGAGCGTTTTTAATGGTTGATAATCGGTGGGCAATGGTAATAGTGGTTCGTCCTTGGGAGACAGCTTCGAGGGCTTCTTGAACCACGCCCTCTGACTTTGTATCCAGTGCTGAAGTTGCCTCGTCGAGAAGCAGGACTATGTATGTGTCAATATCTTCTTAAGAAGCATTCAATATGGAACTCACTCTTGGGGTCTGAAATAATAGCCCTGGCAATAGCAATTCGCTGCTTTTGGCCTCCAGACAGTAAGAAACCACGATCACCAACCTGTGTTTCATATCCATCAGGGAGACTGGAAATAAAATCATGCGCATTGGCCTTTTTGGCAGCCTCAATAACCAATTCCATTTGGATCTTGTCGTCTTTGCCTTCATTTTTCGTTCCAACAAGGCCGTACCTGATGTTTTGATAAATTGTGGTGGCAAATAGAGTGGGCTCTTGGCTGACAAGAGAAATATTCTGTCGTAGCCATTTCAGATTGAGGGTGCTGATATCATGTCCGTCAAGGTATACACAACCACTAACCGGCTCATAGAATCTTTCAATGATACCAATGATGGTGCTCTTGCCAGAGCCAGATGAGCCCACCAAGGCAGTTGTTTTGCCAGCTGGAACCGTAAGACTCACGTCATCCATGACAACAACCCCGGGTCGAGAAGGGTATATGTGTTTGACGTTCTCCAATCGGATAGAACCTTGTATCTTTTCGAGTGTTTCTCCAGACTCCGAAAAAGGATCCAAAGGTGATTGCCGATCTATAGTAGCGTAAATTTTGCTGGCTGCAGCTATTGCTGTCGTAAATGCTTGGGCATGTGGTCCAACATTTCCAATATTGAAGGCTCCAATAATGATTGCCATGACGGTTACTAGAATTTTTTCAAATGGTAGGTGGTCATAGATCACATATTGGCCCCCGAGCCAAAATGCCAACGCATATCCCAGTGTAGCTACCATCATGACACCCGCCATGAGGAATGCCGTGGCGGTTTTAGCCCGGAAACCAGAGCGTTCGGCCCTCTTAAGGTGGTTGTCGTACTGCGAGGCCAGTCTAGTCTGCGTACCAAATGCGACCGCGTTGCGAATCGAGCTGATTACTTCGTCCGCAAGGCTTCCTCCCGGGGCGTAGGCATTGATTGACTCTTTGGTATACTTGACCACAAACGTGGATGAAACTCCCATGACCACAACGAGGGCAACAACCACAGATGTGAGAATTAGTGCTAGCTTCCAGTACTTGATGAAGGCAATGACAAATGCTGAAATAAATGACGCGACCGCGGCTAGGGTCAGGCCAATCTTTTGAGAAATTCCATCTTGGATAAGGTTGGTATCGGCTGTGATTCTTGTGACCACCTCTCCGGTTCCTATTTTATCGAAAAAGCCAATGTTTTGTCGTAGGCAGTTCTCGAGATAACGTTCGCGTATTCTTCCGGTGATGCGTTCTCCTGTATCTAAAAAAAAATGTTAGGCCGTTTAAAAAGACGCTTTTTGCTCAAAGCACTCACAGATGAAGCCGACAGTGAAGATGTAGGTGGCCACAAAATCACCTATCGCAAGGTAAACAAAATAGAGCACCATTTTACTGAGCTCGGATGTGAATTCTCCGTATGTTGTCTTTCCCTGGAAGTAATCTTGAAACGTTCCCTGCAGCCCGCCAAAGATGACAGTCATTAGTGGCATCGCAGCGCCGGCAACAATAGACATGATACAAGACACTATTAGGACCAATAAATCAAGATTCGACGCATACCGAAAGAGCGCAAAGTATCCCACTTTGATATCTGGCGTCAGAGCTTGTCGCCTGAGAATGGTAGCCTCATGATCCGGAAGCTGTGCGTATGGATCCGATTCAGCACCCTCCGTTGTGCTGCCATCGCTGCCAGGCTTTTCGCCAGCGGTCATGTCGATAGACTTGTCATTTCCAGCATTCGAATTCACGTTTGCGGTGGCTGTGGGTTGCCCAACCCCCTCGTGTTCCTCTCTCGCCATAGATATTTTGTTTGTGGGTGGATTAAGGCCCTGTGAGAAACGTTGGCAAGGTGCACCAGTACATCCGTCGGCGGATATGGGCAGTCCAGATTGGAAAAGCAGGAAACGACGTACCTAGTAAGATTAGGCAAACATGACAAGTAAGGGTGTCATATGCTCGACGGCCAAATTATGCTGCGGATCTTTTGCTCTGGGTTGTATGACGTTTTTAGGTGCCGTCGATCTCCTTTGTCGGGCTGTCGGGGTCGACAACACCCCGAACAGCCAATTGAGAACGTGAAACTGTAGGCTTAGCAGACGTGTTACGAGGGGTGAGCTGAGTCAACATTCCAATTATATGTGGCTGTGGTTCGTCACCTCTGGAAAAGTGGAGTTGAACTGTCTCACAAAGCCATCGCAGTTATGGACACGGGATAACAACATTCCCCTAGGCATAAAAGTCAAATTCAAGAATTTAGTCCCTAGCATGAACTATCGGCGTTAAATCATGTCGGTTCTGCGGCTATGGTGAACGGAACGGCCCGGTGGTGCACTCGACGTGTTATATTTTCCTTCCATTTATCAGAATTAGCATCAACTTCGTGAGAGGGGAATCAGAGAATAAATTTAGCTCCATTTTTCCCAAGGGCAGTGCTTTGAAAATGTCTTTAACATCTAGCTGATTGCGGCGAATTGTGTGATTAGATACCGGCCTAACGGTTGCAATCAGTCTCACATCAGACATCGATTGGGAGAGAGGGCAGTGAAGGTTTGGAGAGTGGGGCCATCTATAATTCGGCCAATACCAGTCCTGAAGTCATCATCGTCTGCCCTAGCACCAGTTTCATCAGGGAACTTTTGCTAAATTTGAGTCATAAGAAATCAATTTTAGACATTGAGTGGCTAATCAGCTGCTTTGTATAGTAGGCAACGCTTCCTCAACTGTGTCCGTCACGTGTTTCTCAGCCAATGTGTTTACTACACGTTGATCATCTCTGTTTTTAGGCCTAAGATTTCTTGGTCAAGTTCTGTCCCGGAGGAGAGTATACGTATTCGAAAATATATATAATGCAGTAATATATACATGAGGCAAGCCAGCACACTTCCTAAATGAATCGACCCTTCTTGCTCAACCAGCTATCAACATAGTTGAACGTTGTTGCAACTGTGTCTCCAAACTCTCCAGGATATGATTCGCATTCAGTGCATGGGTCGATGGTATGCGCGGCTCCCTCGACAAAGGCAATATCGGTATCGTTGCTTACGGCAGCCATGTGTGTCTTTTCAATGTTGATAAACTCATAATGTCCCGTATTGCCCATGGTCAACAAGGGCACGTGCACACCCTGCACAGCACTAATAGGAACCATCTGGGATGAGTTCCACACGACACCCGTGATGCCGTCTGCGTGGTAGGCAAAGTCCTCGGTAGTGGTGATTGCTACTGTGGAGAGGAAACGTTTGATGGTAGTTTTTAGAGCACCATTGAGGTACTGGTTTGCGATGGAGGGTATCGTCGAAGCGACTCGAACGGAGGGGACAATTTGAGTGGAGTAGCTTCCGTTCTTGTGGAGAAGCTTCCAAGCATGTGTTGTGTGGTGCAAATAGTTCAGGTCCTGTGGTTCTATTAGCATTATCCTGGAAAACATTCAAGTAATGGTGCATGACTGTACTAACTTGAGCAAAGAACTTGTTATTGTTACCGGTGTAGATCGCATCAGGCACGTAAAGAGGCTCGTCATCAGTAAACAAACCCGAGCCGTTGTTGATGGCAGCAAGACGATCCTTTGCAGAACCAATGATGCGTGTATTTCTTTTATTTACTCCAGCCGCGAATCGTGAAGCAAACTCGGCGCTGTAGGTAGATGAACCAGTGCTGTTCCATCCATTCGAGGTGTTGTACAGGTTGAGAGATTTATCAATGCTGTTGCCGGTCGTCTCGTCCTCGATGGCTGGGTTCAGTGACGTAACCATCATAGTGCTGATGCCAAAATTGGCGTCATTGAGGATTACGCCATCTGCCGCGGGGAGGCCCGCCAAGGCGTCGGAACAGGGATAAATCTTCTCGGCGCCGTTGCAGGCCGACAAGCCATTCTCAGCAATGTTTTAGTACTGAGACAACATAGCGCCGCCACCACTGTGGCCGAACAGAATGACCTTTTTGAACTCGGTCTGGTTGCGCAGGTACTGCACTGCGTAACCGGCGTCGAGCATCATGTCTTCGAAATTGAGGTCGGTCATGTAGCCAGACTTGCTTGCCGCGTTGTTGGCGCACAGCACGGAATACCCGCGTTTCGGCAGCTCGGTGCAGGGGTAGAACGACAAGTAGTCTTGTTCAGCGTGCATGACCATGATTGCAATGGCTGCTTTGTCCGCATCGCCGCCGGGTGCGGGACGATGCAAGGCGGCGATGACACCGGTCATACATAGAACCAATGTCGACAGAGGTGGGCGCTGGGAGAGTTGCTGTGCTGGAGGAGTCGGCGCCCAGGGCGAGCTTCACGCCCACGGACATGAGAGCGAGGACATATTGCAAGAGAGCCATTGTTGATCAACAAATGCACTCAGCACTGGAGAAGTAATGATGGACTACTTTGCAATGGCTTCTAATCAGGCGGGTTAATAAAATATATATCAGTATTTTTTCTAACTACAAATCCTTGCACGTTGCAGTTCGGGCCGTCGGGACATAGTTTCGATGCCTTTCAACTTCACATAGAGCAGTAATAGATGATGGTGACGCGACGCATGCCCCGATCAAGATCAATTGGCCAATCCAGAGGCATCCCGCAGCGGCCCCCTATGCAAGGCTGTTGCATTGCATCCCGAAATGATCATCGGCATGGTGACTGCAAGAGTCAATTGATCAGCATGAGGTCACTTTATTAAACATTGTCAAACAGCTCTTCCGCCTTTACACCTCGTGTACATTATTCAGCCGGATGCATCCTTTCCGATTCGTCAACTGGACGTCGACACCCCACAGTGCGACGATCTCTCTGCTCCTGGCCCACAATATTTGGTGGCATTTAGTATTCACAGACTCACAGACCAAGACGAGGGTAGCGAGGCTCTAAGGGGAGGGAAACTCGTCCGCCCGTTGAGTTGAGGATCCACAATGACCCAATTTGGGGGTAAATTCCCCGTGGTGAAGATGGCTGTAGCGCAACTTCCGACAGGTCCGTTCTCAAATAGATTAGGCTGGGTATTCGGTTACGCGTAAAGGATATGTGAGGGTTGGAACTGGACCAATATCGGCAATCATGGTTCCGGTCGTATGAGTATGCTGAATCTACGGAACAAAGAAGCTAGCTAGAGGCAGCAAAAAAGAAGAAGAAAAATTGAGTTCCTCAATCAATTTATTTTCCGCAAATAGCGTTCAATTGACCCGGGCGTGCCAAGACTAGTCTAGTTAAAAAATTTAAGCTTGAATGAGCCTGTGCACGAGGGCTCCTCTTAGTAGTCGGTGCAAAATCTCGTATTTTCCCTACGATATCATTGTCGTGGTTAGCCAGCCTAGTTGGGCCCGTGGCGCTGTGGCTCGTGTTAGAACGCGTTGAAACGCGTTGAAACGCGTCGAGTGAACAGGTCATGACAAATTAGTCATCACTCGCAAATGAGAATGTTGTCATACCTTTTTTGTCACCTCCTATATTTGGTTAGCGCGCTCAGCCTCCTGTGGCGTGTACCACAGCGCAGCACAGGCTCTGGTGCTCTAGGGTAGCCAATGTTTTGTCGAGTCTGCAAACCACAAACCAGCAGCCGTAATGGAAAAGGGTCAGTTTATAAAATAAAATTATCTGCTTGGTAGATTTTGAGAGAAAAATGCAGTACGCGACAAAAGATGTTTGCGCAATTGGGCTTCATTTGTGAGAGGCTATTTATTTTGCGTCGACATCAGAGACCCAATTACTCTGGGGCTGGTTTTAAGGAGAGGGTCGACCGACTAGCTGGCACAAATGATGTCCAAAAAACCACATGCATTTGTCAGCTTGGACATATATGGTAAGGTACACTATGCTGCATGTTTGTGCAATGAAAATGTTATGCTTATACATAAATATGTCATGCGATCATGAAATAATTATTCATACCCACACCTGGCTGCGCCTGGTTTCATCCTTCTCTATTGAATCAATAAACTGCGGCTGTGAATAGCGCGCCATCCAGGGATCACCCTTGTCTCGAGAAGCTCTGGTGATTGGTTGGACAGGCGCAGATTGCGAGCGGGGGTGGCCCAGGCTTTTAGCAAACAACAGGGATGTTGATGCTGTTGATATTGAAGCTGTCAAGGTCTCTCTGACTGGAAAGACTCTCAGCACGCGCAACTGGCCGGTTCTTTTCTTTTCGATTATTATAGCGGCCAAGAAGGCCAGGAGGAAAATTGCATAACTAGAGTCTACATGTGCAATACATTCGTAAGTAAAGTAAGCGCGCGGAGCCGATACTTCGTGCACGCTCACTGGCAAGGAGTAGGAGTGCTCACATCAGGCTGAGCCATCTTCTTCTCCAGTGCAAACAAAGCGGCACATGGAGTGCGCTAACCCGTCATGGAACTGTTTTACCATTGGCGGCGCCAAGCGTGGCCCAAGCATCCAACATCCAATGGGCCATGCCGCATCTCCTCAGCTGTGCTGATTCCTTGTCTTCTGTGACCAGGTCTAAACACGTACTCGAGATTTTTTATAGAAACATACTCCCCAACAAAATGAAATAAAATAAAATAAAACGAAAAGAAAATAAAAGACCGGGCCATGGAATACGGAGAATCTAAATCGTCGGCCGAGGCCACGCCTTGCAAGGCAGATACTTATCCCGTCGACAACTCGTTTAAATCCAGCTCAGCCTTGCTAACGGGCAGAGGTGAACTGGAGCAAGGGGACTGTCTCGAGCCAGCCTCGTCTACGCAGAGCAGGGCCTCTGACGATTCTTCGTCGCCCCCCAAGAGAACACAGCCGGCACGAGACACTGCAGCAGGTGAGCAACAGTCCCCTCCACTACCCCCTTCGGCGTGCCGTCGTCTAACCCCCTTCTCCCAATCAACAGGACTGCAAGACAACAGCCCCAGACGAGCGCCCGGTGCGCACGAAGCTCCCCCAAGCAGACCTCATCGTGATAGCGCAAGCGCCGCGAGCTCTTCATTTCCTTCCGAAGGGGCTGGCTCCCCTCCCATTGCTGTACCACCCAGAAGTCCTGAGAAAGTGAACAAGGTATGGGACTGCCATTGCTTCCTTTTCGCCATGCAAGCCAGCTGCTAATGAGCCACACCAACTGTACAGGCACTTGAACCCTCCCGACACCAGCACGATTTGTTTCCCGATTCAGACCGCGACGAACAATATTCCACAGCCTCCGCGACCGACAGCGACACCGGGTCGCACCTCTGCCGTGCCGAGTTGACACAGGAAAACCTGGCCTTGTTTACCAACATGGCTAAGAGGAAAGAAATTGGGAACACTGTTGATACACCATCAGAAGAAAAAGCAATCTCAACAACAGCGCCCGGTTTCCAAGCTAGGAGCAGTAGGAATGGCATCTTGGACCCCGGGACATCTCGTCAACCCATCAACTACCAAGAATTACGCAGTGTGTACAGTAATGTCCGAGATACTCCTTCCCCTACAGAACAAGACTTCAACGAGTGGCGCTCTCTTTCAGAGTATTCCCCGAACGAGTCAACCACCGCCATGGAGATCAAGGACAAGATTTTGAAGAGTTACTGTATTTTGGATGGTTGCAGATCAGTCTCCAACCAAGCATTCGGTAACTTCCCGACGAATGTTGGCTTCAACAACGGGTTGTCTGCGCCGCAACCAGACTTTATTCAGGCCCTGGAACTGACGCAATTTCGGTTTTCTGACGTCGAGGACCATACTCCAGGGGCCGTGTTGTACAAGGACAATGCACGTTCGCTGGTGCTGCCTCACGTGGCCGGAGAGGTCAAATCTATTACGAAATCCAGGAACGCAGCCTTGCTGCAGGGTGCCTATGACGGAGCAGCCCTCGTCTACGCAAGGAATCAGGCACTCGAATACCTCGGCGAGCCTGATGAGGTCGGTCACGCAAAGATCCTCACCTTCACGACAAACGGAGACGCTTTGAACATCTTCGCCCATTACTCTGCTGTAAACGATGATGGTGAGCTCGAGTACCATCAGTACCGGCTCGACAGTACTTCGTTTTGGCTCTCCCGTGACATGTACAGTACAGGCCGGAGGTGGATTCGAAACATTCAAGACTATGCAAGAAGGGAGTCTCTAACTCTGAGGGACAAGTTGATGGCTCGCCACAAGAGTGAACTAGAAGCCCGCCGCCTTGCTAAGGCTAACCGCCCCGCAACAGACCCAAGGGGCGGCACCGCTCTTGAGCCAACTACTCGTCTAGAACCCACGGTGTCTGCTGGCATGGATGGTCCAGTGCCGGTCGTGGATGATGATGTTCGCCATACAGCGAGCCCGAAAAGGAAGGCTTCTGCAGCGTCTGGTAGAACTCCCACCAAAAGCCGCCACAAGAAGAATTGACCCGATTCATAATTTGCTGCACTCACAAGCATGTGGGTAGCAGGGGGGTTATGTTGGATAGATCACAATTGCACTGGCCAGCACCTGCTGTTATTATTCTATACGTTTTCTTTGTCTTGTTTCTATTTAGTCACCCTGCTTCACCGATTTCTTTTGTCCATCACGTCACTTTCTTTTGTCCATCACGTCACTTTCTTTTGTTTGCCATACTCAGATCATCTTAATTGGTTGTGGTAATACGATTTTATTTGGATGTTTAATCCTTGCGATGCCATGGTTACTTTCCAACTTGTGATTATATAAGTATATTTGTGCGCTCAGCTATTCTAAATTCCAAGTGATGACAAAAATCATTGGTGAATAGATGTATGATAAAAATACAAGTAAAAAAAAAAAAGGCCGGACTCGGACTACACCCCCCGCCTAGACTCAGCTCTCTCCTTCAAGGTGTCAACAACGCCTCTGTGAGCGCGTTAGTGGAAAGACGTCCCAGCTAGTTAAAGAGCGCCAGGTCTATATTTGGATTAAACTTCAATGAAATACTGTCTAGAATGCTCGTCATAGGACATTACCACTTCCTTCACCATTGAATCAATATGGACAACGATATTCTGCCATACTTGCAAGTTGTACGCCTGTCCAGTCATGCCGCTGCCTGGAGTCATCACAGCGCAAAAGTAGCTGACGCCGGGTTCCTTGTTGCTATTATCCCTGCAGAGATTTCCAAAAAAGTCCTCGGCGTGAGGCGGCAGAGTGCTTGTATCGGAAAGAACAAGAACCATGTTCTCACCAGGATACTTTAGAGAGAAGTCTGGTGGTGGATTCCAATGGACAACAGTGCCGGGGAGAAGTCTTGACTTGAACGGAATCTCGTGGGCCTTGGGGCTGGGATCTTTACTTGTTGTTCGCCGTAACGAGGCTGATGAGGCTTGATCCTCGGGCTTTGATTTGGTTGTTTTGGAATCGATATGCATAAACCACAACTTCGTGTAGAAAGCATTCGCCTGTTCGGGAGTGACGCCAGGTGTTTCAAGACATCGACTCTTGAAGTCAGACTCTGAGAGACGAACAAGCTGTTCACCCGTTTCATAAGGAGCAAGAATAGCAGCATCAACAGGAGGTGAGCCAGACTGAAGACGAGGGACGAGGTTAGCATTGATATTGTGGAAAGTAGGGATCGATAGACTTGCCTTCTCGGTGATCCAAGCTTTGAGCTCACTATTGTTCCAAGTACTAGGGACTTCGGGGTCAAACGACACCGTCTTGGTCTTGGTGTCCATGGCTCGGCACAATTGGACGTATCGAAGAGTATTCTTGCTGGCCGCAACGTCCGCAAGACATGGGTTCACGCAGCCGATGACGGCCATTTTGGACTTCTGCTGCGAGGTGGCATCAAAGATATGTTTTAGGACCCTGGTCAGAGCACTTTGCCGAAACGGCACACGAGGTGGCTTCTTGTTTGGAGGACATGAACTGGCCTCGGCCTTGACGCGGATGCACGCGTTGAGGGTTGACAAGCTCGCATTAATCTCCCTCGTCTCTTTGAGGCGCTGGTTATTGTGCACCGTATCCCGTGCGGCTTCGGACCCGGCAAGGTCAATCATGTAGAGCACTCCAGTTGGATTGCCCTTTTGCTGTTTTTGCACGAATCTGATGCGGTAAACGGCGTGCGAGCGGGAGGAAGCAGGGTTCTTCTCAGTCGCGCTGGTGCGGCGGGATTTGGCAGCTTTCTCAAAGAATTTCATCATGGCATCTTTATTCTCAACCTTGTACTCCTCTGCTCCACGGAGATGGACCTCTCCGTGAGAATCTTCACGGACAGATATCTCTTTTGGGCCTTTGTCATCTTCGCTGTCCTCGCCGACTTTGCCAGCGAGAAGATCTACCGTACCGTTAGTATATTCTGCCTGTGATGAATTCTGCACTGAGACACAAACCGTGTGCTGCGTTGCCAGCAAGCTCAATAACTGTTAAATAAACCTCATGGCTACCTCGATGATGGCGGAAGAAAATATCTTTGCTCAAATAACGCTGGAGGTTGCTTATGGTGTGAGTCTTTCCTGAGCCAGTTTGACCGTGAGCGAAAAGTGTCCCGAAGCCGCCATTCCAGGCAGACGAAAGAAGCGGCTTGACCACGTCGTTATATACAGACTGTGTGGTTGCTTCTGGTTGATATATGTGATCCAGTGTGAAGCTGGCGGACTGCAAGAGGATTGAGATGTCTTAGCAAAACTACTACGTGAATGTTTTTACAGGGGAATAAACAACTGAAGAAGACTTACCTGTAGAGTAGGTGGTTTGTCGAGGGCTGAGCGCCGAAGCAGGTGCGTATCAATGACTCCTGGAGTATCAGGGCGTGCAACCACACCGTGAGGCTGGTCTAGCTCATTTTGTTGGGCCAAGAGAGGTCGTAGTCGAGCGACAACCACCATATCAGGATTCTTCGTGGTCGGCCTCGTGGTCGGAGCCGTTTGGGAAGAGAGCTTGGACTCGAACTCCTTTACAAGCTTACGGAACCAGCCAAACTGCTCTTGAAGCTGAGCCCGCTGCCTTTCCTTGTGCTCTTTCTCTCTCTGCTGACGGGCGTGCGCTTCCTCCGCCTTGCGGTCGCGTCTCATTCCCTGTCGTGGGGAGCGCTGGGGTGTACCAGGTTGGCCATTTTGGATCTCAATCACTTGGATAGTGCTTGATGATTTCCTGCTCTTCAACATTTTTCTTTGATTGGTTCTGCTTGCAGCGAGTTTTTCGCACAAGGCCAGAAAAGGGGATATAAATTTGCAAGGTATATAGTGGGAACGCGTTAAATGACGTAGCCGATAATGTCTTGTCTCATGAGAATCAGATTTGGGAGCTAAGACATCAAAACATATGATATGGATCAAGGAGGCGATGTGCGCGAGAGAAAACGGGTATTTGTATTAAAAGTGAGCATCAAAGCTGAACACAATCTTTGGTATGGCATTTTACGCAGGAATTTTTTTTCTAATCACCTGTTCTTTATACCGTGAAATCATAGATTAGCTGCCACGAACCCGCTGGAGGTTGGGCGGGTAAAGCAAGTTGCCTTTGTCTTGAATTAGTTAGTGGCTGGGAGAAACGAGGCGCTTGTGCCGCCTGGGCTGTGGATTCGGATGGATGTGGTTGGTCCGGGCGGGATAGCTGGTGGAGTTGAGATGAGAAAAAGAAATGGGAAAAGAAAAAACACATTGGAACATACAAGGGGTAGGATAAAGGGGAAATAACGGTGAAAGGAGTAAAAGCAAGACACTGCGCAGTCGTACAGTGATCAACATGTTCACGGGCGCTGATAGTTTTGTTCCCAATTGGCACGGCGCGATGTGATGAGTGGGCTTTATTGACTGATGAAACCACCAAATAGCCAGCGATAGGCTGCATGCATAGCTGTTACAGAACATAAAGCATGTGATTTTTTAAATTAACCGGATTGCAATGCGAGAAAGCAAAAAATAGACTGGTACAGACCTCATTGTTGGTAGGCAACAGCTGTGCTTTATGCTTCGTGGGATAAAGTTTTATGGTGATTATTTTATGCAGTTGTTCTTCGCTTTCATAAGCGGCACACTCTTGGTGGGGGAACTGAGATCGTCCAAACTCAAATACTTGGACAAAAAACTATTTTGTCAGTCGAATAAGAGAATCAAACAAGGCGTTATCGAAAGCCTTCAAGTTTCCAGATGCCAGGTCACGTGCAAGGCCTACGTGGAAAGCTAAACTGCAAAGAGCAAATAGAGGCCCTCGCCATGCCATGAGTATTTTCTTCCCACATTCTTCCTCAACCAACGCCTTCCATTTGAGCACAAGGTCTCATCGGCATGGATACTGTGGATGCCTCGTCCTCAATACGGTCAACACAGCGTGCCCCTAAGGCTTGCGCTGCCTGCTATAAAGCCAAGGTGAAATGCGACAAGTCCATCCCTTGCAGTCGGTGTGTTGCCCGAGGAGCTGCCCAGGAATGCCGTCGCGAGATTGTCCGTGTTCAGGGTCAAATACATGGAGTCACATCCAACGCGCCGAATCTCGGCTGGGACGACTTGAGGCATGAAAATAGCAGACTGCGGGCTATTCTAGCGAATCACCCAAACACTGTGCTAGATTCAGAGCAGGAACACGAGTCATCATTAAAGGACCAATTCGGAAGTGATGGGTTTGAGACCCAGCTCTTCTCAGATGTTGATAAATCATCTACTCCTCGCAGTGTGACCACTCCCTCGGATATTTTGGTGCCCTCCAAGCGGAGTAGCGATATGCTAGTACTGCACGCATTTGAGTGGACATTCTGGCACCACTTCAGTCTTCTGAGCTCAGAGTTCAAGAGTGAGCACGATAACCTCCGGGAAAAATATTCAGATATCCATTTACTAGAAAATGCGCCTCCACTCTGGCTGGCTGTTTATTTTAGTGTTTTGGCCTCTGAGCTGCTGTTCATTGGGGACAACGAACTTGCCCAGTTCGACCTCCCTGTGGCTACACGATCCAGTCTGCTTAAAAATTGGTACGACACAGCTTTGTACTTTCTGGACAGGGCCGACTTTATGCAAAATCTGGATATACGAACCATTCAGGCTATTTCGATCCTTGGCTTGGTTTTCCCAATTGTTGGCGACTCCAAGCGCCACAGAGCGCTATGGTCTCTTGCACTCCGACAAGCTCAGGACTTATGCCTTGGGATGGACGGTGCGCATGTCAACGAACCATATGTTGAACAACAAAAGAGGAGGCGGCTGTGGTGGACCTTGGTTATCTGCGAGTGGCTGCCTGTGCCCTACCGGCACCCTTTTCTGAATGAAAACGATTTCGACTGTGCACTTCCTGATGAGATTGACGACGCTGAGCTTTGCAATATCGGCATACTAGGCGGAAGGTCCAGACTCCCCAAGAGCAAGGCCCGGCCTATTCAATACCACATCGCCATGATCAAGCTGGCAAAAATCTATTATCGGGTCAGGTTTTTGCTTCGCATCCCCAGATGGAGTGTGAGCGAAATGGCAGGATTTGTCTTTGAGGCTGATGAACAATTGGCTCTCTTGATCTCAAATTTGCCTTCTCATTTGCAGCCGGATGAGAAGCCATCGCAAGCATCTGTAAACCGAGATGTGCGTCTCCCCTGGGTCGCTTGGCAACGAAAAAGCATCACCATGGCGCTACTGTACTATCGCATGTGCATTGGAAGACTACTCCAAACGCATTGGCTGGATGGATCTATTAGCGGCACCAGAACACGAGCAATTTGCATCTCCTCAGCCCAAGGAATGATAAACACTACCAA
This sequence comes from Calonectria pseudoturangicola, assembly GCA_013403825.1. Taxonomy (NCBI): domain Eukaryota; kingdom Fungi; phylum Ascomycota; class Sordariomycetes; order Hypocreales; family Nectriaceae; genus Calonectria; species Calonectria pseudoturangicola. Next base: position 1,156,056 of record VTGA01000004.1, on the reverse strand, counting down.
GGAGAATGCTGTTGACCCTTCCAAAATGCGAGTGTGGTATGTCAATATTTTGTGAAATTTTTGATATCCGTGAGTGGCTCGCGCTAATTGGGATTTTAGGGCTGGCGTGATCAATTTACACGCTGCAGTCATTCACCTCATCATCGAGTCAAATAACAGCGATACAGATTTCGACGGCGAGATAAAGCAAGGGCTGGATCTATTGCAAAGGATAAAGCCCTACAACATTATTGCTGCGCGGTCTATAGAGATTATTCAGAATCTCATGGAAACGAGTGGACGCAAAGTGTAGGATTGTTGATCATGAGGTGAATGTCCGGGACGAGGAATGAGATTCACAAATGGGCATGAAGTAAATATGGCATAAATATAACTATTCAAAAATATTGCAGCTGGTTCGAAATCAAAATCCAGATGGAAACATGCTGGCTGCCGTCAAGAGATTGTGCTAAGCTACAAGTTCCTTCTTCGTCTCGCATGACTGCAGATTTGAGTTCCCAATTTCCTTCCCATCGACAATGTGAATATCGCCCTTCATGTCTGACATCTGTATTTGGTCATCAAACAAAGCCCCAAGCTCCTCTAGCGTGTAGCCCTTTGTCTCCGGAAAGCCAAAGTAGATAATTACCAGGCCAACTAAGAGAACCCCAAGATAGAAAATGAAATAATAATACCCAATCTTATCCAAGGCGATGGGGTTTACATATTGGTTTACTGTAAGGGCCGCTTGGCTTACCACTATCTGCAGAGCAAGACCGCGGTTTCGAATACTGAAGGGCAAGATCTCGGGCGTGTAGCAATAAAGCAGTGGGTTGCACGCAATGTTGAAAGCAGCGTTGTAAAGGAAGAGAAATACCACGGTTGTGTATGCGGCAGCCTGGGAACCTCTCTGAGCATACATGGCGCTTGAGATGGTGAGAGGTACGTTGGCACAAATCATGCCAATAAAGCTAGCGAGCCACAGTGGTCTTCGACCGACCTTGTCAGCCAATATAGCTCCCGTCAGAGAGCAGATCAGGTTCCAAATTGACATTCCACCGTTGATGCCAGTTTGCTGTGGTGTGCTTGTGATGCCAATGCTGTCCAAGATGGGCGAAAAATAGTATGAGATTACTCCCTGTCCGTTCCACAGTGTCAAGATGGCTACCGAAACGACAATAAAGAGACGTTTGCGATTCGCCTTGATTGCCAAGACGTTTTTCCATGCCGCAATCTGCATCTCATTTTCTTGTATCAAAGCTTGGGCGATCTCTTCCATTTCGATGTGCACAATTTCGGATTGATCGTCGCCATTCGCGTGATAAGTTGTGATTATCCTCTTTGCTTCTTCGTCTCTGCCTTTTGAGCACAACCAGCGAGGCGATTCAGGCATAAAGAATACAGCGATAAAGACGAAGGCCGGAAAGCAAGCCTGGACAATGGATGGGATCCTCCAAGACCAATTGTTTTGAAGGTGTCCGGTACCAAATGAAAGCCAAGAGGCAATTATGGACCCCAAATACCAAAGGGCATTGAACTTTAGGGATGATTAGCGGGTGACTTTCAGTAGGATAAGCGGGTAGGAGGTTCACCATTGATGCGATCTTGCCTCTGTACCGAGGGTGGCTCAGCTCATTCAGCAAGCTTGGCCCAGCACAAGTTGTAAAGCTAATGCCAAAGCCTAGGATGAAGCGACCGCCAATAAAAACGCCTCGATTAGGAGCTGTTGATTGGAGGATGGAGCCAATTACGCCAAGAAGTGATCCGATCTGAATAGTAATGCGTCGCCCAAATTTGTCTGCCAGAGGAGCCGCGAGAAAGGCGCCCACAAAGCCACCAACAAAAATAATGGCAGTGATGAGACCAAGGATCTCTGAAGAAGGATTTCCCATAGCTAAGACAAGTCAGCCATTCATCATTCTAGAACTGGGATTGAGATTGTGGTAGATCTCATACCGTTCTGCCAAGGATCCATGGCCTGAAAATTGCCCACAATGACTTCGTCATAGCCGACAGTCATTTGAGAGACCAGAATCCATGCTTGCCAGAAAAAGAGCTTTCGAAGACCGTTGTCGTGCCGCCATGATGTGGGTTGTGTGGCAGTGTCCAGGGCTGCCATGTTGCTCGTGGAGAGCGCCATTGAGCTGAAGTAAAGCGACCAAGCAGCAAGATGCTAATTACAATGTGGAGAAATCAATGAATAATATGCTGACTTGAGAGATGCAATACGAACATATATATCCTCCAGTCGCGTGCCGTAGCCAGTCCTTACTATCTTATCGGACACTCTAGTGGGCGGGGAAATTGTGAGCTATGACCAGTGAAAATGGTCAAAAGTGTCTGTCACGGGCGAGTCACGGCCGAGTTTTCCGCCCCATCGGCCATGTCACGGGCGACTTTCTGGTCTGGGTCACCATTTCTCCCAACAATTGAACTTTTAGCCTGTTCGATAAGCATATAGCCGAGGAGTAATGGATATAATAATGACAAAGTACATTAGTGTGCACGTCTGGTTACAATTCCATGAAGTCCTTGTATGGTAAAGAAACCTCGGCAACATGACCTCCCACCAACCCCTCGCATCAAGCCCCGAATATGCTGGAATTCTGCCAGCTGACTTTCTTCACGGCTATGCGTCAGTACAAAAACATTGATCCTCTTTGCTACAGCTAATAATTTTGCCAGCTCTGCGGCGTACCAGGTAGAGGGAGCCACGTCCAAGGGAGGTCGTGGGCCCTGCAATTGGGATGTGATGTTAAAAGACTACCCGGACAAGGGGGACGATGCCTGCCGCTCCTATGATCTATGGAAGGAAGATATAAAGCTTCTAAAACAGTTTGGTGCAAAGTCTTATCGGTTTTCTGTTTCATGGCCCCGAATCAAGCCCGAGGGTGAGTTTGAGTCGCCTGACGAGGCTTCCAAGGCAAATTAGGCAGGGTTGTTTAATTAACTATTCTGACCTTCGCAAAGGTTCAAAGGATTCTCCGGTTAATGAAACCGGTATAAAGTACTATAATAACTTGGTTAGCTCAAAATGGCGCGATCTGCGGCTGACGTAGGCTAACTATCATAGATTGATGGTTTACTTGCCGCGGGGATTGAACCTACAGTTACGTTGCATCACTACGACACCCCGCTGGTATTGGATCAAAAGTACCGAGGATTTGCTGCCACAGATGCGAAGGAGCTGATTGACGATTTCGTTGCCTATTCTAGAGTGTGTTTCGAGAGATTTGGAGATCGAGTAAAACGATGGTTAACCATTAATGAGGTAAGCCGGTGTTGCAGTCCATTTTTGAGACATTCTTAGACCCTGACAGTGCTGCTAGCCTTGGATCTTTGCTTCACTGGGTAGCGAAGGGCTTGTGAAAGATTATACTCAAGCCGACTTCTTCAGGTACATCGCTGATTTGTTTGATGTGATTGCTTCTGTTATTTGGGTCACTGATGTTGAATTTAGGGTGGGTCACAACACCTTGCTTGTTCACGGTCACGCTGTGCGACTCTACCGAGAAGAATTTCAGGCCACTCAAGGAGGGCAGATCGGGATGGCATTGGTAAGATAAAAAAGATGGCTGTAGATATCTGAAGGCTAATAGAATACAATTAGAATTATGATTGGGCTGAACCGGTTGACCAATCCCCCGAAGCTATTGAGGCAGCCGCGATTTCAGAAGAGAGGTCGCTTGGGTGGTTTGCGCTACCCATTTGTAGGTTATCCCACTCCCCTCTCTTTATCAAAGATACTGAAAAACTATAGTCAAAGGGGTAGAAACGAAAGCGTGGGATCACTATGGTGATAAGTTCCCGCATTTCACAGAAGCTGAGCTGGCAATGTTGAAAGGCTCGGCGGATTTGTAAGTGCTCCTACCGTGATGTGATACAAAATGCTCATGTTGCCTAGTTTTTCCATCAATCACTATGGCACCATGTACACGACTGGAAAACAGCTCGTTCCTGGCACAGCAACCCACTTCAGAGAGCTGGACGACATTGAAAAGACACTCTATAGAGATGGTGTTTTAATTGGAAGGCGAGGAGAAAATGGCCATCCGCATACAGGTAATCTCCTACTTGAAGCGCTGTCAAGTCCCAGAATTGACGTGATGCAGTTCCCTGGGGCTTTCGAAACCTTCTTGTGCACTGTTGGGAAAAGTATGCGAAAGAACTCAATATGCCTGTCATTGTATATGAAAACGGCTATGCGGTTGAGCACGAGGCAGCCATGCCTTTAAAGGATATTATCGATGATAAATATCGCCAAGAATTTTACGATCTCTACATTGGGGCGATGTGCGAAGCCGTGAAAAATCATGGTGTTTGGATGAGTGGATACCACTGTTGGAGCTTGCTTGAGTAAGTTTTCTGACAACCCATGCGAAAGTTCCTTTCCCTTCTAACCGCACTGAAAAGTAACCTCGAATGGAATAACGGATATACACCTCGATTTGGGCTTGCATACGTTGACAGAGAAAATGGGTTTCAAAGAATACCAAAGGACTCGTCTCGTATGGTGGCACGCATTTGGAAACATGTCGTTCACCATGAGAGTCCACCCAATGCAAATGAACGTCCGTCCCACCTCTAGAATTCTAAGGGTAGTTGACAAGGAAGAGACAGATAAACGTAAGAAAATTTGTTTAAAAACCATACAATTTGGGGATTACTCTTCTGTAGAGTCTCTAGGCGTGTATAGACAGGCGGCACATGTGAATTTCATTTCACAATAATGACCTGAAATGAATTACCAATCCCACGTTATAGTATTGATGAGCAACTGTGGTGATTTCCCCACATCGCTCCAACCCCACATGATCATAGCGCGCTTGTCTCGTACATAGATCTACAATCCCGGTATGGTGTAGGTGGGGAAATGAGGCCATTATGACAAGAATACGAGCTACGCCGGTCGCTTACACTGTATAATAACTTCATATAACAAATGCATTATCGGTCTACATGTTTTCATTTCTTCCCCAAAGTTATATCTCAGCCGCCGCCTACTATAAACATCATGTCTAACCCCAAAGTCAACAACTTTTATGTAGATTCAGACATCCAGTCCAAGCACGATGCGCTATTCTATGGATCCACAAAACTTCCTATTAAACATTGTTTGCCACCAGGTGTATCCAAAGAAGATTTTGACCTAGCGTTACAAGCCTTTAGAGGCATAGTTGGCGTCGATAATGTTCTTACAGACAGATACCTGATTGATTACATTGACCCGTTCGAGCTGTGGGAAGATACAGAGAAGCGACATGTTCCTGGTGCCGCAATCTGGTAAAAGGATACAAACCCTGTTACATCTCTAATTGATACTAAGATATTTACACACAGCCCTAAATCTGTTGAGGATATCCAAGAAGTTTTCAAGATCGCAAATACGTATAAAATTCCACTATGGACTATATCTCGTGGCAAAAATCTTGGGTTAGTCCAGACAAACTGCTACGTTCCTGGTTGACGACGGCCAAGCTGAAACTATCCTAGGTATGGTGGTCCAGCACCTCGTGTTTCTGGTTCGGTGGTGCTTGACTTGCGGAAAATGAATCGGATTATCGAAGTTGATGATGAATTTGCATATTGTGTGGTTGAGCCTGGAGTCACATTTTTCGACCTGTATGACCACTGCAGAAAGCACCAACTGAGAGTCTGGCCAAGTGCGCCTTCGTTGGGATGGGGAAGCGTGATGGGTAATGTAAGTGTCACTTGTCTCATAGGAAAGCAAATGCTGAAAATGGAGAACAGGCATTGGATCGTGGCTTTGGGTACACTCGAACGGGTGACCATCATAATCAAATCTGCGGCATGGAGGTGGTACTTGCGGATGGCGAAGTCATCCGAACTGGGCAGTTTGCCATCTCTAATGGCGCGGCAGCCCATTTGTCCAAATCAAGTTTTGGTCCATCAATCGATGGGTTATTTTTGCAGAGTAACCTGGGCGTGGTCACAAAGATGGGCCTCTGGATGACGCCGCAACCACAGGCATTCATGTCCTGTTCCATGGAAGTGGACAGAGATCAAGACCTCGAGGTTATGATTGATGCTTTAAATGAGCTGAAAAGGCAAGATGTCTTGCAAAACTCACCCGTTATCAGGAATATTGTGGCATGGTCTAGTTCCACTGGCCCACGAAAAGACTATTACACAGGGGATGGCGCAATGCCCCCCGAGACTATTAGGCAGGTGCAAAAGAAGCTTCAAATCGGCTACTGGATGTGCAGGTTCGCATTTTATGGTCCGGAGAACATGGTCAAAGAACGATTTGCGACCACAAAGTCTGTCGTCCAGAAGCTTGCACCGGGAGCTCGATTAAAAGGTGAAATCTATATGGGAGAAGATGGGAACGGCGTTGATGCCGCCACCATTGCTGCCGCACAAGGAAGTGGCGGAATGGCGGGAGTCCCAGATCTATGGACTATCGGGGTGTGGAATTATCGATCAGCAGACAACATTGATGGAATAGGAGGACACTGCGACTTCTCACCCATTATTCCGGCTGACGGAAAGCAGGTGGCCGATTGGTACCTAACTGCCAAAGCTATTACGACAGCGGCAGGATTTGATGCTTATGTTGGTGGAGCACTTTATGAAAGAACATTTGTCATGATCCATATGTTTTTATATGACAAGGCGAACTTGGAACACCGTGGAAAGGTTGACAAGATTTTTGACCGACTCATGAAAGAAGCTAAGCATCGTGGCTATTCCAAGTACCGGTCGCATTTAAACCATATGGGTATGGAAGTTTCCTCCACTTACCTTTGGGAATATGACTAATTTTGTTACCTAGATCGCGTGGCGGATACATATGACTTTAACAATCATGCACACAGGCGTTTTGTTGAGCGCCTCAAGGTAATTAAAATTCTAATCAACGCCGTTAGGAGACATGTTGACCCCAAAAAAAGGACCAATTTGACCCAAATGGGATTCTATCTCCAGGTAAAAATGGAATTTGGCCGAAGAGATTCAGGGCGGCGGATGGTGCGGAGGGTCATTCATGTCAGATACCAAAGCTCTAATTCAGAAAACTTGAAATAGACACAGATTGAATTGAATGCCTGCAAAGCTTTAATGAAGATATTTTCGTATTTCTTTTGCACATTTATTCCACTTTTTACTCATACCTGTCTTCTCCATCATTGAGATGTGGGGTCGGAGTTCGATAGGGGCTGTGACCCCACAAATTACGACGAGTGGGGAGCACATCTGAGTGATGATTTAATTGTTGCACGTTTCTCGATCTGTGATATTCATAGGTTCAGACGCATACGCGTATTTTGAGCACGCACTGGGTTTCGTTGCAACCCCACACTGCATACACTTTTCCCAGGATATGCTGGAGCCTGATTTGGGCATGATCACCAACAGGAAGATGATGAAAAAGCTGTTATGGGGTTGTAAGAGGTGAGTCTAGTGGGGTTCTCTGTATTAATAGACAAGCAGCAAGCCCTCGTCAATGATATGGTAAGAATATCAAGAATAATTTACTTCAAGCTTCATTCATTTATTCCAACTTACAGTATTAAGCCCGCATTACACCATGGCTGTCAGCTCGCCTCTGAGTGTCACGATTGTTGGCGCTGGATTGGGTGGATTGGCTTGCGCGATTGCCTGCCACCGTGAAGGATTCGACGTCCAGATTTTTGACCAGGTCAAGGAATTTCAGGCAATCGGAGACTCCATTGCGCTTGGATCCAACTCTGCCAGACTTCTTAACAGATGGGGAGTTGGCGACGAACTCGAAAAAGTTAACTCACATATTAAAGAGGTCGAGATCTACAACTTCGATTCTAGCGACAAAATTCTTGGCTACGATAACCAACTTGAGGATGTAGAAGAGAAATACGGCTGTATACCATTAATTGGCCGACGCTGTGACTTTCATCTTATTATGGTGGAACAATGCAAAAAGCTCGGGATCCCAATTCATATGGGAACGAGAGTTTCAGAATATAACAGCAACAAGCCAAGCATTATATTGCATAATGGTCAGGAAGTGACTTCAGACGTTATCATTTGTGCCGATGGTGTGAAGAGCCAAGGCCGAAAGGCTGTGCTTGGTTATGACATTCCACCAATTCATAGTGGTTACGCCGTCTTCAGAGGATTTGCAGATGCCTACAGCCTTGGCAAGGACCCGTTAACATCCAAGTTTACCCATGGTGGGGAAAAGATTCGATTATTTCTTGCTCCTGATATTCACTGTGCTGTAACCACTTTACAGCATGGAAAGTACGTGAATGTCGTCTTGACTCACAAGGATGACGCAAATGTCGAAGAGGGTTGGAATCAGCCGGCAACTAAAGAAGACGTCTTGAGGTATATGGATGGATGGGATGCATCACTGCGTCGATTGTGGGAGATGATGGAAACCGTCATTGATTGGAAATTGATCTATCGACCATGTCTTTCCCAATGGATATCCGAATCTGGGCTGGTGGCAATTATGGGAGACGCTGCTCACCCGTTCCTACCGAGTTCAATTCAAGGAGCCAGTCAGGCTATTGAGGATGGCGCTGCCATTGCAAGATGCCTATCGAAGATTTCAAACAAGTCTGATATTCCGATTGCCCTCAATACGTTCTTCGAAATTCGTCACGACTATGTTGCGAAGGCCCAGAGCACCGGAATCGAGCAACGTGAAAGTTGGCACAATATTCATGATAAAGATGGAAAGTCCTTCGAAGAGGCATTTGATGTTAACAAGGCATCTCAGCACAATTATTACTTGTGGGAGAATGATATCGACAAAGTAGTGGATGAGATGTGGGAGGACGTATCTGCCAAGGTGCGTGAAGGGTTAGCGTAGGGTGTCAGGAGACCTCGTACATCTGGGCTTTGGCAACTCAACGTCTTGTTCGAATGGGAGACCTAAGTCACTTAGAATGGGCAAAATGATAAATTATGTATAAATATATTCCGACAGCCCAACTGTAAAGTAAGTTCAAATACCCTCTCAGATGGATTCAAATATTTTGATATAACCATCACTCTCACAAATAATAGTCCCCATCATGAAAACACAAACACAAAGAGTAGCCAACATTTAATTTTCATTTTTAGTCGTAGGTTCTAAGTACCAATACGAAAAGTCACTTTCTCTAAAGGAGTCCGTGTGTGGACTATCTAGCCAAGACCGCTCGCTTGGCAGCCAGCCCCCTTCACTGAAAGCGGTTCGAACTCTGCTTTGGTGCCGATCATAAATTAAACTGGCACCGTATACACTGCTGCTACACGGACTATAAATCAAGTCTCCAAATGTGTCGCAGCTGGTGGCAAGCGAAAGTAACCCCCACTTGTCCGACTTGTATCCACTTGGCGAGCTCGCAACAACTTCATGAGTACCACTGCTAAGCACTGTCTGGGCAATACTTGAGCGGAAATTTCCGACGGATAGCTTACTTCCGTACATAGCCCGTCTTCTTTGAGCAGTGATAGCCTTCAAAGAGTAGTTGGGCTGGTTTGGTGTTTTGACTGGTGGTGGGGAGAGCTCCCCTTGAAGCATGACTGTGCTATCAAACTCAGGCTTTTCCATCCCATATCCATAATAATCGACTGTTTCGATCGAGTCATTGATGCCGTTCGACCGCTGAATTGACTCCTCATCGAAGAAAGACGTTGATCGGCGAACCCCATGTCGTGTTATTTTATTGTTCCTTGCAGAAGATTGATATGTGCGAATTGGTGGTTGAATTGCAGGCAGATAGACGAATTCACGATTGTTAACAGCTCTACTGCCACGATTCAAGGAAAGGTATTCTTCGTCTGGGTTGTAAACACGATGGGTATTGTTATACTCATCCAAGCCGAAAATTACTCTCGAGTCAATTCGTTTTCTTTCAAGTTTGATATTATTCTTGTTCACCTTTTGGCCACTTAGAGTATCCCTGAAAGGCCGGAAACCTTGTCTTGGAGGATTACTATCCATGCCCCATGTCTCTATATCGGAGAATTCGATTTTGCTGATTGCATTAGGGGCAACAAGTGAAAGAAACTTGCAGAACGTGGTAAGTGTGGCGCACACGATAGCAAGCAGGGAATCGACAACCCTGTATTGGATCAATTAGTCACGTGAGCTCCATAATGATATCACCGTCACACTTGCATGACTAGGGCAATCTTAGCAAAAGCCCAGGTGATGTCGCGAGAGTGTATGGTGTTTGAAAGAATGTAAATTCGAACGCCAGCAGTGAGAAAAGTCCTGATTTAAAAAGTTGTCAACGAAGGTCTCATGACTATTATGGATCCAGACTTACATTGAATTGACTCCAAGAGATATGATCAGCCGGAATTTCTGTCGTGATCCAATGGGCAGTCCAAGAATCATTGGAACAGGCATGGCAAAAAGCACCAAATCAGATAGCGCATCCAACCCAGATTTGGAAATGAGCAGAGCTGGGCGATTAATATGGAACTCATCTGATCCTGACACCCAAACCTTTTGGAAAGGCCGGCAACTGATGATCATCGTACTGAATATTGCTGCGTTATAAGTAACCACGAAAATCAAGGTCATCCAACTGATCCACCTCCACCGAATTTGTGGAAAGAGATGACAGTAGAATAATGCCAATGATGCCTTGCAAAATCCGGTAGAAAGAGATAACAGAATATTCATAATGGTGAAATACTAGGCAGTGTATTAGATTATGTAGTTCGAATAATGTCAGTGCTTACATATGATGCTTGCTCGGCACTATGAATTGGAACTTCCCAGGCATGCACACCAAATAACTTTTTTATAAAGGCATCTATGAATGATTAGTTATTTATAACAACATAACTCCCATAAGATTTACGTCACTTACTGATTGCTATGCTTTGCATCGCGATTGAAAAGATGCAGCCGACGACAAGAAGTACTAATACAAAGGTATAAGCATAAGCCATAAAGTATACAATAAAGTAACATGCCCATCTCAGTGTCCATCCTTCGTCTTATTTGTAATTTGATATATGCATACTGCGTGAAGGACACCGCCGAAATAAGGAGACCAATGCTGACAACAATGTATGTAGTAAGGTTGTATCGTTGGGGCGGAGAGGCCAAATTAAGATCATATCCAGGCGGTGGTGGAATCAAAACTCTAATTTCACCCGTAGGCGCAAGATCCGGTGCCATGTTGTGAAAGAAATCAGCTCTGGAGAGAGCTAATTTGAGTGTTGAGTAGCCGCAGTCGAAACTTGTTAGCTTCCCAAGCTAAAAGGAATGTGTCAGAAATAACTAGAGATGACGTAACGTAGGCAAGAGAAAAGCACAAAGAAAATGAAAAACAGTAGAAACATGGAGGATTGACCATGAAATTAGTTCTAAAATTTAAGAGCGCGGAAACGTCTGCGGATGGAATTGGCACAACCCAAAATATAGCTTACAGCAATGCTCAGCCCGGCAACTTAAGACGCGATGATTAAGGGTAGAGCAAGAAGAAACACGTCGGCGTGAAAGTCAAGCGTGCCATACAAGGACCAATCCCGTTTTCTTAATCATCTGACTGTGACATGGTGGCTTGCGATCACGTCCCCGAGGCTACCTCCTTGAAACTAACAGTCGGTCTGTGGGGCAGGGTATCGTTGGTAGTCTTTGCATAACGGGAATATTAACTGAGATAAGGAGCGCTTTACCGGGTATGGCAATAAAAGCGAGGCAAACGCTACATCAGCGCGTGATGCCCTGATCGCCCAGCCTTGTTGAGTGGTTCACGTGTTTTTGATTGCTCTGTGCGCAAATGCATCTGGGGTGCTGAAGCACGGTCTTTACTAGTTCGTCCAGAACCTTGGAACTATTTTCCCGCGCGGAAATGCCACTTCACACACGGGCATATGTGCCGTCTGAATTGACACGTCCTTGTGGTCCCTGCGCGTCAAAACACAACTCCTGAAATGTCAAAGCACGATCATAGCGGGATCAAGGTTCGGAAGACAATATGGCATAACCTATAGTTGCTAATATGAACTTTTAAAAAAACGAAGTAAATAGGACGGGCGACGTTGGATGTGGCATAAGCAGACAAGTAATTTAATCGGGTGTTTCCTTTGCTCTTGATGATATGTTTGGAGCTAAATTTTCTGTTTATGACTTAATTTCTTGGCACTTTGCATTATGCCGTTCTAAACGGTCCTGCGTGGGTCCTGCGGCCATCGTTTTAGGCATAATTTAGGCTTGATTCTCCCGGACTAAGAGTGTCAGTTCCAGGGTCCCACTCCCAAAGATCTCTCATTGAGCTCTGATTCAACTCTATCTAACACTGACCTCAAAACATCAGACGTGTGGCAGCCTTCAGAAGAAGCCTAGACTATTCCCCAATGGGCTATATTTGAGCGTCTGAAGTCAAAGAGAATGCCTTAGTTTCAGGTGCTACCCTGGATTTGGTCCACAATATTTGTGTCTTGATCCTTCTTGAATCACCTCATGAAATTGAAATAATCATGCCTACACTAAGGGTGTATATTCGTTCAGGGCATTGATGCATCAAATGCATCGGATCGAGGGATGATTTCGAAGTTCTATTGATCTAGGAAGTGGTTCGGGACAGCCTCTTGAGAGAGTATATAAGCCTTCAGACTCAATATGCAGTATGTAAACAACCAATAATCAGGTCCTATAAGGGCAATTGGCCGTGCGGTATACGTATGCTAAAATTGATCTTTAAAAAAAAGCCCAAAGAAATAAAAAGCAGATTAAGAATGGTTTGATAAATTGAGTGCTTTAAACCATTCCATGATGAATATATCTATCCACCTACTCTTACACAAAAATCTCACAAAACTTCTTTTTGTCAGGATCGTACACCCATGCAAGAAAGTTTTCCCCAACCGAGATAATCCTGCTAGTCCTTGGCTCGTTGACTTGATCGTCACTGCCATTTATGGTAATCCCAAATTTATCAACTTTTTTTTGTAATCCTGTACTGCCAATAGTTGTCACCCATCGATTCTGAGTCGCATATTGACCCTTATCTGTCTTATTGCCTGGACTTTCGATACCCCCCATGAGTTGGGGTGCAACATATGTGAGGAATTGCTTCAGAGTAGGAAGGGCTGCGCAAATGACCTGAAGTTGCGATTCCACGAGACTGAGTACAAAAGTCAGGCAAGGGTTATTCCAAATGTTTGTAGGGCTAACTCACATTACAGCAGTAGGACCGGACATTTCCCACGTTATATCATGAGAACGACCGATACGTATCAGTAGGCCTAGCCGAATGATTTCAGGAATAAATGTTCTAATAAATTAACATCAATCAAGACTGGCTATGAGGCAAAGAGTGACTTACACAGACCCGATAGAAAATAATACAAAGAGGCCAATCTTTTGGCGAGCGGGTATTTGTAATCCTGCAATTAAGGGAATTGGCATGAAGAGCAGGATCAAGTCAGAAAAGGCTGCCAAAGCTGCGTGAGCTATATAGACAGGGGTCTGATTAGCACAAGTGCCGGTACTATCGGGGTTCCAACTTTGCTGCAATGGTCGGCATCCAACAACAATCGCCAAAAGAATTGCCGTATTGTTGAGGATTACAAGCCACAGAGCTAGCCAATTGGTTCTCTTCCACCACAGCTGGGGTGAGACATAATAATAGAATATCACTAGTGATATTTTGCAACAGATGGCAAGAAAGGCGCCCAAAGCGGTTGTGGTGGCCATGTACTAAATGGGTGGTTAATGTGAGTTTTAATGGGGATGTGATGTAGCTAAATGCCTTACAGACACTTGTTTTTGGGCGTTATGGGCTGCCATCTCCCATATGTGGACGCCGATGATCTTTGTTGCAAAACTGTCTGCCACGTCTCAGTACATGGTAAAATTTAACAAGGATCGAAATGGATATGTACTTATTTGTAATATTTGTATGATAAAGGAGAATATCCATCCGAACGAAAGAAGCACTGAAGCTCATTAGCGATGCCGATCTGCAGGACTTCAAATTTGGAGAGTGTTGAATACCTAATTGGGCATCGAGTATGCGCAACCGCCACACTTTGACATACAGATGCTGAAAAAGGCATAAAGTTGAAAGAAAAAACCCAACAGCAAATACAACATAGGCAAGAACTTGGTGACGCTGTGTTGGGTGTTCAAAATCCACAGCGTAACCAGGCGGCGGTAGAGCCAAAACGGAGACCCCGTGAGTAGCGAGTGAATGGTTCATGGCCCCAGTAACGAGAGTATGATTCATGACCTGAATATGAAATGAAGTGTTCATCTGCATGGATCCAGCCAGCAGAATAAACAAGGTGAAATTTTAATATGTATATCAAGACTGAAACGGATGGAGGAGTGAAACGACGAAATAAATTGAAATAAACAAAGGAACTGAATTGAGGAAACAGAGTAAAGTAAAACAAAACAATGAAGTGAAAAATAATAATACAGAAAATGGGAAACAAAATAAAATGAAATGAAATGAAACAAAAGAGTGACTGTTGTGAAACCAGAAGATAAATCTCATGTCGACATCGGGGAGCGCTTGTAGATATCCCCTCAGCTGGCAACGTTGCTCGTTTGGTAGGATAAAAGCAGATTGAGCACAGATCCTGGTCATGCTCCCGCTCAGCTCTCTGATTCAGGTGAACACCCATTCCAGTGGAACTATGGTAACCTCACAAACCCTTGGAGCTCTGCCTGTGTCGCGAATTGACATATGTGAACCCCGGTGCTTAGAACGCAGAGCATGGATCCCTTCAAAACGAGCACAGACTATTCGATGGCAGCGATGAAATAGCGCCCGGGCAGCCGAGCCGCGATGGGGTTCGAGACGATTTCCAACACGTGCGACTAAAATGAAACTTGGGTGTAAGAAAGAGTCCATGTGGGACTAATCCCGGAGGTAACATCTCTGAATCCTTGCTGCATGGATAGCTTGGGATGATGTGAAGGCTAGCAAATGCAGGGCGCTTCGGAGCTTGGTCTAGCGTAGCAATAAGACCGAGATGGTGCATAATAATTACCACACCTAATTAGCCACGTCCCATTTCATCTATGCACCTCGCTGCAGTCTGAAGCAGAAGAGACCGCGGGTCAAGAATGCAACGGGCGAAGACGCTTGTTTGAATTCTAACGTTGGTTGGACGGGGTGCAGACATGCAATACAAGATCAACACCAAAGACTGCAATTCTTTTAAAATGGATTTTTTGATATCTTGATGTATCTAAGGGAACCTCAAGTGAAGGATAATAGACTAAATAGAGTATTTTTATTTTTTCTCGCAATGATGTTCCGAATTATAGGGGCTGATATCTTTCCTCGACCGGGCTACATGTCGTCTCACTGACTTCTTCGATGCGGCTTAGCCGGATTGTTGTATCCAAATTGGCTCTGCTTGGGTGACCTGGGTACAGCGCCATCCCGAACCTCTTCCGATTCCCCATCACCGTGCTAATTGAAATGAAATATCGACTTTGGTCTGAATCGCTCGTGGTGGCTGATGTCTTCTTTGTTAAAACGATGCTTTCACCAATGCCCTGACCGGTGATATGGTTGAAGAATCTCTTAATTGTCGGTAACGCTGCACAGATGACAAGCAGGTGCGATTCGGCAAGACTGGCGTCGGATTGCGTTAGTTACGTTGAATCGTCTCTGATGAATAACTTATCGCTTACATGAGAACTCCGGAACTGGCCACAGTCCAAGTGATATCTTTGGAGTGGCCAGTAGGCTCTATCAACGCTACTCGTATCGCTGCAGTCACCAAGGTGCTATATCCCAAAAAGCAACGTTATTATCAAAATGGACTATGCGAGATAAAGATTACTTACATCGAGCCAATGGCAAAGAATAGACAAAGCCCAATCTTTTGGCGATAGGATATCTGTAGTTGCACAATCATTGGGATTGGCAAAACCAAAAGCATCAAGTCGGAGACGACCGCTATCACCGCTCGAGCTATGTAAAGAGTTGATCGATCGATGCATGTCCCGGGTAGTGACGGTTGCCAGTTCTTCGGGATCGGTTGACAACCAATAAGAATAACAACAAAAATGATTAGGTTTGATGCTGCCATAAGAAGCAAAGTGATCCCGCTTGCCCATTTCCACCACGTTTGCGGGGAGAGCTTGAAATAAAATATCGCAAGTGACACCTTGCAGAAGCCAGTCATTGCAGCATTCAAGGCCGTTACTAGCACGACAAACTGTGGCCATGGTCAGGATACCTTGTGTGGAACGAGTAAATAGGGCGAGATCATACAAATAAAGCTTTTTCCACGGTCGATATTGGTGTTTCCCAAACATGCACGCCAAGGATTTTAGTGGCAAAGTTTTCTAGCACTGATAGGTAAACAATAGGCAAGAAGGTTTAAGAGGTAGGGTACTCACGAATTTGAATACACTCCATGACAGACGCGAGCATCCATCCGATTGCAAGACACACTATGGATCGTGATTAGTAAATGCTTCAAGGTAATCGATAACATTTCTACCATACCTAATTCAGCATCAACCGCCCGGAATATTCGCAGTTTGACGTAAGCATTTTGCAAGAAGCAAAACGTTGACAAAGGAAATCCGATTGCAAACACGAGATAAGCCGTCATGTTGAGCTGTTGAGTGGGGTTGGTAAAGTCAACTTTGTAGCCTGGAGGTGGCGGCATCAAGACCGTGATGCCATCGACGACAGTTAGATTTCGCATGGCTCAAAACGATGGAAATAATAGCCTAGTGTGATTTGCGCAATGCTTGGTGGTTGAAATTAAATTTTGTGGGTTGAACAAGAGAAGGCGAGAATGAGCGAATTCGGAGGGGCCTTGTGGCAATACGCTGAGTGGGAAAACGGATATACATGGACGCGAAATATTCCAAGACAGTGATTTATTAAGTAGTATGACTCTGTGTTCCCGGGAAACCCAATCCTGACTCTGTATCACCGAATAGATGCATTTGAAACAAAAATATTCAAGCCGACAAGTTGATGGGATAAACGCTGCGGAGAACAAAGGCCTGATGCATGGGTTTCATCAGCCAGGATGGTTACCACTAATGAGAGCCGCCGAAGTGTGCTTTAGTGTTGCTTGCCAAAATGAAAACCCGGTTAACTGTAGCAGAGTGATGAAGTCATTGTCATGAGCGAAGCTGGAGGGGTCCTAGCGCTAGAGCGGTAGGCGCCCAAAAAAGAATCTACAGTCTTTAGCAGTAGGCAGCCTGCTGATACGCCTTGCGCCTAGTGCAAAATGCCCAACCAGGGTTAAAAAATTTAGTTCGTTTCACTTTTTCGATGGTCTTGAGGAGATGAAAGCTTCCCAAGGCATTCCGTTTGATGCGCAAATATGGGAGGCGAACCTCTCGGTTGGATACCAGCATGAAAAAGCAGACGAGAATTGGCATCTGGTCGGCGCCTAAAATCAAAGACTCGTACATCCTTGGACCGGGTAGATCCTATGCCAACCCCCGGATTAAGTCAAAGCGGCATTGGCGTCCACACTTCTCTACTGGGTCAGCGAGACGAGACGACGCAGAGCGAGTGAGCAAGGACTTGGCGTCGATTTAGAATTCAACAAAAGAAGTGGCCCTCACGGCGTGATCGACAATGATGTGCCGGATGGGCACGGGATAAGTGGCCTGCGCATTAATGCAATGCAAGCACATCACTGTCATAACGCGAAGCGCGGACCGGTATTGTGAAGCTGGGGTCTGCATGAGATTCTACCACATTAATTCGGATGGCGTCCCGAGAGAGTGGACGTTGCACAGTCGTCGCGCTGAGACTCGCGGGTGGCTTGAGCTAAGGCCCTGCTTTCATCTGGCCTTCCTCACGCGCACGTCCATTTCGGATCCCGCGCGTCCCGTCAAGTAGCCAAGACTGTGCTTGTCACCATATTTCCATCCCATCTATCCTCAGCCTTACCGATCTCATAGAACTTATAACTCGACAAGTAGTTGGCTTATAACTGGATCAACCACCACAAAGGAAGCCAATAAGCACCCCATGTGCTTTTTGTCCATTGGGACCTGCATTCGCCCATCCTTGGAGGAATGTGACAACATCCCAGTCATGAGCAATGGCCTACTCGTCTCAGTCTCTGTCACCAGGCGTTTCTGTGTTCAGATTGCCGAAAGCGGCTACTCATTCGAGAATGGCCGGGGAGATCCCACATGCCATCCCGATTCAAAAGAAAATTCTTGATCAATCGATCGTGCGCGTCGCTCTTTGCGGGTCTTCTGAAATGGTCCAGAACCATGCTGCGACAAGGATATGGCGCTAGGCCGAAACGGGTTAATCAATTAATCTGAATGCTGGATCATCACATACAAGGATCGAGCTCAACAAGCCTAGCCTATGCATTTATTAGTGCCCTACCCTTCATCAAAACCACTCCCGCATTAGCATTTGTTAGTGATTTGTTCATCCCTACCAGGATTTGGTTTCAGAAAACGGTGTGGCGAGGAAGCTATCTCGGCATTCCTCTTCCAGAAGCAACCAAGTAGAATAAAAAGACATCCTTAGCAATCCTAATTATTATTATCGTGGGGTAAAAGGATGGTTGGCGGCCTCTTGGAGGCTCAAGTGAGGGTACCAGTCTGCATTAGTTTGAACCAATGCTGCGTCCCTGGCTTTGCCTCAATAATTCGTTGGAGTCACGCGAAACTTGATCACGCTCGGGTAATGTCTTCATCCACAGACCACAAGATGTAACACTGTGGCGACGCTTGTCAAACTACAGCGAGGTATATTTCAATCTCTATCCTTCTTTTTAGCCCCTTGTATGCATGACCTGCGCTATGATGACTTTTCAAGCCTCCTTCGCTCGGTGTTCGATGTACGGCGGGAACCTAGCTCCAAGGCAGACAAGGATAATCAGCTCTATGGTAATTGCATTGATACTTCGCGGCAAAAAAAGAGTTCTTTTCCTCTCTTCGCATCTGAGTACTTCATGGTTGGTTCAAAATGCAACAAACCATCATTTGATTTCATCGCAAACCTCAAAATCCCATCCTGTCCCTACCCACCTTATTGTCTGTCTTCGCAGCTGGCTGTGTATTCCACATGTATATCATTATCATCTGATTCGTACAATAAACGTCACCACTCAACCCTTTCTTTCACCCTATTGAGAGCAAATCCACTTCACTTTAACCCCCATCGACTTCATTTAATCATGTCACCAGAAACAGACTATGATGCAGAATCCTCCTGGGCTTCCTGTTTTTTACTCTTCTGCATTCCTTCCGTCTTTAATACCCCTAATCATTCCTGCTCAGCTCCTCGCCCGAGGAGCAAAACATGCGACAATCCGCCCCTCAAAGAAAGGCTGATTGACAAGGAGCTCGTGGAAGCGAAGAGAGCTTCCATCCAACCCACTATTTCCGAAAAATTCGCAGATAATCCAAATCCAGGGACGAACGCAGATTCAAGCAATGATCAACAGCTTGAGCTGCAGCAAAAGATTAGAAAACCCGCAAAACTTATAAAAAAGCGACCAAAGTCTAATTATGCGGCATGGATGTCGCCTCTTCCAGCTATATCATCCCCGAAAAACTTCACATATATTTCGTCATCCTCTGGGCCGATAGTTTGTCATCATTCTGGGTCTAAATTACCACAGGATCTACATTTTGGTTATGTGGACCTTGGTACATACTGTCCGCTAGAAAGGAAGAACGTACCTGGAGCATGCCATTTTAATTCTTCAGGGAAGCTTCAGCATCTCACAGCTCTACATGGACAAAAGGCAGCCACAAAACGTCCAAACAGCGAGGTCTTGAGCACATCAACAAACGTTTCAGATTTGAAAGTAACAAACTCGCGAATTAGCCGCCGCAGATCCATTGATACTCTAGAGTCAGCTAACTTAGAAGGCTCAACGACTAAATTGGTATTGATAGAGCATCAGCGGGACTTTTCATCTCTCCCTTTTCACTTTTCAAGCAAGCTGGCTCCAGTAAATCCGAATATTCCAAGTTGCACTGCCGCTGGGAATCAACGTCGCACATTTGTGACATCGCGTTTGGTCGATCACCCCAGACCTTCCACCGCGCCCAGTGGCAATAGCACCAAGCCACATTACACTTCCGGTTTTCTTCAGCGACAACTAAACAGAGCCACGCTTTACGAGCCGACTGGTAAGACTGTTCCCTCTCCGCTATCCGATTCCACATGCGCTAACTTAGTTGATCATCAGAGATCGAATCAAATATAGATCATGGATCCCGCCGAGCAACCCTGATATCTATTCAATTTGACATCGCGACGCCAATCACGCAGGAACATAGCTCGGAAACCCAGCGTCAGGCCACACTTCCGTCCAGGCCAAAGCGTCATCAACGGAATAGAGCAATGACAATTTCGATGTCAGTGATATCTCTCGAACTTCCACTCGACGATACTACAGCACCAGAAATGGACCCGCCGCTTCCTCTTCCTTCATGGAATAGGCCGCTTTCAAAGACCTTATCAGTCTTGGAGGCATTAAATTTGCTTGCCGAACAAGTTGCAACCAACTCTGAAGAGCCTGAAGACCAACTTTCGGCGGACAACGATATCTATGATGATTTTGTGGACGAGGAGCTAGACCATCGCCGCCACAGTTTTGATTCGTGTTTTACAGACACTACGTGCTGCACCGATAACGATTCGATATATTTTTCCAGTGCGCTATTGCAAAGCACCTTAGTGACGACAAGGGATGATTATTACGTTCCTCGAACTTCGACTATTCGTGTCGCTCCAATAACATAGCTTTCAAAATAATAATTCAACAAAAATATCTATGCTCGTGTCCCTCGTTTCATTAAGAAAAGCAGTGACTTCCATTTTAGCAGGTTTGTGAATATTTCAAGTAGTCGTAGACAAATATTTCATTTTATTAGAAATGCACCATAATTCGCATCCAGAATGTAGGCTGCTGGACCATCTCCCTTTGTGATGAACAATCATTGCAACTTTCAATCCCAATTTGAAAAGTCGGTGTTTGTGGTACCCACTTCTGCAACCAACTTTGTGGTATGTGTCAAGATGTTGATCTGAGACAAAGCGATCTGACAAATTCCGATACATATTCTAGCTGTAGTTACAAAATTAAATGCCTTAAATGCCTTGTAATTGCAGATGCCATTTACACTTAGCCTTTTACACGTCTTAGCGTAGACTTTTGCAATCACGTCAGAGAAGGGTAAACATCGTAGAGTGCCAAGTCCACATTTTTATGTGAAGTCGATGTTAGAGGCTAAATTCTTATCCAGCTTGACCAAGTGAGTATCCCATATTCGATATTTTTAAACTACGTGGTGTCTTGGAAATAATCAAGCAAGAAAATGTATTGTTGCTTTCGTGATCATTGGCTACCCTAGACAATGAGGAGTAAAAAAGTTAGCAGCGCGACAAGGAATGAAGAAGTGGGGACGATGACAAAGAGGCCACTCCAAGAACAGTATGGACCTGGAATTGTGGCGTCGGATGTAAAGATGATGGCAGGTTGTGTATTTATGGTGTCAGGACACGTAGATTGAAGGCTATAGCAAGGTTCAGGAACCCGTTGAAGTAATCTTGGTCACTAACAAAGCTTGATTGATCATGAATCTCTTTTTTTTCTTCTTGAATTTTTTTCTCCTTCTTCTGTGATTGAATTGCGTCTCAAAACATGTCAATTGCTTTTCGGTTGCTTGGCGCCCTTCATATGAGAGGCATGAACGCAGGAATTGAAACCTAGCCGACGCATATACAACGAAATTCGACATCAAGATGCACGTGGGCTTATTGAGAGCTCTCACTAGCTGCTGTGAAAACTTTTTCAAGGTTATGTGTCGCACGTGTAAGGCCCCTACCTAAGTCCTTCCGCATAGGGCCGAATTTTAATTCTGCCGACATTGCGCCAGATTTACTTTTCAATGGTGCGATGTGATTCGACTACGCTTTCTCAAATGATACATGAAGCCAATTGAGTTGTCTAGTGATTCACCAAGTTGACTACACTGTGGCGTTGTACTGTATTTCCATTAATAATAGAAACTCGATGGTGCACTTTGAAGTCAGGGGTCAATCCAGAACTGACAATAATAATGTGAGTCTATTCCTGTTGCTTCCGGGACAGCCCGCTTGCATACTTGGCTTGGTATGACGCTATCGGACTAGACTGTCCGGATCCAATAGGCCGCGATCCATCCGGCCATTGTTGCTTTCATAAATGGTTTGACTCTGTGAGATCAACTAGAGATGGCCAATCATGGAGTACGTGGCGCTTCATAAAAGCGCCACATAAGGTCTAACGAAAAAAATGTGTTTTGAAGGATGAGACTACTGGAGCTTCAAGCAATGATCCAAGATGAGGTGCTTAAGGCCGCAACTGGCCGCTGGTTTCGGAAGGTATGGCGATCTCCGTAGTATAGATAAGAAGAATCCGAATGCAATTCGTTCCATGTCGTCGTCGTCGCCCAGCCCATATCTCTTTATCTCCTTATCATAATCATAGTTCCAGAAAAGTATGATACAACTTGAAACCTGATAACCGATCCCAACGCTAATGTGCCCTGGCAGGTAAGCGTAACGAAGGACGCTTATAATACTCTTATCAGCCAAAATGACCATCAACGACCGACCGAAATCCATCCGCCAGGAACATGGACAGGGCGTCCACCAAAATGTCTCAGATAACAAAAAGCATGTGGCAGAGCTGGAGAAAAAGGAGACAGGAGGGTCTGGTACCATTGTCGAAATGGTTACGACACAGGACCTAGACAGAATATGGGGGTGGAATGCCACCGTCCCATCGGTCGTGAACCGATATATTGATCAAATGATTGAGGATACAACCAAGTCTGACCCCACAGCATTGGCTGTGTCCGCGTGGGATGGCGAACTCACGTATAGGGAATTGGATGACTTCGCAACTCGCCTTGCAGCTCGACTGGTCACTGATGGCGTTGTGGACGGGCAAATTGTGCCCCTCTGCTTTCACAAGTCTAAATGGACTACGGTGGCGATATTGGGTGTTCTCAAGGCTGGAGCAGCATTTGTGCTGCTGGATCCCTCACTTCCTGAAAAGAGGAACAGCTCCATCGTGGAGCAAATAGGGACGGGTATAATCTTGGCTGGGCCATCAAGCGCGACGTTGAGTGCGCGGCTGTGCACCACAGTCGTGCAAGTCTATCAGGAATCAATTGATAGTCTGGCTCATGTTGCGCAGCGACGGTCAAGAATTCGACCAGAGCCCTCTGCCAGTCCAATGTATGCAATGTTCACATCGGGCAGCACTGGCATCCCCAAGTGCGCAGTTTTGTCTCATATGAGCTTTGCTTCCGCCATTATGCACCAGATCGGACCTATGGGATTCACCAAGAACTCCAGAGTCTTTGACTTCTCGTCTTACGCGTTTGACGCATCGGTTCACAATGTGATTGCCGCTCTCGTTTCAGGCGGATGTTTGTGCGTACCCTCGGAACAGGACCGCATTGACAACGTGAACAAGGCAATGGCGTCAATGCGTGCTACCGTGGTCAATGTTACACCGACGGTATCCCGTCTTTTGGACCCCAAAATGCTGCCCGATTTAAGAACTGTCATTCTCTTGGGCGAAGCGGTCCGAGCTACAGATGCTTCAAAGTGGGGAAGCAAAGTTAGCTTTGTGAATGCTTACGGACCCTGTGAGTGTACTTCAATCAGTACTGTAAATGTTAATGCAAGCAGCCCCGAGGAAGCGACCGGCATTGGAAAAGGAGTAGGTGCTGTCACTTGGGTTGTCGATCCACAAAATTACAACCGATTGGTGCCTCCGGGGTGCGTTGGTGAGCTGCTCCTTGAAGGGCCGCTCGTCGGATGCGGCTACTTGAACAACCCAGACAAGACGGCACAAGCATTTGTCGAGACACCATCATGGTTGCGACAAGGCACTCGAAATTGCCCAGGACGCCAGGCAAGACTCTACCGGACTGGTGATTTGGTGCAGTACAAAGACGACGGCAGTCTTCGATACATCGGTCGCAAGGATACCCAAGTCAAAATTCGAGGACGCCGAATTGAACTTGAAGAAATCGAGATCAGGGTTCATCAATGCGTGCCAAACATTAAACAGGTTGTGGCAGAGGTGATTGTCCCGAAGGGGATCAATTCACAGCCGATGTTGGTTGCGTTTGTCTTGATGAATACCGGGAGTCAGCAAGCTCAGAACAGTTCTGAGCCAAATATACTCGACATACCACAAGAGGCCAAGGACGAGCTGGCTAGTCACCTGCCCTCTTACATGATACCAACTGTATTTTTGGTAATCGATCGCCTGCCGAAGACCGCCACCGCCAAAACCGATCGCAAGACCTTGCGAGAGATGGGTGGCCAATTTACGGTACATCAACTCGCGGGGGCTCAGACGACTGAGTCAGAGGCGAAGAGACAGCCCACGACAAACATTGAGATTCAGATGCAAAAGATCTGGTCCGAAATTCTTGGACTTGAACGTTCATCGATTGGAGCAGACGATAGCTTCCTCAAACTTGGAGGCGACTCGTTCGCAGCCATGAAAGTCGTTGCCGCTGCTCGAGAGTCTTACCTAGAGTTGACTGTGGCCGATATTATGCAGAATCCAGAATTGCATCAAGTTGCAAGCCGGTCCAAGCCCCTTAAAAATGCTAGCCTGGAGAAGATTTCTCCGTTCAGTCTTCTCGGCGACGAAGCCGGTGCACGCACAGTGTTGGAGCGGATCATCTCCGAGTATCAATTCAACCCCAGAAGCATCCAGGATGTATATCCTTGCACCACTCTGCAAGAAGGTCTCGTGTCTCTCTCGCTGAAGCGACCGGGAGACTATGTACTGCAAGCTGTTCTGGACCTGTCCCCTAATATCAACATACAGTCTCTCCGCATGGCATGGGAAAAGGTCACGCGCTCAATACCGCTGCTGCGCACGACATTCGTGGTTGTTCCCGGGTCTGATCTCTTGCAAGTGGTTCTAGATGAAAATATCAAATGGTTTGAAGGAAACTCACTGGATGAGTACCTAGAGCAGGACAAACAAAAAGCCATGGACCCCAAGAAACCATTCGCGCGATACGCTCTAATCAAAGACGCCACAGGCCACTACAGGAATCTTGTGTGGACAGTGCACCATGCGCTCTATGATGGGTGGTCGCTACCGCTTATTACCAATGCCGTTGACCAAGCATATAGAGGATATATGCCGAATCCCCAAGGCGAGTTCCGAGCTTTCATCAAGTATACACGCGGCCAGGACGAAGCCAAGATAGAGGAATATTGGAAAACAACATTGGCCAACTGCGAGAGCGTCCCTTTCCCTGCTCCCGCGATCTCAGCAGAGGGGGAGCCAGCGACTGATAGCACTGTGGAGCACCGTATGCCCGTCCCGTCATTGTCAGAAACTGATGTTACCATTTCTACCCTCATCCGAGGTGCATGGGCCCTGGTCGCGGGTAGCATGACAAATTGTGACGATGTTGTATTCGGTATCACGGTTGCCGGGCGTAATGCCCCAGTGGCAGGCATTGATCAAATGGCTGGCCCGACAATTGCCACCGTGCCGTTGCGCGTGAACTCGTCAAAGGGGCAACCTATTTCTGAATATGTCAGGGGCATTCAGCGACAGGGAGTTGATATGATTCCCTTTGAGCAGACTGGACTGCAGCGCATTTCCAAATTCTCCTCCGACTGCAAGCGGGCTTCCATGTTTGAGACACTGCTTGTTATCCAGCCTCAAGAGGAGAGGAAGGAGACCGTGCTGGGTACATGGCACGACGATGATCTTAGCGAGTGGTTCAACACCTATGGACTCATTCTCGAGGTGCAGCTTGGCGCCGAGACCATGTTGATCCGAGCAAGGTACAACTCCAAAGTGCTGCAGCCTTGGATTGCCACCAAGCTTCTGGCTCGTCTCGAGAATGTGGTTCAGCAGCTCAGTAACCCGGGTATCAAGAAATATGTAGGTGATATCCAGATGCTAACCGGGGAAGATTTGAAGCAGATCTGGGGTTGGAACCGAACAGTTCCCGCTACGATTGAGCGATATGCGGATGAAATGATCGAAGATCGTGTCCAGGCCAATCCCAATGCCCCGGCCATCTGCGCCTGGGACGGCGAACTCACATATGGCGAGCTTGATCGCCTCGCAAGTAATCTATCCAGCCGTCTGATCGAAGCAGGTGTTGGGCCAGATGTAATTATCCCGCTGTGTTTTGAGAAGTCCATGTGGACGCCAGTGGCTATGCTGGCGGTCGTGAAGGCTGGCGGAGCCTTTGTCGCGTTGGATTCGTCCCTACCAGAACAGAGGCTGCAGACAATCGTGAATCAAGTCAAGGCTCCGTTGATGCTGTCGTCAGTAAGCAAATTCGTTTTAAGCTCACGACTTTGTTCCTCTGTCATCGAGGTCAGCCGAGATGCCATCAGCCGCATGACCACGGACATCAAATTGCAGCATCGGCCAGGCCCATCTTCCACTACGATGTATATTGTGTTCACATCAGGTAGCACTGGTGTTCCCAAAGGCGCTATCCTCACCCACGCCAATTTCGCCTCCAACTTTGAGCATCAGGCGAGGTTGATTGGCTTTACTCCAACTTCAAGGGTTTTTGACTTCGCTTCTTTTGCCTTTGATATCTCCATTGAGAATGTTTTTGTTACACTTGCGATGGGAGCCTGTATCTGCATTCCATCTGACGCCGATCGCAGTGACAATGTCGGAGGGGCTATGGCGTCGATGCGAGCCACGATCGCCGACTTCACTCCGTCTGTGGCACGATTGCTCGATCCTGCTGCTCTCCCAGACCTTGAGACACTAATCCTTGGCGGCGAGGCTGTATCTGCCGAGGACATGGTTCCCTGGCTGGGTAAGGTTCGAGTAATTAATGGATACGGCCCGGCTGAATGCACCATAACCAGCACCATCAACAGTTCTGCATCGACCCCTGAAGAGATCAGCGATATTGGTAAAGGCGTAGGGCTGGTTACGTGGGTTGTCGACCCAGAAGATCACCATCGTTTGCTCCCGCCGGGATGCACTGGTGAGCTGCTCTTGGAAGGTCCCCTGGTCGGAAAAGGCTACTTGGGCCTACCCGAGAAGACTGCCGCCACGTTTATCGAGGATCCTGTTTGGCTATTGAAAGGTCCTTCTGACGGTGCAGGGCGCCGGGGCAGGCTTTACAAGACAGGAGACTTGGTGAGGTACACCAGCAAGGGAACCTTCACCTTTTTAGGTCGCAAGGATGCCCAGCTCAAGATCCACGGGCAGCGAGTTGATCCTGGCGAAATTGAACACTGGATACAAGAGTACATGCCGGAGGCAGAATTGGTCGCAGCGGAAATCATAACACCTGGGGGAGAGAACGCGAACCCTATGCTAGCTGCATTCATTCAGAGCCCCAGTGGAAACTCAAAGCCTGATGCCGTCGACATTCTTCAGGTTCATGGGGAGCTCATGAGGAAGCTGTCGGGCCGTATACCTAGCTACATGATACCATCTGTATTCTTTGTCGCTAAGAAGCTGCCACTAACGCCCACGGGAAAGACTAACCGCAAGAGGCTGCGCGAAATAGGCGCATCCTTCTCTGCTCAAACATTAGCTGACTCAAAGACGTCGCAGGCAGGGCCAAGGCGGATGCCCACCACGGCTGATGAGTATCAAATGCAGCAGATATGGGCACGGGTGCTTGGAATTGAGGCATCATCTATCGGGCTGGACGATAGCTTCATTCAATTAGGTGGCGATTCGATTTCCGCAATGAAGATTGTTGCCGAGGCCCGAAACATTGGCCTAGAGCTGTCCGTCGCTAATATCTTCCAAAGTTCCACCCTTCATCACTTGGCAGATCAGGCTCGCAGGTCAATCAACAAGGTAGAACACGTGGCGCCGTTTTCTCTGCTGGGAAGTGAATGCGACGTCAGGTCTTTACTAAATGATCTCTCGGTCCAATACCAGCTCCAACCACATGCTATTCAGGATGCCTTCCCTTGCACTCCACTTCAAGAGGGGTTGATGTCGCTGACGATGAAGCGTCCTGGCGACTACATCATGCAAGGCGTGATAGAACTTCCAGAGGACGCAAACTTTGATGATTTCCGTGACGCTTGGGAAGAGGTGGCCCGGAATGTGCCCACCCTACGCACACGCATCGTTCAGCACGACATCTTTGGCCTGTTGCAAGTGGTTCTCGATGAGGACATCGCCTGGGTTAAGGCGACTGGACTTGATGCATATCTTGAGGCCAACCAACGTCAGAGTATGAATATTGGGCTGCCTCTTACTCGATACGCACTGGTCAAGGATCAAACCGGTTCTGAGCGCTGGTTTGTATGGACAATTCACCACGCGCTATACGACGGTTGGTCAATGTCCTTGATCATGGATGCTGCCAGTCGTGTATACCAAGGACAGGCTATTGAACAGGGGCCACAATTCCAGGCATTTGTCAAGTATATTCTTGACCAATGTCAGACCAAGGCAACAGACTATTGGGTTAAATATTTCAAAGGCTGTGATGCTGAGCCGTTCCCGTCGTCACGATCATCGATGGAGACTCCCAAGGCAGACAGTACTGTCGAGCATTCCATTCCCTACACCGAGAAACAGCGTTTAGGCATCACCACGTCAACTCTCATCCGCGCAGCTTGGGCACTCATTGCTTCCCAGATGACAGATTCCAACGATGTCGTCTTTGGTGTCACTGTATCTGGAAGAAACGCCCCTGTTCCCGGCATGGACAACATCACTGGTCCCACCATCGCTACTGTGCCTGTCCGGATCCAGCCCTTCAAGGACGAGACCGTTTTGGATTATCTACAACGGGTCAATAATCAAGCAATCGATATGATTCCCTTTGAGCAGACAGGCATACAGAGCATTGCCAAGATGTCCGCCGACACCCAAAGAGCATGCAAGTTCCAGACTTTGCTGGTCGTACAACCACAGAGCACCGACGAGGCTGAAGATGTACTGGGCCAATGGAAAGATTACAGCCAAACACAGCAGTTCAACGGCTATGCTCTCTTGATCGAGGTATTCCTAGAAGGGGACAAATTGACCGCAAAAGCAAGCTTTGACTCGCTGATTATTGAACCGTGGGTGGTGCACAAGCTGCTCGAACGCCTCGGATCCATCTTGCAGCAGTTCAGTTCATTCTCAGCGGAAGACACACTCAGCGATATGAATATTGTCACTGCAGAGGATCTTGATGAAATATGGAATTGGAACAAGAATGTTCCTGAGCCGGCAGATGTTTGCGTGCATGAAATAATACATCAAAAAGCCGCAACACAGCCAAACGCGGTGGCCATCTGTGCCTGGGATGGAGAGATAACCTACGGTGAACTCGACAAACTGTCAACTCGGCTGGCCCACCATCTTGTTGATTCTGGGGTCCGGCCAGGTGTATATGTCCCGATATGCATTGAAAAGTCAAAATGGACAACGGTCGCGATGCTGGGCACCATGAAAGCCGGTGGATCATTTGTGTTACTGGAACATTCTCTGCCTAAGGAGCGTTTGCAAAATGTATTTGAAACGCTACACGCCCAGGTCATCGTATCATCTACCCAGAACCATCCTATTAGTGCCAAGCTCTGCGAAAATGTCATTGTCCTTGACAGCAAGCTTTTCGACCAGGGCCAGGCAAAGCCGGCAAGCAGACTACCAGCGCCAAGTCTTGATTCAGTCAACTACGTTGTTTTCACCTCTGGCACCACAGGCCCACCAAAGGGAGCTGTTATCAGCCACAGAAACTCGGCCTCAGCTGTCAAGCACCAGGCTAATGCATTAGGGTACACCGCTGAGACAAGATTCTATGACTTTTCATCCTATAGTTTCGATGCATCAATCCTCGGCGTTTTCGCCATTCTGACTACAGGTGGCTGCCTATGTGTCCCAACTGAGGATGGACGCAAGAATGATTTAATGGGCAGTATTCAATCTCTACGGGCTAATTCTCTGTGGCTCACCCCATCAGTCGCAAGGCTACTCTCCCCGGCAGAACTACCCAATGTGCGATCGATAGTTTTGGCTGGAGAAGTAATCAGTGTTGCAGATGTTCAGCCGTGGTGGGGTCGTGTCTCGACATCTTACGGCCTTTGCGAGTGTACTCCATTAGCGTTAGGGACGCCATACCCGTCCAGCGCCGATGATGCTGTTCGCCTAGGGAAGGGTCTTGGTGTGAATACTTGGGTTGTTGACCCCGACGATCATCAAATCCTTCTGCCACTGGGATGCGTCGGTGAGCTCTTACTCGAAGGCCCACTTATTGGTCTTGGATATCTAGAAGAGCCAGACAGGACAGCAACCGCATTCATTGAAAACCCCAAATGGCTGTTGCGGGGCTCTGCCTCCACTGAGGGCCGCAATGGCAGGCTGTATAAAACTGGCGATCTCGTCCGCTACTCTCAGGATGGGAGTCTGTCATTCATCGGGCGCAAGGATGGACAGGTCAAAATCCGAGGTCAGCGAGTGGAGCCAGCAGATATCGAGTACCATCTTCTACAGAGTATGCCTGAGCTCTCCCAACTGGCGGTTGATGTCATCGTCCCAAGAGGAGAGGACTCAAGCCCAACCCTTGTCGCGTTCCTCCAGCATGATGAGCACAGCATACAGTCTGCAGGCCCTAGCAACTTTAATGCAGAAGGGGCCAAGCTTATGGCGATACCTACAGAAGTCCGGAACAGGCTTGCCAATGTCCTGCCCCGCTACATGATCCCCGCAGCCTTTGTCTCTGTCCCCAAGCTCCCTCTGGGCGCCACAGGTAAAATGGACCGAGTACGATTGCGCGACATCGGATCCAGCTTTTCCAACGAGGAGCTCGCTGAAGTTCAACCCGATGTATCTGAGCCAAAAAGAGCACCGGAAACTGAGATAGAACGTCAGATTCAAAGCATCTGGGCCCACGTTCTGAAGATTGATCCCGCCAAAATTGGCCTTGATCATGGCTTCCTTCAGTTGGGCGGGGACTCAATCACAGCAATGAAAGCTGTTGGGAAGGCCCGTCAGCAAGGTCTCAATCTGGCTGTCGCAGACACCCTCATGAGCCCCACATTAGCTGCTTTAGCAAAGACCGCGAGCAAAGTGGTCAACGCCATTGATGGACATATTGACGCCTTTTCGCTACTAAGCAAAGATACGAAAATTCCTACCTTTATCAGGGATATATCTACTCGATTCGAAATCGATCCATCTAGAATCCAAGATGCATACCCCTGCACGCCGCTCCAAGAAGGCTTGTTGTCATTGACGCTCAAGAGTCCTGGTGATTATGTCATGCAAGCTACCCTGGAGCTCTCGCCTCAGATTTCCGAGGAGCGATTCCGCGATGCTTGGGAGAAGGTTGTGCAACAAATGCCCATTTTGCGCACAAGAATTGTCCCATATAAAGGCCACGGACTGCTTCAGGTTGTTCTGAACGAGAACATTAGTTGGATCGAGAATGAAAACTTGGACTCATACATCAAAGCTGATGGGCAACAGGCCATGAGTCTTGGTCAGCCACTTTGCCGCTACGCAATGGTCAAGAATCACACAGGAACTGGCCGGTTCTTCGTATGGACACTACACCATGCCTTATACGATGGTTGGTCGATGGCTCTGATGATGGATGCCGTCAAAGCTGTTTACCACGGGAAGACAATTACGCAAGGACCCCAGTTCCAATCTTTTATCAAATACTCACAGGCTCAAAGTGAGGGCCTGGTTAGCAAATTTTGGCGTACGTACTTCGAAGGCTGCGTTGCTGCCGCGTTCCCAGCTCTACCTGTGTCTATTACCGAGCCCGATGCGAACGACGTCATGGACCATCACTTTAAGTTGCCCCAGAACCAACCCTTGGGAATCACAACCTCAACCCTTATTCGAGCAGCATGGGCTTTGGTTGTCAGTCGAATGACCAATTCTGATGATGTTGTGTTCGGTGTGACGTCCTTTGGACGAAATGTGGCGATTGCGAATATCGAAAACATGGCTGCTCCGGCCATGGCTACGGTGCCAGTGCGCGTCCGTCTATCAAACCAACAGACGGTGGCTGAGTTCGCCAACTCGGTACAACGCGAGGCCACAGAACTGATTCGTTTTGAGCAGACTGGTTTGTCTCGGATTGGAAAAATGTCCTCGGACTGCCAGCAGGCTTGCATGTTCCAAACCTTGTTGGTGATTCAGCCGCAGCCTCAAGAGGCCAATGACACCGAGGACACACTGGGCGAATGGGACCACGACAGCCAGGGCCAATGGTCCAACACATACCCTCTGGTACTAGAGACCCTTTTGGGCCCTGATCAGATTGGCTTAAAGGCCAATTTTGATGCTCGTGTGATTGAGCCATGGGTTGTCAAGAAGCTACTCACTTCCATGGACACTGTCATCCACCAATTGGCTTGCGCAGAAACTCACAAGCATGTTTCCGATATCGACACCATGACAACCCAAGACCTCGATCAGATCTGGACCTGGAATGCCACAGTCCCGAAAGCCACACCCCGATGTGTTCATGATATCATCAGTGAGCGTGTCAAATCTCAGCCAAAGGCACTAGCTATTGATGCTTGGGACGGAGAAATTACCTACGGCGAACTCGAAGAGGTATCGACAAGATTCGCTCATCAGCTTAAACAGGCCGGCGTTGGACCGGAGGTGCTGATCCCTTTGTGCTTTGAAAAGTCGATGTGGACAACAGTAGCAATCCTTGCTGTTGTCAAATCGGGGGGTGCCTTTGTTTTACTTGACCCTTCGCTCCCCGTACAACGATTGCGAGCCATTACTGAGCAAGTTGGCGCACCTCTAATTATTTCATCGGTCTCCAACATGAATCTCAGTTCCAGTCTTTCCCAAAAGGTGATTCCATTAGGCCCCGACCTTAGGACACAATCTGATTGCACAATCTCTGGCCCGGTCCCGCCAGCCCTGTCACCTGCATCGGCGCTATTTTCCGTATTTACGTCCGGCAGTACCGGTGTTCCCAAGGGAATTACAATGACCCACAGCAATCTCGCCACCTTTCTCGAGTTCAAGGAACAGCTAGGATTCAAAAAGGACTCGCGGGTATTTGATTTCCCATCCTATGGCTTCGACACTGCTGTGGAGAACGTGTTTACCACACTTGCTGCCGGAGGATGCCTATGTGTCCCGTCTGATAAAGATCGAAAGGAAAGAACAGGCGCAGTTATGAAGGAAATGCGCGCGACACTTGTCCATCTCACACCAACTGTGGCTCGCCTAATTGATCCAGAATCGTTGCCCGATCTCCGTACCATTATCCTGGGTGGAGAAGCCTCTTCATTCAATGATGTCGCACGATGGTGGGGAAAAGTAAAGTTCATCAACGCGTATGGGCCAGCCGAGTGTACCATCACTAGTACACTGAACTCCTCGGCATCTACTCCTGAGCAAGCTACGCATATAGGAAAAGGTGCTGGCCTGGTTACTTGGGTTGTGGACCCTGAAAACCACAATGTCCTTCTGCCTCCTGGTAGTGTTGGAGAATTACTCCTTGAAGGTCCTCTTATCGGCCGTGGGTACTTGAATGAGCCAGAAAAGACAGCGGCAGCCTTTATTGAAGACCCCTCGTGGCTACTAGCAGGCACAGCAAAAACACCTGGTCGCAAGGGTAGGCTATATAAAACAGGCGATCTTGTCCGCTATAACGAAGACGGAAGCCTTGAGTTCCACGGTCGAAAGGATTGCCAGCTTAAGATTCATGGTCAGCGAGTCGAACTCGGCGAGATTGAATGCAAAGTCCAAGATGCTATGCCCAACGCCTTAGAGGTCGCTGTGGAAGCCATCAAATCCCACGATGGGAAGACAACAATCCTTGCAGCATTCGTGGCTGTAGCTGAGGCGACCATCAACAGGCCCAACGCACCGCCAGACGCCGTTTTGGTTCCTCGCGATATTGAAGAAAGCTTAGCTGAGCACCTGCCGCGTTACATGATCCCTACAGTGATGTTTACCATGGCAGCACTCCCTCAAATGGCGTCGGGTAAAACTAACCGCAGGCGCTTGCAAGAAATAGGGGCTTCACTCTCTGCCCAAAAGCTTTCCGATATGCAGTCAGCGGAGAGTGGACCCAAGCGCGAGCCCACAACAGAAATGGAACACAAGTTACAGGCCATCTGGGCTCAGGTTCTCGGGATTGATACGTCCATGATTGGGCTGGAAGATAATTTCTTCCGACTAGGCGGTGACTCAATCGCCGCGATGAAAGCTGTTGGCGAAGCAGGCAACTTCGGGCTTGAGATATCCGTTGTTGACATGTTCCGCTATCCGAAGCTGGAGGACATGAGCCAAAAGATTGCCCCAGCCAAAAATAGATCCAGCGTCATTCCTGCTTTAGAACTCTCCGGTCCCATCCCACAGTCTTCTGCTCAGGAACGACTCTGGTTCTTAGAACAATTGCACCCCGGCCTAACTTGGTATCATATGCCCAATGCCATGCGCCTCCGTGGACCACTTCAATTGGCATCCCTGGAGATTGCACTTCTTGCCTTGGAGAGAAGACATGAGATGCTGAGAACAACATTCACCTCTCATGACGGTGTCAATATGCAAGTCGTCAATCCGTTCACACCCAAAGATTTGAACATAGTTTCACTACTGGGAGCTGATGAGGAGCAAATCAACCAAGCTCTTCAGAAAGAAGAGACGGCTCTATTCAACCTTGAGAGTGATCCTGGTTGGAGAGTCACCCTATTCCAAATAGGGGAGTTCGATCATATTCTATTGATGGTTATGCATCATATAATATCTGATGGTTGGTCGATGGATATCCTTCACAGAGATTTGGAAACCTTCTACTCGGCTGCCTTGCGTGGACAAGACCCGCTATCAGTCGTCGATCCACTGCCCATCCAATATACTGATTACTCCATGTGGCAAAGACAACCAAACCAGCTCGAGGAGCAGCAGCGACAACTGGACTTCTGGGTAAAACACCTAGAAAATAGCCAACCTGCGGAACTCATTTGTGACAAGGCTCGCCCCGCTACTCTTACCGGAAAAGCTGCTTTGCAGTGCCTGAAGCTTGAAGGATCGACATATGATCGTCTGCAACAGTTCTGCAAATCGGAGGGTGTAACTGCATTTACTGCCCTGTTGGCTGCATTTAGAGCTACTCACTTCCGTCTGACAGGAAAGGCTGATGCCACAATCGGAAATGCAAACGCCAACCGGGGCCAGTGGGAACTGAAAGATCTTGTAGGCTTCTTTGTGAATATGCAATGTCTTCGAATTACTGTTGAGGAAGAGTCCTTCAAACAGCTGGTTGATCAAGTTCACCAAACCTCAATCAAATGCTTCAGCAACCAAAGCGTTCCATTTGAGAAGGTCGTGTCAAAGCTACAGCGAGACAGGGACTTATCACGCCACCCCTTGGTCCAAATCGCGTTTGCCTATCACGCTCGGTCAGATCTGGGCAATCTGAAACTCCAAGACCTGGATATTGAACCCGTCGGTGATCATGTCAGCACGAAGTTTGATCTTGAATTCCATACCATACAGGAGACGGACGGCCTAGACATTCAGATTGTTTATTCTACAGACCTATATGAACCACAGACAATCACAAATATGCTCTCCATTTTCGAAAAGGTGCTCGAGAATGGGCTCTTGCACCCAGATGTTAAAATCACATCACTGCCTTTGCTATCCAATGAAGGCTTCAAGGAACTTGATAGCGAGGGACTAATTGAGATCCACCAAACAAAATATGCTCGAGATTCTAGCATCATTGAGGTCTTTAAGAAGCAGGTGGACTCATCTCCTGCCAAGATTGCTGTCAAGGACTCCTCGACTCAACTTACATTTGCTGAGCTTGACCAACAGTCTGATCTGATTGCATCCTGGCTACGAAAGCGTTCGCTCAAGGACGAAGAATTGGTCGGTGTTCTTTCGCCTCGGTCCTGCGAAACAATTGTTGCCTTCTTGGGTATCCTAAAGGCTCATCAAGCCTATCTGCCACTGGATGTTAAAACTCCAAGTGGTCGAATGGAAGCCATCTTGTCAACATTGGAAGGTGACAAGCTAGTCTTGATGGGCAATGGAGTACAGCCCCCTTCTCTATCGTTGACCGACATCAAGTTCATGCCTATCGCAGACATTTTGAACGAACAGAGGCGTGAGCCTTCTCAAGCTGACTTCCTGCAAACGTTTTCTCAACCTTCTGCTACAAGTCTCGCGTATGTCATGTTCACTTCGGGCTCCACCGGCAAACCCAAAGGTGTCATGATAGAGCATCGTGGCGTCGTACGCTTGACGACTGGGAATAATTTGGTGCAGCATCTTGCCTCGGACGACACTTGGGCTCATATGGCGAACATCGCTTTTGATGTCTCGACGACTGAAATTTACGCCGCAATCCTGAATGGTATCACCGTAATCTGTATAGATCATATGACTGTACTCGATTACACGGCATTGGAGCAAACATTCACGCAGGAGAAGATCCGCACTGCACTTTTTACACCAGCTCTCCTAAAGCAATGCCTTCGGGAGTCGCCTGCAACGGTTGCTGAATTGACGACGCTCAAGATGGGTGGAGACCGTGTCGACCCGCAAGACGTTTCCGAAGCTCGGAAGCTGATCAAGGGCCCCATCATGAACTGCTACGGCCCAACCGAGAACACTGGCTGCAGCACATCTTACTCTCTTCAAGATGAAGACACTTGTGTAAACGGCATGCCCATTGGTCGAGCAATCAGCAACTCGGGTGCGTATGTCGTAGACGCAGAGATGCGCATTGTTCCTGTTGGCGTTGTTGGAGAACTCGTGGTTACGGGAGATGGCCTGGCCAGAGGTTATCTGGACCCGAAGCAAAACATGAACCGGTTTGTTAATCTTACGATTGGCGATAAGGAGGTTCGCGCGTATCGCACAGGCGATTACGTGCGCTATAGGCCAACAGACAGTCAGCTTGACTTCTTTGGACGCATCGATGGCCAAATCAAGGTCCGGGGACACCGCGTAGAAACTGGAGAGATTGAAAATGTCCTCCGCAGCGATCCACTCGTCTCGGATGCAATCGTCATCATGCACTCTGTCAACGATAACCATCGACTGGCAGGGTTTGTCATAGCTCACCGGACAGATTTCTCAATCGCTCCGGATGGCAATCATTCGGTCGATGGTAAGCTAGACACAGCACCTCCAGAGGAATCGGAGAAGGAAAAGCTGCGGGAGCGACTCCAGACAAAGCTGAAAGCTCATCTGCCTCCGTACATGGTTCCTCACAGCCTTACGGTTTTGGAGGCTATGCCGCTCAACATTAACGGCAAGGTCGACCGCGCAGCACTCATAGACAAGATTCAGATCACAAACGATGCGGAAAGAATAATCCGCCAGCCGGTATCCAAGGCTCAAAGACAGATGCAGATTATCTGGGCACGAGTTCTAGGTCTAGAAGCTGATACCATCGGTCTTGATGACAACTTCTTCCAGCTCGGTGGCGATTCCATTACGGCCATGCGGGTAGTGGGAGAAGGTCGCAAAGTGGGCACAAAACTTGCTGTAGCGGACATCTTCCACTACAAATCTCTTGAGGAGTTAGCCGGGTCTTTGAAAGACCTGGACAATGCCCAGATCGAGGAAAGTCTATGCAAGATGGTTCTCGTTGACCCTGCCACTAAGTCAAATCTGATGGCACAACTTGACTCGCTGAATATGGGCATCACATCAAGTGATGTTGAAAATATTCTTCCAGTCACAAGCTGCCAGCTGGACTTCATTGTTCGTGGTATTGCGCAAGGCCAATTCTGCAATTACATCCACGTTAACCTTGGGCCCACTCTCGACCTTGCACGTTTCAATGGCGCCTGCATCGCAACGATGCAGAGGTTTCCAATTCTCCGAGCTCGCTTCTTGTCTATGGGCGGAAGATATTGGCAAATTATCCCTCGCCACGCTGAGATTGCCCTCAAAGTGCAATACGTCAGCGAAGACTTGGCTGAATTTTCGCACAGGTTTTGCCGAAAAGACGCAAAGGAATTCGTGCCAACTGAACCACCTTTTGGGGTCAGCATCTTCAAACATCCTACTCAAGGGTTCCAAATGACTGTTCGTATTTCACACACGCAATACGACGGTGTCTGTTTCCCTACCATTCTACAATCAATTAGCGATGCTTATGAAGGCAAGCCAATGGTTCCTATTCCAGACTATTCACGATTTCTCTCGTACGCGGCGTATCGGCGCTCTGAGTCAATCAATTACTGGACAAGACTACTACAGGGATCATCCCCGACCATCTTCCCATTGGATCTACTCTCGGATGGTCATCCTAGGCCTACCAAACCAGAACCAGCAGTGGCAACCGGAACGGTCGATATCCCGAGTTTGTCTGGCAAAATCACTCCCGCTACTCTTGTCAGCGCTGCTTGGGCCGTTTTTCTGTCTCTCGTCACAGGTAAACGTGACGTTGTGTACGGTCACATCATCAATGGTCGAAATTCGAGTCTGGAGGGAGTTGAGGAAATTGTGGGTATTTGCTTGAACCATATCCCTGTCCGTGTCAACGTTGGATCCCACAAAACATCAACCCAGCTGCTAGACTTTGTTCAAAACCAGGTGTTGGATATTGGGGAATCCGACACTCTAGGCTATAAAGACATTGCAAAGTACTGCACTGATTGGGCAGAGCCCGACAAGTTTGAATTTAACACACTCCTTCATCATCAGAACATTGATGAGCACCCTGAGGCAGGATTCACAGGTGCCAAGTCACGAATTCAGTGGTTCAACGACCCAGATCTGGTGCCGCCGTCGAATATCACTCTTATAACCTACCCACAAGGCAACCGCCTGCTCATCGAGGTTTTCGCCAACACAAACGTCATCACCAAAAAGATGGCAGCTAGGATCCCCGAGACTCTTGGTAAAATAATCTGGGACTTGGGCACACAGCTCGAAAAACCCTTGCCATCAAGCTTGGAGTGAATTCCAATCCATCACCAGTATCATTCTGCATGATGCGCAAGAGGTACAAAGTAGTAGATTAAGAATTCCATTGGTCTTAAGGCTGGATATATGGTATTTTATGGAATACTTGAATGTATATAGCAAAAAATTTCCTATGTTAGCATAAAAGTTATGAAACCCGACTTTTTTCCGGGCAATTTACTTAATTCCTTGAGCTTCTAAGTGGTCTTTGTGACAAATGCGAGTCTGGCCGATACAATCGCCTTCACCACGCTCTTGGCTTCTGTATTTTGCGACAGCATGGGACCGACGTCCATTAGCTCAAAATGTTTCTTAGAACTGCCGTCGGTTGTCGCACAGCCACAGGAGTGTGATGTTCTAAAGTGTTGAGTGTGGAGATTGGTAAAAAAGCACGGACCATTTGATTTGGCGGGATTGCCAGTGTGTTGCTCCGCGTCGCGAACGCGTTCTTCTCAGGGCGTCATTTATCTCCAGAATATTCCATTGAGTCCACATTGGCATAAAGAACACCCAAGAGAAGCCTAGGGACACATTCTGGTACGAGAAGGGGGAATTTAGCATTGAAATAACCCATTCATCAAGTCGTATTTCTTTTCGATTCCACGTGGACAAATTTCACCGCCTCAGGGTCACATACCCACCCAAGCCCTTGCTGCCTACGCTACGCCCTCCTGTCCAATTGATCGACGCGAGGTCAGATTTTAGTTGCGGAGAGGGAGCCCATGTCTCCACGATTGCGGCAGTGAATGAATAAAAAGGGAATCTGCCTGTCTTTCTTTTGAGAAAATCACTAGAAAATTTATTGATTCAACCAGAATAAATCCAATTATTTCTTACTTCGTTGCCAAAATCATGGCCTCAGCCGATAGTGCCGAAGGTGTGCCTTCAGCACCATCTTTCGCACAGCCATTGCTCACCAATCTCATCTCGTCGTACGCGATCCTCCCGACGCTCGCATCCTGGATATCGACCCTCGATTTGTATCACCTGGCATTGACCAATCGCTCTCACTATTCGCACATCCTTGGGTCCGAGGCCATTTTCAAGACACTTCAGCGACAAAGCCTCTGTGATGGCCGAGGCCTAGCAGACCGCCAAGAATTCCGGGGTCTCTATCGCATCGATCCGCACACGCATTACCGCTGGGGTAATGGTCGGAAGATTCACGAGGACGAAGAGATAGAGATGCGCCTCTACAACTTGAAGTGCGATGAAGCCGGCGCGCTACCCTGCGTCAGATGCCGCATCAATATCTGTGAAGAATGTCGGCACTGTCCTCGAGTGCCCCCACATGCCGGCTACCCGGTACGGCGCCCACACCTCAACTCGCCTTGGCAACTGGAAGCCATAATGTGTTTATGCCCTGAATGTGATGTCAAAATGGAAGAAGAAGTTTCTGGGAATTTTCTGAATGAGTTATGCGACTGCGACGTCTTCGAACGATGGCTCTGCGGAAGCTGTGTAAAGGCAGAGCGACGATATGAGGGGGAGTATGTAACGAAGCATACGGTGGTGGAGTGGTACCCTGAGGAGCATGAGAAACCTACCAAGGTTATGGGGGACCACCAGTGTGATCGTGCGGTATGTTTCAACTCCTCAATTTCTTCTCTAATTGTTTCATCGAAACCTTGAATGCTAATTTATGACTGAAGTTCTGGTGTTGGTGTGGTAAGGAGGTGCCAGATGAGACACGCCCTCGATGTGTATTATGCAAACGACGACATTTGCCTGAATCAGAATGGGGCCAAGAGTGGGACGAAATAGGATCCAAGATGCCCGTTTTTGATAATGTACGTCAATTTGTGCAGCTGGATCAATTTTGAAAGAAGATTCTGGAGCTAACTAACTGATCATACAGGATCCATGTTATCCGCGTTGGGTGACAGATGAGGATCGAAATTACCCGCAGCCGTATCCAGAACTTGAGTATGATAGGATTCGACGACAGAGAGAGACAGGATCGGAAGTTCAGGCTAGTTAGAGATGATTTTGATACCCAAACAGCACTGCAGATCCGATAACGTGGAGAACTGAATATCGCATCTGTTACGGTGCCAAAATATCATCTACTCCTAGAAGAAAGTTCAAGGTCTGGAGAGAGACAATACCTAACACCACGCTACAGATGTCAAAAATACATCGGTCAGAATTTGTTCCAGGAAGGATTCTTCGTAAAATGGCCAATTATCGCAATCCTTGGGAAAGCGAGCGCACTGCCTTCATGTCGTGCCGATTAGCCGCATTAGATAAGCCGCATCTCAATCTGTCATAGGGCAGCAAGTGATTTGTGCAATCGCGTTTGATCTGATCAGCGTTCGACTTTTCTTCATCTTGAAATGACCTCGACGCTTTCTACTAATATTCACACTCGGGAAATGGTTGGATGATTGCGATCCTAGCCTTCCACCTTGAGCGACAATTAGAAAAATGCCGTCTGAAGCACTTGATCCCCACAGCGAGACCCAATGCGACATGTCGGTTGCCTCTGCAGCCCCAGCCTTGTTAGAGACTCTTATCAATAATGGAAACTCAAGTCATGACGCCTTTGTTGGAGAGGAAGACGTGGGACTTGGTGCATTCCAATGGTCGGAAAATAACCATCGCCAAGAGTTGCCTCGCCACGGCGGGCAGCAAAGCTACGCCGAGAGGGTTCAAACCCAGGACGGCAAATGGGTACAGAATATGGATCCGGCTTCAAGGTCATCACCGGGCTTCGGGACTGGCCTTCTCAGCCGCGCGAGACATGTAATTCGTAAACGATCATCTAGTAGACGAAAGGTGAACATTGATTCACAAGGGGAAACAGAATATGACCCATTTCACGAAGTGGAAATGACTAATGGCCACGATAACCATGATCATCAAATGGGCGTCATACGGCGACCGTCAGCATTTGGGACCTGGAAATGGGAGATTCTCGCATTACTCATAAGCTTATCGTGTATGGCATCAATCATTGGCATCCTGGCCGGTATGAAAGACAAACTCTCAACTAGTTGGCATGTGGGATCAATTACCATCAATGCGGCCGTGACGGGCCTTTCGACCCTGGCCAACATGAGCCTTGCCTTCGCAATACCAGCATGTCTCGATCAAGAAAAATGGCGATATTTCAAATTGGCCGGGCGGCATCAGCTCCGCCATTTTTCGCTATTTGATGAAGGCTCCAGGGGACCTGCCGGTGCAATCAAGTTGATGTGGACTGTGAGATGGAGTCTGGCGGTCCTAGCTTCTCTGATCATCGTCTTGGATGTGATCACAGGCTTCATGATCCAGCAAGCTGTCAAACTTGAGCCGGGTTCCAAATGGGTCCACAACACAACGTCACCTGCGTATTACTCTTACGCGCAAAGCTATGATACAGCTTCCGACGTCCTGATGAACGATGGTATAGTCACCCCCAGCAGCCCTTCGGAATATGTTTATACTAGGCATTGGAAGTAGCTCACACATTTAGTTTTGTCTCTCATTGACTTCTCCATGCAAGCCGCGGTTTTCCGGGGGCTTTCAAACACAAACTGGACGCGATCTCACTCCTGCGGCTCAAACTGCACTTGGCCGGATAGCCAGGCTGTCCTAGGATTTAATAGCAAATGCAAGAACGTGACAGATCAAACAGCAAATCTGACGCAGGTCCTCTACCAGACCTATGACCGCGACAATTATCCCGATACACTTACCCTTAATCTCACTACTCCTGGGGGGATTGTGATTCCATTTTATTGTGACACGGGCGGTGCTAACGGCAAGGTAACCGCAGCAGTGTTGAAAACGAAGGTCCTGGAGAGCGAATCCATGCTCGCCAATGGGTCGTTTATGCTACTAGCGCTGTTTAGCGATGACCAATTTGACCCCAATATCACTGTCGAGTATACCTCTCTGCCAGAGCGGGCCAGTGTCATTGAGTGTACCTTGAGCCTAGTCGCTTGAAACTATTCTTCCATCACCTCAGACGACAGCAATCTCCGCGTCGGGTCGCGTACTCTTATTGCCCTCAGGAATGGGGTCCTTCAGGACAGTTATCAGTATACGCCGTCGTATTACAACTACACGGTCGCAGGCAGCAAGTTTTCCATCGATGGGTTTAACATTGGACGGCTGCAGGACTTTTTTAGTTCCTCATCCTTTGAAGGGAGCGTCAGCACCGGTATTTCGTCCACAGGAGCAACTTCAGGCTTCGGCACTGTACCGGCATTTGTCAACACAAGCTTCGCTGATATGATGAATCGAGTCGCGTTGAGCATGACGGACAACTTGCAACAGGGTCAGACAGCGCGGCGCGCATACGGTTTGACTCAAGTCCCTGTCAACTATATCCGTGTGTACTGGGCTTGGGTCTCTCTACCTATTGCGGTGCAGATCCTTGCCATAGTGCTCCTCACTTGCACAGTTGTTTGCAACAGCGGGCATGGAAATTCAGGCAGGATACCGATCTGGAAGTCTTCAAAGACAGTGCTACTATTTCACTATTTGAATGATAGAGGCGACATGCTTTGTGATTTGCAGGATGCAGATGAGCTGAAGAGAGCAGAGGAACGATTCATAACAAAGTTATGTTATTAATAAGTGCTAGGATGCCTTAGTTCTTTATGCCTAGCAATGAACCCAATGTTCGCGAAGCCGCCATTTCATCTCAGGTTCGCCCGTCATGATTTTGACCCCATCTAATTATTCATAGGATGAGCAAAGTTGGGCTTAGGGGAGCGGCTCATAGGAGTTGCTATTGTGATATGTCCGGTTTGAGAACAGGTAGTAGAATAGCATGCCAACGAGAGGGAAGAAGAAAATAACCAGAATCCACAACAGCTTCGAACATGCTCCGCGGTTGGACCTGAGAACCTCGACTGGAGGGAATCGACAGTTAGTAAAGCTTGCATTTGAAACGAATATTCCTTTGACCTACTAATGCCGATTACGTCAAGAACCAAGACAATAAATCCGACGACGCCTCCGGTGGTGCCGTATTCCCATGCATCCTGAGCAGCGGTTGTTGAGAGAGTCTCTTCAGCGATAGGCGCGGCGAAAGCCAAGACCGCCATCAGCTGGCAAAGAAACGCCGAGATCAAAATGTTCTGCATTATTGTGACGTGGTTCTTGTCTTATTTCGAGAGTGAGTATTGAGGGAGCAATATTACGAGGCTGCACCAAGTTCAATCAAAAGGGATAGAGAAAAGCAAATGTATAAAACGCCTGGAGCCGTTGGGGCAACGTCAGCTCAATCTGACCCATCCCATGACACAAACTGCTGAACATTGCTGATGTACTTTTCGACACACACGTGGGTTGGGGTTCAGCATGACCTTACTAGCTGTGGTTAGCGCTAGCCAGTCCTGGTGTCGGGTGACACCCGTAGGCAGCCTTCTATCCCCTCTCGGATGCCATCAGCTGTGCATAAAGCTGTAAAAATTAATTTTTATGGTTGGTAAGCTCTTTTCAAATGATGGGCATTATCGTTCGACTTTCCAAAATCCATTCACAT
Organism: Calonectria pseudoturangicola; assembly: GCA_013403825.1. Taxonomy (NCBI): domain Eukaryota; kingdom Fungi; phylum Ascomycota; class Sordariomycetes; order Hypocreales; family Nectriaceae; genus Calonectria; species Calonectria pseudoturangicola. The sequence continues at coordinate 1,111,766 of VTGA01000004.1, read as the reverse complement.
GTCTCACATGCAGGGGCCGGGTGTTGCCGCCGCCTGTCATTTCCCACAGGCATGACCAGAATCTTGCAATCGCGCTTGTTACCCAACACACAGAACGCGAATTCAGCCATAAAAAGTCTTTCAATAAATACAGGGCGCATCTAGCGAAACCTGGGGTTGGGAATCTGAACGGTCGCGGCTAAAGAAACTTGTTGGCACTGGTGGCCCAGTTAACAGTTCTTATGTCAAACAGAAAATATCATTGCTATTTAGTCCAAACCATCCACCCCCTCCTCAAGTACCCTTACATCTATCACCACAAATACCGATATCTCGGGGTCTGGTCACGGGCTTCACCAGCTACAGCCCTCTTGTTCAACTCACGGAGCCAAATTCCTAACCCCGCAGCGCAAATGATGCCGCCGCCGGCAAATGACGATAGGATGATACCACCCATCTCGTATTGAGGTGCATCTGAGCTAGGGAAGAAATAAGACCCATAGATGTTTGAGGAATTGCCAAATAAGTTCACCAGGGCATAAACGACAGCTCGTTTAGTTCTTGTGCGAGGTATCGTGCTGGCAATCCAGGCTTGTACCACATTAAAGGCCGAGTACGATCCAGCGCACATTAGAAACATACCAATGTACCGCACGCTTGTTATCGTCGATTTTATTACCATGATATTTCCAGCGATGTCGACTGCTAGTGGCCACATGATGAGGTAAGCACGCTTGTTGGTATACTGTGCTAGCAGGGAATTTCCAAAGGATGTGAAAAATCCAAAGACGTAGACAGGAGCTATCATTGCTTTAGTCAAAGCTGATTGGTAGTTGTGATCATGAATAGAAATGACATACCGGTGATTAGCAGCGTAATGGTATTATTGAAGCCCAGCGTTTTGACGATAGACTAGTACCCGTATTAGCATTAATTGTAATAAAGAGGCGCATATTCTGAACTTACAGGGAAGAAATACGTCCAGGATTGGGAGGTTAGCAGACATATTTGTATAGCAACAAGCATCCATGTCTTGGGATCGGAAAACGCGTCTTTGAGACCTTGTTTTACTGATCCGTTCTCGTCAATCTCATCGTTAACCTCTTGTGCAAGTCGCCATTCAGCAAAACGCTGTTCTTGTTCTGATAACCAGCGGCACTGGCTTGATCGGGGAAAGTCAGGAAGCATGAAATACGCCAGCAGACCCGCAACCATGGTGCCAGCACCTTCAATGACATAAAGCCACCTACGGTACAAGTCAGCATTGACCAAAATTTGGCATTGACCTGAAATGCTATGAGGACCGGCTTACCTCCAACCTGCCAAACCAGACTTGTTGTCTAAGCCGCTTAAAACACCAGCAGCCAGAAGACCACCAAACCCATTCGCGACGGTATTGCCACAATACATTACAGCAACTCGAGGTGCTATTTCGGAAGGCTTATACCAAGAACTAAGAAGCAGCCTGCAAAACACATGAGAATCATTTTTAAGAAGTATAGAATGTTGCTTACAATGCACCAGGGAAGAATGGTGACTCCGCAAAACCCAGAAGAATTCTAATGGCGAGAAGACCTCCATAGCTGTGTACTGCGGCAGTGCAAAGGGAGATGCCGCCCCAAATGAAAATGGCCACAGGCATGTACCGAGAGGGTCGAGTGCGGGTAAGAACGATGTTGCTGGGGATCTGGCCAACCAGGTATCCAACAAACTACAATAAAAAAAATCACGAATTAGCAAATAGAATTCGGTTTCGGAAATTGCGTAGTGGGGGCTATAAGCTAGTATTTACCATAATAGCTACTGCGGTCTGGTACTGCGTGTCACTCAGCTCTAGATCAGACTGAAGCCCTCCTAAGCGAGCATTCGCAATGTTGGACCGATCAAGGATGTTAAATATGAAGAGCAGAAACAGCGAAGATATCAGGTGTAAATCGATTTTGCGAACAACTGGTTGAGTTTGTTAGTTAAAACAAAGGCGAAAAGTAAATTCTGTCTCTCACGCTTCTTCTCCATATCTGCCATCTCAGCCAAGTTCAGGTCCTCGAAACAATTTGGCTGATCATCTTGAATTTTAGCCGCTGTGCTTTCTTCCAAGTGCAGCGCATTGTTCTTGTGGTCCGAGGGATCCATTGCCAAAATCGTGCCCAGCTGACTGGACAAAGACCAAATGGCTCGATCGAGCATCAAAGATCAAATGTTCTCCTTGAATCAATAAACCGCGGAGGAAGTTGCCAACAATTATAAGAAGCCGAATACTGTTTTCCGACGTTCGAGGCTACGGCACGAAAATGCCGAGATGATCCACACCTATCTTCCCCGGCTTAGTGAAATTTGGGGTAAATGCGGGGAAGCCTATGCTTGCGGCCTATTACAAGTCACTCTAACGTCTAAATAATCCATGTACCAATAAAATAAAACGGCATCTGGTTCCGGGAATGAATGGACTGTGCCACTGAACAGAGGGCGGATATGCAATTGTGGAGAACCAGCTTCTCCGGTCTGTGCAGCCAGGTATCCGTCAATAAATCCGATGTCCGATGCCCAATGTTCGATGACGAAGCTGGACTTTTCTCTACGATGGACATTAGTTAGGCGGCTTGGGTCCATGATAGGTAAAGATATGTCCGGATATTTGTCCTTCTTGAGCCTGTGGTGGAGTGCATTCTGGACTTCATATGGTTTGAGAAATCGAAGGTCAATTCTTACGTTGATCTATCTCGCCTATATTAACCATACCATCTTATGGACAGCTACATTGTTTTTTCTTCTCAAAACAGAATTGTTTCTCTTGCAAGTATAATAGCGAAACATCAGTCATCAATTTAGTCACTTAGATCGGAACGCATCCCTGAACAATATCGAACGGCACGCCACAATAGCTCTATATTTTAATCAGGCTTTCAACTCATCAAAATCAATCTTTAATCCCTTTATTAACGTAAACGAACAAATTAGATCCACTCGTGGTTTCAAATCAAACCTAAAATATTCTGAATTCATGCTCCACGGCTATTCAGGCACTGGATCTGGGACAGGCAGATCGGGCATGTGGAGCTTCACCCTCTCAAACTCTGAGCATTTGCATGCTGGAGTTGCCCACTGCATCCGACCAATCACACGCCCATCCTTCACAATAATTCCCATCCCATTATCGTGCGAAAAGGTATACTTCAAACCGGTGATTCGGTACGCCGTTGAACCCTTCAGTCTATTCAGCGGCTGGAATACGCATGCACGGAAGAGAAATATCTCATCGCAAGTCGGGCAGAGGACCGAGATCAAACGATTAAACCCAAACCAAGCTCCGTGTATAGTACCTCCATGCTTATCCATCCACTCCAATCGACTTCTCGGGTCTCCGTGGCTGCCCTCGGGGTTGATGGTAGAAAGACTCATCGCATCTGCAACCCATCGCGCACCATCTGGCCCGTCAATTGGCCAAGGCTCCAGAGTCTCATACCTCTTCTCTAGAACGCGAGCCAAAGTCTTCCTTTTACCCTCAGAGTTCAATCTCCTGTTGATGACATCGACTGACTCGCCGTAGATTCTAGATCCAAGTGTTGCGATAAAAGCATCCACATCTGGCCCTGTGGACTCCAGTGCCAGTGACGCGTGAACCGCAAATTTCTCAATTGCATTTCCAGACTCTCTGTGAAATAAAAGGACTTTCCCAATTTTTTGAAAATTGAAAATGGGATCTCCAGCGTCCAAGCTTCCGTTCTGGAATGTGAGGTCCTGATGACGATCAGGAGAGTGGATCTGGCAGCCCAGTGGCCAGTAACTGATGTTGCTGAAGCCATTCTTGTTCCAATCCTTCCGGTGCATCTCCGACTGAGGCATTAAAAGAAATGGACTGTAATCACCGATCTCTAGGCACAGCTTTGCGATACGTTCGTATTCGCGATCGAACTCATGTTCAAGAGATCTGTCCGATTCTGGTTGGATCAAGCCAAGCAAGGCATGCAGGAAGTCATAATTGCTCCTGCATCTGCGCTTAGAAAGCAGCTGAAACGCTCGTCCAAAGCTAGCGGTCTGCGCCTTACATTCCTTCAAGGGTCCGAGATTCCAGGGCGCAATATTTTTTCTAGCGCCGCTTTGCAAGTATATGGCGCCCTCGTTCTTGAGGTTTCGGAGCTCAGTGAACCACACCTCCAGCATCTTGTCCAAAAATACGGGATCGCCCTCATTTGAGCAGATTTCGTAGTCCTTATTCATCGCGATGACCTTGTCACTTCGGACGAATTCCATGGCCGTCCAAACGCGAGTAAACCATTGTGCATTGCAGACGTCAGCAAACCCTCTAATGCGTTCGGAACTATCTCGGCCATGGTAAAGCTTGTGTGTGCTGTCTGTCCCGATATCTGCGAAATGAACTACAGTTGTAGCCGCCAATCTGTAGATACTGGGAGCGGCCAACAGAATTGACCCCTTGAGATCATCCGACCACTGAGGCACGCTAATGTAGTCATGCCATACCTCACCCACTTCTGCAATCCTGTTGGTTTTTATTAGCCCTTGGCATACCGCCAGAACAGAATTAAGGGCTCGTGAACAAATGTCGGCAGGTTGTGGTGCCAGTTTTCCTTGGCATTGAATACGTGATATGTCCGGATCCCAGACATGTGATATGGCTACGTAGTGAGTTTCACTCACTTGCAAACACGCCAGATGCCGATCGTATATGACGAGCTTTTCAATAAACGGTGTTTCTACGATCTTTGTGTATTTTAAAGATCCGTCGAACTGTTTAGGAATCAAAGAAAAGGTTCGAATCAGAGCGGCTGGGCTGATAATAGGTTCCCCACACCAGCAACATAGGAGATTGTTGGGCTCCTTTTCAACCCAGTAGGTCTCTAGGGTAAGAGGAGCAGACGGGTCAACCATATTCGGTTGTGCTTTCAAAAGATGTTGAACTCGTTCAACGTCAAATAAAATGGGAATAGACGAACAAAACCGCGACAGGAACTCTGATTTTAGAAAGGGGAGTAAATACCTCAGATTAGATGGGGTGGATACCTACATAATCTATGGTTCTTTTCACCCATGACAAGGATGTGTGCCAAACAGGACATTCATTTGCCCCACTGTTTATCTGCAATAAGCGAATATTGGCGACACCAGAAAAAAAAAACATACAACAGCGGGAATTCGCTGGTCGTCACCGTCCCAACTACTGATCCGCCCCTCACCAGTTTTACTGAAGGAGATCAGACGGGATCCTGTATTTTCTGGTGGGTATGGTCGTATGTGTCAAGGGCATTGAATAATCTAGCTTTTGTATTAAATGGTTGAGGGAGAGTGTCCAAGTTCATGAGGGCTTGCAACTATCCCCGATGCGCCTAATGTTATGTTTGATATATCACCCAATACTGTGTCAACCAAGACATATGTCTTTTCATTCTCCTTTGAGTAAAAGCCTTCTTACCCATTCCTGTAGTATCAAGCCTGGCATTGCGACTTTCCGTTATAGACAATGCCGTACACGACTGATCGAGAGGTACCTGTTTGCACCAATTTGGGCAACGACTCCCGAGCAATTTTTCCCCAAGGCGATGAGGATACAGAGGCAAAAAGGGCGAATGAATTTTAGATGCTATCGGGGTTTCCCAGGCCGTAGGAGTGGGGCCGCGGCGCAAAAGAGATCTTTTCAGCAGATCGTAGTGTGTCATAGGATAATCAGATCAAGTGTGAAGCATCTCCTGACATGAAAAAAGCAAGGTCACTCTCTGCTTCGAGGACAGGGCTACGAAAGAAAACAGCAGAATTTACGCCCCATCCCTGCTAAAATTAACCAAGAGCCGGGCAGAAAAGCAAGAAAATGACCTGTCAGATAAATGCGATACATGCTAGAAGAATGCCATATACACAACAAACCTGTTGCAGGCGACTGGGACTATTTACGGTATACATTAAATTGAAGATAAGTTAAGAACCAATAAGTTGATTGTTGAACGGAAAAAAGAGACCATTTAGGGAGGTATTTTCGCTCTCTCCGAGGAAATGGAGTAATGACTATCCTATTCACACATGACAAACAAATGAAATGTGGGTGCCCCCAACAACCCAGAACCGTTGCACAAAAAAACCTGACCAGAAGGCCTTGACCAAAAGACCTTGGCCAAAAGACCTTGACCAGAAAACCCCGCTCAGAAAACCTGACCAAAAAAACCTTGCCTAATAACATTCAACCAATAGATTCACTTCTTGTTGCACTTTTAATTTGAAAGACAGATGTGGCCACGCCTAATTGGACAATTTGAGCTTACGCAGATTTTGAAGGTAATGTCGGCGTACATCCTAATGCAAGTAGGAATCATTGACTAACCGGTCCGCATAAGGATGTAGGCCTTCAGTAGTACAGATAAAGTATAAAGGTCCCCGTTTTCCTCACAGAGGCAAGATGGTGTTTCAGGACATTGTTTCTCTTCACATCTCTTCTTGACATACTCTTTCAATTCATTCGAATATTTCATAGATACTTTGAGCTGCCTGCGGCTTCCCACATCATGCCCATCAATTGGACACTTTACGAACAAGACGTCAATAGACTCTATCTGAACGGAGGGAAAACAGCCGAAGAAACAATTGCGATCATTAATGCAAGCCATGGCTGTGCGATCACGCAAGTACCAAGACTTCTTTTTCATGTGTACCAGCTAATATCAAGAATCTAGTGTTAGGCAGTTTAAGACCAAGTTTGGTGGCTTGAAAAATCTACATGCATGGGAGTGGAGAGCCGTCAGCGACGAAGTAAAGAAACGAACCGATCTGGGGAAAGAATACAAGGTCTACCTGAACAATCGACCACAGCCCTCTTCTAGTGTTAAGAGAGGAGTTCGACGGTATTCAAACTATTCCATAGCTAATGACTGTCCAAAAATTGGTTTGTACCAGATTTCCTTTCGCCTAACGCGTGCTGATGGTTACAGATCTAGGCATCAACACGGTTGGGGAACATCGAGTTGAAATCCGAAGCGCTAATCGAAGCAGGATGAGAAATGATCAATGTCAGAATCAAGACTCTTTGCAGTTCTCCGTGGACGATAGTGGTGCTCAAACTATGGATAATACAGGTCCCTTGCTCGATTCCACCTTTCAACCGATCATGTTGGATCAATGCATTGACCTGCATATGGTCGATCAATTTCACAGTATTGATACGCGATCAAGACCAAATTCAACATCTCATGTCTTCAATTTCACATCTCCATGTGACATGAGTGAAAATACTTTCTTACAACTGAGCTCCACATTACAATGTCTGAGTGACGGAATGCCCGACGCCTATGTTAACGGCATTTGTAGAGAAAGTTCGCTTCAAGTTGCAAGCTCAATGGGTCGCCGTTCCCCATTCGGTGGCATGGGTCTTCTTTTCCCAAGTGAATCTTTTAGCCCATTTTGGGGTCCACAAATGAGACCAAGCTACAAACTGTTTTGGGACTTGCCTGGTAAGTTCTGTATCCCGAAACCCTTTGCTTAATTGGAAACTAAGGTGTTATTCAGAAGTATTATCCAAGTTTTCTGGACTAGGCGACACAATGGACACTGATCATTACCAAACCGCCTCCACCAACACTCCCAGAGGAAACAAAGGCTGGCTTTCGTCACATTTAACCAGCCTGAAGCAACGCTCAAGCGGTTTAAGATCTTTCGCAAATCAGGTGGAGGAAATAATTCCCATGAGAGTTGGAAAACAGGGTATCAGATCATCTCTCGACAATGCCGACCCTAACTTGCTTCAAGGCGCCTTCCTTGTTGTGGCCTACCTGGCCTGCAACAACCTATTGGAGGATATTCAAATTCGATATTTTGTGGGCTGGGTCCTTGATAGCGGAAATATTGATAGCCTTTCGACATTTCTACGAAAAAATGTAAACAACACCAAAGGCTTCATTGAAAGAATCCTATTTGCGGTTTGCAGAATCCCAAATCTTAAGCGACAGGAGAGCTACGGATTTGACGATGAGAGTAACTCTAAAGATGCTGATGAAGAAATCAAGTTAAGAGAAGAAGATAAAGACAGAAACATCTTCGACTCACATCCAAACCAAGCCTTGGATCTTCTGCGTGCTGTGGATGAACGTGTCTTGAAAGGATATTTAGGTACAAAAGTCTTGATGACAGTCGCAGGATCAAATCACTTGGATGCGGCTAAGTTATTGGTCAAGAATGGCGCGGATATGGATGGTGACGAACATATCGGCCCTGTACTCATTGCCGCAACTCTTGGGAAAGTTGATATACTACGGCATATGATCGAAATGGGTGCGGACATCAACAAGCAGTTCAGACAAGATCCTGAAAATAAGATAATACAAAAACAGATCACAGCGCTGATGGGTGCGGTATATCATGGCCGGCTGGAAGTCGTCACTATTTTGCTGGCAAAGGGTGCTATCGTCGATCTCAATCTCCATATGAAGACTATTTTTGAAGATCGAATTCTTGATTGGGCGGCAAGGGAATCCACGGAAATGCATGCCTTGCTTCTGCGGCACTTGGGACAAGATGATGTTTCCGAAACGCATCTGATGATAGAGGAAGCAAAAAAAGGTAACCGAGCATTGGGCATCTTTCTAGTGAGACTGAACATGATTCGAGATGAATTGCTCGAGAGGGGGCTGTACTATGCGGCAAAATGGGGCGAAACGGCGGCTGTCGTAACCTTTTTGCAGAGAGGAGTTGATCCCAACGCTACAAAGTTTCGCCTTTCGCAGGGTGTATCTCTGGACAGCGGCAGCGGCGACAAATCGGATTTGCACCACCCAATTCAAGCGGCTATCAAACAGAGCTATCCCAGATCGCTTGATATTATATATCTCTTAGTCAAGGCCGGGGCCAGACTCCCAAGGATAACGGAGCATGTTGAAATAGAGCACCTAACCGCCATGGCTAATGCAGGCCATGCCATGACTGAGTTTGGCGGCTGCAGCACAGGTCTTAGTTCTATCTGCAACTATGGCGTGTTGATTGATGCAGGGTATCCAATTAATTCCTATGGAAGTCATGGCCTCAGTCCGCTTCAAAGGGCTGCACTGGAAGGGAAAGTTGCTCTCGTTCAATTTTCAATGAACCAGGGAGCCCATGTCAACCTCCCCGCGAGTGAAAATTGGGGACGCACAGCGCTCCAAGCTGCAGCTGAATCGGGCCGGACTCAGGTGGTTGACTTCCTCATCGAGGTTGGCGCTGATGTCGTGGCCCCACCTGCAAAAAACGGCGGCATCACTGTCTTGGAGGCAGCAGCCCAGAATATCCGACAGTGGGCACAGCAAATTCGAATCCCACCACCAAGTAGGTCTCGTAAATCTGGCCTGCATTGGTACGAGAGAAATAAAAAGGCAGCGATAAACGTTTTCAAAAAAATACTTGCTCTTGTGGCACCAATTAAGTGTATGAGCGGCCATGGAAGCCACCTTCTTCACACCCTAATCGAATCATCATCAGACGACACTGCACTCTTAGAATTAGCGATACAAGCAGGCGCAGCAATAGAAGACCGCCCAATTTCTGGAAAACCACCTGCATTTAATCCACTATTTAAACCCAATCTTCAATCATATAACCAACAAACACCCTTACAAATTGCGGCGAGAACACTCCATCTGGAGGCCATCGATCTTCTTATCAGTCATAAAGCGGACATAAATGCTGGTGCTGGAGAGCCTGATATCCACGACAAACAAGGCACAAATTATTCTTCCAGTGCCCAAAACAACTTTACTGCTCTCCAAGGAGCTGCAATGTCCACCGGTGAGCCGGACAGGCAGCTCCAGTGTATCCAACTTCTCCTCCAACACCACGCCGATGTAAATGCTCCTCCCGCACAGAACTTCGGTCGGACCGCTATACAGGCTGCTTGCTGCTGCACACCAGTCAATCATAGGGTAGTGCAACTTCTTTTGACCAAAGGGGCGCATGTGAACGCGCAACCTGCAAGGAACGGCGGAATCACCGCTCTTCAGGGCGCTTCAATTATTGGCGATATACCACTCATCAGAACACTTCTCGAGCATGGGGCTGATATCAACGCACCCCCGGCCCCGGAAAATGGCAGAACTGCCGTTGAGGGAGCAGCAGAGCATGGGAGACTGGATGTTTTGAAGCTATTGTTCAATGAAGGTGCATCGCCTGACCCTGTTGCCTTCTCCAAAGCTATTGAGCTATCACAGGAAAATAACCACTGGGGAGTTGTGAGCTTTCTAAAAGAACACCAGAGAAATCATGTTTCAGGGTTTGTAGGGCTGGACTATCCATTCTAAAAACCAGGTTTGGACGTATTTAGGAACTTAATCCAGCACTCGATCTCAGGGTTGGCATATATTTTGAGATAGAAAGCACACCAACTTAGTCCAGTCAGTCAAATTTGCAGGTTACCGAGTAACGAAAATTGGATATTATTCCAGGTTCTGGACCGCGGCCCTCAAACTATGTCCTGGAGTGTAAGTGCTGTGCTTGAAAAATAAGGCAGGAGATTAAATCACACGAGGAGCCTGCACGATTCCACTGGGTACTAGTGTTAAATTACAAAAGCAAATCACAAATTCATCTCTGTACCTAATTTCGGCATCTCAGTTACTCATTCATCTAAGTGGAGAGTTATATTTGTAGGCAAATTGTATTTATAAGAGTACACGACAGAAAGTAAGATAAATATATTGGGTCCCGTTAATAATAGCTTGTCACCGGTTCCTCTGACACCTTGGTTTGCGCCTCTTCATTGTTCCCACGCAACTAAATAGTACTGCCCGTGGCAATCTTGGTGTAATCGATCGTATCGGGGAAATTGAAAAGCCATGAGAGGCTAAAGGCAATGGTCGGTGGCAGTGCGTAGAAAAACGGTTGCGAAAAGTTTTCACGCATCCATAGCATTAAACGCAGGCTGAGCCTTGATGTGTGCGTATTTATCACTCAGCCGCTTCCAGAGATTGTCCTCTTTTCCGTTGGGCTTGACTGGCAAAATTCCCCAGGTAGAAGCTTGACGCTCCTCCACACTGACAGCCTGGGGGTCGATGATAGGAGTGGCCGTGGCCAGAGCAACGATGAAAATATTTGAAACCACTGTGAACTTCATTCTGACAGTGCCTTGAGTCGAGTGAGTGAGATAAAGACAAAATGAATGACAAAAGGTGGTTAAAAACGTGGCGATCTCGTGCTGAAGGAATGAAACTGTACGAATTAAACTACGGGATGAAAGCCGGCAGAGGGTCTCTACTTATAACAGTTCCATTGGCGGACGTTTTCTGATGTCTTATATACAATATGACGCTTAAGATTTCTACATATGACAAATACGGAAGGTATTATTGTCCAAGATTAATATTTGGCAGGGTCTGGAAATTACATGCTGGCTAAGAAAATATCAGCTGCACCCTGAACCGAATGCATAGAGAATGATAGGAAAATTAGAGCTATGAGCCCGCCGAACTCCGGCTTCTTTTCTGTGAATTGGTGCTGTTTATTCCAGAAACATGACTTCCTTAGAACTTGGACTAATTATTCGAGAGATTTATAAGTAGCGAAAAGGTAAAGAAAGAAACAAAATAACTGAGATAGATGAATTGCAATGTTTGAAAATTAAGGTTGCCTAAGCATCACTGCTCATGTCCTGCAAATCACAACTATCCTTTGTCAGTATTTGTACTATCTCACTGCAAAGACGGGGGTGAGATAAGCTTAGATGGGTTAGTGAATGTCTACCACATAACTTTATCACCTTAATTATAATTTGACTTTTGAAAGGTCATTTGGTTATGACTTCGTGGGCAGAGAGTGAGACTCAAGGCGTAGGGCGTAGGGCGTGAGGATGGTCCATGTTGCGGCGCGGCAACACACTCGACAGATTAGCCATATCACCGATCGTCCCACCCCTTACTTGTATCCTGCAATAGGTCGCATATGACCGCGCAGCCCGTGCAATCCATTCATACACAGTGTGAGATTAAGTACCGGAACCACTTATCATTTTGTTTTGGCTGATCAGCAACTTTGAGAAATGCATAGGGAGCTTTAGACATCCGGTTATTTGGACATCCAATTCAACGGAACCGGACTTTGTGCCGCTCCGCACAATCTTTCCAATACATGTATGGCAGAACCTTCGACACTTTGGGCTGTCTCGCTTTGCCGTCAAGCAGTGTGATCTGATGGATCTTGTGACAGCACTGCCTCCAACAGTACGGTCCATCGAGCTGAGCTTTCTTTACTTTCTAAAAGGAGACGGCGGTAGTTATCAAGGCTTACTTGAAGACGTACGAGACAAATTGGACTGGCGCGGCCGGACTTTGAGAACCCGGCCCAAAATAATATTGTATGTTGATTACAACAGTACATGTAAAAGGCCTCCCATCTGTGTCAGTCGCGAGGCGGAGGACTTTATATACGGCTGTGCGGAAAATCCCTTCAAGGTGGATATGGTTTCTACAGGCACGGGTACCCGGGTGGATGCCTTTGATCCCGATTTTGAGAGGTCCAATGCCTCATACCGCAAATTTCTGGCTCTGGGTATTGAGGCAGGGAACATGTGGGACCCAAAGTGTTCCGCTCGGACTTCCCGGCCGATGCCATAGTTACACATTCAATGAACAGAAATGTTCCACAAATGTGGTGATAACGTCGACGATAAACTGCTTCAAAGCTGGATTTGAGTTTCGATCAATGGTGGCCATCGAATAAATGAAGATATTCTTTTTTGGGACAGGATATCGGGATCAACTAACCGCCGTTTCGCAATGAGAAAGCTTTTCGCATTTTGATAGCATTGAGGCTTATACTACGAGCTAATGGGAGACGAGGCATATTCAGATTATCCAAATTCCTGCAATTTACACTCGCCAACTATCAAACTCTGCTGGAGATGGGATTCAAGAACAAACGTGTACAACAGGCATGTCGAAGCCGCCTTTATACATGGGAATTAGCTCAGAATGCATAATATTCGGACTTTGTTTAAATATCAAATATTCATATGTCGTCTCTGGTGCAGATTCTCTTTACTTAGATCAAGCTTTAGCCACGCCTTCTACACAGCACAAAAACCAGCAGTAACCACATTCCAAAATGCTTTTGCTCTTGAGCAAGTTTTGATCATATTGAGTGTGAGAACCAATCTTGTCATCACTCGAGGTACACTTGAATGCTTCCCATCGCTATAGAACATATCGGAAAGATTGCGTGTTGGCTCCTTCACGGCTATCACTCCTACGGTTTTCCCTTTGAAGCCAGGTTCGGAGTGTGATGGAAGAGGATAGACAAACAAGCAATGCTACGCTGATAACAATGCAACCCTTGCGATATAGTCTATACCGGATCGTGACGTTAGTCAGTTTGTCCATTGTAGGTTACGTGTTATTACGTACGGAGCATCGGAACTTGGATAAAGATACGCGGTGCTGATATTCGTCGAGTTGCTAATTGCCGTGCACAGAGCTAAAGTAACAGCTCTCTTGGCTTTTGGTCGCGGGATGGTGCTCGAAATCCAGGATAGGATCAGCTGAAAGACTGAAAATGAGCCTGCGGCTTGCAGGAACATTGCCTAAAAATGGCGGCTGTCAAAACAATGTTTTTGTCGCGACAGGGTAGGTGTTGGATAAATTAGCTTACAAAATATCTGGCCCCAGTATTGTGTGTTGATGTGGAAACGATTTGGCCAATGATTGAGATGACACACCCCGTAACTATGTGAAAGCAGCGTTCCTGAGTTCTTCCACTGTGCCACGAGTTTGTAATGGAAAATATACATGCTAAGAAATATGGCGGAGCGGTCAAGAGAAGCGTTTCAACATTTGGAAATCCAAGTGTCTGGACAATCGATGGGAAAAAGTCTAGATGAAAAGACATGTCAGTATTTCTTGGAGTGTGAGCTGTTTGAACAAGTACTCACAGGTAAAGCTCATGCCCACAACAGCGCCCGTCAGAATCAAAACCAACAGCCACACCTTCGGGTCAGCGACGGATTGTTTCAACCCAACAAAGACAGAATCCTTGACTTCATCGGCTTCTCCATCCAATTCTCTTGAAAGGCGGTATTGAGCCATCGCAGCTTCGGTTTCATTCAGCCACGGTGTATTGTCAGGGTAATTTGGCAAGAGCGCATAGCCGAGGAAGGCCACCACAATGGTAACAGAGCCTTCAATGATGAAAACCCATCTCTACAGAATTGTCAACCTTTATCTCATGTAAATGATGAGTTGAACCTACCCAAGCCGGATAACCCCCAGCTCCGTCCATATTGCCAATAATACCAGCTGCTATCAGTCCCCCAAAGGCGGAAGAGAGCGTATAGCCAGAGTAGAAAATCGCGATTCGAGACGGTAGCTCTGACTTTGTGTACCATGACGACAAGAGAAATACACATCCAGGGAAATACGGCGCCTCGGTGACGCCGACTAGAAATCGCAGTGAAACAATTCCAGCAAAGTTTTGGACAAACCCAGTAGCACCAGAAACCTGTCTCGTCAGTTGCTTTGTCACAACATTTCTGAGCGATAACATACGATACCCCAGATTATGACTACTGTTGGAAGGTAAACTCGAGGCTTGAAAATAGAGAGCAGCATGTTGGATGGAACCATCATCGAAATATAGCCAGCTGGTCTCCAAATCAGTAATTTTTCCATGGTTCTCGAGACGATGAATCTTACCCCACAGGACCATGACGGCGGTTTGATACTGCACATCATCAATTTTAAGTGTGTCCTCCAGTCCACCTAGTCGAGCATTGGCAATCGCATTGCGGTCAAGAACGTTCAGAAGAAAAAGAATAACAAGAATGGGCAACATTCGGAGATCGATTTTGTGAACCAGGGCTTTCTCTAGCGCCTCAAGCTCATTTGAGCTATAATTACGCAAGATATCCGGTACCCCGTCTTGGAGGGATGTCTTTGCGTCCTCGACACCGGTCGCAGAAGGCTTAGCTTCAACGATCTCTTCATGTTGCCCAGCCATGATGCCTCAGCGATTTTTCATTCATAAAAATAAAAGAAAAAGATGAAATAATGATTTTTAATTCCGTATCTGAAATTTGATCGTTTCTAGTCGAATTCAGCCAGAAGATTTTAGTTTGGAAGAGAATAGTCGTTGTTTAGTAGCACATGTTACGAATATCTACCCCGGCCAATTTCCCCGCGCACCTACCCGGAAGACGGTTTCCTTGGCATCAAAACGTGGGATTCCACAATCATTGCAACATCGGGTTATTATCTACCGATTCTGTTGAATGAGTAAAAATATATATCGATTTCTTTTGTCAAGAAATAAAATAGACAACGAAATCCGTGGTTTACTATGGGTCTTCAAGTATTGTTTGGCTCAATTGGATTCGACATTGAAATTTCAAATTTCTATTGCTACTTGCTCCGACAAGGATTTCAATACAAACCTACAACTAGCACATAAGTCCCTATAAAATATTATGAGAGTTGAATTTTTTTTATCGAGTTATCATTCTTGGAGTCCACGACGGTACACTCGCTCGAATTTACGCGCCGGCGTTGGTATAACTAAATAGGTTTACATAGGTCGAGTTATGTAAGCTCTATGACATGTGCCGGGATGAGAATAGTGGTTTTCTGGTGTATGCATCGCGCGCTTGGAATTGGTCAACTAACACCACGCGACAAATAATATTCGCCTCGACCGTTTCATGGAAATCTTATGTCATCTTCAAGTTCAATCAATCATTTAAGGTTGTTGTAAGGACAGCTTTGTGATCCTCCATTTTTGAAGGATTCGACTATTGATTACCCCATGCATGGCAAATTGGATGGCGCATAACGTGCTTAAACGCGTTCATTAGAATATCAATCCCAGCTTTCATATCAACGAACGATTATTTTCGATTTTGGCCGTCTGACTGCATGCAATTTAACACGATTACCTACCTACCTGGCAGAGCCGGAAATAATCACAGCGTTGCATAAATGCCTAATCTTATTCAGCTCCACGACACAGCCATATTGAGACCTACCGAATTGGTCGCTCGCTCCGCCGAGTTTTGCGCTGTCAAGGCTTTTTCTTCCTCACTCCGCCCACCAATTACGCGTCAGTAAGCACTACCGTGACACGTCATTTAGGTAACAACTTTGCACTCGCTTGGAGCCAGGCAGTTGGCTGGTAAACACGAGAAAAAGGGCACTGTGGCAAGTCCTGCAAAAAGTACAAACGGATGTAGACGGCGAAAACGTGACCACGATTTTGAGTGCCGTGTATGAACTCAATACTTGCTTCTGCGTGGGCTGAGAAAGCATCGTAAGCCACAGCACACGCAATCTCACCCGCCACTTTGAGCCACAGCCACTAGAGGCACGCGCCAGTGTCAATACGAAATGGAACCACGACGTTAGCGCTAAAAGTATGCATAACCAAATCGCTAGAGAATGTAACTGAATAATGGGCGGTCGTATAACCCGTTCATGTATATCGAGGATGAAGAAAAAAAAAACATCGGGCGAGATGTGAGTTGTTCTTCTAAGGCGGCATGACGCCGTGCGACACGGGTGGTCCGACGCTGTGTTTCGCATCACACACTCACACGACACGAAATGGCAGATGGAAAAGAATTACCGGCGTCTTGGGGGTTTCGTTTTCGTCCGGTGTGGGTGATTGGGCTTGGCGGGTGGCAAATCTGACAAGAAGAAGCCAGTCTAGAACGCGCGATCGACCAACCGGCATTCCTGTGGTGAGCCCGTCCGCCATGGTGAGCACTTGTCCGTCCGCAAGGCAGAATATGGTCCCAGATGATGATGGTGGCTCATTTTTTTGCCTCTACCGAATAGCATGGCAACAATGTCCCCGTTGCGGTGGGGAAAAATGCTCTATGCGAGGCCCGAACTTGCTCACCTTTTGCCGGCGCAGGCCAAGGGTACACTGTGTACATTAGATCCATGAACCAAGACTTTTTGTGAGGGAGCTGGGGCCAAGGTGCAGACAGTGGCTTTTTATGGGCGCCTTGATTGACGATGTTTTGGTCGTGCGTCGAAATCAGGCTGAGGGCTGCATGTTAGTGCCATTGTCTCGGTGGCTCTCACTGGCAAAGCGCGCGCGTGGGGGGTGGGTCGCATGAGGAATATCAGTCAAAAAATGTGTCGATAGTGCAGCCTTTTGGGATAAAACAGCAGCAAGGTGGCATAAAATTTGTGTCTTGTGCTGGCTGGCCGGTCGATCTTTGTAGTTGCTGTAGACTGGGGATAGATGGTGTCCAGCTGAGGGGGCCAAGAGCCCAATCCCCACCCGTCTTTTCCATAATTGGATATCGGTTGCAAGGCGAGATCTCACTGGCAAATACTCTTGGCCCCCAAAAAAAGAATCCCCCCCATAAGTTATTTACACACACACACTGAGCACAAAAATAATAATACCGTCCTGTCAAATATGGCCTCAGCAATTTCTTTTCTTAGCCCCCATCAGCCCGTATGAACCATGTCGTGCTGCCCTAAGGCCACGTTCCGGGTCTGTTCTCCTCCTAGGGCTGAAAAGGATTCATCAGCTGTCAGACGGAAAACCTGTAAGCAGCTAGCCCCGTCCTGGCTCGGACAAACCGTCTCGAATGAGCGACGGGGATGGCTGGAGTTTCTGTTCCCCGCTCACACACACGTAGCAACCACACCGCATTTACGGCTGACCACTGCAGGTTGTGATTGGACACCGTCATGCAGGCAATCAGATGGTTGGTCATCTCGTCGCACACCCGGCGCCGGTTTACGAGCCAAGATACCGATCTGTAGGGCTTTTTGGTGCCGCAGACTTGCGGCAAATATTACAGCATCATCTCACATCGGGTGCTCGGCCGGGGACCAGCCGCTCCCTCCCAGCCAGCCCATAACTGTTGCGCTGAGGCTCAAAAGTCTGACAAGTAGCTAGCCATTCCATTTGTTTCTCACACTTTTTGCGCAATGCGAGTAAACTGACCACGGCCACTTGGCCTGAAATTTTGGCCATCACTTACCTACCTTTCGCTCTTTGATCTCCCCCCCCCCCCCCTCCCTCTCTCATCCCCCCGCAACCAGACAAAGACGGTCGCATCAGCGGCCTCGATCGACACCACAGCCTCCCAGCCAGGAAAAATGGCTCAGCAAGACGCCAGGAACACGGACTGGCAGCCAGTCCAGACGGCCTACACGAGCCCGACCCAACAGTCTGAAACGTTTAGTTCCCCAAGAAACCCAGAAACTCCATACCATGGCTACTCGTCCCACCCCAGCCAAAACCACTTCTCCAACGGCCCCAATTCGTCAAGCGAGTTCGGGTACCCGTCACCACCAAACATCTGGGATCCCTTGCAGCAGAACCCTCCGCTCTACAGCCAGCGCGACAACAGCTTCGCCCACCTCTTGAACCAGTTCCCTCCGGGCGATCGAACGCCAGACCGACCGAGAACACCCCAGAGCGGGGGCAAGCCGCCGGGATATTGGTCGACCGTGACGGGATTGTACAAGAGGCACTGGACGCCAGCATGGAGCATGATATTCTTTTTGCTGGCCGGCATCGCGTTTGCGCTCGGCCACCACTTCTACTACCGCCACCTTGACGGCACCGAGCCCGATCGACAGCTGCGAAAACTCCGGTACGGAACTGCGCTGTCCTTTTTCGCAAAAACAAGCTTGGTGACGGCTGTCATCCTGGCTTACCGTCAGCGGGTATGGATGATTGTGCGACGCAAGATTCTAACCCTCGGCGTGGTCGATTCGTTGTTCGCGGCCGCCGAAGATCTGACGGCCTTATTCCACCTTGAAGCTTTCAGGCGTGCCAAAGTGGCCATGTTTCTGGCACTGTACATCTGGTCGACTCCATTGGTCGTCATTTTGACGTCAGAAACACTTTCAGTTCAGCCAAAAAGAATGTGGCTGAATACTACCTGTCCTAGCGTCTACACCCTCAACTTCGATCATGAAGTAACGAGTTATTTCCGCGCCCCAAAGAAAACTGACGATGGTATTTATCAAGTATCAGTGTCTCTCTGGAACTCAACTGTTTTCGCTTCTCAAGAAGTACCGCTCAAAATGAACTCGACTGCATACGATTACTGGACTGATAGTAGCACGCAATTTGAGCAAATTGCGGCGAGAAGTAAATATCTTGGCGCGGCAGTATCGCAAAATAATATCAGCAATATGATCTGCGGGAAGGGCTGGAACTGCTCCGTCGAAATAGAATTCACTGGTCCAGGCTATAAATGTGAGGTACTTGCTTCGGGAGTTGATGAGCCAGTGAAAGAGCTCAGGGGAGCAAAAGCACCATTCGACACTAGCACGCTCTTGCCACACGGGACATACCAATATTACACAAAGCTTGATCAGGGAGAGTATGTCCAGCAATTCGAGGAGGTTACCACTGGTGGAATGCCAGTTCAAAAGCCGCCATACCCAAAGAATGCGGGAGCATTCAGAACAGAGCCTGTGCTGTGGATTGGTTACTCGTCTCTGAATAAGGGCGTAGATGCAAAAAACCTCCCTGCAAATAGCTCGGTAAAAGGTTGGAATCAAACCTTCACACCCAATATCATCGGCTGTGAACATTACGAGACCAACTATCGTGTCAACATGACATACCAAAACGGCATTCTATATCCAAAAGTTACAAAACGTGACAACGTTTCGTTGGTTATAGATACCCGGTTCGTCTCAGATATCAGACCCACTAGCGGCAACTTAACCGTGGTTGATAATACGACGGCAACGCCCGAAAGCAACTATGTATACCCTCTTGATTGGGAGAAATATCGAAAAGTCGCTGCTTACCACTCGGTGGGAAAGCAATTGCGAAACACGCTCAATGGGACAATCACTTATAAGGGAGGCTTGGCCAATACGGAGGCCATCCTTACACGACTTATCGAAACTCGCAATTATATGGCCACTGGTGATGTTCCAAAAGTGGTAGAGAGCCTTTATGAGGAACTTGTGCTATCTTTAATGTCAGACCCGAAATTTGCCGCCGTTTCATGGGCCTATGACCCGACCCTAACAGCAGGGCAAAAAATGAGCTACGGCTATAACGACTCTGGCTATGCTTGTGTGAGGGAGAGAACAATCAACGCTTACAGGTACCACGAGCGCGATCTATGGCTTGTGTACAGCATTGCCATTCTCTTAGCCATCATAGCAGTCATCCTCGGCATCAGCGCAATGCGCCATGAGCGCACATACCGAGACACGAGGTTCTCTTCTATTGTGGCTGTGACACGAGGCCACAGCTTGAACAACGTGGGTTGGGATAATGATGGCAAGGTGAAAAACGTAAAAATTGGGTTTGGCAAGGTGCGAGACGTGGCGGGAGAGACGAAGCACGGCTTTGGTCTGGAAGGAGATGTGTCGCAGGACCGCCCGCTGGACACCCTCCGATCGCCAGTCATTCACATGAGAGAGTGGCGCCAGAGGAGAACGACGAGCAGGTACATGGACAGCCCCAGGCAGGGCTAGGTGGTTTGCAGGAGAGGGTGCATGTGTGGATCGTTGAGATTAAGCATGGGTATTTCCCACCACCATAGCATGGGTGGTTTTGCGTCATATTTATACGCGGTTATGCAAGGTGGCCAAGGATTTAATCAATCAGATAATTGTATTAAAATATAATCCCTGCAAAATGTCATTTTCAGCCAAACGCCTTTCCGTGTATTATCTATCATTCAACCATCACTTAGAGTTGGCATTTTATCCCATATTTGGACTGAATGAGCGTCCCAGTTGCGAATACGATGTCCCGAATTCCAATACTACCGTAACTCCAAATCCTTTTTTGTCGCCTGAATTTCTAATTTGGGGATCTTGGCTGTATATTCATTATACAACGCCGTCAGTATCGGCCACCGTACGCTCTTGTCGCTGATGCCGCCGTTCTGATGACATCTCCTGGGCAGCCACTTCGTTTGCTGTCATTTCAGCAAGTACCGAGCCTGGGTCAGGCTCAGAGTGGGACTGCGGTGGGGCTGAGCCTTCTAACTCATATGCCGGGCCGCGAGGAATACATTCGGAGTGGAGCTGAGCTTTTTCGTATTTTTTCTCGTCCGTCCTCGGTTCCTCCTGGGGATCTTCTTTCTTGTTCTTCAGCCGTCGGCGACGCCAGAAAAATAATGCAGCGAGGAGTGTTATCGTCACTATCACCACAGCAACTACGGGGCCGATGATCACGGCTTCCGAGAATGTTAGTCGGCAGCAACACAGATACATCATTGGCGTTACCTTTATTGGAACCTCCACTCGACGAGCCCGAATCGTCCATCACGCTTGTCTGCGAAGGCACTGCCCTACGCATTAGTAAATTATTGTAGCCAAGTTGACAATTGACAATTTACCATGATCTGAAGGGTAATCTTTGAGGTTGGGCTTTACCATCACAGTTTGAAGATGCCCGCCCGGATCAGTGTAGATTAACGGTTTACATATGCTGCATGTTGTTGTCGGAGCAGCGTCTGAGTTTGTTGTGTAAGTTATCACTACAACCGATGTTTGTGCGAGACCCGTTGGCTCGCTAACTGTTATAATTGTAGATTTGACGTCATTCAATCTTGTTGTTGTCGTAACCGTACTGTCTTGACCATCACAATAGCCAATGAACTGTTCAAATTCCGGTGCAACATACTCTGCGACAGTATCTTTGGTTGCTCCTTCATTATCTTCTATACAAGAAGCACAGTTACTGTATAAGTCAAGGAATGAGGAGCCGGAAGCACACAGAGCGGCAGTTTTTCCATATGATTGTGCGACCTTATATGCACTATCTATCTCAGTTTTAGCATTATTTCGCTTCTAGTATCTCAGTACAGAGAAATTAGAGGTTTTCTCACTGCAATCATCATAACATATAGCTGGGATCGATTTCGCTCGGGGTAGTAGGTGCTCAGTGGGAAGAAACAGAGATCCCTCTGCGAGTGGGCTGCTGCTCCGCAACAGGAGCTTTCGATGAGAGAGGCGCATAATTAATACAACAACCTTTCCACTGGCCTTTTGCGAAAAAAAAAAAAAAGGGATGCCAAGTGGAAGCTAACGGGCTGAGACGAACCCCGCAGTATTTATAATACTTCTCACCCACCCAGTATGTTTTCTCGTATTTGGCAACAACTTGTGGCTGTTTTGCACATTGCAGTCCAATAGGTTTGACGGGAGCTGCACCACTGCATGCTGCGGCGGCCCAGCTGAAGCACCGCGTCGAGCAGGCAGAATACGCCCAGCGGCCCCCGCGGCGACAAAACTTGGCCGTGATAAGCCATTTGCTTTCGCGTTTCAGGCATTGAAGAATGATCACTGTGGAAAATGCGACCGTTAGCACCCACAGCACTCGCTTCAAAGCCCCAACATTACTAAAAGTTCTCTCAATATTATTCCAGACCGTTTTCGTTTTTCAGGAATAAAAACATGATCGACGTTCTTATAGGTGCCACTTACCTCATTTATGCATGCACGTACAAATCCGGCTACTTTGCCAAGCCATGGAGGCTGGGAGTTACTTTGACTTGGTAAGATTTCCCCCTCCTTATTTTCAGCTTGCCTTTGGATGTGATTTAATAAAATACCAGGCTCTGGTTCGTCGCACTTCCAAGCATTGGTAAATTTTCAACCTCAACTACACCCACTTTATTTAATTCTGACCCATAGGTTCATGAACTGATGGGACATTTGGCAGGCAAAAGGCCTTGTTTGGCGGTCTGCCCATTATGCCGTGAATTGGGGGCCATTCTCAATCCTGTAGCTGGAAGACGACGGATCAGCGGCTTGCAAACTGAGACCTGCTGGTTTAGTGCGAAACAATGCAATCAGTGTGGCCGGTTGGTTACTCCGAGAACTCGACAAGTCAACACGCCTCAATGTCTCCACAACTCCAGTGTTTGAGAAATGTGGCTCAAAATGCGGCACAGCCACGAATTAACCATATCTCAAATCTCAAAATGGGATCACGTTTACACGAGGTTACGCAAACCGTACGTCGTATTTGAGCAAAAATAATTCAGTGAGGAATGGAAACCCTGCAGGCTCCTCGTCTCTCTATTGGCGAATGGATGAATCTCCCTCTGTTGGTCGCGTGCAAAAGGACGCCAAGATTACTAACAGCCTTTCCATTGGCCAACATCTCGTACCGACCAGGAACCTTGCATTGCGTGACACCATCCCAGTTCGTCCGCCAGCATTCAAACTTGCTGCTCGTCTTGTACTTATTTTGAATCATTGACGTCGCACCAAGCGACATTTTGAATTCTCGAAATCATTTAAACATAATTCATCATTTAGCCACCTCTAATTTGACGACAACTTCAAACAGCCACGATGGCTCCAGAGGCCACATATATCTTGCATGGTGCATCCGCAGCCTCTGCGGCAATATTTCTGTTTATTCTTTCCACCAAGCTTTGGTCTGTTCGTAGTCCGAGTATTAAGAGTGCGCCAGGGCGGCAAACATCATTTAAAACTGTCAGTGTTGTCCTTCGGCCAAATTTCGCGTCCTCCTTTTGGTCCTAATGATGTCTTTAGGTACTTGCAATATTGCTTACGGGCATACTAGTTTCATTTTGGAACGATGCCAGGGTGCTTGATGATGAAAATAAGGCCATGTTTTCTATGTCACTCCTTTTTTCTATCCTCTCATCTCTGGGCCTCAGCCTACTATTTCGGGAGCAGCATTGGACTCAGAACACCTCGGATTTGACCACATTCTATCTTCTTGCATCGATCTTTTTTGATGCTATCCACTTAACCGTGCCCTCTAATGCATTGAGGCACGCAAGTATTTCGCAAGCTATAATTCTGCGCTGTTGCATCCACTCTGTGCTTCTAGCCTTTCAATTTTCCAGTCAGCAGTCAACATGCCCTGATCAAAATTCTCCCGAAGAACTCCACGGTGTCTTGAGTAGAGTATTCTTCATGTGGATTAATCCAATCCTTGTTCGCGGATTTCACAATACCCTTACCGACCAGGATTTGCCACCCTTGAGCCAAGATATGAAGCCAGAACTGACAAGGAAAGCGATGCTTCATGCTTGGTCTCGGCGAAGTAAGGCGGAAACCCCAAGTCACTCTTACATTTACTCATAATGAGATTAGGCAGGCCAGAAACGAAAAAAGCTTTACCTTTGGCCCTATTTGAGTGTCTCAGGCGACCATTTTTCGCTGCAATTCTGCCTCGTCTATCCATGATCGCTTTCCGCTACTCCCGACCTCTTCTAATCAAAGAGTCGATCAAGTATGTCTCAAAGTACCCCAAGAGCTCAGGAGAAACCCGTGGGTTCTGGTTGATTGTATCAGCTATGGTTATTTATATCGGCCTTGCGGTATGATCCAAAACATATCCCCACCTCTCAAAATAACTAACGTCCAGCTCAGCTGTCTACTGCAGTATACAAACACCGCATAAACAAGCTCAAATTAATGACAAGAAGCGCCCTCTTTGGTCTAATTCATGACAAGACCATGAAGTCACCGAGTCTTGCTTGTGACAACGGCGAGGCCACTGTACTGATGAGTACCGATGCAGACAGTCTTGATGAAATTACCAGCATCGTGCACGAAACCTGGGCTCAAGTAATCGAAGTGGTGGTTGGAATTGGACTTTTGGCTACCCAAGTCGGTTGGATCTGGCCACTTCTTCTATTCCTCATTTACTGTAAGAACCTTCCACAAACCCCTTGGCTTGATTCTGAGGTTTGTAGTGTGTTCACACATGAGCCGATTTGTTGCAAAGCATCTACGACCCCACCAAAATTCCTGGAATATGGCAACGCAAAATCGAGTGGCTGCAACAAGCTCCATACTGAGTGCCATGAAAGTCGTCAAAATGCTAGGGCTCCAGGAAAGTCTTGCTCGTCGGATTCAGAAGCTTCGAGAACAAGAACTCTGGGAGGCTTCAAAGCTCAGATGGGTGATGGTATATTACAATGCGTCTGGTTCGTCATTTGCACCTTTGTACTCATCAGTCAGCTGATATTCAAACAGCAAACGCCCTGGGAATTTTCTCGCCGGCCATCACATTAGTTCTTTTTGCAATGATATCTGTAGCTCGTGGAAGCCTGGATACAGAAACCGCATTCACCACCATGGCTATTCTCGGCATGGTCACACACCCTGCAAACATGGTCATGACTATTGTACCGCGAGCAGTGGCAGCATTCTCTGGATTTGAAAGAATCCAAGAGTTCTTGCTTCGCCCTTCATTGCATACCACCCGTGCAGGTCTTCCAGAAACCACACCAAAAGCAATATCATCTGTAGGCCCTAACCTCAGCGTATCAGGCAAGCCGGGTGCTACTATTCGACTTTGCCAACTGCGAATTGGTCATCAGAAACCCGTATTGGAAAATATTAATATCGATGTAATCTCGAGATCACTGACCATAATATCAGGGCCGACTGGCAGCGGAAAGTCGACTCTATTACGCGCTATTCTTGGAGAAGTAAAACCTGCTTCTGGGTCGGTTAATCTGTCGACTCAGCAAATTGCATACTGCGCCCAACGGCCTTGGCTACCTAACGGCACAATCAAAGACGCCATTTATGGATCAGGCAAAAGCAGCGACAGTGATGACAATGAACTTGATACCTGGTACGATGAGGTCATAAATCATTGCTGTCTCAAGCCTGACATTGACTCCTTGCCTGACGGGGATCAAACCCTGATTGGCAGCAGAGGGCTTAATTTATCTGGAGGGCAAAGACAGCGTGTGGTATGTTGGTCAAGATGCACGGAAAAGCATAGAAAGCTAATACATCTAGGCACTGGCGCGCGCATTGTTCACCAGAAACCATGTTCTACTCTTGGATGACACGTTCAGCGGACTGGACGGTGAAACGGAGCAAACCGTGTTTAATAATTTATTTGGGCCCACTGGTCTAACCAAGCGGTTAAACACAACTGTGGTTCTGGTTTCCAACTCAAGTAAGGTCTTTTGCCCATTTTCTCATTCATTACTGACTCGACATAGGTCAGTACTTTCAAAATGCGGATCACATTGTGGTTCTAGGGAATCACGGCATTATAGATCAAGGAAATTGGCAGAGTATCAAGATCAAAGCTGCATCAATAGCGAAGTTTTCGGCAAGATCTCAGATCAATGACAACGCCACCCTGTCTAAAAGTTTTGACAAACTCAGTGCCCAGCTACGAGTCAAGGATGAGACGGAAACAGACCTTGCCAGGCAAAGCGGAGACCTAGCCTTATACCGTCAGTTCCTCCCTTAAATCTACTAGCAATTCTAATTTGGCAATAGGCTATTATCTGGGCTTTATTGGTACTCAGAATCTATATTTCCTTATCACCGCCACCGCCATATACTCTTTTTTCATTACTACGCCGCAATACTGGCTACAGTTGTGGACACAATCAGATGGTAGCAGCACTGCCTTCTATGTTTGCGGATTTCTTCTTCTCTCAACCATGTCATGGGCGTCAACAAGTCTTCAGATGTGGTATGTTTCTTCATTACTCCGAGATGAATGTCTTACTTAAGGTTCTACCAGGTCCGTTGTCATTCGGCTTGCCCCGCAATCTGGGTTGCGATTACATGATCGTCTGTTAAATATTGTGACAAGGTGAATATGTCTCATTCATTTCCCGAAACATGAGGTAAATTATGGCTAAACTGAAATAGTGCACCCTTGTCCTACTTTTCAAGCACAGATAACGGTTCAATCTTAAACAGGTAAGATTCGCCCTAGTATATTCAACGAATGCTTACCATTTGCAGATTCAGTCAAGACATTTCACTTATGGACAAACAATTGCCATCAGCCCTTCAGACTATCACAACTCGTAAGGGGTAATTTTACTATCCATGAATGTCTTAAACTAACAATATCATCAGAAATCTTCAAGCTCCTGATGCAAATTACTTTCCTCTGTACGGCAGAGAAATGGCTCGTCCTATCTCTTCCGCCTAGCATCATTCTCGTCTACATCATCCAAAAGGTGTATCTTCAAACATCAAGACAGCTCAAGTTTTTGGAACTGGAATCCCGAGCAAAAGTTTTCGCAAACTTTTTAGAATCGGTATGTCTCAAAGTTAGTGCTGATTACATTGGCTGATACTCATTTCCTAGGTCGAGGGTCTTGAAACCATTCGGTCGTTCGGTTGGTCTGAAGCCGTGACACAGGACAACACACAAAGCGTTGACTACTCTCAACGCCCAGAATTCTTTCAATTGTGTCTTGAAAGATGGCTGCATATTGTTCTGGATCTTTTTTCCGCGGCCATTGCCACAAGTGCTATCGCGATTGCTGTGGTATTTCGAGAGCACGTCAGTGGGGCACAAGTCGGCATCGCTCTCAATATTATGCTCGTAACTAACACGACACTGTTGAGTCTTGTGGGAAGCTGGACGAGGTTAGAGACTTCTCTCGGAGCCATTGCTCGCTTGAAGACGCTGGAGGACAAGACTCCGGCTGAGGGCAAGGGCATTTTGGAATTAGAGCCCCCGATAAATTGGCCTTCTCAAGGACAGTTGGAATTAAAAAACATCACGGCCTCCTACAAGTAAGCATCTTCCCAAAAGCCATCGGTTAATCATGACTAACAATGCTAACCATCCAGCTCCAACTCTATTGCTCTACAAAATCTCAGCTTGGAAATCAAGGCAGGACAGAAAGTCATCGTGTGTGGGCGTACGGGCAGGTGAGTCACAAGACGCAAAGGCGTTTTTATTACAGAGCTGACAACACATGCCAGCGGCAAAAGCACCTTGCTTTTGACACTTCTGCGGCTCCTAGAACTGCAGTCTGGCAAGATTGAACTAGACGGCATTGATATTAAGCAAGTGAGCCTAGACTTACTTAGGCAACGGTGCTTTATTGCCGTGTCTCAGGATGCTCTAATTTTGCCAAACGAGACGTTGCGCTTCAACCTGGCCGCCTATTCTTCTGTGCCAGACAGAGTTCTCATTGGTTCACTGAAACAAACGAGATTATGGCCTCATTTCTCCAGAGTCGAAAAAGGCTTTGTCTCGAATGACGAAGTGTCGGAGTCAAGTAACCACCCAATTCTGGACCAGAAGATTTCGCTGCTCGAGGAACTGTCAGTAGGACAGTGTCAATTGTTTGCACTCTGCCGAGCACTTGTCAAGTCTAGCACTTTGCGAAGTTCCGGGGTGAAGCCTGTTGTTTTACTCGACGAGGTCACATCCTCGCTTGATACAACCACAGAATCCATTATCCATAGTCTAGTTGACGATGAGTTTACCCAGAAGGGTCACACTGTTGTTATAGTTTCACACAGGCTTGGTGTGGTGAAAGAAAACACTAAGAGGGGAAGAGACGCGGTGGTGTTACTTGCAAACGGCAAATTACAGAGCGTGACTGCGGCCGAAGCTTATAATTAGATGCGCAAAACTATTACATATTATTTATGCATATAGATATAACATGGTTTGTTTCAAAAGCGCCTTTTATTTGTCAATGTTTACAAATTTTATCGGCAACTTTCCCGACAGTCGCATGAGTGAGGATTATTTTGCATGACTTTCCTACCCAAGCGGTTTCCGTGGCGTTGAGGATGGCTTTGGTTGTTTGGCTGAGCTCTCAAGTTGGTCACATGATGTAGTCCGTAATATGCGGTCAGCTGTACTTTACAGAAAATCGCCGGCCAATCTCAGCCCAACACGCCGCTCGCTTCGGCACCACTGTATGCAAATCGCATCGTCTCACCGCCTGGATTCGTTTCAGGTTCCAGGAAGCAGTCAAATTGGCTGAATCTCTACACTTATCTTTATTGGAAGCCCAGTTCACATTTTCTCCGTCATCATGCAACTTGACACCATTACTCAAATATTCAATCGACTCTGTACCAGTAGGATTGTGAATTGGATCAGCAAAAGTTGCCCGAGCTGAATGGAGCACCCGAATATGCAGTCCCTCTTGCAATATTCCACAGCTAATCAATTGGGAGAAATACATCATAAGATTCATTGTTTGCGCGTTGCGCCATGACTTTGACAGAGATTCTCTGGAATTAGGTACGACTGTATTGGCATCGACCAGCCCCGCTACTAGAACTCTTCTAGTGGCATGCGGCTTTATTGACCGCCTACAACTCACTAAACCCGCTGTGGCTTGGCCACCTAAGACCGATCAAGAACTTGTGCAACGAAATACGTGTCTACCGCTATAAATAGTTAAGACAATGCCAGCGTGGATAATGAGGGGCTTTTGATTCCCCCATTTCACTTTTCTAGAAAATTGCACTCATTATTCACCCTTGTTCGACCTATTGTTTCGGGTTTTCTTTTTCTTGCTCACCAACTCCGACGCCTAAGAAAAATTCTGAACATCTCGCTCTGGGCAGCTCGATTGAAACCAAAGCGCTTTCTCAATCCGAGCCATGTATGTGGACTCAATTGCTTGGCATAACATGGGATATATCATAACGGCGTCTCATCTACAGGAGTTTAATCACATTACCAAGCGAGACTACAAAGTGGAGGGCGCGCTCGGCAGCGATACAACTACAAGCTTTTGTCTGGCCTCCCTACAAGAGGACCTTGGACGTCTGCTTTCTCAATGGCGGGCCATGGGAGCATGAGACTGTCGCAAGGCTTGTTGAACATCATTACAACAGTATTCATATGCATTTGAGGTTCAATTTCCTAAGGAGCGGCACATATGATATCTCGAGAACGGATATTCGTATTTTGTTCACAAATAGTGGCAACTCACGGTGCTACGTTGGAACTGAGGCTAACAGTCATCCCAACGAACCAACCATGTGGCTTAATTTGCTCCAGGGTTTGGAGTTTGGTCATGACGCCGCAGAGATAACGAGAAGGGGCAATATTTTGCACGAGTTTGGCCATGCCTTGGGGTTTTATCATGAACACACCCATCCTTTTTGCGCAATAAATTGGAATCAAGGTGTGATCGCGGCAAAGTACGGAAACGATCAGCAGCAAGTGCACATAAATTATACAAAAAAAGACACTGTCAGGGCCCGGATAGCTCCATATGATCCGGACTCCATTATGCATTACCAAGTACACCTAGGGGACACTTACAGTTGCAACACCTCTAGACCATTCAACAGCCAGCTTTCAAAGGGCGACAAAAAGGCCTTGATGGCCATCTATCCTGTGCAAGAATTCAGGGCACCTGCACCAGTACCATGGTCCAGTACATCTTCAGAGTCTAGGCACAGTACATCATCAAAATCCAGGTCCGGTACATCATCAAAATCTAGATCCAGTACGTCATCAGGATTGAGATCCAGCACAACATCTACCATTGAGTCTACAAGGACACGAAAAGATGAGCAGACTGGGCGACACAAAAGTTCAACTCGATTAAAACATCACCATCATATATCTGTTCAGAACAACCCAGCATATGTTCTGGGCGATGGACGCAATGTTGTTGAGGGCGGTGGAAGGGTGGTGATTATGGGAAGCGGGGAAACAGTTGTTAACGGAGGCGGCTACATTATAAATATCGGCAGCGGCAGAGTTACTGTCTATGGCGATTGCACTGTGGTTAATAACGGCAGTGGAAAAGTCAAGGTCAAAGGAAGCGGCTCTGCAACCATCAATGGTAGTGGTTCTGTTCACTTTACGGGGCAAGGCTCGGGACATGTAAATGGAAGTGGTTCTATTAGATCATATTGCTAAATCAACGTTATTTGCCCTGAGTTTTTTAACCGCATAATATTGCCCGTTATTATGCAAGAGTCGACCTTGAGCCAAAAATGGCTGAAAGTGACTCCTGCATTCATGGTGCTCTCAAAGAACGCATTTCCAGCATCACAGGCATGGAACAGCTCTACTCCACAAAACCAAGGCCAGCTATTGGTGCACGCGGGTCCGTGTTGATTTGGGGACGTGTGGCTGAGCGTTTGTAAAGCCACCGCCACATTTGATAGTGGGTCGCATCGGTTTTGATCGGTACACCGGGTAGTCAGCACAGACTGTGAAAACAAGGAAGCATTTTTCTAATGAACCAAACTGGCGAGAAATGAGACGAATTTTCCTAGACATCTCAACCCGGTTGAGGATGATGCTCTACATCAACTCCATGACACATCTTGGTAAATTATTTTTTCTTAACATTCATATTTTATACTATTGTCTCTTTTCTACTGGCAACAGGTGATGAGTGTTACTGCCGTAATACTAGACGATTCAACGTAGGGTAGCCGTGAACACGCGTATAGGTTCGATCTGCCAGATCAATGTTTCACAGTGCCATGAGATGAAAAACTTAATCTTCAGTACTGACTCAGAATTAAACTACGAAAATCCAATTGACCAGGAGAACCATGGTTGTGGCAACCGCAATCATCTCAAACATGATTGGAAACGTTCCCCATCTGGCCAGGGGATTTGTGAGGGTCAATCCGGGAACAAACTCGAGACTGCATTACAAACCGGGACGAATTTGGTCCCGATGGCAAAATAAGGGTACGAAAAAATGCAACCGACTCCTAATTCAGGATTCTTCAACCCAGCAGACCCGTTCACACGTTCGGACTAAATGCTAAATACGCGCCCTGAAACGCCCTCGGGAATGCGGTTTATGGGGCGACCGCTTGTGAAACATCCTGTCAACCAACCGGTATTAATGGAGCTGCCCCGCAACGGGCTATATCCGCCGTCATATAGCGCATTTGGGACGAGCAAGCGAAATTAAGTGCCAGATCCACGGTTCCTAAACGCGTTAATCGTTGCCCAGTGCGCATCTGGATCTAACAGGCGACTTATATTTACACCAATCACAACCCTTGCTCAATCTCTCTACCGCCGTCTGATTTCAAGCTTATCCCGATCAAGCCGCAGCACCACCGTCAAGGTGAACTCAGGGCCGCCGTCCGCTCGTCGCGAGCCTTCGTCCGAACAAACGAAAGATAAGCATCAAGGGATATTGAAACACTGCCAAGGGCACCATCTTACCTCCCGCGGCTTTCCATGCTGCAGCAGGAAAGGCAGACCCGAGCTGCCAACTGAAGGGCATGGGGTATTGCGCAGGGGGGATCCGTTAGAGGTTTCATGGGCAGCCACGGTGTGCATCATCGGAAACAATGATAAATATCTCAAAGTCTGCCCAAGTCTACTGTCGAGATGTTGTATTCCACAAGTCGTTTCTCAATCTTTTCGGCCAGGTCTGCCGGTTTACGCCCTTCCCTTCTTTTGTAATCCTCACTTTCGTTATCTATACAACTTTATTCGTTTCAATTTAGTCATTCGCTCGATCGCACAGGTTGCCTTCCACCGAAAACATGCTTCGCACCGCCATTGTCAGCGGCCTCATGGCCCAGCTCGTCCAGGGCTACACCCAAGTCAACCTCATGTCTCCCATCTTTTACAAGAATGTCGATCCCATTGTCTTCCCCGGCAGCTACACCGAGTCCCACTTGCACTCGTTCTTTGGCTCCGACGGTGTGACGGCCCACACAAACACCAGTGCTGAGCTCCAGGCCGGCTGCACCAATGCCCAGAATCCCAACGACTTGTCCGTCTACTGGGTCCCGACCCTCCTTTACACTACCGACTCCGGCAGCACCTACCAGCCCGTCCCCATGTTCCGCTTCAGCGCGTACTACAACCTCGGCGAGTCGCCGGCTGAGATTGCCATTCCCCAAAACCTGAAGATGGTGGCTGGAACGGCCACAAACCAGGATGCCAACGGAATGCCCGCGGATGCCAAGATTGAGTGGTTCTGCGAAGGTGACAGCGTCGCTGCTGATGCCAATGGCTTCCCCAGCAGCACATGCAGCACCCACCTGCAGACCCTTCTCTACTTCCCCAGCTGTGTCAACGAGCAGACGCTCGAGTACGCCTACAAGAGTGGCAAGACCTGCCCCGACGGCATGAAGTCCATGCCCCAGCTGCGCTTCAGCATCCGATACGATCTACGCAAGGCCCTGCCCAACGGCTGGAGCGGTACCGCCCCTCTTAAGCTGGCTTGCGGCAACGCCTACTGCTCGCACGGCGATTTCATCAACGGCTGGACTGAGGAGGCTGCTGAGAACATGGTCGCAACCACCCAGTCCAAGTACGAGTTCTCTGCTGTCAACGGCGCCCTGGGCAACAACGGCGAGCAGCCCTCTTGCACACCTGCCGACTCCGAGCCCACCCTGGGAACAAGTGACTACGCCGAGAGCGTCAAGCTCATGAGCAAGCGAGCTATTGAGGCTTTCGGGTGGATCTCAAGAAACAGAATGACCAAGGCTTAGATAAAAATTTCCTTCCGAGGGAGGCGGCATGCGAGGAGGTTGGAAACATGGTGGAGAACAATTCATTGTCGCTAGCCGACGCACATATGTGATAGTGCATTTTATTGTATACAGTTTCTAGACCTGAAACAGGCCAAATATATAAAAATATTGAGAATATTGCATCCAAGTACCCAGTTTCAGAACGTAACATGGTTATTGACGGGATATGTGACGTAAATTTCGCCGATTGACCGACAACCCTGATGATTTTACATCCCCAGACGCTCACACTCGCGACTACCCACTACCCACTACCCACTACCCACTAATCCTACAGTCACTCACCAATATTTTATTCAATAATTTTTGCCATATCCCAGGGAAAATAGGAAGTTTTCGATTCTGGCTCTTGGAGCTACAATCCAGGCCTAGGCGTTCAGAAACCTCTGCCTATCGCGGTATGATCGCAAATCCTAGGAAATCAACCCTGGATGCTGTGTTAAGTATAAATGTAACATCTTGGGACCATAAGCTGGCGCACCGATTTCTGCAACCTCTGTCAAGGCCGGAATCGATATTTGCAAGGCCTATTGTGGTTGCACTTGCAGCTCATGGCTCTCCACCTTGAACCTTTACCATGTCGGCGGAATCAACCCGCAGGTGGCATACACCAACACAATCTATCTAAAGCAGGCCAGAAGCACCATAAAAGCGTTGAAATTCGGGCTTGTCGAAGTAAGTTGGCCGCCGTCAAGAGCCAGCTTTCGACTTGCCAGGCTGGACGGCCATCTACTCAGAATATTTGTGAGACTGATCTGGACCCCTTGAGATATAATCTCGTAGAAAATTACAAGGTGATATTAGCTGATACATCGTGACAGAATAGAGCAAGCATGATGCTGTGCCTTTCGAGATGACTCATGGCAACAGGAGATTCCGAGTGACCTGCGGCAGGCGTTAGTGATAGACAGGAGCTATATTCCCTTTTGCATAGCCTAATGCGCCTCTCGTAAGCCAGAGTGGAGGTAATAGAAGAATTATCCAACAGGTGATTAGCGCATACGACTGCACCGTGAAGTGTAACAAGGAAACAGGTTACACATGTATTCAAGCACTCTATCACGCTCCTTCAAAACAGTGTTACTTGGGCAGCACTGGCAACAAGATGTTGCCAGTGAATAGATGGCCTTATACCAGTGTGCAGCCTGTGCAATAAGTGTCAAGGCAAAGGCTGCGGCTTGACAGGAAGTGGTAGATAGGAGAATGGCCTTGGTATGGTTTTTCCCGTTTGGGGCGATGCGGTTTTCCTATACTCCGTCTGTGCAAATGCAGGGGCCTTTTTTTTTTTAAAAAAAAAAAAAAAATTAGACTTGGATAAAATAAAATCTGCGTTTCAGGCATATCTATTTGTAGGAAGCGTTTTGTTTTGCTCAACAATCGTGACTATGGCCTTTATTTTTCTTGTTGCAGCCGCTCTTGATCCATGCACCAATCAGATACGATAAGCAGCCATTGGCCTGCTCCGCCAATAAAAATGCGTTGACCTCTTGGTCAGCTTTTGCTCCTCACTGGAAATTAGGCTGACATTGAAGGCAGATAGATTTCTATTGTCCTTTTTTGTGCCTCATGCAATTTATTGACCAAGAGTAAGGGCGCTGCGATGCGCCTCTGGCGAGAACGAGACCGAAAAGCCCCGAACCTGAGCTACGTATGTGCGGCCGATCGTCAAACGAATGCCAAATTGTCTCTCAATGAGTACATAATCAAGCCATGGAGGCTACGACTTCTGCCATGTGCGATCTAGAGAACAGGCGTCGGACCAACGATGAAGGCTACGATCACGACCCACGGAAGCGGCGGAGGATGGGACGCGACGATGTTGAGAATCATAGCGGAAATAGCGACCCGTATGTACCTGAGCGCTCTGTCAAAAGGTTGACGCACGAAGATTACAATGTTGCTTGGGTTTCTGCACTTCCAATCGAGTTGGCTGCGGCACGAGCAATGCTTGATGAAATCCACGAACCGCTTCCTTGTGGCCCGCGTGACAGCAATTCATATATCATGGGGAGGATTGGGGCCCATAACGTCGTTATTGCGTGTCTACCTTCAGGAGAATGCGGTTTGACCAATGCAGCCGTGGTAGGGAGCCATCTCCAACAGAGCTTTCCTTCCATCGAGATCAGGCTTATGGTTGGGATTGGAGGTGGAGTCCCCAGCAGGGCGAATGACATTCGACTTGGTGATGTAGTCGTCAGTCAGAAAGTGGTGCAGTATGACTACGGAAAGACGATCCAAGAAGGACGATTTATGAGGACGAAGGATCCCATGAAGCCGCCACAGGAAATCATGACAGCTATTGCAACACTCCGGGCATATCACGAGGCAGAGCCAACTAAGATGCCATCTATTATCTCCAACTTAGTATATCAAAATTCGTTAATGGGACAGTATACCTACCCATCTTCACTTCAAGACCGACTATTTCAGAGCGATTATGAGCATGATCCAATAAACGAGACTTGCGAGTCATGCGACCCATCCAAGCTGCATTTACGACCCCTGCGAGCTGACAATGATCCCATGGTTCATTATGGTGTTATTGCATCTGGAAACCAGGTCATGAAACATGGACAGACGAGAGACTTGTGGTCAGATACGGAAAAGGTCTTGTGCTTTGAGATGGAGGCTGCGGGGCTGATGGACCACTTTCCATGTCTTGTCATTCGGGGAATTTGCGATTATGCCGACTCACACAAATGCAAACAGTGGCAGAAGTATGCGGCTACCACGGCAGCGGCTTATGCGAAGGAGTTGCTGGGAGTGATCAATCCCAAGCGAACCGAAACCGCTCTAAATAATGCCTTAGGAAATTCTGGTATGTGACTTCTTTCCGTAAGATGTGTCGTTTGCTCACGTCAACCAGAATCGCAGCGTCAATACCATCGACATTTCTCTGACGATCAGAAATGTGATTTATTAGACTCACTACGTTTCGAACAAATCGATGCTCGGCATACGAATATCAAAACTGCCCATGCGAAAACTTGCAAGTGGCTACTAAGCAACGAACAGTATTTCAACTGGCTGGATCCTTCTAAGGTGAGGGACCATCATGGGTTCCTATGGATCAAAGGAAAACCTGGTGCTGGAAAATCGACTTTGATGAAGTTCATTCTACACAAATCGCTGAGATTAAAAAAGGATAGGATCATTATCAGTTTCTTCTTCAACGCTCGGGGAGACAACTTGGAGAAATCAACATTAGGGATGTACCGATCGCTACTAGTGCAGCTTCTTGAGCGTCTACCTCAGCTGCAAAGCATTTTTGACAGTCTCAAGCTGACTACTTGGAACATGGGCCAGCCTTGGAGAATTGAGCTACTTAAGGATTTATTTCAACAAGCTGTACAAAGCTTAAGACATTCATCTGTGGTATGCTTCATAGATGCACTAGATGAGTGTGACCAAGATCAGATACGAGATATGGTATCATTTCTGGAAAGTCTGGGGGAATCTTCGGTTTCCTCAGGCGTGGGATTCTACATTTGCTTTTCAAGTCGCCATTATCCCCATATTACCGTTAGAAACGGCCTTCAATTAATACTGGAAGGTCAAGGAGGCCATCAGCAAGATATATCAAATTATATCTACCAAGAATTGAACATTGGTCATAGCAAACTTGCAGAAACAATTCGAGGTGAACTTCAAGAGAAGGCCTCGGGAGTGTTCATGTGGGTTGTTTTAGTGATAGAAATACTTAACAAGGAGCATGATAGGGGCCGTATGCATAATTTGCGGCGGCGGCTCCACGAAATCCCTGGAGATCTTCATGCTTTGTTTAAAAATATTCTCAGTCGGGATTGTTATGATAGGGCGGAGTTACTATTGTGTTTACAGTGGATTCTTTTCTCCAAAACCCCGCTGCAACCAATCCAGCTTTATTTTGCTATATTATCAGGGGTTGACAGTGGAGCTTTGGGGAAATGGAAACCAGAGGAGATCTCGATTGATGACATTAAAAGATTCATACTCGATTCTTCGAAAGGACTGGCCGAGCCTACAAAGAGCAAAACTCCAACTGTTCAGTTTATCCACGAATCAGTACGAGATTTTCTCCTTAAGGAGGGTGGTTTGAAAATAATTTGGCCAGATTTACAAAATGTTGATGGGCAAAGTCACGAAAATCTCAAGCAATGTTGTGTAACATACACTGCATCTTGTGATTTGGAGGTGGTCACATCCATGAAACGAGATGAACTTCTCGATGCATTCCCGTTTTTCGCGTACGCAGTATGCAATACCCTGTACCATGCGGACATGGCCTGCGGCTACGGAATACATCAAAAAACCTTTCTAGATCATTTTGATTGCTCGGCATGGAAAATAAGGCACAATGCTTTGGAAAAATATGAAATTCGCCAATACCGATCAGAGACACGACTTTTGTATATACTGGCTGAAGCCAACACCTCGCACCTGATCGAATGCTTGAAACAGGTCCTTTCATGTCTGGAAGAGAAGGTAGAGAGATATGGATCACCGTTGTTGGCTGCGATGGCGACCGAGAGCCACGAAGCTGTGCGCGCATTTCGGACAGCATTGCTTCGTAGTCTACCCTCGTCAGATTTCAAGCGGGAAGCGCTCTGCGATAACACTCAACGCACACCTCAGCTCACTAAGATTGGCCGAAACTTCGTGTTCTCACCAAAGATTCCGTTGATTTGTTATATTGCAAAATATGGCGACGAAATATTGATGGCAGTATATCTTCACGTGAAGCCACTTGAAGTCCTTCTCAATGGCAGTGGATTCGGGACAGCTTTGGATTGGGCCTGCCAAAATGACAACGTGAATATCGTAAAAATGATGCTTGATGCGGTTCCCATTGAACGTCTACGCCAATGCGGTGGTGTTCGGGCAGCTTTCGATTCTGCCTGTGAAAATAATAACGAGAAACTCGTCAAGATGCTCTTGGAAACAAATTTAGTTGATCTGTATTCTGAATATAACCTCGAGAGTACTCCGTTGGGTGTGGCATGTTCATCCTATAATCGAGATCGCCTCAAAATCTTAATCGAAATTGGCCGATTGGATATCAACAAACCAGATTGGTCAAACGTGTCTCTGATACTAAAGGCTATTGGAAGAGGCGACAGAAATACCGTCGAGATGTTAATTGAAACCGGAAAAGTTGTTATCCGCAGATGGCACAACTTTCCAGGAGAGGAGATCGAATATTATGGCCTTGGTAGTGAGTATATTGTGAGGATGCTGAATGATATTGGAGAAACCCATATCGATTCTCCAGACGACGTGGGCCAAGCATTGCTATCATTGTCAATTGAATGCGGACAGTGTCATATTGCCATGATGCTGATCGAAAATGGATACGCGAACATAAATTCGACAGACTATTTGGGTCGGACTGCACTCTCAACTGCATTCCAGCTAGAGAGCAAATCCGTTGTTGAGATGCTCATCGAAACTGGGAAAGTTGACATGGAGTTGAGAGAGAATCAGGGTTCAAATATCTTATTATGGGCTTGTCGTCTCGGATATAAAAAGATTGCCAAAATTCTCATTCAAACTGGTCAAGTTGATATCAACGCCTCCGATATATTCGGGGAATCTGCTTTCTCATATGCTTACCGCTGGGGGCATGAGGATATCGCAAATATGCTCACTGAAACTGGCAAATTCGACATCAAATCGATAGAGAATCAGGGTTCAGACATCTTGTTATGGGCTTGTCGCCATGGAAATAAAAACATTGCCAAAATGCTCATTGAAGCTGGTAAAGCTGATATCAAAGCCTCCGATATATACGGCGAAACCGCTTTCTCATATGCTTGCCGCTGGGGTCATGAAGATATCGCGAAGATGCTCATTGATGTAGGGGAAGTTGATATCAATTGGAGGGACGAGATGGGCCGAACTGCATTGTCCCGAGCTTGCGGCCTTGGTTCTGAAAATCTTGTCGAAATGCTTCTCGAACTTCCAGGAGTCAATGTAAATTCCAGAGATGATTTCGGTGAGACTCCACTCAGCATAGCTCGCTTTTTTGAATATGAAAACGTGGCCAAGATGCTCACTGAGGCTGGAGAAAGCTAAGGAGCTTCGAAAAGGATATAGGAGTAGAGATACACTATTACGAAACTACGATTTTTAAGTTGTTGTGAGTAAAGAGTACCATGATTAAATACTTGTATCAGACTCAATTGCTGTATCGGATATCTCAGACTTGGAAACTGAATCAATATATGGGTTACATTGCAACAAGAAAGTTTATAGTAATTAATGATAGCATATTTATTTGGAAGCGATGCTCGATACGCAGATTTCCATAAATTCAATACGATCTATGCTAGTCAAATAGATTAAATTCACTCAAAGATAACACATCATCAATGTTGTCCAAATACATTCCTTCTGTCACCTCCGCTTTCCTTCTAACCGGCGTAGGAGGGTGGCAGACTTTACAACGAGTTTCTGGTGTCTGCTGTGGTTGCGTCTTGAAAGGCGTCTTTGAGAAGGGTTGATAAGCCAGAACCTTCATTCTTTCAGAACCCTCAACCTCTAATCGACCATTGTAAAGCGTAGGAAGAATCTCGAAAAACTCGAATACACTTTTGCTATTAGAGCTTGACAAATGCCCGGGCTCGATTTTCCAGTTGGGCAAATCGTCGCGTGTGACCTCAATATATTCAGCGTCTGCAGAGTGAAATATTACTCTGGAATTTTCTGTCGAACCCGTGTTAACGTTGATGGCCTCATCGTTCGGCAGTGGAAGTGACTTGATGGAGTCTATAGGCTGATACTGGAGCCTGTAGTCGACGAACCATAATGTGCGGCCGGCTTCATCATGGATGAAATTGATCATCTCTATAATAGACTCTTCGGATATTTTAACATTTGTAAAACATCTGTGTGCTCCCCGACCTTCAAGAATGTCTAGCATAATGGGGTCATAGTCTACAGCTATGTTGGAACCAAGAAAGCTGGGCTGTGGTAGCGCGTCATGGTGACCTCTGTAGTCCAATATGGTCTCACTATCACCTGCGTAGTGGTAAAACCAATCAACACAGGCGAGTCCCAATGCATCAAGGTGCAAGAGGTCTGAGTTTGGACACAAGGTAATCATATTTACTTGTCCATCGCAGTCAACATACGAGGCCGTGTGCGACACGTCCTCGTGGCCGAAGTAGGTCCCAGGGCCAGCAAGGTGTGTTGGATAGTTCTTAACGTCTAGATGTGACCACCATTCATTGTTTGCAAACCGCCTTTGCATGGCTGCCCGGGAGTCTCGACAAGCCATCCACAAGCCGCCGTCTAGGCTGTATACGGAATCATTCGGTTCAATACCGGGGCGGTCCCAAGGGACGGCAAGTTGGAACTTATAGCCGGCATGATTTTTGCGATATAGTTGAAGAAGATTGCCCGGAACTGGGTTTGGGGAGTATTCACGAGGCCCATAGTGATGGTAGATGATGATGAATTTTTGGACATGGCGTTCAGCTGACACGGGACGGACTGCCAGGTCCCACACTCGGTGGCGAAGCTCTGACGGGAGGTTTTGGAAATGCGGAAATGTAATGGAGCCCATGAGAGAAAGGAATATATAAGATTGTAGTATGTGGCCAGATGAATTTGAGGTGCTCATGACCCTGTACGTATCCAACGGTTCCGAGCTACCCCGCACTCTGCCTGTTCCTCTGTCCTGTCATCCAATTGTTGCTGCTTAGGGTAATGGTTGGTATGGGCGACACGTCGTTTTACTGGACAACGCTATGTGGTGTCCTTCTGGGTGCAATCAGCAGCCTTCAAAATTATGGCACACACCCACTCTTTTGTTTTGTCCTTTTGTTAACCCAATCACGATCACGATGGGGCCCACATTCAATTCACATCCGAGCATTCATTGGCCAAACCTCGTCTTACATGCAGTCGCCTCTCTAACCCTTGTCACTGGCATCTTGTGGTCGCCTCGTTTTGGCTGCCATGATAAATAACCCCCAACAATCCTCAACGATTGTTATCTCTGAGCACATCAATTTCATCACCTTATTTGCAGGTCAAACATTTCATGCCCACATGTTCCATTCCCGGTATAGTCTCACCAGTTCTTTTATGCAACCTATCACGTCTTATTTTCTTTCTTACCCACGTTTCCCGCATATTGTACTACCAGTATGGATCTATTCATCAAAAAGTTTGCAGATTGGGATCCATTCAAGGATGAGATCCAAAATCTCTACTTTGATGAAAACAAAAAGTTGGCAGATATCAGAAGGTATATGAAGTGTAAATACAACCTCAACGCAACGTGAGTCCTGTTGCCTCGCCCCGATTGATGTATCATTGACATCTGACTTCGATACTCACATTCACTAGGGAACGGCAGTACAAATACCTATTGAACACGAAAAAGTCCGGAAGGTCAAAGAACATTTCCTCAAAGGATTGGCAATACATTGTATCCGTGGTTCGTAACCGAGACCGCCACAATAAGCACAGTGAAGTCCTTTGGGATGGCAAGGTGATCGATAAGGCAAGGCTTGATCGGGAGCTGACAAGATATCCCGAACGCGGCCGGCGAGCTTTTAGTTATAGTAAGTTACCATATCCATCTGCTGCATTCTTCACTAACAGCATTCAAGGTGGGTATTCGCACCGCATTGAAATCCGATCGCCCCGAAAGATGTCACTAGAAGCAGATTCACCCGAAATTCCTGTCGGAGATAATGGAGATGAAACGATGAGCATGATAATACCATCAGAACTGCTGTCGAATAATGACTACGGATCACTGGCGGTGCTTACTCGTGAGATCTTGTTACGTGACATACCACGCGCTGGACAAGGAATAATTCTACCTTTAGGTGAGCTTTTGCAAAAAGCAAAGCCTGGTTCATTCATTGAGAACTTCGCAGAATTCGTGTTCCCATTTGATACTGCCCAGCCAAGTGATGTTGAGCCGACCGCTTATCTTATCCAGGATCCGATACGAAGCATTCAAAATTCTCTCTCGATTTCCTGGTCCTGGCCTGCCCTCATCTCGATTTTGGTATCCGAAGGCCTGCGTCCAATTTGGCAACGTGTTCCTGGATTTCCGGCCGCAGCTAAGGATATAGTATGTTGTTCAAAAACCGACCTTCTAAACATGGCGATGAGCGTGGTTATTAATGAGATACCCACATCTATCGAGTATGGCTCATTCTTTGTGCGCCCCAATTACCTTGACTTTTTTCTGGGCCCAATTTAATTCACTGGTTTGTGAATGATATACATCTCAAACTACTCCAAAGCTTATTCCAAATTGAGAACGATAAACTCGTTCCATTTGCATTTCAATTCATTCAATGGGTAGTGTCTGCCCAATACAAGGCAAACGACCAATACCAACCGCCTGCTGCAAAAGTGCTCTATCTGGCGCGTCTCGCCTTTTCTGTCCTAGAACGGTCAACGAACTGTTATAATTCTTTCTTTAACTTGGAAAATCTCATCAGATACATGGCAATGGTTGATGCTCCAGACCTAGTGAGGAAATTATTGGACATATCTTGCCCGTTATCGAACACGCACTTGAAGCAAGGGATAAATGCCGCATTTATCTCTCGAAACGTGTCAACGTTGCTAACATTTTTTGATTACGGCTTTACAATTCATGACATGCTTATACACCGGCTTGTTATTGGTATGGGCACAGATAATACCGGCAGCATAGAAAAAGACGCTCGATTGCTCGAATCACTTCTACCCAAACTTCAAGTCCGAGATACAGATCGGGGTGTTTTGGATAAGATAACCATGGCAACTGCACCTTTCACCTTAGCAGAACTGTATTCACTATTCTCACTTAGATTAGCTCGGATAATCTTGCCCTGGGTACTTGATCCGTTGAGCCTTGAAATCTGCCGTGGCCTGTCAGATATAGCCTTTGAAGAGAAGGCTGTTCTTTCCGAACTTCAGGAACTGACTTTCTTGATGTTTGTTAGGTTTCAACATCTTGAAATGGCACAATCACTTCTTCGATCTGGTATTGATGTTAACTGCAAAAAGTTGCACCAACTACAGACAATGGATGGAAAATCGCTCTTCCAAAGAATATGCGATCGGATTCAACTGCTTGAATATTCAAACAGTAAGGCATTGAGTCCTGTTTGCTGCAAGGCTATCGATACACGTGCATCATTACCTCTAATGTGGGCGTTTGAACTTGGTGATCTTCCCATGGCTGAACTTCTACTCAAATTCAAAGCAAATATTTCGGAAGCAATAATACAAAAGCTTTTCAAAGTATACCCCCGACCTAGTATCACTACTATAGATTCTTTGGAAACAATCCTTTGGAAAACGCGGTCTGATAAGTGCGGTTTTAAAAAAATATCAATGACTCTTTTGAATTCAAATCCAATGCTTTCTCTTAAAAAGGATCATCGACTTGGCCTTGCAGTCATGGTGGAAGATATGGATTTGATCACCAATATCACCTACTCAAGCGTGGAGCTTAACAAACCAATTTTCCTCTGCGGTGAGAATATTCCAACTACCCCACTAATTTTGGCCTTACAATACTGCAATATGCCGATTGTTGAGCTTCTCTGGAAACTAGGACATAGGTTCATGCATGGAAAAGCAAACCCTGGTGCCATTGAAATTGGAGAAATGTTTGGAAGAAATTTTAAATGGTTCGGGCCCCCTGAACAGTGCCCTGAATCTATATATTCCAAACTCAGTTTTTTGGTTAGCAGAGGTGCTGACCTGAACTCCAATTGTAATCCTGATAAAACGGATCATACGGTTTTAACACCCCTTCAGCTAGTCCTTCAATGTGGCTTCAGGATTGAGCCCGATGTCCTTTTTGA
This sequence comes from Calonectria pseudoturangicola, assembly GCA_013403825.1. Classification (NCBI taxonomy): domain Eukaryota; kingdom Fungi; phylum Ascomycota; class Sordariomycetes; order Hypocreales; family Nectriaceae; genus Calonectria; species Calonectria pseudoturangicola. The sequence continues at coordinate 1,067,809 of VTGA01000004.1, read as the reverse complement.
GATTGTTAAACTTTTTGTCTCAAACGGTGCAGACGTAAATGCCTCACAAGGGACTAGGCCAGCACCTCTTCAGTTAGCTACTTCGATGTTTTGCCCATTCAAAATCGTACAATATCTTGTTGAGCATGGTGCTCAGATTAACACCCTAATATCTCAAACACAGGTATGTAAAGGTTTGTTTATACCGTGGAAATGCCTGGAATTTTGAAGCTGAATTGATTTTGAATCACATATTGAACATAGGGCTAAATAGATCACTGACGGGATTCTAGTTTTCACGTAAGCTAGGTCCACCTTGGAACATAACCACGCCCTTATCGGAAGCGTGTTTTTCAAATAACATCGCCGCTGTTACATATCTTTTAAATCATGGGGCAGAGGCGAATCCCAGGCGCCATCCCACAAACATCAATGAGATGGCTCCTCTTCAGCTTGTATGTGAAATGCCTTTCTACAGGCATGGATTAAGTATCGTACAGGCTCTTCTCAGCCATGGGGCCGATGTAAACGCAACGTCGCATCGCGGAACAGCGCTTCAGAGTGCATCTAGCAATGGGCTCTTCAGTGTTGTCCTTCTTCTTATCGAATCTGGGGCAGATGTGAATGCGCCCCCTGGAGAAGATGGACCAGGCACGGCTATTGAAGCTGCTGCTAATTCAGGTCATTTGGACTTGGTTAAATTGTTGGTAAATGCAGGAGCCGAGAAGGGTGTCACAGAAAATAGGTTTTCTCGTGCAATGGAATTGGCGCCAGCTCACATAGCAGTGTATTTAGAGCAGGCTAGATCTTGAAGAAATTCAGTGTTTAGGTTTGTAATAGATTTGGTAGTGGTCCTTGGGCCAACGATAACCAGTAAAACATGACCACAAATCGAGACCACCTGTTCCTGAACAGTCGAAGTTTAATTCGCTAGGCTTATGTATAGGTCATGCACGTGACCGGGATGATGCAAATCCGCGTTGTGCATGTGTTGTGCGTTGTGGTCGACTGACCAACGGGATGCAGTTGCAGATTAAAATCCCCACCGCCACTGGAACCCAACCGCCCAATGTGTTGTTCATGGGTTGTCGTCATTATTTATTATGTTTGAAACGCTGCAGTCATTTCAGATTTTGCATCATCAGGTATCAATAATACCGGGGGAAAACAGCACCTGAAATCATCAGTGCAGTGCAATAGCAGTCATGGCGAACCGTGATGTTTCTGAGACACACCGAACACCCCGTTACTGCGGCGCCTTATCGCAGAACGGCCATGAGTGCAGGAGCCCAACACAACAACAAATCCACAAATTTTGTCTCTCCCACAATCAAGAGTACAAATCTCTGTACAAACAGTACAAGAGCACAGAAGCAAGGTACCGCCGTATGGTTGAGCCCGAGGGCGGATTCGAACTGGAGCAGAGAAGAGAAAAGGTCCGATGGGGCCGGCAGACTCTCAGCTTGAGGAATCAGCTAAATCGTCGCTTTGTCGGCGAATACGCTAGACACAAGACACATGCCAAACGGGAAATGAAGCTCGAATCCGACATCAACGCTTTAGACAGAGGCACAAGACCCGAAAACTATCGACAGCGACAATTTCATTTGTTCGACAGCATTGAACCCAGCGATGCGGGCAGTTTTGACCAGTCAGTTGGTCTATCGCTAATTTCTCCTGAGCGACCCATGTCTGAGCTCGGTCACTTACCGCCAGATCATCCTGTCAAGTTAATCAAACGGCAGATGCGCATCAACATTGAGGGCCTCGTGAAAAAGCTCTACACCATAGTGCCCTCCCTCAACGATTCCGTTAGAATGATTGAGGATAGTGAAACGAAGAAACTGAGAGATTTTAACAAGGGCGATTACGTCTTGCGTTTTGTGTTTCGTGAATTTCTTCTGTGGAAGGGTGACGCAGACATACTGGCACAGGCAAATCAAGCGCAGTGTATCGATACCTTTCTCCGAAGCTGCTCTTCCCTCGAGCTGTGTGATTACATCAACTTTTTTGACAATTTTGGTCGTGAAGACACACTGCACTTGCTTCGAGATGCGATATGCGATTATTTACTTGTGCCTAGCGCTTCATCGACCCTTGTGCTTGGCGAACTGGTGGCCACCGATGATAGCCAGCGCAGAATGCCAATCGAGGGCTGGGATATCTTGCATTCGTGTTTTTCAGACATTGCCAACTGGTGGAATATCGACCAATTCTGCTTTAGGTCGGAAGACATCTCTCTTATCAAGACATTAATTGCGCTGGGCCGCTACAGCTCTACCAAAGCCGGCGAGCCAGGATGGCTTGACAAGTGGAGTGATGTGTCCCAAGAATGCCCTCTCGCCACTCTTCAAGGATTCATTGGCGTTGCTAAGGGCAGTCCGGACCCGAAATCTATCGCAACGACCACAAACGATGAGAATGCAACTGAGACAGAGTCCCGCTGTTATGTAGTGGGCAGAATGACCAAGAATGAGCGATTAGCTAGGAGTCTTATCCAGGAGCTCATGCAACGGGTCGATCGGTATATCACGGTGGTATACGATAGAGAGTCCAACAGAGTCGTATCTCGGAGCCCTGAGATAAATGAGAGCCTCTGGCTAACACGCACACGATCAGCTAAGCCTGACCAGGATTTACAAAACGCATCGTGGGAAATTCGATTGTCCTTCATGGATATCCTTTCTGACCTGACTCTGGTTCGTAATCTCAGAGACAAGAACATTATTGGAAACTATTATGAATTCATCATTGTCGATCGAAACCCTGGGAGTCGCTTCACAATTTTGGAGGACACAGCAGCCGCCCTGATGTCGCTAACTAGCGACGCTCCTATTCAACATGTGATGGAGAGAGCAACCCAATTCTCCATCCAAGAGGATCAGCAGCGCCAATGGTTGGAAAATACTTCTACAAAGTTGTCCTCTGCAGCGTTCCTCCATATTCCAAACGTCAATTACGAGGGAAACCGTGTACGGGCATGGAGTGTGCATGATGAAGCGCCCGACTTCATTGGCAACCTTAGCAAAGGTGCACCGTCACGGTCAGATATCCTAATTACGACTAGGATTCTGGCTAATATGGAGGCCAAGGGACTCATCACCATGCTGAAAGAATTCCAACCAACGCTCGGTACCTCGTACGTATCACCTGGTACTGACGGGATCGAAGATATTTATTTTGACTATTTTTCTACTTCATTGAACAATAGTTTGCTTCTTCAGACGTGTTTGATGTCGCCTGAAGCCACACCCTCAGTGATTAACCTGCTAAAATTTGCCCATGAGTTTAAGTCGGCCAATCCAGATGCCGTTTTTGCGAAAGGCAGACTTCATGTTCATTACTGCGCGTGGCCGATGCCAGCAGTCGGATATAACATCCCCGACTTCCATACTGTTGATGGCCATCTTTATACTTGGAATGTCGTTCCTTTTGATATGCCTTTGTCCTCTCATTTATGGCAACACCATATCCACAAGGAAATGAACAGCAAGCTTCCATTTGCTCATTTTGTTCTGACAACCTTTGTGGTGTGTGCAAAGAGCAGAGAAGAAATTGAGACAAATACAGCATTGTTGCTGGCGGCTGCAAATAAGCATGGATGGAAATTATCGGTACCCTCTCCTTCATTGTGGACTTCGGAATTGGAAAGTCTTGATTTACAGACGTTGTGGAGTGGAATACAACCTGCATTATATAAACAGAGTGGTGATGCAGGTATATTACAGAATGCCTTAAGGGCCGGGCAAGCACCCAAGGCTTGGTCCTGTGTTGTTCAGTGAGACCCAATATATGAAGGTTTAATCTGAGCGTTTGCTGCTATTAGACGAAGTAGTTTGATGATATTAGGTTAATTGATTAGGTTGACCGGTTTACCTATTAGCAAAGTTTGAACAATACCAAAGACATGATTTGTTCTTATAGAAGTGAGCTAAATCAGAACGTCATGAAGGAGGATGTGACAGAAGTATAAAATTATAAGGATACAATTTACAGTTATCAATATGATAGGGTATCGTAGATTACATGCACTGTGCTGCTTGATTATTATACACTGTATGCTATGATGGACCTGGAGCCCGTTTCTTAAGCCGAAAGAAGGACCGAATTCGCCTCTTGAACTTCCTAAAAAGTTCCCTGTGATAAATCCTAATTTTTTGTGCCGTCCCTTTAGGCCAATCATTTCTTCGATCCGGGCTCGTTGACAGATCGAAATGTTCTTGGTTTGTCGAGCGGGTTTCTATCCTCAATCTCTCCGTTGTAGACTTCTCGACAGGGTTCTTGGGCTGTGTTATGATGAAGTCGCTCCTATTTGAAGAGCTACTAGGAAGGCCCCGAATGGACGAGGTGACATTATCCAGATTGCTTCTATTCTGTTTATTTCCAGCGTGTTCCTTTATAGGCGATGCTGAAGGTGCCATGGTCGGGGGAGACAGAGAATTTTTCAAGTAAATTTCTAACTCATCTACCGATTCGACAACATCGACCTTTGTCTCAGGGCAGCTGCTAGTGCCTGTATCACTGAGTGGACCGTCCACAATGACTGGTATATACCCTCCCGAACTAGTCACAACAGGATCCTGACCTATTTGTGTGTCGCATGGAGTGGTATTGTCGGAGGAGATGGTACCATGGGGTATTGAAGAGTTTGTGGTTAGTTGAGTAGTATCTTCACGTAGAACCGGTGGTCCCCCACGCTGGGGGTCTATTTGCGCTGAAGCTGGAATCGTAACTTGAGCAGTCTACGTTTGTATGTTAGTAAGAATCTCTAGATTGTGAGGCGCACAAACATACTATTGACTCTATGTTATCGCGCGGAGAGGCTGAAACGCCATTGGTCATCGTGGAATCTGGAGATTTATGTAGGAATTCCTGGATCTTTTTGAGCTCCTGGCGAACTCTGTTGGAGTCCCAGCGACTGCTTGATTCAGGAAGTAGTAAATGATTCTCAACCAAGTCCAGCATTTTACCAGCGAATGCAGGGCAATTCTTCTGGTTTCGAATTTTCAACATCCACTAGATTTGTTTCAATACGTAAAATTATTAGATTCCGTGGTTGAAGTCAACTTACATCGGCGACGGAGGTTTTCACTCTGGCTTCATTATCTTCATTGAAAATGAAAAACTTATCTTCGTGGAATGAGTTGGAATTAGGATTTGCGTCATCAGCTTGCCGTGCACGTGCGAATCCCGTTTCGGTTTCATCGTTGCCGAGGACCAGCCAGGAAATGAATTCTAGAAAAAGGCAACCTAAGGTCCATATGTCGTAGCGTGGGGTTATGCTTGCATTTGGAGAGTCGCACTCTGGAGGACGGTAAGTTCCAGAGTATCCCTTGACTGCCTTACTGGCCGATACTGAATTACGCGAATGATATCGTGAAAGGCCAAAGTCTGTAATGACTAGGTGTATGTCGCCATCTTTCTGGAAGCAGAGGATGTTTTCGGGCTTGATGTCGCCGTGCCTCCCAAGGTTTTTGTGATCCAAGCTCACGCCTAGGAGGGCAGAATTGGCATTTCTTTCTGAACCACTTTGGGCACGGTGAATTTGTTGGAGACCTGAGGCAATTCCCAAGCATTGTGCCATAAACCATTTAAAGGTTTCCAGTGTTCGGGGTCTATCGGAATATTCCCTCCAATATTCTTTTAAATTGCTCTGTGCCCAATTAAATAGCAAATAGTAATTTTCCCGGTGTTGATAAGTCAACAGCAGCTTTATTAAATGCGGATGTGGAGTGTTGATGGCGCTGAACCTCTTCAAGATATCGACTTCATCATGGAACTTGTCGTGTTCGTTGACATCTAACGCTTTGATTGCAAAGTATTCATCTCCATCTGTTTTGAACTTGAAATACATGGTTAGTTCGCATTCGAAACGGAAGATAACTTTTGCTTACATCATGTGGAGGGAAGTCGTAATGAGCCGGGTGGATTTTTACTTTGTATACCTTTCCAAAACCACCGGTAGTTTTATGCTCATGCTCGAGAAATGGAAGAATTGTCTTCGAAGTGAGTGTGTAATTCTTCAGATTACTGTCGGGTTGCTGAAAGACTGGAGCCAACATGATCATCTGCTGGGTTTTAAAGAGCCGCTTATCCCTATCCCTCCAGTTATCACAGAGCTGTAGGGGAGCCGAGACCGCTAATCCGGTAACATCATATTCATCTCGATCGAGGTTCCATTGAAAATCCAAAGGCAGATTAGAATCATAGACTTTGGCGTCAATGAAGTCAAATATATACTTAATACACTCCATCATCACGAGCGTCGCAAATATTCGACGTCTTCCAAAGGGTGCCTTTGGGCCCTCTTCAAGTATTTCTAGAATATTGGATTTCAACTCATCTTCTGATTGTCCCGGCCTAGCCTCATCGAGTAGAGAGCAGACGGTGTCCTGATTCATAATGAGATCCAGTTCATCAGCTGGGAGGAAGAAATCATCATCGTTGTAAACAGCAGATTTGGACATAGCGCGTGATATTTTCATGGCGACAGACTCAGCGCTTAACTCTGACTTCCTTCGGCCAGGGCCAAGCTTTGTGAAATCAGATTCTATTTGTCTTGGATCTGGATGTGAGACAAGCAGCCCGCTTCCAGCCCCTTCAACGCCAGAGAGGGGAACAACGGAGCTACCTACAGGGCTCACAGCCTGCTCGTTGTCACTTAGCTCATTCGGCCATTTACTTGATGTCGTGGGCTGATCTAATGCGCCGAGCCCAAAGTCATCAACAGTTTTAATGGTTTTAATAGTTTTTGAGTTGGTTGTGAAGTCTTCTGAGCGATCATCTTCAGAGCCCGAAATTGACTCCCCACGGCGCGTGTATGAGAAAGTTTGTTTCGGGCCGGCAGTCAGCCCCAGATGTTTGGTGTGGCGATCTCCTGGAACAAGAGCCTGAGTGCCATTCTGGAGGGCATCGGATCCGAATTGATTGTCAAGAAATGAGGGCTGAGATAATCGATGAGAAGTTGAGGCTGGCGGATTTGGGACATGTTGTATGTCTATGGTGGGAGGGCTCTCATGGTTGGAGTTAATTGTCAAGTCGATACCATTTTCGTTTGTGGTTGAATTCCCGTTTTGGTCAGGTCCAGGGGCTGTGGGGTGCATTGAGGCGTCTGAATCCATCAGCGGCGAGTAACTCGGTCAAAACCGGAATACGTTGGAAAGGTGCTCCAGTGGCCATACAAAAGGTATTAGCCGGTTGGTTTAGGATACACAGAAAACAAAGCGCAAATCATGCTCGTCGTCCATTCAGCAATATCGAAAAATGAAGCGCGGTCCGAGATGCACAAATAAGCGGGAGAGCGAACCGTTCCCTGGGACGGGCCGGCGCAATGACCAGCATGAAAGGCTAGCGAGCTAATTATTTCTTGCTGCGGCTGGGTCGTGGCGGCATCATGAGCCAGGGTTGGGTAATGAGGTGGTGGGAACCATGACAGGCTCCGCCGCGTCCTCGATCCGGAGCCTCGCGGCGGGTGCATCGTCTGCGCAAGACATGCTCTCCAAAATCTAAACTTCTTTTGGGGTGCGGATCAGAAGCATGAGACGCCGAATCTACAACCAAATAGGGGAGGGATGTAGTGGTAGTGTGGAGGATGAGCCAGGTATTGAACGGGCAACCAATCACAAGGTGGTGATTGGCGCTGCGGCGTAGCCACACGTAGAGGGGGTTAGTAACCAAAGCTGAATGGCTTCGACCAGGGTTATTGGCTGCAACTAAGACATGGGGCCCCGTCTATCTCAATTGGGGGTAACCATGTGCTCCTTGAAGGCACAGGGTTGCGGCCCCCTCGACTGAAATTTGGCAGGAAGTGGCAATACTTCCTCTCTGGGGTGGATGGGTGAGACATGTCCACAAAAGAGGACAGGGGACTGGTGTAAGGGAGGGCGGTTCAGCGCAGTTGACCACGGTTCAAATATGTCCCCGGATGTGTATTAGCAGTCTGGGCAGGTGACAAAAGAGCTGAAGCCTGTTCGCTGATGATTGAACAGTCTCCGGATCCGGCATGTTCTCATTGTCGGCTGAGCCGATGAGGTGAAGTGCACACTGACTGAGCCGTCCTGAAGATGGTGTGTGCGAGGCAAATCCGGACTCGATCAAAGCCCGATGACCCCCATCCCAACCCAGTCACGAGCGCCGGGACGGGAATCTCGTGCATTAGGGCTTGTCGCCGATCCCGCGATGACGCTCTACATGGCGAGCGGTGACGAACAGGCTAGTTGGCACCACCGTTGAGACTTGAAAGTGTTGGTTGTGTCAGGCCTCGAAAGGAGTGGCCGGGCGCAAAACATGCCGGGAGAATCAGGCTGTAGGACTCGCCCCCAAATGTATCCTTTCCGGCATAGTCCGCCGATACTCGGGCCCTCTCATCCAGTCCGGTCTGCCTGGGCGGCAACTTTGACTGGGCCAAGTGTGCCTCGCGTCTCGTGTTTGTCTGGCCTCGGAAAGGTCGCCATGAGGTCTGAGACTCATGTTATCCAGCACTGCCACCACCATTGGTCCTTCTTGCATGGCGTATGCAGCCACGCAAGCACTGCAGCGCACCAATAAATACAAGCCGGGTTAGGCGCCATTCTTTGTGCCAAACGTGGTTTTTACACTTCGCAATTCCCAGGCACACTCTTTGTGCGCCCTACAAACTTGTGACACTGCTATTGTGAGAACATACTTTAACCCCCATCTGCCAACTTCGCCGGTCCTTCGCCCTTCATACGTTATACCAAGTGAAATTTGAGTTGTTTGCATCGAAGCGATCATCTGTCTTGTTGTCGACCATGTCAACCCTTCCCGCGACTGGTGAACTTGCAGCAAAAACACCCCGAATTGTGCGCGTCCATTCAAAGTTTGTCAGCCAGCGACAACTAAACGATATGATCGGACGATATTATACCAAAGACAATTTTAGAGTCGAGATGTTACATAACATTTACACGATATACCTGGATTTTCCATGCGACAATAAGCTGCAATATGTATGAAGTTTTGAATGGGTTATTTAATACGGCTTCGGATAGCTGACACAAACCCGATTACAGCAATTATAACACACAATATCCCAATTCTATTAAGATAGAAATGGCAATGAAATTTATGTCTGTTTTTATCCATTATTCGTCCCAAGTTGGGATTTTAAGCTGGATCAATACGCGTTGCCATATACACTTGCAGGATCTTGTCTTTCCATCTTTTGGTCTCACCCACTATTTCTGAGGCGGGCCTTTTTCTTTTCTCTTTTGGTTGAAGCGTGCTGTTGATTGCGACCCTAAACATTTGTTACAATACCTTATACGTTGGACATGGAATATTCTGGAGGAATAGCCGGAAATGATGAATCAGTGATGATTTAGCGGCATTAAATCGTGAAAGTTTTATCCAGAAGAACACAAAGACGCGTCTGAAGTAAATTAGCCATTTTTGTTTTTGCTGAGACCTCGGTGGAAGTCTTCCGAGTTGCAGAAGAATACAAGGCTTGTTTTCTGACTATCATTTGAGATTTCAACCGTTATCTGTTCCATCCATTCTCGCTAGATTGAGCCAACATGCAACCATCATGCAGGTCCAAGGCCTGCTGTGATTTTTGGGGCTAGGGGGAAGGCCACGTCAGCCGACACCATCAGGAATCAGCCCAGATTGCAACTACGACTTTCTCATTCGTAGCCTTGTTTACTCAATCAAGGCAATTTTGACTCCGGCCAGCACTGTGACGAAAATCTCTCATTAGCGTCGACAAATCCGGCGAAGGGCGTTGGGGCTAGTGGTGCGGCTGGTTCGCGAACCACCAAAAAGCAAAACATATCGCCTTCTCAGGTTGATGATATACATTGGATTGGGGCATCATCCCGTTGCGCTGGTTTTCTCCACGATTGATTTCCTTCGTCACGGCACCCTTTCCAAGTTCATGTCCCTTCTTGATCCCAAATTCCAAAATTTCGGACATTATATTATTCGCTAACGACCATCCAAAATGACAGGCACAACTACCCCACAAAAACCGTTCCAGGGTACTGAACTGGACGAATTTTATTTCGACTTGAGTACCAAAAGCCACTCACTACAACAAAAAATTCTTAATGGACGACAAAATGGCACTGTGGATAAATTCAATTTTTTCCCTGATAATGGTATTCAAGCATTGCCTACCGTGGACGTAATTGAAAAAGAACTGGAGAAATATGATGTCGACTTTGATCAGAAGCTACGGGCCTTTATCGCAGGTGATGCGAAGCGCCTTTTTCTAATTTTGTCATCTATTGAAATGACCCACACTATTCCTTCATTTCTGAAACACAAGTTTCATGACGATTGTCTGCCGATCAAATTGCAGAACAAGAAAGATGAGCAAGGCAACCGCCTAGTTGATTTAAATATTGGAAGCCTAGATGAGATAACGAATGAAATGAAACCGGAAATACCGGCCTGTTTCAAAGCCTTTTCTAGATGGAGATCCAACGATCTAAAACTCTTTGAGCAGGAGCAATGGCAATTCTTGGCTCCTGTCTTTACCGGAAATCCCCTCCATCACAATTTACACGAGAAGAGACCGTTGCCATTCATCACATATGACTTGGAGTTTAAAACGGGATTTTTTGGGCAGGTTAATAAGGCCAGAATTCACCGAGCCCATCAACTTGTCTCGGTAAGCCATCTTAATGCCAACTTCTCTCCTGCATCGTCTGACCGAAGTCTTGATTAGGTTCGAGGCCATACCCCGCTTACTATTGCGGTTAAAAGGCTTCAACGCGACGGAGCACAAAGGTTTCTACGAGAAGCGAAACCGTTGGATATCATCAGTAAACTCGATCACCCTCATTTAATAAAACCAATAGCTACCTACCAACATGGAGACTCTTTTTGCTTTTTGTTCCCATGGGCAGAGGGAGGCAACTTGACACAGTTTTGGGCTAAGGACAAATATTCCGGAATGACAAAGCCAAACGATGAGCTATTCTTATGGTCACTTGAACAACTTGTAGGCTTGGCCGGCGGTCTGAAGGAGCTTTATAAGAAAAATGGCCGACATGGGGACTTGAAACCGGAAAATATCCTTCTCTTTCCAAGTGGGAATGATCGAGGTGTTCTCCAAATTGCCGACATGGGTCTCACCAAATTCCACGTTGAAGCTACCAGAAGCCGCAGAATTCTCACAAACACAAAGACAGGTACCTCTCGATACGAACCACCTGAATGTGAGGAAGATGATGAGAACAAGCCTCGATCAAGGGATTACGATGTTTGGTCAATGGGTTGCATCTATCTCGAATATCTAATTTGGCTCCTGGACGGAGCAGAAGCTGTGAGAGATTTCACCAAACGAGGGAACTTTGAACACTTTTGGGAGGGACGCAAACATCAGTACCAAATTCACCCGCTAGTGCAGGAATGTATGGATGGTCTATCAAAGCGATTTGACCTCGGAAATCCCAATTCCGACAATGCGCTCAAGGATTTGCTTAAACTGATCAGATCTCGTCTTCTTAAGGTAAAGCTAGCAGGTGACTATCTGCTGAAAGACGTTAGTGATGAATTTTTGAAAACCGAGACACGTGCAAATGCTGTAGAGCTACATAGGGAGATTTCAAATATCCACGAGAGAGCAAAAGATAACCCGTCCTATATCAAAATCACATGGACTAGGCCAAGGCGAACAGGAAATACGCCCAACCAACTGGTTGTTCCCGTGGCACCAAATCAACCCCGGACTGATTTCCTTCCGCCTGCTAGGACATTCTCGGGAGTTGAAGGGAAGGATAATCCAGAAGTTATTATTTCACCAGATGAGGCAGGCCCATAGATTGCACCTTGAACTGTTTTATTTAGTGCTGACTTTCGATAGTATGTAAGTATACCAATCTTACACTAGTGATTGTAACATCATTCAAGTTACTGATATTGCATTAGAATGTATAATCTTCCTAATAAATGCTAACCATGGTCGATCATATTCATTAATACAATTCACTAGATGGTGGGTGCTTCTCTTGTAAATATGTGCTCTACTGACAAACTTCTAGACTGTACGTAATGACTCAGTCAAGATTCGGATACTTTATTGATGATCTATTGTAGCAAGATCGTCGACTAAACGACGACTGGGAGATCGTACTCGACAACAAGTTCTCCGCTCATGTTTATAAACAAGTTGGACGGATTTCTCAACTGCAAGATTGTTCAACAACCAGCCTTTGCAATCGGTGCAAGACCATGGATATATGGGCGCCTGGGTTCAAGCTTGAATATACTATCTCCAGTTTGCAGTCCGATTCCGAAAACTGCGACTTATGCAATTTGTTCTACCAATCAATCGAGAACAGCGAATTAGCGACACAAAACCCAATTGTATTTAATCGAGTCGAATCTCGATTCATTAGTGGCAAGCTGGGCTCAACAGTGCTGTCTATCTATTATGATTGTATGTTAACCTTAATATTGAGGTAAATTTTGAATCAACTAACCTTACCCAGCTACGAGACCGCAGCCTTCGGATCGGGCTCAGCTTGGATTTCCAGTTCTTCCAGATCCTGCCGATAAGCAGCAGATTTCTATTTTGCAAGAATGGATCCAAGATTGTGATACGAATCACAAATGTGTACCCACTAATGTATTCGAAAGCACATCTCCACTCCCAACGAGGCTCATCGATGTTGGGGACTTGATGAACCCTATCTTACGTCTCATCAATAAAGGTGAGATGAAGAACGGCAGATACGTTGCACTCAGCCACTCCTGGGGAACTTTGAACTCCAGCAAAAACTTTTGTACGCAGAAAGAGAACTTCGAACAGTACCAGAATCGAATCGACGAGGAAAGCCTCCCAAAAACCTTCCGGGATGCTGTAAAAATTACTCGTGCGCTAAATTTCCGATACCTTTGGATTGATTCACTATGCATTATCCAGGATGACGTAAATGACTGGGATGTCGAGTCCGTTCGCATGGAGGATGTTTTCAGCTCAGCCTACTTTACTCTTGCTGCAAGCTCCGCACGTTCATCTCATGCGGGGTTCTTGGAGGCTCGCACACAGCGGCCCTACATCAAATTAGACACGTCCGCAAGTGGATCTATCTACTTGTGTAAGGGCATTGACAACTTCCAGGGAGATGTTGAACAATCGGTACTTAGTAAGCGTGGCTGGGTCTTGCAAGAAAGAGCTCTTTCTCGACGATCCATTTATTTCACATCGAACCAAGTCTATTGGGAATGCGGTGACGGCGTAAGATGTGAGACCTTGGCGAAGCTCAAAAAGTAAGTTCACTGTATTTTCCACATGATGAAGGACCACCAAATATTTAACGTATTTTAGCTCGAAAGCAGCGTTTCTCGGGGATTCTGATTTTCCTAATATGTCGGAGGAATATTATAAAGGCGGAAAAATCCTCCTTTTTCAACACCTCTTCAAAACGTATTCAAGATTGTCATTCACCAGGCCTGAGGACAGGCCAGTTGCCATCACTGGGCTTGAAAAGCGGCTTGGGCGCACTTATGGCACCAGAGGCGGCTACGGAGTTTTCGAGCGCTTTCTTGGCAGAGGGCTATTGTGGAAATGCGGAAGTGAGAGTCCTCTGAAACGAGTTGAGTTTCCAGCAACTCGTCAAGTGCCATCCTGGTCCTGGATGGCTTACCAAGGGGGTATAGATTATGTGGATATCTCTTGGGATGAAGCCGACTGGACTGACGACTTGAAAAACCCCTTTGAGTACAAGACAACGGCTCAAAACAAGCGCCATTGGGATTCTGAGCACAGGGACAAGCCTTTGGAACTGGTGGCTGACGCAAGAGAGCTTGTTATTGAAGATGTCGAATTTGCGACGAGGGTTGACTTTGATGACTTCTCCAAGCATGACCAGAAAAGTGTTCGCTGCGTCGTGATTGGGAAGAAGAAGCGAGCCAATCTGGAGGGATCAAGAATCTATTGGGTGCTTATCATTAAATTAGCGGCTTTGAAAGAGACGGGGAGATTTTATGAGAGAGTTGGAGTCGGGTCATTACTGGGAGAGCATATTAAATGGGACGAATCTGAGAGCGTTAGAATACTCTAGCGTGTCGGCACCAGGGTCACTCAGTTCAGTATCAAGAGCAGACATAAATGTCGCAGAGACTCCTCTGTTGAACAGCCAGATATCAAATATCATCAAAAACCATTTTGCTTTAGATACAACAGGTTTCCAGCCTCTAGGATAATCAAGAATCTATATACTCGTGAAATCTACCTCCATGAAGGCGAATCGGAGAGTTCCAGATGCTCAGAATCACCTGGCACCACCGGGTCCTCTGCCTCAATCCTCTTGATCAAATCAATATGCTTCTGACTCCTTGGCTTGATTTCATACTGGTAATCGGTTGGGTAGTTGATGACACCTGGCTTAGAATCCACATTGATCGGAATCTCGTTTCCGTTCTTGTCAACTGCCTTGGTGATGTTGAAGACTGCCAGCGACCGCGCAATATTGAGAAAGAGTCCTTGGTCTGCGATGAAGCGCCCAGGGCATACTCTTCGCCCGTAGCCGAATATTTCCACGGCTGGATCAGGTGCACTGCGCGGGCTGATGAAGCGTTCAGGTTCGAAGTTGTCGGGGTTTGGATAAACCTCTGGATCATGCATGAACCACCAAATGGCCGGTAGGAGGTAGGCGCCCTTGGGAATAACGTAGCCGTTGTACTCAATGTCCTCATCAGCCACGTGTGGAAATCCTACACCTCCAACAGGCCACCATCTCAAGACTTCCTTTACCATAGCATCGACATACGGTAATTTGTCTCGATCTTCGAAAGTGGGGAGACGATCAGAGCCAACGACGCGATCCATCTCCTCTTGGGCCTTTCGCTGCACTTCAGGAAACATTACCATGGCCAAGTTGAAACCGTTCAGGGCTACTGCCGTAGTGTCTGTGGCGGCGGCGTACAAAGTGCTGGCTGTCCACACGATAGACTCCTCCTCATCGCGGCTAAGCTCTTGCGAGCCTCCTTCTTTGGATGCGCATTGCTCAACGAGTCTTGAAACATAGCAGTCCTCGTGACTACCCTTGGCCATTTGCTGGCGAACAAATCTGTACGGTGTGTAAACAGTCTGGTACAGACTGCTTTTCCACTCGCGGGCTGTCTTTTTGAATCCAGTACCAGGGAAATAGTCGGGCAAGTATCGAAGAAAGGGCAAGGCATCGACGCTCCAAGCCATAGGAACGCTAGCTTTCGAGAATTGTTCCATGGCTGTGTCGACTGCATGAACTAAAAGATCAACCTTGCCGCGCTCAACATTGTAACCATAAGCAATTTTTAAGATGGTAGCACCAGTCGTTCTGTAATCCAATTAGCTTCCAGCACTTTAGATAGCCAACTTCAATCACAAAAAGGAAATACCAACATGCTGAACTGCTCTATCCACTTGCTGGGATCCTTGAGCACGCGGACAAGTTGTCTGTTGATTTCTGTGTCTTGGTGGTGTTGAAACTTTACCGATGCCGCCTTGGTACCAATTTCTCGATGCACCATTTTGCGGTCACGGCGAAAGGCATTATTGTATCCCTTGAGCAGAGTGGTGTGTTCATAGCCACACATTTGACCCACAAAGACCATTTGAGGTCGTCCAGCTGTCTTGACCGATTTCTTCTCCATCAATTCATACGCCGCCTTCTTGTCGTGCATGATGATAAGTGTCCTACCCAAAACGGTGACTGAGCTTATGCCTCCATATTTATCCTTGTGCTGTAGCCAGTGCCGGTACTCTGGCACGCCTGGCGGTGGCAGATCGAGAACATTTCCGACAATTGGAAGCGGCGTTGGTCCAGGTGGGAGACGTCGACTAGGGCGGTGGAAAAAATGGTCGTAGATTATGTAGCCGACCACAGCTATCAAAGTCCACGGCCAAATGGCTGATGTCATTTTTCCAGAGACCTGTGAACCAGGTAGATTGCAGCAAGACACCAGGTCAACTAAGATGTGCAATAGCAGAACGGTTCAGCTTTTGTATCCAGCATATACAGTGGCTTTACTAATCGCCACCTACCCGTACAATACCCAATTATCTGGTACATAATACAGGGGTCCTGTTTTTAATATCCACACACCATTGCAGATTCGGAAAGTCGACCTGGTTCCACGTGGCGGGATTTCCACCCATGATACCTTGTTCCTCGCCGTCTACTACATCAAGTTGTCAGGTTTCACATGATCAGATCTAGAAAGATCACGGTTGGTTATAATATAAATAAGTGTGAAAGTAAGCCATGACTGGCTGAATTTCGTAGAGACTACCGCCAAATACCTCGACTAACTGACAGACTTTCTTTCTTTTAAGACCAGCAAGCAGGTCACCGACAGGTGCCAGCTTGCCGTGCCGTGCTTACCGCTTTACATATGACTATTTGGCCATATCAGGAATAGTTGGCATACAAAAGGTACACTGGACGGCAATGCTCAAACTGCCAGGGGTGACAAAATACAGGGGTGGTTCGGTAGGTGTTGGACCCTCCCGGAGAATTGTACTTCTGTGAATGCATAAATTAAACCAGTCACTAGCATATCGTTTATGGCTTGTCTTGTCTGTCCAAAATTTCAATCCGTGATGATTAAATTCTCTCGGTCAATTTCCTAAGCCTAATAGTATCAAAGCTGGTTGAAAACTTCCTTCTTTTACAGCGTTATACGCCTAATATCTTTCCAGTTTGTTGCTGCATTGAACAGTGCTAATTTAGAACCCTGTGTTTATCATCATGCAGAATCCGGGATGTAATAAAGCTGATCTTATTGGCCCCATTCCGATGGTTTATCAAGCTGACATCAACCGGTGGGTTTTAATAAGGGGTGGCAGCTCGTGAAGTTTTGCCACCCTTGATCACTAATGATAGTTGATATCAACCCTTCCTGGTAATGCATTAAATCATTAAATATCCAGTGATGGCTTTGAATCTACATCACTGTCTTTAAATCTTAGCCATAAAATACATGTTATTGTGGCAAACCCTATCTTGTCTAAACCTAGTGTAAATATTGATCATGAGAAAAATATTATCCGACTCAAAGACCTTTGAAGCGGCCAGGAGAAAGTTCCACCCCACTCCACCTGACAAAATACAAACCAATGGTTGGGCTTATGGAACAAATCACCGAATAATTGAAGAGCTATTTACAAAAGTACCTTGGCGTTTCAGGAGATGCATCCCAGAAGGCCAGGTGAGAAGAAAGCATCATCCTGGCTATTAAGGGGACGCGTCTTAGGCACACTTTTGCTACTAAGTCTCGGGTTTGGGTTGCTTGTATTCATGTATAAAAAATAGTACGTCTTTCCTTTTATTTGCCTTGGATTATCTGCACTGCATGTTGCTTTACTTTGTGAGCTTTTACATAAATCAGGGAGAGAAGAAACCAATTTCTATTTGCGAAGGGTGCTTTTTCAATACGTAAACAGCCTCGGCGAATATTGATGCTGCACTTGAGTGATCGCATGATAAGCCGGAGGTTTTCTCAAAGTGAAGGACCCCCCAGATGTTGGCCCAGTTCATTCATTGGCCTGTATCCGTCGCAACGTCCCCACATTAACAAGTTTCACATCCACGTAGAAAATTGACCGATTAGCCAGAAAGGAGTCAACAATTTTTCATCCAGTCTTTTGACGCGCATGTAAACCCCCCAGACATTCAGATGTCCGTTCGGCTACAGCGAGTGAGCAAATGGCACGTCTTGCTGTTGGTCCACAACCTGAAATCATGACATGTTCAAGCTTCGGTTCGGGAAAAAGTAAATTGCGAATAGGAATGTCTAGTCTACAGCTTGCTCTCTGAACTGTCTTGCAGCGCTCGTAAAAGACCTTCTTGAAAACTTGTAGCCACCAAAACGCCATCGCTGGTCCAGATTCTTTGTGTGACAAGACCCCGCTCATCGCCCGACCACGGGGTCTGCATCTCCAGGAGCATCCACTCGTCTGCCTTCACTTGGGGCTGGTTGTGAAAGTAGATGGTGTGGTCCATGCTGACCATCATCTCCATGTTGATTCGTTCCGCGTCCTTAGCCGTTGTCACCTGTGAGATCTCCTCGGCTTCTTCCGCGGCTAGTTCTTGAAAGCTACGAGTCAGCAGGCTCTTTGACCCGTCTTCATCGTTTGAGGATGCGATGAGTCGATTAATTGCATTCTTGTTATTAAACCGATTGGCGCCGTGGACACGAGCGATTGTGCCGATGAAATAGGTATCACTCAAATACGCGAGGGAGGTGAGATGCATCAGCGAATTTGGTTCTCCATTGCCGTTGCTTGGGCGCGCTGTGGAGCCCTGTGGAGGACTGCCAATGGGCCCGGTCATTCGCACCCAGTGCAGTAGGCGACGGTGTTCTGGGCGGTCGGCTTGCTGTACCTGGGGGAACCTCACACACTCAAATAGACTACCAGTGGCTTTTTGAGTCGTCTTAGCCAGTTTGCCTTCATCTAATGGTTCGCCAGGTTTCGTGGGTGGACCAAAATCGCGAGCCTCGGGAGGCATGGAAACCTGGTGCTGCAACATCTTCTTGTTGTCGGACGAGGTCTGAAGACTGAAGCTGATAGTGGCAGTGAATGTGCACTTCCCCGACTGCAGCGCATTCACGCGCCGCGCAGCAATCTGTCTCCCATTGCTGAGGCGTTCCACCTGGTAATGAATGGGAAGACTTGTGACAGATGGGCGGAGGAAATGGCAGTGTATGCTGTGCACTGCGAAGTTGGCCGGAAGAGTCTCTTGAGCGATGACCAGAGACTGGGCGATGATGGCGCCGCCAAAGATGCCACGGCCCCAAATTGGCTGCCAGAGTGGATGCACGTTGGCGTAGACGTCCTGGCCCTCGCCCTTGAGCGGGCGAAAGGACAGTCTGTCCCCGAAACTCGATGACGATTTCAGGGCAGTCTCAGCCTTTTTCTTTTCGCTTGCCATGGTCAATTTGACATACAGCTATCCGACTCTGTATATCCCAAGGTCGGGATGGACCCCTAGGTCTGGTGTTTTTGAGGACGTGCTCCACTGAGTAGCCTCGGCAAGTCAGGATGTCGGGATCCAAATTGGCCGAGCTAATCTGATTGCGGCGTGAGCTTCCCCGCACTTGTACTGCACCAAAGCACAGACGACTGGGTTTGTCGCGACACTACCCTGCACACAGTCGAGTTGTCGGCTATTCCAAAAGTTGAGGCGAACACTAGGCCGGGTGATGCATCGAAAGTATTTATATGGAATTTAAATAAATAAATAATTATTCTATGTCTAAATCATCAATAAGAATAGCGAAAATCGAGTTAAAAATGATTCTAATCAATGACGCAACAATAGTTACGGTAACACTACTACACGCCACTGCTGATCCCAATGTGAACATAAACTAATTCCTGAGTTTAAGAACCAAGATAATGAACAGCGCACTATAAGAGTAAGGATTTCAATGAATATGTTTATTATTATGATAGATGCACTCTATGATTAACTTGTCTTGAGAAAATGCTGGCATGTCTGTGGTGTCTTGCCTAACAAGGCGCCTACAGTTTTGACTTCGTGGCCCAGCTATCCATGTCAACATTCAAGACAGTTGTGACGCGCGAAAACATGTAGTAAAATCCCTGACAAAATTAGCACAATCGTCAAGATGAATTTAATCGATGCTCACATGAAGAGATATGATTTCAACAATCTCGCGATCCGAAAACAGCTTTCGCACTCTCTCCCAAAGCGCGTCGCCGACGGTGGGGCTCTCAATCATGGCCTCGACGAAAACCAGCAGTGTCATTTCGTCAGCGGTAAAATTGGTTTCACTTCTCGCCTCGTCCTTGGTAGCGAAATACCCCTTTTGGGTGCCCGCCTTGGCGAGCTCGTCGCGCTGCGCATCTGTGACGCCTGCCTTGGACGAGACTGGAATATGATGGGTCCATTCGTACGACGATTGGAATTTGGCAGTGCTGAGAAGAATTACCAGCTCGCGGTTCTTGCGCGAGAGCAACAGGTCCTTGAACTGGGCGTTACCAACCTCGGACCACTGCTTCACTGTGGCTTCGCTGTGTGAGAGAAGGTTGATGGCATTTAAATTGGCATACTTTGAGCCTTTAGATGCAGGGTACGGGAGACGAGCCATGGTTTTGTTTAAAAATTGTGCATGGGATATTTTATTTTCACTATCATGGCTCAATGTCGCTATAAGTAGAAGATGCGAATGGAGGTGCACTTGACGTGTGCCTCGGCTGCGCAATGTCGCAGTCTGTGAAATCTATGTGGCTGGCTCTTAGTGAAGGGAACAGTGCTGACCCCCTGTGCGGGGTACCATTCAGGCGGCCTGCCAATGCCCCACATGTTGCCGAAGCCTTCTAATCTCGACTTTGACATCTTGCTGCGTGCTATAAATGGCACATAAAAGTGTAGTTAATGCTTAAGGACCCTCCATAAGGGATCAGAAACAAGGCGACTGGCATATAATCCATTGTACAACTTGGCATTTTGGCCGTCAACGAGTTAAATTACTAATACCAATGCTAGATACTAACTAACTGATTCAGTAGACTTGAAAACATGCCTGGCGTGCTGCTACGCCTTTACAAAAAGAGCAGTATACATATCTTGATTATTAATCGTACATGCGCTGACAATCTTGGGGCGATATCCCATGCCAACATATTTATTATATTGCTGCTGGTAGGCCGTCGCGGACAGGCCATTCACTACCATGAATGGGGTAGGGCCACCTGGCGTCTCCTCAAAAATGGCAATATAGTAATCAACATTGTTGACTGCATAGGTATTGACAAAGACCAGACTGTAGCCCTGACTTGAAAATGCGGCTGTATAGTACTGGAATTGAGAAGATGTCACGCCATGGTATTCAGTCTGTTGGACACTCGTGCTGGGTTTCTCCCAGACCGCCGAGAACACTGTTTGACTTCCCAAGGCGTAACCGATGACGTGTATCAATCGGTACCCCTGTTTCGAATACGTGACCAAATATGACTCGTATTGGTATTGTGACATGTCAAGTTGATAGGCCCACCCGATGCTGGAATTGTCCCATATGGTGGCATACATGGTGCTTCCGGAAGCCGTGTATTCGTCAAGAACACGAAGTCGGTATCCCTTGGAAGGAAGAGAGAGAATCTGACTTTGGAGCTGGGCCCTGGTTAAAGCTTGACTCGCAACCCAGCTTGCACCATCGTTCTGGTCCCAGACGGCTGCATAGCGTGTAAGGCCGTTGAGGGTGTAGCCGCTGATATACGAGAGGTGATACCCGCTGCCGGTAAGTTGGTTGTAGGTGGACTGGTAGGTGGTAGTAGTCAATTGGATTTCTGATTGCCATGAAGGTGAGGTGCGAGCGACGACGGAATTGGAGGGATTGGTGTCATCGATTGGTGCTGTGGTGACTGTTGAAGGGAAACTGGCCATGACTAGAAAGGCCACGACCCAGGAAACGGACCGAAATCCCAACATTATGATAGTGTGGTTATTTTATGCTTTTAAGCTGAGCTGTCTTTAGAGTATGTTGGGTTGATCAGTGACAAAGTCCAGTTGATTCGACCCACCAGCCTGTATTTGGCATGTCTTTCTGTTAGGAATTGCCAATTCTTAGTCGAGGGAGGGAGATTGACGTCAGCCGATGTATTTAAACAGCGAGGAAAATGCAAAGTGCATGAAAATTGCCATGGAATTTTGTTGACAAGAGCGTGATAGCACTGCCTTCAAATCGGCTCACAAATGCCGGGTCTGGAACAAATCTGGCATGGAGTCGTTGAATGGTGACCACTGTGGCGCAAACGGTCTCTGTGCTAAGATTTTACGCGAGGAAGGCGGATAAGCTCGGCAGCGGCTGAGAATACCGTCTCCGGCAGTCTACAAGTAGCCTTGGAACGTGGACATGCGTTGGCGCTGGTGTTGAAGCAGCTGGAATCGAATGATCAAAAATATACCTCATTGCGAAGAGCCTGCTTTTTTATTGGCTACCAAAGTCAGAGCCGAATCACCATTATTGCGCAGTAGATGAATTTTCTCAATCAGCGGTGTGTGAGTGTTTGTGGCGTCTTGACTAGCAAGGTTTCAACTATTTGTTTGACACTGAGTTCTGACGCTACCGGCAGTTGTACCTAAAAGGCAAGCTCATAATATGCGAGGCGGAAAGTACCGTCTTTAGAATATGGATTCTGCAACAACCTGTCAGAAAAGCCCGTGACCATAATAGAGAACAGTCACAAAGACGCTCTAGTCAAATCACGAATCACTTTTTGAAAAATGACCAAGAAAGCTGCTCGAGAAATAAAATTATTCTATTCATATTATGAACTTATAAGGTCCCTAATGTTTAGAAATCGGATCACATTCTCTTTCTGTTGAGTTTTAGTAATTAAAAGCTTGTGACATGGTTAGAATGTTCCATTCATTTCAACGAGGTCGCATGTCTATCAAAATTGCCGCACTGAGCTTGGTATCGAAGCTACAACTAGTCATGTTCTAGTAGTGACGTCTCCTAGCGTTGATGGCTATTGGATCAATCAAATATTGAAGGCGATCATGATACAGGCAACTAAAAAGATCGGGATTTATTTCCAAGTATAAAATTTCGACCTGCTTTTCTTTTCCTTCCTCACCACTTGTATTTTGGAAGAAATCAGAATAGATAATGTTTCATGTTGTTAACGCGCTAGTCCCGGAATGGTGGTTGAAGTTTGATGATTTCGCCCATTTTTGACTGAATGTCTTGATATTACTTTACCGGTGACTGATTCGCAAAATTAAAATGGTAGAAGTTATATTGCCGTACTCGTAGACACAATTGAAACCACGGACTGCGGAGCTGCTACAGCAAGTGTGTACATTTACACTGAGAAGCGTTGCCTAATTTGGCGTTACATCAGGCCACCAGTTGTGCGAACCAACAGCCAACACCCTTTTTTTTTCCCATTTTGCTACAAAGTAAGAATTTTGCCTTATTTTCTCTCTCTCTCTCTCCGCTCTTTAATCCCTCATATTTAAATGTCATCATACCGAGAACAGCAGCCGTTGAATGCTCAGCGCGTCATGGCGTTGCCGCAGCCGTCTTCTGCACAATCTTCACAAGCATCCCAAAGAGGTCAGCCGTGCATCCTTAGCGACAATAGCTCCGATGAGTGGTACACCCATGAACCCGAGGTCACCTTGTCTACCATCAAAACATCTTACACCATCAACTTTTCCATTCGCTCAACCTACACTAGATGGGGGCCTACGGAGGCATTTCGTGAACTAATTCAGAATTGGTGCGTTCGTCTTTTTTCCCCTCCTTTTGTTTGCTGATTTATATGTTCTTTGTTTGTGCAGGAGGGACGGCATCATTCAATCATTTGGTCTTGACGAAAACCAGTTCACCGTAGTTCGCGAAAGGAATGTTGACGACACAACGGCCGAAGTCCTCTATAAAGTACCCAACCCCCGAGCCACATACCCCGAAACCCTCGGATACATACGATTCTCTGGACAGCGCGATGGAAATGGCTATGTTGGGTTCGTCGACATCACAAACCGCGGGGCCACTTTGGAGCCGGAACACCTTGAGCTTGGTGGTACGACCAAGGCCGGAAACTCGCAACAGGCTGGCGCTCACGGCGAAGGTCTCAAGCTGGCTCTTATCGTCCTTCAACGAGGACCACAGGACCACTCAGTAATGTGTGTATCAGGTGCTTTTAGGTGGAACTTCAACTTCACGAACATCGGCAAGTTGGTCGCACGTCTGCGTCGCATGAGCGACAAGCAAATCTCGAACATGAGCCTAAAAGCCCAAGCCGACTACAAGAGGAACAAGGTTCCGTTTGAAGCATCTCCACATTCCGACGTGCAATTTCTGATTGGTTACGAAACTCGCAACACGCGTAATGAGTACGGCGAGTCTCGACGCCCTAGTCGCGTTTCTTTGGAAGAATTCGATAACTGGTGTGCGTCGGCCCTCTTCTTACAGGACGTTAGTGACGGAAACGGTATTCTTCGAACATATAGCGGTCACCTGATAACCGATCCGCGACTATGCGGAACTATTTACTTAAAAGGCCTTTTGCTTAAGAGGTCGACACCTGATATGAGCGCTAGCATTACGGGGAGAGATTTGAAGTTCGGATACAACTTTCAGGCTGGCAGAACAAATAGGGAGAGGCAAAGTGTAGCCACAGCTATCGAGGAGTCCCGAGCTATTCTTAATATTTGGCAGCGAGTCCTGATTGCACATCCAGAATATGTTAGCCAGCTCCACGAAATGCTTTTTGATCATGAGTCCGATTTTGCGGAGGTGGCAATGGCCAAGGATGTCATGCAAAGGGATACAGCAGAGAAACTCCAGAAGCACCTTCGTGCGGACGCAAATAAGTGGTACTATTCCACATCGGAAAAGGCGAAAGTAAGTTGACCAGGTTCATCTTGAGAAATTCGACTGACGTTTGAAGAGCAACATTCTGGATAAGATAATCGAGGGGCTTGGTCGAGAAGGCGTTGAGCTGCCAGACTCCTACTGGGCAGTACTCGCTAAACATCGATTATTTCAAACTGCAGAACAGGAGCAACAGCAAAGGTTCTCACGCGCGGACACTGTTGAGATACCATTTGGGTTTGGCGAGCGTCTCGACCGACTTCTTCGTGCTTGTCTACGCAACTGTTCACAGACCAACGGCGTGAACATTGAGTTTGTGGGAGCAGGAAAGATTGCACTACGCTCATCCTATGTGGCCGAAAGTCGACTGGTCAAAATACACGAGCGGTGGCTTCAGAAGGAACAGGCAATGCAAGAATTAGGGCTGCCAGAGACACTCAAGGAAGCCGTTGCACTCCTTCGCACGACCAAGGCTCTCTTTGCAGATATTTTGGATGTGATGCCCATCGCGCTATTTAATAAGGACGATGGCCACTCAAGCATGTGGCATAAAAAGCGAGAACTGACGTATGCCGAGTTGAGGCTAGAAGAATACATCCAGAATCAAGATCAGTTTGATTTGAGACGGGATGAGAGTAACCCTAGCCAACTGGTGCTTCAATGGAGCAGTGATACTCCTTGGGGTAGTGGAGCAGATGTTACTATTCAGCTGCACAAGGAGTCTACATGCTCGCATCTTAAAAATAGGTTTACCTCTAGCTACTGTGAGTATTGACTATCTCCAAGGTAATGGTTTGTATGTCTGATAACGTCTACTAGTTGATGGGCCTGCTTTCCCCTGTATCAGAACTGACACAGCAAACGCCTTCACAATGAGCGATAAAAGCGAAACTTACATGGGAAATTCAACTTGCTTTTCAGCCAGCTGTAGTTTGGCATCCCGTAACCATTTATTTAGTGGGCTTAAACCAGACGTGGCCTATTTCGCCGTCATGTTTAAGCCTTCTGACCCGGGCTTCATTGTCCACTTCTCCGATTCTTGCAGTGCGTCCAAGGTATTGCAACCATCTCGAACTACGTTTCCTAAAACTGAAGAATCCTCTGAGCCTGGATTATCAAGTTTGTCGCTGCCCACAGAGATGGAATCTAGCTCAAATTCTAGCAATAGCAATACGATGCAGCGCGTAGATAGAGAAGGCGCTGCGGTAGAGCAAGCCGACACATCAGAGGATGAGTCTTCGCATTCACTTTTTGATACATCGTCTAGCGATGAAGATGTTGGTTCCGATATTGAAAGGAGCAATGACACATCAATGCAGACCAATATGACTGGTGCAACAAATGCTCCAGCAGCTTCATACAGTAAGTTCCATATTCAGTCCACGTTTCTAGTACTGATCCAGCCTTTAGAACTGGGTCGACGGCTTGAATCTCTAGATATTCTTGACCCACGTGACTGGTATCAAGCTGAACCTAAGGGCACAACGAAAGTAGTAATTGGTATCTCTAAAGGCGGGTTTAATGGTGCACAGGCGGGTAACAAACGGAGGCGGGTGAATTGAATCTGGGAGGAAACATTCTAGTATTAGTTATTCCAATCGTGCCCGATCAATAGCGGACCAGCGTGCTACGAGGGTATCCATCGAAATTCGCTCCGCCCTCACATAGCTTATCATGTCCGCAGCGTAATCCCCGGAATCGATTGTCCCCAATAGGTAGTTTACATCGCGATTGCGGAAGTAAGCCTTGGCTTGCGATGTAATCACAACAAACCCAGTATAGCCTTTCTCCCTGGCATACTTTTCTTGCCGAATTACAGCGTCCAATAATTTTTCCCGATCGCTGATGTCGCCCAGGTCAACGACCTCAGCATCCTCCGCAGGGTCACTGATTAGCAAGTTTGTCTTCGCCCATGAGAGATAAGGAGCGGTTGCCGGGTCTGCAGTCCAGCTTTCCAGGACAATTTGGTATTCCAACAGCTTCTGCGCCTTGTCGACAGCATCAGACATCTCTGCCGTGACCGTTTTCAAGTCATCCGTTGCTTGCTGCAGCTGTGATTGAGCGGCGGACTGCATTTTGCTCAACGAATCCTCCATTTTATGGAGATCCTCCCCAGCATTATCCAGTCCAAATTCCTTGGATAAGGTTTCAAAGAGTTCGTTTGCTGTAACACCTGCAGCGACGCCTGCAACCATAGAGGCTGCGGTAGCTGCCAATCTTGACACAACCTGGCGTACAATCAGCTGATACGTGAACTTTTCAGCCCCCCAATCTAGCAAAGCCTTTGCGCCCTGAACAGCTAGCCGGGAAGCAGCCAACTCAGCTGTCTCGGCGGCAAGACCACTGATGGCTGCGGCTTCGGCAGCGTCGGCGACTGGATTTAGCCCAAAGAAGCCTACAGCCACTATGGTAGCAGCAGTTACTGCTGCAGCTGCGATGGCGACGGCCTTGGTGACTTCATCCACTTTCGCGATAAGATCTTGTATTCTTTTCCATTTCCTGACCTCGTCAAGGGCATCGCCAACAACCTTGAGGAAAACATGCAAGGCTATCTTCTTCTCCGTGATCTCCGGGATCCTCTTTTTGAGAGGGTCCAGGAATGGTGGAGGGGGAGGCTTGTTCGGCCACTTGTAGTCCGGGAACGGCATGAAGATGGGTCGAATCTCGACCGTGAGGTCATGCGACATGGTCACATTGATCGCTTTTTCGTTGATGTTTACATTCAATTTGATGCCCAATTTCAAGTGCTTGGCCCAACCAACGAATATGCTCCGTGGAATAACGACTCCAGCAATGTCAAAAAGTACATCTTTCTGGTCGATCATTGGCACTGATGCCTGGTAGTTGGTTACGGGACTCTGAGATCCCTTCTCAAAGCTTTTGGTCTGCTCAAGTTTGTTCGTACCAATACCTGTCCATCGCGGACCGAGAGGAGTTGGGTCGGCCGTGAAACTGAATTGAAACTTTTCCTTGCGGCCGTCGCCGAGATCAAAGCTTCCGCCCAGCAGATTGACGGTAGTTGTTCCGTAAGTCAGCGAGCCATCAATACTTTGCGAGCCGCCGCCAAACGTGAGGTTGTTCTTGTCGGTGCCAATTTTAATACCTCCAATAGTGGCAGAGCCTTCCTTCTTTCCGTTTCCATTTACTACATTAAATTGCGTGGTTCCATTGTTGCTGGAGAGCACAAAATTGAAAGCATCATCAACTGTAGCCGACCATGTGCCATCATCATTGGCAATTGAGCCGGAACCGGACATTGTGAGCGTTGCGGATAAGTGGGGAAGGAGTTGGTGAGTGAATGTCAGATTATGTTCCCAGAGAATATGTAGATGTGTGAATCAGTTTGAATTGTGTCGTGATAAGTATCTATGCCAAGTGAGAAGGTGTTTTCATGAAAAGGAATCGATGGGTTATATAGACAATTTTTTTTATATCAATCATACGCTGAGAGTGGACTAAGAAATCAGTCTAGCTCATCCAAAAGCGCATTCGAGTTGAGCCTCGAACGACTGAGACTTACTAAGATGGGGCGCGCCAGGGTCTTCGGTTTCTATCCACATCTCAGGGCCATGGCCAGCTGAATGTGATAAGGTCCACTAAGTTCAATAGCTTTAGGGCAGGGGTTTCAGACGCGTGGCATCAGTTGCCACACGAGTTCAGCGCTGAGAATAGAAGTTACAGGGGTCATTCAGCAGAAGTCGTGCGGCACATGCTGCAATATGACCCAGTTCTGAACAAACCGATCCGTACTGCCCATATTTAATACGGCAGAAAATATTGGTTACAGAGTGGCTTGGCGCGTTGGATTGATGGGGGCAAAATCTTCAGCTCTTCTAAACCCTTGTGACATACAGTCCAAAAGAATTAGGGGATATGGTTAAGTCATTGATCGAGGCCTCTTTTCCCGATGAACATGAGTTAACTTGTATCCCACATATCCCGAATTACATTCCTAATCACCCCGCAGGTTAGAGACAGCGGTGCTGGCGTCGTGGATGCATAGGGTCAACGAAGTCGACCAGACGAGCAAGCGTGCCCAAATTACACGAAGAATGAGAATTTTGTCTCGCTACAATTTAAAAGCGAGGAGAGATTAAACCAGGTTGAACTTGCTTACCTCGACGAAAATACAATGTCCGATGTATGGGTTGCTTCTCTTAGCTGATCATGCTAACTAGTGTTCGATCTATCCTTTGTTCTTTCTAAAGAGCGCCATTTCGCAAGCGAAGAAAACTGTAGATAATCGCACCAGGCTCTTACCCAAGGCTTCTACCAGCCATTCACATTAACTAATAATGTTTGCCGCCAACGTTACAAGAAGACCAAAAGAGTCTGCGTAAGCATACCATCTATCATGCTTTTCCCCAGTCGCTTCCTTCAACTCGACGAGGTCGCTGTTTTTGAGCATCCCATGCGTGGAGTTCTTATGTAAATATCCTGCATAATCAACAGCCCAATCGGTCTCGTTTGAGGCATTCCACAACGTCATAGGCGATGGTGCCGGGGAGCAAGAGTACTCCGGCATTTTTGGAGACCGTGCTGTAATTTGAGCGTTCAAAATACCATTAATAATGAGGATGGCTGTTGCAGTCCTGAGGAAACGTGTCAGTTGGGTCAACCTAATCTCTTTATGGTATTTGACTAGGACAGCACTTACCGGCGACGAGATTCGAAGAACACCCAGTCTTTCCACAGCATCATTTGACCCACAGCCTCTTCAACGCTGATAAGCTGGCCAAATCTCATTGTGATATTACTGCAAACCGCCTTCATTCATATTTTTGTGAGTACGAAGAGTCTTCAAAGTGATTCAAATCCTGCTAACTCACATTAATTGAAGCCAAAATCTGGGTACCAAATTCGGTATAATCGTGGCGTCCTTCAATAATTCTCAGTAGAATATATATGAGGAGAGATTGTAGCGCCTCCAGGAGCTCCCATTTTCCGAAGCTTGGGTGCTATTGAGGATATTAAGTCAGTAATCAACGGATTATCATCTCAAAATCTATAAAGGTTCTTTCGGTACCTCATTCAATATTCGCTCTTGTTCAATCCGGATGAGCCCCCAGATCAAGCTCTTATTCATCCGCTGACCATGCAACAGTGTCCTGGATAGTTTCAGGGCACCGTATAGGGGACTGTGACGACCCATGTTACTTTCAAACAAGTTCTCATACATTGGGTGAATGAAAGGGGGAAGAGAGTCTTGGTTGACCAGCATGTAAGGGTAGGAGCGCAAGATATGTAAGGCAATATCACCAGTAAGCTCAAGCTCCGGCTCCGAGAATTTGCGCCGTTCAAATAACGAGGAAGGGTCACTATAGGTCAACGATACTGGAATTGAAGATGGCGGCGGATATAATTGGTCAGAAAGAGGTACAGTACTGGGCGCAAGGCATAAATCGTTGTTGATTGTTGACGCGTCCGGATGAGACTCCAGAGAATAGTCGTAACCGAAACCGGTGGTCAGGTCAGACCCATGTTGCCATTCATGTCCTAATAATTCATTTTCCCAAGAAGAGCTTGGAACAGAAAAATCAGTCTTTCCATGCTTCTCTACGAGTCCGATAGAGGGATCATGGGAGCTGGTATGAAGGTCGTTTGAAGCCTGATGACGGATATCTGCAGGGGATACCCTGGTTAGTTGCAAGGGAGCCTCCGGTATACGACTGTTACTCTCAGGTTCAAAGGACCTTTTGGATGCATTTTGACATTGCCGGGTGCCTTGATAAGTACATGGGATGCTCCGTGACGCGCAACGAGAGCACCCTCCAGGGCCTGAGTCGCAACGGACTTTGGTCCGCATGCACTCATCACATGCCTTCCTTCTCGAGATGGGAGTTGATTGGTGTTTTTTGCGGCAATATGAGATATGCCTGCTCTTGGATCGTGCTACATGAGATTAGCTTGGGTCGAGTAGCTTTATCGGTCTGTCTTACAATTGGAGCTATTGGTGTACGGCTTTTTACAGATGGGGCAATGCAGCCCGCTCCGGTTGGCCCGCTCCTCCATTCTGGTAGGATAAAATTGTGTTGCGTTATCTCGCAGTCCAATTATTGAGGAAAACAAAATATTTCTCGTCGTTTCCCGAAGCTGACATGTGCAAGGCGAGGGGACTGGCCCCAGTTGACAACGGAACTCCGTTGTACAGGGACACACGTGCCATTTGGATTAATAATGAGGTGAGAATATTCAATCCACCACCCCACTTTTTACCAGCGGTAGCCTACCCTGTAGGATACGCGATGGAATGATCTCGGGAAATGTCAATGGAACCACTCCGAGAAATGCTGTTTGATCTAAAATGGGTCCGGAGATGTTTCACGGAATATTTGAATGAGACGCACTTGGTACAGGCAGCTAATTCAGAGTGGCATCATGATCTAGTCTATATATATCGTCTACATGAAGCTGGTAACTGTAGCACGAGTTCCCTCTATTTCACACACTTCGATAAACTACACAGCCAAATTTTCAATTCGCTCGCAACAATGGCCTCTCCATTCTTCCCAGCTCTTACAAACTTGAAAAAGTGGCATTGCGAGTCGTACCCTGCCATATCACCATCGCGCCCCGAGCTGTCAGTCAATGGCAAGACCGTGGTTGTCACCGGTGGCGGGACTGGCATCGGCGCCAGCATCGCAAAGGCCTTTGCTGCCGCTGGAAGCACCAAAATTGCGATAATGAGCCGAACTGAGAAAAATCTTCTACTGACCAAACATACAATT
The DNA here is from genome assembly GCA_013403825.1 of Calonectria pseudoturangicola. Taxonomy (NCBI): domain Eukaryota; kingdom Fungi; phylum Ascomycota; class Sordariomycetes; order Hypocreales; family Nectriaceae; genus Calonectria; species Calonectria pseudoturangicola. Next base: position 1,036,796 of record VTGA01000004.1, on the reverse strand, counting down.
GAAGAAGAGTTCTCGGACGCCGAGATTTTGGCTGTGCCTGCCGACATCACTAATGCCAATCAGGTAGATGAAGCCTTTAACAGGATCGGGCAAACCTTCGGCAAGATTGACATTCTCGTTTGCAACTCCGCGTCCATGCCAGTTCCCCAACCCATGCTCGGCGCAGGCTTTGATGTGCAGGACTGGTGGTCGGCATTCAACACCAACGTTTTAGGGGCACTCCACACAGTCCAAGGATTCGTCCGACATGCAGCTGAGGGAGCCCATGTTTTGCACATCTCAACTTGCATTGCCCATATCCCGCCGTTGGAACCTGGAGTTTCTGCTTATGCCGCGAGTAAAATGGCTGCAACAAAACTGTTCGATTACATCGCATTGGAAAATCCTGGGCTTCACGTCGTCAACGTTCACCCTGGCCTCATTGATACCACCATGAGTCGCAAGAGCGGACATGGTGGGATGGATCACGGTAAGTTGCATGAAAGCTTTTTACTAACCTTGTGGTTCCTTTTCTGCATCTTTTGTCTTTGCGGCACCCTGGTCAAGTGTTTCGGGTCAAGATGAAGATGAAAACTAACCGCGTTATAGTGGATTTGCCAGGCCACTTCTGCTTATGGCTCGTAAGTCCTGAAGCCGCCTTTCTTAGGGGTAAGTTTGTGTGGGTGAACTGGGATGTAGATGAATTGAAGGCAAGAAAGCAAGAGATTCTGACCACTGATCTGCTCAATACAAAGCTTGGTGGGGTCTCTTTTGTGGGTTGGCAAGGAGTAGTGGGAGAGGTCTGACCCAACTTGCGGACCCAGGCAACTTCTTAAACACATTTGAACGTCTACGCACTTTGATAAAAAATGACAGTTAGCATAGGAAATGTGTATCTTTTTTTTATATTTCGCCTTTTTGCGGCTTTGGCTTAAGTTTTAAGACCAAATGTACACAATATGAGGCCTAACCCTGCTCTAGCGGTCAGTCAGCCTTGAGCACCTTGTCTACAAATAAAAGAATAATTATCCCTTTGACTGCGGTAAGGCTTCACCCTGGTCGGTCACGTGACGGGCGGCGAATTAAAAGTTACGCTAGTTGTCGGTTGTCTCTTCTGATTTGCTGCCCGTCACGTGACTGACCAGGGTGGAGCCTTACCGCAGTCAAAGGGATAATCGTGATTCATCTTGGGGTATTTGTTTTATGCGATTCAACTCAATCGTAAATCGTCCCTCGAGCGGGTATATGCCCTGCTGCTGCTTCCGCACTTCGCCGAATTATCGTCCTCTTGCACAACCGAAATCTGCGTGGTGCACACCACAGCGAGGGCTTTGGGTGGCGATTCCGGTAACGTTTTTGCAGATCCTTGCGAATGCGTACTTCGGCGCAAGTTCTCCTGAGACTCGCCATCTGCCAAGCTTCCTAGTGCGTATGCCTCCTCATCCAATCTAGCATAAGACCGACTGCCTGAAGTGGGGCATTTCCCGTGTTTTGATGCGCTGTTGCTTCCGCCGAATGTCTCGAGATCTGTCGAATGTGGCTTGGACATAGTTGACTTGATACCAAAAGTCCTCGCGATCTTTCGCGCGAGGGCGTTTTCTTTGATGATATTGGGAAGACATGGAATACAAAAGACGAAGAAACCACATGACATTTCGGCTGCAGCCCAGAATAATAGGGTTGCAATCTTGTATGTGTTATCTTTAGTTTCCTTGTTACGCACTGTGGTGATTAATCGTGCTCCAGCAGCAACACACGCACTTTCTCGTGGCATCAAACGTTAGTCTTTCCGCTGAATATTCCTGAAGGGTGTATTGTGCAGGGAGAAAAATCCAACTTACACCAAGCCAAGGCCAAAGACAATAGAAATGCCTAGCTTCCGTTTAATCGACATCTTTAGTCCCCATATTCTGTGCTGTGGTAAAAGGAAGATGGCGACATCGCCTGCCAGATGAATAGCTGCCACAATGACTTGCATAGCGTAAATATCCCAACATTTCCGATCCATGGTTATATACCAGATACTCTTATATGGCCTGCATTGTGTGTTTAAAGCCACAATAATCGCAACACTGGCAAACACCTGGAAGAATATAACCACAGCGCAAAACCACCAGAAAGGACTTTTTCTCTTAGCTCCCGGTATAAAAATGCGACACCAGTCAATCAGGATGGCTGTCTTTAGACACGGCAGAACCACAGCGAAGCAAATACCAAAAACGAGCACCAACTATCCCTGATCAGTATGCCTAAATGTGCGGAGGGTGGGGAGCATACGTATTGCATCGTGATTATTTCCCGAATTTGAACATTCCACTGGTGCACATAGTACCCCGGTGCGTTTTCGAATCGTATCATGGCCCAAATACATCCCCAGAAGCAGCCCTTGAGACAATCCTTATTAGAATCGGTTTTTTTTCTTTCGGTTTGTGGTAGGTATCATACATAGCCGACAACAGAGAGTGCTTCATCATAAAGAGTTAGCCAATATTCAAGGTACAAGAGTGCAAGAAAGAATGATAATTGTTGAGAGACAATTAAGCCGGTTCATAACGTACCATCCTCTATTTGGAACTTTCTGACGAGTATCAATCTGCCATACATCCGAAGAAGAAAACAGATGGTGGTAAAGACGGAGCAAGTAATGAAGACGAACCGGCCCAGCCCGTTGCGATTAGAGGGATCATCGAAATTCGGCGTCACGCCCTCCGGCGGCGTGAGGGCGGGTGAGTTGAGATCCATATGCCGCTATGAAGTAACCATGGCGCTCTCAACAATGAAGGCGTCGAAAATCGGACAACCAAAGACTAAGCTCCTTAGAAGAACTGGCACATAGACGATATTTACGAATGATTCCACTGCAGAGCATTTTCAGCTAAGTCAGCGGCTTCACCGGCTGAGTCCCTTGCATCGGGCGCAGGAAATCAAGGTTTCGGTGAAACATGAATGGATAACAAAATGGAATTGCCCCATTGGATAACCCCTGCTGTGCCGGATCCAAACTCGAAGCGAACAAATGCCCGGCGAACCATCAATCAAAGTTTCAAGCGGGACCGTTGCCGCCTATGCGCCATGTCCACCATGGCCCTAGTCGCCAGTGCCACTCAGGAAAATCTGACATTATGGGGCCCGACCCGCGGGACGGGGAACGCCTTGACTCTCAGCCAAGACTGCATTTCGGCTGCCCGCCCAATGAGAGATTAAGCATGAAAATCAAAGGCGTATTAAGAGAGCAGGATTAATGAGGAACGTAATTGCATCCGAGGCGGACATTTAAGTAAATGTACGTAGAATAGTCGGAGTTTTTTCCCGCAAGTTTACCATATTAGAGTTGACACCAGCGCAAATCACCGAATTGCCGCACCTACCACCCTGGTAAATCCCTTTTGCCGATTGGCTTGCTTAGGCAATATTTTGCAAAATGCCGTACCGAGTGATTAATCTGACAGACGAATTGACTGGTCATTTAAATCTTGTTTCCCCTTATTGTTTTGCCAAGTGAGCGGAAGTGTAGAATGGACCCATCCTATAGAGGCCTTATTAACGTACAGGGTCAATATTTGTCAAAAATATTTTTTCCCGTCTTCTCATCCGCTAACCAGTGTGCCTTCGGGGAATAAACAAATCATGAGCGACTTATGAGACTCAGCACAATGCAGCAGCTCCCTCAACACCAAGGATGAAAATAGGTCATCACATTTTTGAGACGCATGCGTACACCAAATCTATAACTAAATTACAATGACATAATGATCCCTTGTAAATAAATGAATCAGACTAATCCAGTTGACCGCAGTCTCCTCTTGGCCCACTAAAGCTAACACGCAAAAATGCTGCCTTGGTTCAATATTCTCGGGACATCCCTGTTGCATGAGTCCCCAAGTCCTGCCCCGGACACGAGCGTAGTAGTTGACAGCATCGCCTGACGGCCACTTGCTGCACAATAGTAGAGGCTATCCAACCCATTGGCCGAACATGACAATCCTGCACCTGATAATGAACATAAAAGTGGTATTTGAGAGGAAGTTAACGTTTCCAAAAGCCCTGTTTGAAGAGGGTAAAGCACATTCGAATTTGAGCTGACATCGATCCACATGACCTTGTTTGTCGGGTATTCCCACAACATGCCATCTTTGAGATAAAGCTGGGCATCGGGGACATCACTAAGGGCTCCTCCCGAGGACATATACAAGGGCGGGTCCTCGTCGCCAAAGTTCCAACGATAGGATGTGCAAGTAGATACCGCTGCGGTTGCAGTGGTCGTCGTAGCGAGAGTGGTGAGGATGTTCTCGGCACTCGTACTAGTTGTAAGCGTTGTCATTATTGGGGTACTCTCGGTTGCTATAGAGGTTGTATCATCAAAAGTAGGTGACATCGCAGTATCGGTGGTTGGTAGATTCGTTCCGCCACTTGTGATTGTTGTGCTTTCGCTAACGGACGAAGTCATGGCATTACTCGTAATTGAAATCGTAGTCTCGCTCGCCTCGGAAGTTGACCCCACGATTGTGCTTTGAGTAGAAAGTGCCGGAATAATGCTGTCCGCGCTCGTCAATGTGGTAGCCTTGGTCTGACTCGAGGTCCCAGGCCTGAACTGATTGAACTCAATCTGCATCGTGATCCCAGCGTGGCCTGCCCTTGGAGGCCCAAAAGCATGATCAAAGACGTCAATCGCATTTTGCCTTTTGCGAGATCAATTTCAACGGACTGTCAAAAGAAAGAAAAAATTCAAACGTGAGAGCAATGTTGAATAACTGAATGTGTTTACCAAGCTTTTATTGGCGATGAAAATGTCTTCCGTTTAGGAGGATCCACTGTCCCTGACACTATTGCCAATAGTGCCAGCTAAAGTATAGTGCTAAACAAACGCCTTTCCATTAATGGACGAGCTAAACAATTACAGAAACCTTTCACTAACACCACTCTAATTTAATTTTGTTTTTATTCGATAATAAAAGGGGTATGACGCGGTCGCGACAAAGACAGTACTTTGCTATTGCTAACTTCACAACATGTCACGTCTGAGTCCCAACTGAGTGCATCATTCGTGCAATCACAATTCAAACATATTTAGATCAGTTGGGCTACTTTCAAGTTAGGTACAGTCCAGATTCACGTAGAATTAACATCAATTGGTAATAAGACTTTGACGATCACTGACTGGCACGCAGCCCACCACCTAGCCAATAAGGCCAACAACGGCCAATGCAGTGAGTATATCTCTACGACACATGTACTGCACTGCTTAGTAAGTCATCTTCGACAAATTAGCTTCACTGCAGCTAAAGTGTTATTTAGATTGAACCGTTAGTCGACTTTGTGGAATGCTATCACCACGAGCGAAACGGTCAAGTATCATTAACTCTTCCTTCTCCTCTGTCCTAATATGAGATATAAACCATTTCTCCAACCAACTGTCCTTTAATTACATCATACGCTGCCCAGACGTTCTCCTAAACTTGCTAAAATACTATTCTCTCGACCAAAATTTGTATTAGGAGTAAAATACCCGACATTAATTGCGCCCGCAAGAATTTTCAGAAAATTCTAAATTTTTAATAAAGGCAGGATCTATAGCTAATTCAAATGCAAATATCGTTGAAAAATGGAGCAATCTGTTGGCATTCCAGGTCCAAGATACCTGACTATTCAGGCGACTGTTGTATTCCTGACCACTATTACCACATAGCGCCCGAGGGACGATGTTCCAAAAGTCATGTATGCCAGAGAATTGAGCCTATTTATGTCAATGCATGGACTTGGTGGGTTGTGTATTTATTGTCCCAAAATTGAGCTAATGAGAGAGGAAAGGAGAAAATAGGTCCGATTTCCGCCTTTGAGAAATCAGCTGCCAACGGCAAGAGAGAAAACCTGAGTCTAATTCGCTTCAACGCAGTAGATTCAACGCCTTCAAGGATGTTAAAGGCTTGAATTACTATTCAATACAGATTTAACAATATTAAACGAGACAGGTTTGAAAATCGGTAAAAATGTGAGTAATTAGAGTCATATTGAAAAGTTAGGCTGGTGTTCAGAGCAATCACCATTCGCACAAAACCTAGCGTTATGGCCAGACTGTTTCCGGTCGCCTCAAGTTACTTCGACATAATTATTAATGCAAGTGCATTACAATACCAATACCAAAATGCCCAGGCTTTTGGGTACAAAATTCCGACAAAGTACACACAAATTGATGTACATCACTTTGTTTTATCCCCACTCTACAACATATAGACAGCGATTCCAATGGCAGCTCCTGCTACACTTAGTCCCTGCTTTACTGCAGCTCCTGTGGCAGTTACAGTAGCCCCCATAGTGCCAGTCGGCATCATCGTGTTGCTAGCCATGGTCGACGATGACGGGGTCATCGTGGCGTTTTTAGGCTCGACAGGCGTATCATACTTGGAACATACGCCTTGCATCGCTAAAGGGCATGTATCGGTGTCAATGCAGATCGATTGTAGCTGGGAACCTTGTGATTTTATGACAGTCGTAGCTGGAGCGCAACGGACATTAAAGATGGAGCTCAGAGCCTTGGCGACGATTTTGATGTCGTCCTCTGCAACCCCGAAGGAGGCTGCTGCGAGGCCTACCTGAGTGATGAAGTAGGTCACCTGAGCGTAGTCGAGATCCATAAATTTGTGAACCTTGTACATCGATGCCTCGCCTGTATAGGCGTCGAAACCGGACATGCCCTGCATGGAACAGCCAAGAAGCGAACCGAAGAATTGGTAGAGATGCGTAAGAAGGAAGCTTTGTGGTGAAGTTAGCATTTGGACCCCACATACGTCTTGATTCGGATAAAATCATACTATTGGTTAGACTTTTCATCATCCGCCGGCTTGTTCTCTTTCAGTGGCGCAGCACCTCCTCCATCAAGGAAATTGACGGAAACGCCCTTGCTCCCTCCGCGGTTAGTAGAAGCCAACCCGCCGGTGAAATACGGCAATAAGTTAACAGCGGTATCATTTATCTTGCCGGGGGCAAGGATGCCGGGAACTGTGATACCAACATTGGGCTTTGTGTCTAAGTGCATGTGTATTTAGCTTTCAACACACACCATTACCAAGAATCGCCTACTTACAGTTTCCAATGACGACAGTGTTTACAAGAACGGTCAAAAGAGTTGCCTGGTTTGCAGCAGTATTGTTCTTAAGCAAAGCCGTGGTGTAGTAATCGCAGATTGGGGTATCAGAGGGTCGTTGAGCAGAAACAGAAGCGACAGCCACTGCTGCAAGAGTGATGTCGGAAAAGCGCATTTCGTTCAATGTCTGTTGTTTTGCAAAAGAACCTACAGATCAATCTTGGAATTGTTTTGATGGTGCCAGTCATTTCTTGCTTCCTTTCTTGGTTCTAAATACTACTTGACTATCATCCAATTTCAAGAGATCGTCATTGGGAAGAGCTGGGATTCTTCCGAGTTCTCAAGTCAGCTAGCCTCCCGGATCCATGAGCATCCGAACGGAACATCGGCCAGATCTAGAGGGATGATAATCCAAGCTAAGCGAATAGCGAAGCGGCAGACATGCAGGGCAACCACGCTTTGACTGTACTCTTAGACATGACGTGGTTGAGTACCCCCTTGGAATTGAGTTTCGAACCAAAAATGATTGGATCATGTGGGCTCTAGTAGCACGAGTGTCTTGAAAAATACCAGTCCGCATCTCAAATTACGCCAGATCTAGTTCCAATGCTAGAATTTTGGAGTCATCCAAACCATGATCAAGGTCCCTTCCATAAACCAGCTAGGCCTTTTGTGTAGTGTGAAATCTGATTGCGATGAACTTACAATCTGTACAGGCTGTCAACGTCATAATAGCGGCAGAGTGATCCAGACTGGACAATCCCGCCCGGAATTGGTTACTACTGAATTTCAGAGACATTTTAACGTTCAAATTAGAGCACTAGCATCAGGGGACATCCTATCATCATGAACACTTTTTCAATCGCTTGAAGATGAGGGGTTGGTCAAAAATGCTGCTAGTGGCCTAAAAGCGGTTACTAGTTTAGCTTGATCATCGGACGGAGGAATGCAGGCCCGACGGCAACTCGACGTTCCGGGAGTCTTGACCATACTAGGCTAAAGCGGAAATTAGGGTGTTACCAAGAAGCCAAGTCAAATCTCCTAGGCCAGAAACTGTCTCAGCATCATTTGCCGCGGCGCCACAGGCACTGCATGATGACGATCAAGGGCACGTACCAAGGGGATTTTTCTTGTCTTATTTCCATTTGCAAAAAGGTACAGATGGATTAAATGTTCATGATTAAAAATGGAATACATATGGGGTGGGAGGGAGGCAGCTATTTCTCCAATGGTTATACCATACCAGCTTTGGAAATTCATAAAATTCACTCATCCCAATAACTGTTTTAATCGTTGGTTTTTTATAGACTCAGTGTAACAGTCGGGTCAAAACCTTCCTACGAGGGAGTCGGGCTCATGTTGTCCCACAAAGGCAACCGTAAAGTTTAATGTTTGCAGGATTGATTAGCCACGCTAGGTCTAAGCAACAGTCAGGGGAAATATTACATCTAGCAACAGGTCAATTGTTCGGTAAGATCCGGTGATGGAACCAAATTTCAATGCGAGCTGAGTTGTGCCCTAGATGGCAGCTACTCCCAAGACTCTTACATGCAGGATTTTCTGATTGAGTCCTTGGAGCGTCTGGAGCCCTAATGTCAAGTCTGTACGCTCCAAGCTGGACCTTCTTACTGGTTGCTCCTCAGCTATCATGGGGGAAAGCAGGTCTATCCGAGCTTCTCCCGACGCCGCGGTTTGAGTACCGGGTAGGTTAGTCTGGATAATTGATTGCCTGCTCCCATGGACCGTTCCAATCATGAATGTTTGCAAAGAACAAGAGTAAAAATATGATGCAAAGTGTCATTATGGGTCGGGAAGAAATGAAATGAAATGTATAATAAAATTTCTTTTTTCTACCGGTGATTCATTTCCGGAGGGCTAAAGATATCTTCCTGGAGCACTAGTGTGTCCGGATTGATCCACTCCTTTTGAACTCCCATCACTCTTAGCTGGTGCGACAGGTGGATACAATTGACCAAATCAATCATCTGAGATAATGTGCAAATATATTCTCCAGTGCAGAAATCTTTTTGGGTCTTGGAAATATTATGAAAATTGAAAGTGTTGCTAGTTGTCGCAATCGCCGCCACCACCAGCGATTCCCCGTCCTCCTCGTGTGTGAATTGACTGGACATTGACATGCGGAAGTATTAACCCTAGACCGGCAACTGGAATGAATTTCGCCTATTGTCCGACTCGAATTTCCACCTCCAATAAAAAAGAGTCAAGGCACTAAGGGGGACCGCCGCTACGAAGTAGACCCAGATTGACGGCGATGCAATCCATTTTCCCGCACTGTCGCAAACCTCAAAAAACCCCATACCAAAGAACCCCTATTATTCTCGTTAAAAGGAAACAGAAATTTGGCTTGATGATCTACCCAGAAAAAAATATTGTAATAATCAACTTTTGAGTGGTACTTACAGAGACAAAGGAAGCAGGGAGATAAACCAGCGTCACTATCGTTATTACGCGAATAGCGGCGCTGTCTCTCACCATATGGTGTGAAATATCTTCTGATGTATTTTGACTTTTCAGACTTATGGTGTCAGATGCCTATTGTCAGATAATTAGCTGGATAGATGGTTTATGCTATAAGATTGCCGTTATTACCATCTGGATCATGCTAGAAACACGTCTGAGTAGGAATTGAGCATTTGACTCCAGTGATTGTATCTTGAGCCGCATGTTGTCCAGAGCTGCTGTAAATTTAGCTCCCTGATCTCCACTTACAACCCCATGACTTTGAAGTTCCTCATTTAGTTTGCATAGCGTAGCTAGGGTCCGGTGGTATGCTGAGAAAAATGATATCAAAGGATGTAGTTTCGCCTCGGTGAAGCGAAGATTTGACATTCGATCATACATCTCTTCGAAATCCAATTTTCTTTTGATTTCAACGCTTAGAAATTTCATCTCCTGAACAACATCAGAAAGCAGCCCAAACTAGCAACATTTCACACTGATACAACCTACCAATTCTTGGAAGTCCTGATCTAAATCTGCCATGTACCACCTCCATTTGTTCAGTCTTGTTAAATGTAGGCAGATATGTGGCTGTAGAAGGTGTTCATCCTGGCTCAGAATTTTGGATAGTCCCTCTGCAGCCGCCGTTTCGGGATTTGGAAAAATCAATAGCCAAATGCTCTTTGCATGGGTCTTGTGATGTTGATGATACACGCCAATATTTCGGACGACCCATTCCGTCTCACCACCATCCAGTGTTTTTCTTTCAGGGTATTGGAGCTTATAGCAAATCTCTCCGGTAAATAATCAGTACTTAAGATTCTGTTAGATGGCGCGGACTGAAGAAGTTACCCTGAACACTATCGTGAGATTTCCAGGCACATATCGAAAAGGCAGTTTCTATATTCGACGTTTGCCCTCTAAAAGACAAAGCTAGATCCCAAATGTCATCCATTCCACCGGAAAGAGTGTGCAATGATTCAAACATGGATCTAGATATCTGAAGAGGACCCCAGGAAAAGGATTGATGTATGATTCTTGACAGAACACTGTTAGTCTTTTCTAACAGGTTGCTCTAAGAGTATCATATCACTTACGCTGCTTTAACCTTGGCAACTTCGTGACTCATGAAAGTCTGGAGACTCTTTTCATCGTTAATTCGCACTAACCGAGTGGCAGCGCGATCTTTCTCGGTATCGGCATCGGCAGGGTCGATAATCTCCAAAAACTCTAGACGCGAATTTTTACGTGTTGTAAATACATCGTTTTCAAAGATACAAAATTGATCAATCATGTTTATTGGAGTGAGATTTAAAAAGGCTTATCGAATAAAGAAACTGTAATGAATATAAGAGACCTTGAGAGAGTACTGTGACTGTTTTGATGCGATGTGTTGGGTGGGGGCAAAGCACATTTATACCTCCCAGGAACCCAGCATCGGCTTATTAACAGAGGTGGAAAGCTAAACCAAGTGCGCCCAAGCTCTCTGATACTAATGAGTCATTATTTCAACAGTGTTGCATATAAATATCCCGCAATTCGTGCCTAACTCCCGACGATACATAGGCAAAATTGAATGCATGTGATTTAACGGCCGCGTTGCCCTGGAAAACGCAAGTGTTGTTAGATACAAATCATATATCAATGTAGTATTCCAGGAGTGACATACTTATTCGAATTTCCGTTAGAGACAGTGCCCTGTCCGCGGTGTAGCACCAAATACCATTCCTCAGCTGTTGCTTATTAGTTTCCGTTAGATCAAAGACGTCTGAACCCAACTTACGTCAATCTCAGGGTCAGTACCCGGGTATTTTATCTCGAGAAGCTCGGCGAGCTGTTCACGGCTGAGGTATCTTTTTCTAACTTGAAATCGACCCATCTTTCCCCAGACTTTCCTTGAGTCTCAACTTTCCCCCCTCTTCTTGTGACGGGGCTTTTAACAAATATCCCATATGTCAATTATCCCGCATTTCGGGCAGTTAAAACCAGCCAAGGCACCTTTACGCCCGATCCAAGGCAGAAATAAAGGTCGCATGGGTTCAGCCCTAGCTTGGCGCTCGATACTGTTTGTATTGCCACGTAGCAGGTGTGGCCAAGGACTCATACAAACGGGGCGATTCAGAGATTAGGCATCTAGTCATAAGGTAGGGTCTTATCTGTGTGCAGCTCTGACAGCCGCTAAACTTGGGAACAGATGAGACCAGATCGGCGTTGCCGACATGCATGATGCAGCCCTGAACGACGGAGCCAGGTGAAACTGCATCAGGAACCAATGGAGACATATATTTGATTCCCAGGGTATGGACATGTGCAAGATTTGTTGAACCTAACAAGCCGTTTTTCCCGCAAGGCGAACAGAATTGTTTAGCGAATGACGTTGCGACCCAGGCGGACCATTGGCAGCTCCACACGTCAGCACTAGAGTCCGAGGCCCTCCGCGTTGCAAAACGTGGGCGCTAGCATTTTCCCCGGTTCTTTGCATAAAAATCAGTTTCAATGATTGTGCGCTGATCACCGACGTCACCTAACAATAAAAATTTTTTTTTTCTCTTCAAAACAAAAAGGATTAAGGAAAAGAGAGAGCATCATGGAGCAGCCTGACCGGACTACGACTGACACATCTGTTGAAAATATGTCTGGTTGGAGATATCAACCTGCAAGCCCACCAGTGTCCCAAAACCTGCCACCTCCCCCAATAAGGTCAGCATCTACCTATAATTTTCATAGTATCTCACACATCTAACGCGTATCCCAGAATTCAAGCGCCTTCCCACTTCAACAAAGCGCATAGCCTCACTCCTCTTAAGTAACGATATGACCCCGGGCTGAATTGGAAGTATCCTAATTTTGACAGACGCGAACTGAATAAAATTGAAGTATTTATGATCGGCATTAGCGCCGTAATTGGAATTGGGTTCTATGTCAAAACCGGCCTCATCTTACGTATTGGAGGCCCTGCAACTCTGATTTATGCTTTTTTCTTTGTCGGAGTCCTTACCCTTATGGTGATGTATAGTCTATCAACTATGCTTCGCATATGGCCCATTGCGGGATCTCTTATTGTGTTTGTCGAGACATTTGTCGATGAAGAGGTTGGAAAGACTGTGGCCATTCTATACTGGTGAGGTTTGACATATCGTTCTGTATTATCTCGGTTGATTTGCTAAATAGCTGGTAGGTTTACGTGGTCCTTTGTGTTTGCCGGATTAACAACCGCAATCGGCAGCTTAGTAAAGATGAATGGCGACGTGAGCATCGGACTGCAACTATTTGTTACCATAATATCGTTGGCAATACCGATTGTCTTGAATTTGATGAGTATACGGGTAGGCCACTCTGTCTCATGGAAGGAAAGATGATCGGTCACTGATTAGTGTTAGGTCTTTGGATGGGTAGAAAGCGTTTGTGGTAGCCTGAAGTTGATACTAGCTTTATGTATCATAATCACAATGAACGTTATTAATACTCAAAGTTCGTATATCTGCAGAGGGCCCATTGTGCTGAACATCACTAATAGAATGTGCAGTCTGGGAGCACTCCAACGACTGTGGCCGAGACTCTCGCCAATTTCAGGCCAGGGACGCTATATTCCAATACGACAGTACTAAAGGCGGTTGGTTTTCTAGTTTTGTGGTTTCTTCCCTGCTTGTATCCTTCTGTTTTGTGGGAATCGAAGCCGTTGCAACAACTGCACAGGAAGTGTCTTTCAAATCACTGTCTTCTCGTTCAGATATTGAGGCTAGGTCAAGTACCCCAAATATGGAAGACCAACGTCATGAATCAGCATCTGGGGATGAGGAACTTTCAGCCGCTTCCACCCGTTCCGATAGCCCACACGAAGCAAGCCGCAGAAATCCTTTCCAGTACATAATGTGGATTCCATTGATTGCAGCAGTTGTATACATCTGGGGCGGTTGGATTGTTTCACAAGACATTCAATGGAACGATGAGAGTTTGCCGACACTATCGTTCAATTCTTCCAGCGATTCAATATTCATCAAGGCTGCCCAGAATTATTGTCCATATTCTGAATCATTGCCGACTACATTAACTATTCTACTCATTATTAATGTAATATTAACATCTAGTACGGCTATTTATGTGGCATCTCGCCATTTGTTTGGATTTGCGTATGCTATTGCAAAAACCCATGAAAGCGAAAATGCGGCCCAAGCCTGGTGGCTCACCATGATGCGTGCTTTGTCAAAAAAGACCCAGGTTGGTGTACCTTACAGGGCGGTTTTTGTCTCTGCGTGGCTTTTCTGGCTTCCATTTATTCAATACATACCTCAAACGGCTTTCGTATCTGTAAGGCCACATATCCCTTGATTACATAACCCCCAAAACAGTTTAATCATTTATTAAATCGCGGTAGGCCAATACAATAATTACAGAAATGGCATCTGTCTCTTGCGTTATTGTTTGGGGCTTTGAGTCATTTGCTGCTTACAGATTTTACAAATGGTAAGTGAGATTAGTCGGTAATTTCTGTATGTAAACCCACTGACATAATCGTTATCAGCTATGCTTACCATGGCCCTCAAAGAACAAATGGAGTGCCTGCCAGGATCCAATCAATTATCAGAATTACGCCTATTAGCTGGTATTACTTCCACCTTGCTATTACTGGGCTTGCAACATTTTTCTGCGCTTTTCTTGTTATCATCGGAGGGGCGCTTATGTTTGTTCGTAATACGGATGGCCACCTTCATGGCATGGTCACTTTAGGCGTTGTGAGTTTATTATATGAAGTACCAACCTTATCAGCTTCTAAGCCTAACCATATCCAGGTTGGGGCCTCTATCTTGCTCACATACGTGTTCAAATGGGTTAATAGAGTTAGTAGTCGGAGCTTGTCGTGGTTGAAACTCGGCACAGATTTAACAAGTCAAGGTGAAGTCACCAGACTATTCAAGTCCATTGAGAGGCACATGAACTATAATCAGTAGAATGAAAGGTAGCTAGATTCAAGATATCTTCCATGCAATATATGATAGACCAGAATAGCGGCAAATAAGAATCTAAGAGACAAAGGGGTTTTAATGAAGCAATTAACTCATATCATGGGCAATAATTGTCAAAGCAGGGAATGAAATAATTCTGTAAACAAAAACTTTGAATTGTATTCGTCCAATCTATTTTCCCGTCACGAGTTGGCTTCCTGGCCTTGCACAGAGAAAAGACTGTCAACATCAATAACGTGTGTTATTGATTCTCTGAGACAAGTAATCAGCATGGTCATTTTATTCTTGTCTTCTCGAACGCATACACTGTCTCTATCTGGAATAAAATGCATCTTGCTATCGATATCTAGCCTCCGAGGAGAGTTGAGAACATCATCTAGCAGAGAGTCCAAAGAAGAGCCCCAGATTTGCACATGCTCGTCTGTGGTTGAGACAGCCAACAATACTACCTTTTTGTCATCAGAGGATAGAAACAGGTGCTTTAAGCCCCCAACCTTTCGAGGATGCGCCACCTCTGAGTGGAGGTAATCTCCGTATAGTGTTAATTTGAGAATACAGGCTTCATTCAAAATACAGATAAAACCCTTCTCGAGATTCAAAGGGACAATATTGTTGATGAAAAAAGATCTAGAGGTTTTGTCCTTTTAAAAGAAAAGGAAAAGCATGTTTTAGTTGCTCTGGTTTCTATTTTGATCAAGCTTTTTTGAACACTTACGGGATTCTCAATTATATCCTCTCCGAGGCTCTCTCCAGATGACACATTCCAGATGGCAAATTTCACTTGTAATGGATATCCTGATAGGCAACCGGCGTAGTAAAGTGTTTTTCCATCACTCGAAAAGCAGAGGTCAACGGTATACTGAATATCTGGAGGTTTCTCTGTTTTCCAAGGAAGCTCCTTTCTTTCGGCATCCATTCTCACGCTATGAGTCTCGTTTTGAGGCTGAGACATTCTACATAATTTCCAGAAGGGTTAGTGTCTTTGATATGGGTCTGATATGAAGCCAACGCACCTCTCGGGCCCTTTGATATCATATAGATGAACTTTAATTCCATAATCCTTGTGTTTGAGCGATTTACAAACTACGGCGATTTTGGTTTCATCTGCAGACAGTGCAATTTTATGCACTGCATATGATTCTCCGGGATACTCAATAATCTGTGGCTTCGCATTATCGGGCCCATCCGCAGTTATGGGTTCAATGATGAACTACTCAACCACAGGTTAGATGCATTCATCGAATGTATGAATTGAGACAGACATGGAATGAATTTTGGGTCTTTGGGAAAAGAACAATAGATTGCCTGCTGCATGACGTAGAGGTTGGGGGGCAGGCATCGGACAGCCCGTGTCCTGACAGCCGAGATCTAATTTGTCGATAATGCTTTTCTTCACTATCTCGGAACAATAAAATCGACCCTGGAGAGTAAAAGAAGACAATGCCATCGGGGGAATTACCGCAATGAGTGGAACCCTTTGGAATATCATGACGCCTGATGGATGTGGCGTGTAATGGGGGGCGATCGTTGTAAAAAGCGACCAACTTTTTCTTTACTGTAGAGACGTCATGTCGTTTTTTTTCTTTGACGAGGATATTTCTCTGGATATATTCGAGACACCTGTGATTAAATATGCTGTCCATGTCTCCACTTGACTGTTTAGCCTTATTATGTTTAATCAAAGTCAATATGCGGATTGTGACAGCGTCGTTGCAGCTTTTTGAATCAAACTTGGCGAAATGGTCTCCCGGTCGCTTCTTGTTAGAGTTGCGTGCCTTTCTTTCTTCTTCAAACTGCGCGATTCCTGCTGCGCTATCAAAATTGAAGACGATGATCAGAAGAAGGATGCACCCAAACGCCCATACATCACTTTTTGCTGTGTATTGACGAACAGTATTATTGTTTTGGACTTCTGGTGCCAGATACGTGTCTTCAGATTTAGAAGCGGCGATCCCCGGCAGATGTGTTGATTTTCCGTTCCCTGAAGTACTTAGCTCTTCAGCCAAGTGATGAGCTTGACCAAAATCAGACATCTTGAACACAATGGGATCAAACGTATTCGAATGATCATCGCACACAAGGATATTATCCGGCTTTAGGTCACAGTGGTAGTATGTTGCACTGACGAACCGCTGATTGACCTGGTCATGGAACAGGTTTTTTCTCAGCCATTCCAGTCCTTCGCAAATACCTAGCATTCTTCTTATGTTTTTGAGGCGCTCTTTATCAGATACAGGGAAGTTTTGAGTATCTGTTATGTAACCATAGAGATCGCATCTTGCCTCGGGGAAAAAGATGCTCGAGTAAGGGTATCTCGAATTCTGAAACGTGTACTCAACACTGCAAATTGATGTCATGATACTTGATGGACAGTTGGATGAATTGATAAGGTTCTTGAGAATTCTGTCTTCTGCCTTGAAGGATCGATATTCTTCTTCATTTGGATCGAAGTCCTTCACTGCAAGAATCACAGGCTATCGTTTTTGTTAGCTTGTGATGAAACATACATTTATCTATGGCGGAGCACAGAAAGAGATAATAAACGAATTAGGAAATGTAGTGATACGGAGATCAAAACTGGAAAATGAAAAGTAAAGAAAGTAAGAGAGAAAGTCTGTACTTGCATCTGCATTTCTGGATCGAGGCTGTCGAAAAATAAAGTGTCCACGCTCAATCTTGACCCTATACACTGTACCATATGCACCTGATCCAAGCAACCTCCGCTCAACATATGGAATACAGCGGGATGCTGGACTTTTGGTGCCAAATGTTCCCTCGTGAAACTCTATGGCTGTCAAACCAAATTGATATGTCATGAAACGAGCGCCATCTTCAGGATCGAACATATGTTTCGCGAGTTCGTCATCGAACGGAAGATCGTCATCTGATATATTACACGGGCCATGTAACTCTTGAAGAAAATGCTCTTCAAACTTCTTAAGCATTGAAGCATTCCCAAAAACTAATATTATCAGTAGAATGGTGCGTCTCTCCAGTCCTTCGAATATAGATTTGGAATATCCTCGCAGCTCATCAGGGCTGCCATGTATCAGTTGCCCCAAAACTCTGTCTTCCAGGTTTCGTTTGTTCAAAATCCTTTGTACCTCTCCATATCGCAGAAAGCACGGCTTGTTTTCGGTTTCTTTTACATAAGGTTCAAGTAACTGTGGTTGATTGTCCTGGGATCCCAAGTTTGTTGTACTCATCTCAAAGCTTACACCTTTCGAGGAAGCATCAATCAACGCTTGAGAAAAGAACTCTTGTGCCAGATGATAATGTCCGTACTCAATAGCGGTAATGTCTTCGGGTCTAACCATGACAGTCTGCTCGGGGACCATCGTACTGTGGCCGTTGGATTAATTGGTAAGAACAGAATAGAGCCCAATAGACATCTTAGGCTTCTTATCTTTGTTTCGCGAGAATCTTTGGATTGCAGATCTATTTCTTCGGAATCCTTTTCTCCGCTGCTCCAGGCGACATGCCCCACTACCGGACTTGGCCGTCTGACATGCATATTCAGCTCTCACATGGTAACAAGGCTGCATCTCCTCATTTCAATACAAAATCGATGTAGATTTCTGGTTTTACTGGAATTTTCTGAGGGTAAAAATTACTTTTGTGAAATTTATGGCAATCTGGAAAGATTTATATGAAGTTAAGCCGCACAACTACGTGACCTCTTACGACATAGCATAGCCATATTCTACATCAACACATCATAGAGAATGCACTCTATATTTTGGAAGACTCTAGGCACATGATGCCGTCGATAGTCAGCTTTATCATCATCAACTTCAGACGACTATATCTGACCGGACATGATTTGTTGCGGAGGCGCATTTGTCACAAAGGCGGCCGTGGAGGGATTTTCAGGGCATTGAGCACAAGAGTTTGGTTCAATTTAGTTGAAGGGATGAATCATTTCAGGAACAACACAAACGCTTTGGGTATCAACTTTGAGCCTAACTGACAAAGCTGTTCTCAGCTCCACTAACCATCGCAATAAACATGATCTGAAAATACATCATGGCTAGGCTCTAAGAAGAAAAAGGAAAAGCCGAAATCACGTGAACTTAATTCTGCGTGTTTTATGTCAGGCCTCAATTGACATCCGACATTTGATTTGTCGTCTTGGTCCCCAATCTGCAGCCACACACATAGGCACGAGGCGAAGCCGGACAACCTCGCGCCGCCCCGCCTTGAAACCCCGCTTTTGTGTCGAATGCTAATTGAGACTGGCGTTAATGTCAGGTTCGTTAATAATTTATAATTTATTTGTATATGCTATGCCAGAGTAAGCGTGCCTAAGAGGCAGCAACTATCAATACAAATAGGATTTAACAATTGGTGGTACGATTAGTAATAGTGCCTGTACCGTACGAATAACTCGTTCGTTAATAATAGGCGTGAAACGACACTACCGGGGGCGAAACCTCGCTATTCAGTGCGAGCCATAAAGGTCGTAAAAGCATAGTGAAGGCTATAAACATTTTCCAATCTAACTCTGAGAAACTTTGAACCAACTTCGCCATAGCGACTTTTTCTTCTTTTTTCGTCCTTGAGCCTCCAGCCGTTTCTGGTGCTCGGTCCTCCAACTCTCCCACTCAGACGCATCAAGTGGCCCAAGCAGAGCTACCCTGAGGCGCAGATAGTCTGGGTCCAAATTTTTAGAATCCAAAAGACTTCCGTGCATATGGTGTGTGTACAGAGCAAGTTTAAAATTCATATCGCTATTCAAATTCAAGCAGGTTACTCCGTCTCCTCTAGACTCGAAGGAAACCGAGTTGTAAAGGTTCCATTGCAGCCCATAGTCGGGGACGAACTCGAGCTGGGACAATGACTCAGGTGTCAGCGCACCTGAGTGAAGCTTCATGTGTTGAATCTTTTTGCTTCGGTACTTCAGATAACAGAATATATGGTAGGCTGAGTGCACAGTGAGCAGTGGTGTCGGAGCCGGTGGCGCTGAACCAAGTGGAAACCACAGCTCAACTGTTAGTAGCCTAGGGAAAGCAACAATAGCATCCAGTGCTGCATAGTCCCACTCATCTTTGTCCGTATAGGGAGCAATGTCAAGAGCCAGGTGCTCAAGATACGGTAGTGCCTTGCTCAGGTGGACAAGATCGGCGACCCTCACAAAGGTGTGTGTTTCTTTCGTCCACAATTCCTCTGGTTGATGAATCTTTAGCTGACGTAGAGTTGAGCCAAAGCGGGAGATTGATTCCGGCTCGTTAACCCTATTCCAACTAGAGAGATTGATCACCTCCAGCGGCGCGGTGATGTCATCTATAAAGTCTGTCACAAGCCAGTCCAGATCCTCAAGCACAAGTTCTCTCAAGCTTGTTAGTTTGGGTGCCATGGCAGATGCCAGACATTTAGGTACGTCGTGTAGGCGGGCTAGGCGAGACCAGTCAAATTCATTGGCCCAGTACTTCCATTCATAGCCCCCAGCAGGGTAGCCTTGATACTGCGGTGCTCCCTCCATGGCCCATGGCCCATGGGTATTCTCTCATCCAAAATTCTTCGAGGGGCGGCGGTTTCTCCCCATTGCACAGTCCCAGGCCGCAGTAAAGATCACCACGTGTATTTTGCCCGCCTCCAGTGTCGCCTGCGCGAGGATACCAAACGTCAAAGTGAGGAAGTCTGGAGAGATTGGGGCACGAGAGCAGGACCTTTTTTAGGGCACGCATGGTGTCCAGGCAGTGTTGCTCCTCGATGAAAGTGACGCGAACAGACAGGGCGCAGAGACTTTGGCTAGCTGCAAGACCATACAAAAATGAACGTGCGTGGATGTGAGATTCTTCGGTCTGATCGCAAAAGATGGAGGTGTGCAAACGGGTCTCAACGGGCAATGCAGTTATAATGGGCGTCGGAATGATTACATTCATTCTTCCTTTGGGGTCCTCTGACTTGGTCGAATCAACATCCCAGTGTAAATTCTTTAACGCCGTCATTTCGGGAAGCATGGCAGCGAGACCGGTCAGAATGTTTTTAGTCTGTGTTTTGCCTGAGCGATAATCGCGGGCGCACACCGAAAGCGTTTGGACTGCACCTTGATAAGCGAGGCGGCTGGTAAGATTGAGACGGTCGAGGTCATGGCTGCCATTGTCGAGGTTGATCTGGATTTGGCAGTGCTGAACAAATCGAGCTACTTTATAGAGATATGAGCCTGATAGCGCTACTGTGCGGATGTCTTCGCGAGAAAGAAGAGTCAGGATTTGGCGTACAACGGGCTCAGGCAGCTGAAGCACACTTGGCAGTGTGGGGTCTAGGGGCTCTGGCGGTTTTGTGCCCTTGGGCGGAGCGCGTTGACGGCTGGTAAAGAAATGCGAGAAACGACGCTGTGATGGGGGCATGATGAAGGTGACCTTGACAACTCATGATACAAACTGCAAATCATCTTATTTTCCAGCAATTGGGGGCTATTTATTGCTGCCTGCACAACCCTACAGGGGTACTGGTGGTAAATTTAGTGGGAGCGTCAGCGCTACGTGATGCACTAACATGTCTAAGCCTCACAACGGCCCCGAGCCAACGCTAAGTATGAAGTCCGACGTCTGTGAAGACAAGGCCAATTGCACTAATACGGCAGTGTCGACCTTAGTTTTGGCAGTTTTTCAAGGCCAGTGTCTTCGGCAACGACCATGCCCCGTACTCAGATCAGAGAATGTTGCAGTCAACCGATCCAACGACAGACAATATCATGGCAGATGCTCATAGGATGGCCTACAAAATCATGCCGTATTTCTATTCGCATGCCATACTTTTCTCTTTGCCTACACAAAGCTACTTTAGCTGGACTTTTCCAAGACATTTGTCTAAATATAAATGATCCAACTAAGTTATTATAAAATAATTATTTTATTACTTATTTAAATACCTAAGTTGTCTATTTTATGTGTGCAAATAACAAAACTGAGACGAGTAGTCATATTCTATACCCTAAATTGAAGGCTGCATTTACATCAAGCCGACGAGATGCCCATCATCCTCAGGATTGCACCTTAATTTGCATTCATATGCTCGCTAGTGCTTACACTAGTTGCAGTTTGCAGTTTATTTCTGTGTCTTGAATCTAATGTCTTCTGCATGTGGCTTCCGAGGTTCTTGAATAATCTGGCCGCCTTTGGGGTAGCTGCTGACATTGGGGGTGTTGGAGAACATACTAACATACTAATTCCAGATATCTTCATTATGGATTATTGGGTGTAAAATGGACAACTCAGTCGTGCAGTCAAAAATTATGTCAGCTAGAATCAGATATAGGGTTCTGGCACGTGGAACAGTCGATGTACAATCCTTTCTGATGCATCTTAAGAGGGTGAAGTCTTCGGGGCCTATCACAGCAGGCTATGATCTCCAAATTTCTTTACACAATAAACGAAAATATTATGTCTCAATCTTCCCCACGATCTGAAAATGACAATAAAACACTCACTGTGATCTGGAGTTGATTGGGTCAGAAAATTGGGTCTGTCGTGGGGTTCATTGTTGGCAAAACGGGACGGGCCGTGACACTAACACTTGAGGAACCACAGTAGTTCAACAAATGACAAATTGAGAGAGGGGCATCAGTTAAGGGACCAGATCGAAAAATTCAAGATGTTGATTTTTACCACACTATGAAACACTCTGCCTAAGCGCATTAGATCTTCCAAAATCTTTACAAGCCAGGTTCAGCATATAGCCGGCAGAATGGTGACCAGGTTCCCCTCCTCATGCAACCCTTTGCCCGTTCCCTGTCTATGTTGGTCGGCTCGCACAACAATATTCCCGTTAAAACGCGTAATTGGGCCTGGTTCCCATTGAGGATCGCCCCACACGAAACAGAACCAACAGGTAGTATCCATGAGGGAAAAATTGCTGGCGGTGAACCGGCTCATCCTCCAATTGGCTTTACCCCTGATCCCGTCACCCGAGGGAGCCGCAACCTGGCCTGATGCCATCTGAATAGAGCGGGGCACGCGAGGGACAATAAAGACTGCTGCAGCCCAAACGTGGAGGTTTCCGTTCGCGTGCCTACCTGTTACTTTTGGTAAAACATCTCGAACCATGGCCAGCGAAACAGTTCAAGAGACGGCTCAGCCTGCAAGAGAGGACCCACAGCCTGATGACAGGCTGCAGGCGGATGTGAGTCAACACCGTCAACCAAGCAACGGTGGTATCAATTGTATTAACTTTTTTCAAGCATGACATCGATGAGGCCGACTCGACAGTCGACATCACGTTAGTCCATGTAACTGGTGCCTACGGGTAATTCTCCGCTAACAATCCGTCACAGTGAAGGGACATCGAGTTACCTAACATCTCTAAAGTCAAGCATCTTCAGCTATAGGTGAGTAGACTTGGAGTCCATTGGCAATTATGCGGCGCCCTTTGCTAACCCAGAGTGCATTCATTTCATCCAGATATGAAGTGAGTGAAATAAACCGAGCTGAACGCTGCATGTGTTAACAAAACTGTAGAATGGACGCCGCTATCATTCGTTCCGTGAAGGCACATACTTGGTGGTGAGCACCCCATGGCACAAATGATGGTATTGGCCCACATTTTAATGACACGCTGAGTAGCCAAATGACGATGAAGAACAAAGCAGAATGGACCTGCTTCATCACATATATAGCCTGCTTCTTGAAGGAAAACTCAGCCGCGCTCCGATTGGCGATAGTCCTCAGCGCGTGCTCGATCTGGGCACAGGAACTGGTATCTGGGCGATTGATTTCGCAGAGTAAGCTTAGCCCGCCATTTTATGCTTTGTGTAACTGGTAAACGCATTATTGACTTCATACCAGCATTCATCCATCGGCAGAAGTGATTGGAACAGACCTCAGCCCTATTCAACCCGACTGGTACTAAGGATTCTTCTACTTAAATTTTAACTTAGCTGATGACCAGAATGCAGGACCCCAATCAACTGCGTCTTCGAGGTCGATGACTATGAGGATGACTGGGTCTACAAGAAGCCCTTTGATTATATCCATCTGCGCGAGCTGGAAGGGTGCATTGCCAACGACGACAAGTTGTTTCAACAGGCATTCAAGAACTTGGCCCCCGGTGGATACATCGAGTTACAAGCATCTCTCGGACGTTTCATGTCCGACGATGGATCGCATGAGAAGGCCACACATGCCGAGCGCTGGGCAGTGGCAATGCGTGAAAGCAGCGAGAAGTTTGGAAAGCCGCTGGATGTTGTGGTTGAGTGGAAGGACAAACTAACCAAAGCTGGATTTGTGGATGTTCAACAAGAGGTCCTGAAGGTACGCGTTACTCATTCTACGAATCGAAGCCAATGTTCTGGAACAGCGTCTCTAATAATTTAATTCAGATCCCGATCGGACCATGGCCCAAGGATCCAAAGCTCAAGGAGATTGGAAAATGCCAGGTCGTGCAGTCTATCCAAGCCATCGAATCGTACACGCCCATGCTTTTTGAAAAGGTGCTCGGCTGGAGCATGGAGGAGATCCAGGTAGTCATGGCTCAGGCCAAAAAGGAGCTGAGAGATCGATCGATCCACCTCTACCTGCCCGTATACTTCATTTGGGGTAAGAAACCAGAAGAGAAATCGGATTAAAAATGCAAATTTGTCGAGTGTCTTCAGGAATATGGGCCTATTCTTCATTTTTTTAATATATTACATTCACGATATCTACTCTTGACGAAGAGGACCAGTGGTGACACGCTAATTTTCAGGTCCGCAGTCGCGCCATTTAGCGAATTTAGCGGCCCCGCCTCACCTGCACAGCCACAATACAGCCACCACGCTGCTGGTGCACTCACCCTCTGACTTGGCCCAGGCAGCGATCGGTTTGAAACCTCAACCGTGAACCCCAAGATGTCTCTTCTAGGTCTTCCCAACGAGCTTCTTTCGGCGATCGGAAAGCAGCTGGACGCTCAGGCCGACATTGCCTCGCTAGCTCGCACAAACCGCCGCCTATACGCACTGCTGGTGTACCATCTGTACCGCTTCAATCAGGATCGCCATGGCTACGACGGCTCCGCCGAGCTATGGGGAGTCAAGCGAGGCCGGTTAGATGTGGTGAAAAAGGTATACGAACTAGGCGTCGCAGAAACTACCGACATCAGCTTTTTCGAGGCGACGGGCAAAGGAAGGATTGATGTCCTCGAGTTTCTTCTCGGCAGTGAGCATGGGTCTAAGCCACCGTTGAAGGTCCTGCTGGTCGAGGCTTTGTCCTGCAAAATCCTGCCCATGATCCGCTTTCTTCTCGACAAAGGCATACCAGTAGAGACTCTTGATCTTTGGGGGCGGACTCCGCTCTTCGCAGCGGCTACTTACAGACACCCAGGCTCCGTCAAGTTGCTTGTAAGCTACGGCGCACAGGTGAATGTCCGTGACGAGAGTGGCCGGACACCACTGTCATGTGCGATACACCATATCGGCACCATGAGAGCACTACTCGAGAACGGGGCGGATGTAAACGCCGGTGGAGTTCAGGGCGGTTACAATATTTTCTACTTGTGTGTTATGTATGGGCTTCTGGAATCGGTTAATGTTTGTCTCGAGTACGGCGCAGATCCTCTTGCTAAGTTTGAGGACGGCAGAACAGCACTCCATCTCGCTGCCCAAGAAGGCTACTACTCCATCGTCAACAGCATTGTCCAAGCGAGAAGCCTTGACCCGGTTGCCTTGGCCGACGACAATGTGGGATGGACACCGCTTACTCTGGCAATTATTTCTGGTCGCCGTAGTACATCTGCTCTGCTCATAGAGACATCAAATATCGACATGATTAATTACCAAGATCGAAATGGGCGGACCCCACTCTTCTATGCCGCCCGGTTTGGTCGGGTCGAAATCGTTGAGGAGTTGCTCAAACACGGTGCCGACGCGACCTTGAAGGACCGCTGGGGTGCTACGCCCATTTTCGCCGCTGTAAGAAACGAATACCTAAAGGTAACCGAACGCCTGTTACAAGTTCCAGGAGATTGGCTAGATGAAAGAGATGGGTTTGGTCGCGGCATTCTTTGGTGGGCGAAAAGATGTGGTAATACCATTATCACGGAGCTCTTAATTGAGCACGGCCGCATGTCTGGCTCTGAATCCGACCCGACTGAGCTTTCAGCCGATGAATCAGTCATTGTGTACAATCTCGACGGTTGCTGGTGCGACATTTGTACACGCCCTGTTGGGGGTATACAAAACGGGTACGAGTGCATGGTCTGTTGCGGCCGCCATTTCATCATCTGTCACGACTGCTTCACCGATGGTAGAATGACGTGTAAGCCAAGACACCGAGAAGAAGAGTGGATTCCTTACATGAGATGTAATTGTCCAGCATTTGAGACGCCCTAGGGGGGGTTGACGGGGATTACTTGCATTTGTTACCAGTACACATCTATTGTAGGCAGCACGGGAAAAGAACCATTGTATGATTGAACGTTGCTATAATAATTCACAATGTTGTCCATATCAAATATATGGCCTACAGCCACAAGCCAGTGATATTTGCGCACGGCTATTCTTCTCGCTCTTTGACAAAAGAATTCGATGATGATTTCTCCAGTAGAGCCTTGTGCAGCATCTCCAGCGCCTTTTTATCTTGATCGTCGGTCTCTTTATGACGATTGACAATTCCAACATCAACATCCCAAGTGTTAATCTCTCCATACCGCCCAGCAGTCCAAGGAGGAATAGTGCCTTCCCTGAACATCAAATACCTGCTATCCCAGTCTTCGTCGTATCGGAACTCAGTCAGGTTAGGAAGCCCTGTTCGGATCTTATCAAACACCAGATCCCACGTGCCGGCAAAATAATAGATTATGGAATCATTGTCATCATCGGGATCCCGTGAAACTTGAATCCAGTCATGCAGTTGGACCTTCCATTCCCGTGTCATTTTCGGGTGACTACTTATGTAAGAGGCTATCCCACATTCGTCAAGTCGCAGAGCTTCTAACGAGGTCTGATTCAGGACCCAGTCAAAATGATCGTTGTGCGAAATGCAGTACGCTCCCAGAGTCAGTTTCTTGAGCGATGGGAAATGTAACCCATGACCGTTAAAGGTTCCGGGTATTGTGCCCCAGTTTTCGTCAAATGATAGACTCAGCACTGTAAGTTGGCTTCCCAGCGAAGAAAGCCAGTGCTCAGCCAAGTAAGGTTCGAAATCGACTCGCTCCGGCACATAGAGGTCATGGTCTGGACCAGGCTCATTGTACTCCACAATCATTCCCAGATTGAGTTCGCTGAGGTTGCCAATAACGGTCTTAAAAGCAGGCGATGAGGTAAAATCCGGCAACGGAAAATTCTGCAAGTTTTCGATTCGACAGGAATGGATCTCGCTTGAACCCAGTCCGCGTGCATTCAACGCGTCGAATACAGTCTCCAGCATGTCCTTTCTGGCATCGACCAAATCAACATCGTCGGCATCCATTAATCTCCACTGATCGTCCTCGTAGTCCTCTGAAGGCCATATCCCTATACACACAGGGGTAAAGTGTAAATTTACGACATGGAGGCGATCAAGGTGTTTGATTTGACGAAGATGTTCCATTTCATCCTCGCCAAATTCTGTATTTTCTCCATAAACACGGTAGATGTCCTTTCCGCTATCATCGCATCTGGTATGAATTGAGATTTCGCGAACGGCGAGCTGAATTTGTGGGCTTTTTAGCAGCCCAATCCACCTCCGAAGGCTCTGCTCCGTTGGTCTGAGAGTGAGCTTGCTAAAAGTCAACTCCGTCGCTGCGACATGCCATCCACGGCACACGAGGCGCGTGTTCAGAACATCTTCGCGCTCGTCAACATATCCAAGAATCTGGCTGATTATTTCCGTCGGTAGATCGGTGGGGCTCATTGTGGGGGCGAGTGGAATATGTGTTAATTCGATATATCAGAGGACACAAAGGTTTTTTTACAGCTTCTGCTGTTTTATAAGGGATCGGGAAAAGAAGAGGACTCAAGGCCGCACAGCACAGTGAAGGATTTCCACTCCGCCTTTGAGTTAGGCAGATATCTCCCTAATGCATGCAGTGTTACTTTTTTTAGGCATCATACTCTCAAGTTGAGGTGGGGCCAACATCATTGTGTTGGCCAGCGCAGGGCATGCACGTGTTCAAGTGCACGGGACATGAGGTGGGCGAAGCACTGTTTGAGTACTCAGTGGAGGTGATAGCTCTCTTGTCCAAGTATGTGAGTTCACTACCGGGAAATATCAGTCCGAGCGACTATGTTAAATTTATACAGCGAACCAAGCAACAGAAACAACACCAACATGGGTTAAAATTGAGTGCCAGCCAGCAAAATTAAGCAAGAATAAAAATGGATTTCTACCGAACTAATACAGAAATGGTCTTCCAAATAATTTGTCCTTGTCTGAACAAGCAATATCTCCATCTCTTTGCTCCAATGAAGTCAACAATACCGCCATACACACGATTGTAAACAGCATCCCAATTCGTTGCTTTTTGCGGTGACTCTCTACTTTAAACAACTGCTTGGAACTCCAAGAACCATCTAATAGGCAGGGCAGTTAAATCCGTTCACCAAGGGAAAGTAAGCGGCCAAAAGTTGGTTGATAATAGTCGCGTGGGAGGGGTTCCAGTTGGTGATTTCAAACTTGAGTTTGAACCAGCCGCAAGTGGTTTCGGTGCATGACCAGCTCTGGAAAGCAGGGAACTGGTCGGCAAGTTCCGACTTGATGCCAGAGCAGCGGGTGGCGTCGTAAGGGCGGCCAACTGTGACAGTATAGAAACGAAGGCCAATTCCATCCTCGACATCGTAGGAGTCGCTGCATTTGCAGGACTGGTTGTTCTCAGCTACTGCACAACGCTTCTCTAGTACGTTGGTAGTAGTGTCCGCCGGGGCAGCGCTTGTGAGGGTGCTACCCACAAGGGCAGCAATAGTGGCAACTGAGCTGAAACGCATGATGGTAAGGTTTAAGTAGCGTTTTTAATAGGTGAGGATAAAGGTTTGCTTTAGAGTCTAGAGTGACTGATATTGGATGAGCAAGAAAGGCGATTGTTAAAGTTCTGAGGGGTTGATATGAGTGGTGAGACTGGAAGGAAAGGCAACTATCATTGGTTTATATAATGGTCCTTGAACCTAACCGTTATCTACTGGATGAACTCCACCATTCTTCCTTACCATTCAAGGAAGCGGTCAAGTCCATCTACCACGCGTCATGTCATACGACCTCATAAGCAGCAAACGGCTATCCGGAACTTCATAGCATACATCCAATATTACTAGTCCAGTATTGTCTTTTTCCCAGACACACTACCGTTGAAACGACGTGAGATTCTATTCCTCATGGGTCCAAAGGATTCTAGTTCGGCCCGGCAATGCAAACTTTCCAAATTAGGCTCTCGATACGCTCCCAGCAGCTTGACCCGTTTGTAGAGTGGATTGAAAAGACGCCCCTGCAAAAAAAAAAGATCAATTCCTTTGGATAGTAAGCGCTAATAAGTTCTATTTTCGGTCCTCCTCATGGAGAATACTGCTACAAATCAACAGACCGTGCAGAAAAAATGAAGATTAATAAATCCAAACTAAATCCAGCCATCAATAGGAAATAAGATTTTAATTCGATTAAAAAAAGAAATGTAATTAGTATTTTCCAGCTTGTAAGACATTGCTTCTCAGACATAGTCTTGGTCACAAAGTGGGTGGAGAAGAAGAATTACGCAAGCTTCATCTCGCTTACATAAAATACAAGCAAAAGAACAATCCACCAAATGGGGCGCCTGGAAAGAGCCGCATTTTTCTATAGCGGGGCATTGAATTCTAGCCCAAGATCGCAAATGGCACAGACATTTTGTGCAGCGGAACGGTGGCTGAGCCTTGAAGGCATGGCTCTCGGTGAGCATCTAGCGTCGAACGTCTTGGGGGCCGCCGAAGGAATAGGAGAGGTGTGAAAGATAGCATGAGCATCGCCAAAACTGATTTGAGGCCCAATTAAGGCACGTCGGTGATTTGCATGAAATACTGACACCCAGTGGTGAGGTGGCCAGCTCGCGGGATTAGGACGGCCTCCACCGAAGCGATACCATTATGGCTTTCATTGTAAGGGGAATTAAACACGGGAGAGTTGGAAGTATGAGCGACAATTCAAACTAAATCATGGCGTTCTAGGAGAAAATTAGGAAGGAAAAATCGCAGTTTTGCAATTTATGAATATTCAGGGATTATGTAACGTGGATATTCTACTTCATTAAGCAGTCGACTCCTCCAACCAGAGCTTAAAGTCTCGAACAATATCATCAAAGGATTCGTCTCTTTGGAATCCCAAGTCCAAGGCCTTCTTATTATCAAACTTAGCCGGCCATGAGTATAGAATGGCCTTCATTGCTTCATCATCCTCCTCGGATAGGTACTGGAGTTTGTCCTTGCCACCGACTCTCTCGAGTGAGTTCATCATATCCTGCACGGAAACGCCAAGACCAGGCAGGTTTACAACCCGGTCATAGTCTGGTAGCGCATCTTGTGGAAGCGACAGCGAGTAAATCAGGTTCTTGACCAGAATTCTCGGCGAGGTGATCCAGTGTCTAAAGGCACGGTCCCGCAAAGGCAGAACACACGGAAGCCCCTGCATGGGCTCACGAATCATGCCTGATAGGAAGGACGAGGCAGCGGCTGTGGGCTTTCCAGGGCGGACAGAGACGGTAGGGAGGCGGAATACAATGGCATTGAGGAATCCGCGGCGGTTGTAGTCATTGATGAGGCACTCGCACATCATCTTTTCGCAACCGTAGGAGCTTTGCGGGGTAGGTCGCATGGTCTCATTGACAGGTTCAGGAACGATTCCACCGTAAACAGCCTGGCTGGATGTATAGATGACCTTGACGCCAGGCTTTACAGTACGTAGAGCGTTAAGGAGAGAGCGGGTAGCATCAAAGTTTACTTGCATGCCTGCATGGGCTCGTATAAGTCAATGTCTCAGTTTTAGCTGCACAGGGTCGACTTGCCTAGCTCAAAATTGGCCTCCGCTCCAGAGGACATGATGCCATGAAAGACAAATACTGCATCGAGGTCTTTGGAGACGACATTTTGCAATTGGCTCTCTACCAGAAGGTCGGCCTTGATAGCCTGGGCCTTTTGTGGCCATTTGACTTTGGTTGGGACGGGAGGTTCGACAACGTCTGTGAGTATGATGTCATATTTTCCCTCATCATTGTTGAGCAACTCTTTGGCGAGAAGTTGTCCAACGAAGCCGGCAGCGCCAGTAATGAGAACCTTCATTGTGTCGGTATTTTTTCTCAATGATAATTGGATATAGAAATGTGAGTGGTTGTATACTGCTGATACTTCAGGCTGATTTAACTGCAGTGCCTCTTAGAGTAGTGGTCAGAGAGAAGTGTGGGAGGTGAGGTGCTTTGGGCGTATTATCCGTCGGCAGCGACATCGGAAAAGCGCGTCTTCTCCTCATTAAATGCTGCATGACCCCGGGTTCGGGCTAATTCAACGCGACATGTGCAATTCTAGTGAAATAACGCGTCGTTTTTTGTATGATTAACGCGCCCTCTCAGGCATCTTAATTGATTTTATCGTTCTCATCTACCGGTTTTGTGGTGACCTCAACTTACCCTAGACCATCTCTCTAACAATACAGCTTCACAGTGATTAGAACTATGGAAACTCAGATCGCCACTACATTTTAGCATTCACAACATGTTTCAACTGGAAATATCTGCGAGACGCTTCAAATAATTTTGTCTCTTTTGACCCCTCAGTTCACGTCGTGATGATCTAATGCGTGCGGGGTTGGGCTCTTTTTCCGAAATTGGCTGCATCTGCATCGGCCACATGTCCGAGACACGAGGGAAATAGCGGCGGATATAGTGCGGATAAATAATGGTCCAAGACACAAACATCCAATCAAGAGACGCCAAGACCGGAAATGTATCCACATGTTCAAATGAGTGTCCACACCAGTATGATGACAAGCAACAAGGTCACGTGGAACCTCTTTGGTTTGGAGGCTTGCTGCCATCCTGGCTGATTGCTTAGATCACTCTGCTCCAGTTGGAAAAGCGATGTGTAGATATTGTCTTATCTGTCTGAGACAGAAGGCTTGCATTTGTAGAAAGACCATAGGGTTCTGTTTTTTCCCCCGCTTATTATTTTTTGCCCCTCTGTATCCGCCACCGTCAGCCCCAAGCATTGCTGCCTAGAATATTGAATCAAGCTGTATCGCAAAGTTTTTGTGTCGCGTCTGATGCCCAGTGAATCTTTAAACCACCCGCCATTCATATTTTTATTTCTAATCCGAGTGTTGTGGTGTTCATTTATCCTTCCCCGAGCCTCATCGGCAGCCCTTGAGCCAGAATCCACGCTCGGCAATTCTAAACCATGTCTTCCAGTATATCCCTTTTGACCATCCCAACCGAGATACGACTAATGATTTTCAGCGAGTATTTCGCTGTTCCGGGAGGATATTCCCTGGACGACCATTCAGCCAAGCTGAGGACTGCTTGGGGGAAGCCAATCGACCTCTCCCTTCGCTTTACTTGCAAGCTTTTCGCAAAAGAAACAATTGGCCTTCCTTTTCGCGCCAATACAATACACTTTTCGACTGTGAGTACCGAATATGTAAATCGAGCCGCAGGGCGATTTGATCTATACATGAGAGACCTGTTTCAAGCTGAAGACTGTTTCTTCTGGGATTCACAGCGGCTCATCGATGAGGAAATACGGGACGCTGTCGTGAAAAAATTCCCTGGTTTCCGAGAAATTATGGACTTAATACTTAAATCCAACTCCAGGGGCACGCGTGTAAACCTCGACCGATATCGCGTGTCTCTAGACAATTGTGGGTTGGTGGCTTCTCTGCGCCGGGCCGCCATAACATACACTCTGCACCTTCTCCGTCAAAGGCATGGAATAGGCTTGGATGACGAATGTTTCTTGAATCAAACATTCTATGAAAATTACTTGAGAGAAGACATTATGAACCTGTCAGAAATAACCCATGAGCCTTGGAGTATGCCCTCTTGGAAATGTCTTCACCGAATGGCAGCCGTACTTGGAGAATACGATTCACGCGAGCACCAAATGTTTCAAGCAGGCTACTTTATTAAACAATACCGATTTTCGGCTACTGCAGCAGCAATATTCTTTTTCAAATCCATTCCGGATTATTTACGCCAGCATATCCGACACGTGGTCCTAAACGAGGATCACGCGTCGGCCGCCTACCCAGAGTGTCATGCACAAGGACTCATTCCATTCTGCAAAGAAAATCCACATCTCCGCATCCAGCGCCGTGTCAATGTCTGGAGGGCTATTTTTGAAGGAAGATGCAGACACCTTTTGGCAGTGGAGAGGAGGAGATCCATGGTTGACCCTGATCATCTTCAGCCCAGCGATGTCTGTTTCCTCCTCGCCAAATGGATTATGGAAGCATATGCCCTAATTCCTGCTGGAATACCTGCCGACTCCGTGACAGTCATCTTGGATGCTGAACCAGCGCCAGAAATCTTTTCCGAAATCTTTCAACAAGTGGTGCAACGAGCCTCCTGGATGTTGAGAATGGGGATGACATATCCCCATCTAGTACCAATAAGACCTAGTATGTTTGTATGGACATTTGACTCGTTTGTTGATTTTCCGATCGCGGTGGAACGCCTTCACAATCGGGAGTCCATCGTTCAGTGCAACTTCGAAATCGGAGAATTATGGGGCAAGGAAGATATTTTGAAAGAAGATGAACACGGGCGCTTCATGATACATAGCGGTGTTGAGACCGAGTCTTGTTTGCCAACCTGGAGGTATCTCTTAGTCGACGATTTTTGGAACGCATACGAAGCTGAGGAATGCGACGAGAATATCGTCTACTTCAGTCGTTACATCGTCCTATTAGATGCTTCGTTTGAGTATGCATGAGTTCTACGTTGGAAGAAAGTTCCGCGATATTTCGCTTTTAATTGCTTTTTGTCAGTATGACGAATTAATGACTCGGGCTGTTGGTGAATTTAGAGGACTGGGTGGGAACTAAGCGTGGTAGAATCGGGGGGATATCCTTGTCTGGTTAGAAAATAAGTTAGTAACCTGACAATGATGTTCTAGGAGCACTGGTAATACAAAGCCGATCGCTCAATCAATTAAAATTTTTCATCGACTATTAGTAATTCTTTTGCAAAGTTCATCCTGAAGATAAAATTAAGCTGAGTTACATCTTTCGAACAACTTCTTCAGCCATCTCATCTCCTTTCCCGATAAACTAGGCTAGCGTGAATATGATCGAATTATTACAGATGGGACTAGATAATGACAGATAAGGCAAGGTTATTATAGATAAGAACAGACCATCCTTGTGGATGCGCAGTCCCCTGAAAATGTGAGCCATTATCTCTGACATGATCACGTTTTTGCAGAAAAGTTCAACGAGAAAATCATAATACTTATCTAATCGTGTGATTTTAGCAGCGGCGAAGATTTCGAGCCCCCACAAATGTCAATTCCAATTGACGCGTCCAGATCTTTGGCTGCGTGTCTGCGCTGCCGAAAACAGAAGCTCAAATGCGGGGGCCCTGGGCGGGTGCCTTGTCAACGATGTCGCAGAAGCAATTCCGAATGCATTTTTGTGGCCCCGAAGCCCAGTCAAGCGAAGTCACAGGATGCTGAGTTGAAGTAAGGGACTACGCCTAGTCCTCCCATTCTTTCCGTCGTGTTTGACTAAATCCAACGTAGCAACCCGCTCGCCTTGCTGGAACAGCGGCTCAACCTGGTGGAAGAGCAGCTACGGAGCGAAATCCAGGACCTCAAAGCCACTGTAGCGCAGCTGACCCCTACTGAACCCACCCGAGCTCCTGTTCGGAATGCATCCCCGAATAGAATCTCTCTTACGGGGGAAATCGCCCCATCAGCGCATCTTGTTAACAAACCAGCCGAGTCGGTCTCCTTGAGCCCAGCCCAAGCTACTGATGTGGTGTCGAGCGGCATCGCAACAGAAACCGAATGGTCTCAACTTTATGATTTCTTCAAATCTTCTTGCAAGGGCGTCATCGCATTTTTTGACGACGACGTATTCCCGCCCCCAGAAACCATGCACCAGCACCCACTAGTCTCAGCGGTAGTCTGCACCATAGCCTCCAGAGCAATCCAGCCAGAGAAATACCACGT
This sequence comes from Calonectria pseudoturangicola, assembly GCA_013403825.1. NCBI lineage: Eukaryota > Fungi > Ascomycota > Sordariomycetes > Hypocreales > Nectriaceae > Calonectria > Calonectria pseudoturangicola. The sequence goes on along the minus strand of VTGA01000004.1, from coordinate 1,002,238 downwards.
GTTTTTGGCTGAAGCGGACGTGTTGATCAAAAACACATTTCAAGGGCCAGCTCCCCATATTTTCGACTTCTGGGCGATGATGCTTCTCGCCGCCTGGACAGGTCGAACTCGCTTGTGGGGGTATATTGCATCAATCGGAGGCGAGCTCAAACTGAACGAAGCGGCCTTAAAATTCGGAAATACGGATATGGATCATTCTGAAGAGTTCGTTGCGCGTGCTAGGGCCTGGTTTACGTTGTGCTGCTTCGACTTGATGTGAATATCGCCACATCGAAGCTTTCGTTGTGCATAAATTGCTAACAGACTGCGCAGCATGAACCTTAGTACGCCATTTGTCATTAATAGGATGAAAGACTATCTTTGCCATGCAAAAAAGCTTATTAGATCGCCACATTGTCGCCCAGTCGATTACAGGATTTGTGCCTATATCGAAGGCTTTACCATTGCCGGTTTGTAACAGCTCGTTTCATTGAATCTTCATTACGACTAACCTGCCATTAGGGGACGTCAAAGCTCAGTTAAAAAGCTCTCAATTGCGCACTCGGCCATTACCACAAGCAGTGGTGCAGTGTCTGACTACCTTCGATGAGAGGGTTGATACTTGGTTCTACAACATTAATAATGACATTGAACCTCTCTGTCAGACCTTTGATGAGATTCAGGACAGAAATCGGTTTATGATACCATATGCATTTCTCAAATTGTAAGATGTCTGGCCATATCTGTGACAAGTTTACTGAAGATTAATTTATGTAGATACATAAACGGTCTTGCATTTCATAGCATCGAGTCAGAAGCAGATCTCGAAAGTGATATGAGTCGCATAGCATTTATTAGGAATGCTTTGGATAATGCTAGCCTCATGATTCAGACACAAGTTCAGTCGGAAAAGTTTCGAAGAAGCTTTCGATATACCATGGTACGTTGAATATATTTGAGATGAAGGCTGCATCTGCGCTCTTGCTGATAGACTTCTGACTGTCTCTTAGGACTATAGCGGAACAATCACGTATCTTGCTACCAGCTTTATACTAAAAGCTCTCCCTGTAGTGTATGAGCATGTCGACTGTAAAAAGCATTTGACAAGACTACAAGAGGCAGCGATGATGTTTGAACAATCCGGAGCTGTAAATGCGGCTGACGAATTACGTTGTGAGCAAGACAGACTAGCGTCGTTGGCTCAGATATCTCCGATCCCTGCCACAAGCTACGATGAAATGACTGACGATGTACAAAATAACATCCTCTTCGATATTCCAAACTTTTTGGATGATGTGGTAAGTTGTATTCTTTTATTGCATGAGATAAAAGGCTAATTAGGCATCATAGACTTGGGATAGCGAGTTTCCTACGCTTGGGATGTATACGTTGGAATGAGTTGGCTCCCGTCTGGACAAACTTGCAAATTTTGGCTCTGCACGTATTAAGATTCGAAAGCTAGTGGCTCTTGGGCTCTTAAATATTCTATTCGATCTATTAGCTACAATGTGTATAAAATTATACAAATCATCGAGATGTGTCTTGAATTACTGCTGCACTCGGCTCTGCGTATTCATTCTTTAATTTCAGCATGCTGCAAAATTTCGAGCCACGACGAAAACTCTCTCCTTTCCAAATGAAAATAAACGGAATGATACACATTAATGTTGCTAGCCCTCCCAAGAAACTGCAGGCTGCGGCGATACCCATAGTGTTGAACATTTTTGTTGTAGCCAGAGGAAGAACAGTTGCAAGGAGACTACGACTGAAGCTTGATGCTGCGTTGGCTGACGCAGCGAACGTCTCATATGCATCAGTCATATAATTTCTGTAAATTGTCAGTGATATCTCCTTCCATATCAGATTGGCCAGATGAACACACAGAAGAGCGATGAAAATGCAAATGAAACCAAATCCGAATGGAATTCCTGCCAGCATGGGCACTGCAAATGGGACCTCCGTTCTAGCAGACCAACCAAGCCAAAATAGCGAGATTGCAAAAAGCGGACCTCCGATACATGCCAAAGGTAGTCGACGATATTCTTCTCTCTGGACCCATTTCTTTTTGTCCCGTCGTGCTTGATTCAAGATCCGGTCCCATAGTAAGAATACTGGCAGGAAAATGAGGCATCCAAACCCAATCGGTAAATATGTGAGACCACAAATCCCTGGTGAAAGCTTGTAAACACCCTGAAAAATTTTAGGGAAGGCTTGGAATGACATATAAAATATTGTGTAGACAAATGCAAGATATGCCGACGATGCACTGACGATAGGCTCGAATATCAGCATGTGCAGAGGGCGCATTAGGACCATCGACATGGATTGGCCGACGCCGTCATTCTTAAACCAGTGGCGTTTGAGACTTCCTTGTTGGTGTTGATTGAATTTTGAAACTCGGCGCGCGAGAATGACGGAGGACTTTGTCTCTGGTAGAAATAGGAGCGATAGCACGGTGACGCCAGCCATCATCAAGGCGATCCAAAATGACCATCGCCAACCTAGAGTGGGCGAGGCGAAGCCCGAGATGATGGGGCCCAACAATGGCCCGAATGCAGTGACCTAGGGAAAACGATGAGCATCTTGCCTTAGTGGCAATTGGTAAAATAACGGAACACATACAATCATATACACTGCCACGGCGCATCCCCTTGGCTCTGGATCTGGATATATATCAGCCAGCACTCCGGTGGCTACTGCTATTGGACCACTCGCAAAGATGCCACAGAGTAGTCGAAATATGATTAGACTAGGCCAATTTGGTGAGAGAGCGCAAGCCATGGTAAATATCGTGAATAAAATAAATGTGAAGATTGTTATATCCCGACGACCAATCTGTTCACTCAGTGGAGCCCATAACAATGGGCCTTGCAGATATTGCGGTGAGCTTAGCACAATCGCCAAGTAAAAAAGGTCTTCCACTCACCAAAGACATATCCTATTGACCATGTTAGGACACGTATTGAGAGTTTATAAGTAAGGACAAACCCATTAAATACAAAGAGATGGGCAATACGCTTTCGGATGAAGACTCAATGGAAAATTGTTTAACAATATATGCAATTCCATTACTAGTTAGTGAACTACCAACACAGCTGTTGAGGATGGTCATTAATAGAATCACTTGGACTCCGAGCTTTTTAAACTAGACAGGTATCAGTTTCCGTGATTGACTTGGGCTGTAGAAAGTGTCATATGAAACTCACCTTTGACCAATTTGGTGGGTTTTCAGGGTCACCTTGTGCCCAGTTTAGGCTTGTAGGCTCTTTTAAGTCGGATACCGTCTCGGGACGTTTCATCGTGTGATCTGCTAATCTTTTGTTGGCTGGACAAAGACTTCAGATGAATATTGGAATAGGCATGTGGAACTTGGATAAAAAATACAAGAATTTTGTCTACGTTATAAAATCATAGTATAACCTAGGGGTGATGGTAGTAGATTTGACTTGCTCTTGACCCAAAATATTCGGATTCGGTCCCATCGGCCCGACCGAATTACATGTGGTGGACAACTCGGTGGGGCATTTGCGGTGCAATAGTTAACGAGTGTCCACTAAATGAGCGTTGGAGTGTCCCATTTTTCTATGACAGCGTTGAATCATTCATCCAATACCATTGATGGCGATAAGGCCTTCGTGGGTGCCATATTTTCTCATTTAACTGCGGAAACTTGTTTTCCTTCATGTATATTGTGGTATAGAGAGTTACTACGCTTCATCGTAAGCTGGATGCGGCCACAACAACTAGTGATCCTGATCCTTCTATACTAAGTACTCGAGGTTTCGTGATGTCCATGCATAGCTGTGCGATTTAAGTTTCATTCAATGTATAATAAATGCACTAAATCTACGATTATGGGCTTTGAACCCATGTATCTCAGCTCAGTGTATACAATTTGATATGATGTAAATTGCCTGAGCTCCAAGAGACTATGACAACGGCCTAGCTATTTTCTTTCTTGAGTTGATCACTGTTTATCTTAAATTTACTTATAGGAGCTTATTAATTTACTCAGATTATTTCAATTAGGTGGAGTGACTTTCCCTCCTATCTGTGTGTTAAAATTCTGGCCCTCGCATTCGGTGGCGTCGTACGAGTAGGCCACAGGAGCAAAGCCAAACATGCCCAACGAAATGATTTGTTTTCCTTCACTAAACCACCGACGCTCCGATAAATATTCCATTACAACACATACCGAAAGTGAAGATTTTCGCGCTAAGGTAAACAGTCAACAGGATGTGACAAAAGGTTGGTGGGGACGACACTTACATCAGTCATGTCTGCAAGCCCTGCCAATCCCGTTTCATGCGAATCTGAAGAGTCGGTAGTAGATGCAAGACGATCACGCTGCTAGATGTTTAGTCTACCAGTAACTTTATAGAAATCAATGCAAGTTTCCAACTTACTCGTCGGTTATCCCTCCAACTAATGAAGTACAGAGCTGCAATCAAGAGAACTTGAACACCGAAGCAAATCAACATGGACGCAAAGCCGGACCTATATCGCGGGGCTTCGTCATCGAAGAATAATTGCGGTCCAATCAGGTTTCCAACACAATAGCTTGAGTATAATTAGTTTAATTGTAATGAAACTTCAGATACCTTGTCATACCTGACGAAGACAGACGATGTGAATACAGTTTTCTTTGTTCGTCCCGCAACGTTAGCTTGAACGAGGTTCAAACTCTGCACGAACGTGACACTGAATCCAACCAAGAGGTAGTAACCACTATTTGATGTTAGTCGTCTCTAAAATATCCAATCCCGCATTTATAAGCCAACTGACATTAATCGAGCAACACGCTGTTCGTCCGGAAGGGCGTAAATCATGGCGGACCCAATAATGGCCACAAAGATGCCACCGATCATGATGAAATGGCGGATCCCATTTATTTTCATGGTCAGATACCTAAGAGAAAAAGGTTAGCTGGAGTTGGAGAGATAAATTTGTTTACAATTGCGATTTCATACCCAGCTGTCCACAGCCCCATGATCTGGGCCGCACCACTAGGCATATTGAGCAGTGTCGATTCAAACTTGGTAAATCCAAATCCATTTACAATGAGAGGCCCGAAGGCACTTACGGAGCCCTAAATTCGCATTAATCAGAAAATCCATAACAGTGAGAAATGGAGGAAATTCGTACATTGGGGATACAGTTGGCCAAAATTAACAGGTTCAGAAGCCAGAACTTGGCGTCTAAAAGAGCTTCCCTGACTTGATACCACTTGAACTCTTTGTTGTCAATTCCGGTTTCATTTTCTGCGACTCGTAGAATGGCTATTGTCTTTTCTTCTTCCGTAAGCCACTTGGATTTGGTTGGGTTGGGAGTAGCTAGCCACAAGAAGATGCCTCCCCAGACAATGGTAGCAGAACCGAAGATGACGAAAGGGAATTTCCAGGCCGGGATGCTGGCCTTGATAGAGCCAATGCCGTAGCCGATTAATCCACCGAGGATGTTGGCAAGACCGTTCATGGAGAACCAAATACTGGTTCGAAATGGTTGTTCATCCCTGGTTTTTGTCAATAACCATCACACTCGTATTACTGTTATAAACGGATCTTTACCTCTTGTAAAACATAGTTGTCACAAGGACAAAGCAAGGGCTGACACCAGATTCTAGCGCCCCCAAAAAGAACCGAGCAGTCACCAAACCTGGGAAATCATCTGCGGCAGTCATGCAGAGGAGTACTGTGCCCCATAAGAAGACAAATATGCCGCATGTTCGTGTAATGTTGAATTTCTGGAAAAGGATATTGGCAGGAAACTCGCTCAGGAGGTATCCAATGTAAAAGATGGTCGTCAACCACGCGTATTGATCACCCACAAGGTGGGCATCTTCCTTCATGCCCCACAGGGCTGCATATGAAACACATGACTTGTCAAGGAACTGTCAAATAGCAAATGTCAGCACTGGGTACCAATCTCATGGCAGTATACTATCCGACGAGGATCACAAATAACCCTTACCTGAATCAAGTATGTGGTGCAAAGCAATGGCATCAGATGAAGATCAATCTTTCGCAGGACCTTCTTGGCTTTGGACCCATCAGGGTCAATCTCAGAAATAGATCCTGCGAGTGCTGTAATGCCAACGTCCGCATCAACGATTGTACCCTTGTCCAAACCATCCTCAGGCGTCATGTTGATGGATCGAAGCTTCGTGGCTCCGTCGTGCTTTAAAAATGTATTAAAATTGGTCCGTAGCAATGCCAATGAAAGGTGCACAAAAAGTGTTGCTTGGAGCCCCCTTATTTATGAATCATTATCCGTCGTTACAATCGACTTCTTCGGTTGCATTTTCCTAGACTTCATATCCATCCCAAATCGACGTCAAGCCTGGTCGGTGGACTTATCTCATCACTCGAGAACCACAAAAAGCCTTCCGATAACTGTAGATAAGGTAGATAAGCTAGTACAGGATTGGATTTCTGTTCGGTCCGACCGAGCATCGGCCCGACCGAATGCCGAACATCGAGATGCCTTACAGGACATCAAGTGATAAAATATTCTGCATAGATGGATGCATGAATTCGTATTCAGCACAAAATAACTTTCGATGATTTGATATTTCTGACAATGGCCGTCGAAGTTCTCCAACCCGCAGATGTCATTGATCAGGTCGCCAAGGCCATTGAGGTGGCTGACAAGGATTTGCATTCACTGAATCACGAGGTAGGTGTTGAAATGTGTTTAAGGTAACTATATCTAATAATTTATGTAGATTTTCAACAATCCTGAGATTGCTTTCCAGGAGGTGAAGGCGTGCAAGCTTCTGTCTGATTGGTTCGAGGCAAGAGGTTGGGAAGTTAGCCGAGGAGTGTATGGCGTCTCAACAGCATTTGAGGCACGATTCTCCGTAAAGGAAGGAGGCCGCACAGTATGCTTTAATGCCGAATATGGTAAGCATTCAAATCTTGTTACGCATCCAAAATATTAGTGCTAAACAGTTGAAGACGCCCTTCCCGGTGTCGGCCATGCATGTGGGCATAATTTAATTGCGACATCCTCAATTGCCTCCGCCATTGGAGTAGAGGCTGTGATGAAAGCAAGAAATCTCCCTGGTACATTGATCCTGATGGGTACGCCCGCTGAGGAGTCGGCTGGTGGTAAATGGGTCATGGCGAAGAATGGCGCGTGGCGCGGTGTGGATGCGTGTGTCATGACACACCCAATGCCCACATTCAGCACACCCATGTGCTGCACTAAAGCGTCTTGGAAATTGAAAGCTCAGTTCCGAGGCGTGACCTCACACGCTGCAACCGCTCCTTTCAACGGTAAAAACGCCTGTGATGCAATTGTTCTGGCATATTCCGGAATCGCATTGCTACGGCAACAAACTAACAAGGGCGAAAGCATCCAGGGATGTATCCTCGAGGCAGGAAAAGCGGCCAATCTAATCCCAGACTTCTCGGAAGGCCTATTCAGTGTTCGAGCACCAACTATCCGACAGGCTGACGCGTTAAAAGAAAGGGTGGAAGCAGTTTTCCAGGGAGCAGCAAATGCTACTGGCTGCACAGTGAAGCTGGATTGGTAAGCCATCTTTTCATCACATCGTCATAGTATTATGGGGGAAACAGGAACTCTAATTCTGATCAATAATGATAGGTTTGCTCTGTACGAGAATGTTGTATCGAATGAGACCCTGGCAGAGCAATACAGACAATACATGATCCAATGTCTGGGCTTGACCCCGGACCAGATGCTGCCAATCGAGGAAGCCAAGACCGCCCACGACCAGCCTGGAAGCTCGTAAGCATACAAAATAATTTCCCCACACGAAGCTACTTTGCAAATCTAATTACTCTCAGGGATTTTGGAAGCTGCTCTCACATTTGCCCTGGTATCCAGGCCATGTTCGAAATTAAAGCCTCTGATCTTCCCCATTCTGTTGGATTCCGTGAAGCGGCCGAAGGCGAATATGCCTATACCGAAGCCATTCGCGCAGGCAAAGCGAATGCTTTAATTTGTTTGGATGTGCTTATGAATGACAGCTTCGCCGCGAAGATGAAGGCAGAATTTAAAGAAGCTATGAAAGAGGCCGGCCGGTGGTCGGAGGAATAATGTAATTAGTAAACATTTTGCTTGTCTTGCATGGTGAATAAAAAATATGTGCATTTAGAGATGGCAATGAGTTCTTCACATGCTAGAGGATGTCATTAAAAATCGCACCACACAGCATAAAGCTATTTCTTTCGCCCTATGCCTTCAAATCCGGGCAAAGACATCATTAAAGATGAAGTACGTGGATTAGATACTAAAATGTCAATTGTTGCATTGGAACACAAATGATCAGAAGAAGCTGGGTCTTTGCGTTTGTGTCGTTCGGAGACCGATGTTCTATTTCAGACAATCCAGAGAATGTACCATGGCTAGAATAGAGCTTGCTAACTGTTCATTAACCCGGACATGACACACAAAAGGATTTCTTAGTTTTTGTGGCGATTCAGCTATTTCAACCGCTTGAAACGGTATTATTAGCCTGTATTCATCGCTATTTCGAGCGTCGGCAACCCGATTCGGTCCGACCGACCGATAAAGCCGACTCACTTGAGTCGTCCATTGATGAGCAACCCCCACTGTTACAACCCGTCGATCAAACCCCTCATTTCTGTCACAATTCAATAAATAGAATATAAATGATATGCAATTCCCAGGGTTTTAGAAGATTAATCTACAAATCAGACTTTCGATTCACAAGGCTGGACTCGGGCACAATTTCACAGCCATTTACGCAATGACGCAATTAAGTTCGGAATTTATCCCTAGTGGAATTCAATCTGGATCAGCCATAAATGACCCAGCTGTGAGAATCATTTTAGATACAATTGATGGCAACGATGATCTTCTTTGGGGCATCAATCAAAAAGTAAGACATCACAACCCTCGAAAATTATGGCTGGAGGCATCGAATGGTACTAACCTTTGGCCAGATTCACCAGAATCCTGAGCTGGGCTACCAGGAATACAAGGCTCATGATAACATCACTTCCCTTCTCCAATCCCTAGGCTTCTCTGTAACGCAGCATGCCTTCGGTCTGGAAACCGCATTCGTTGCAGAGTATGGATCTGGTGGTCGCGTGCTTGCCTTCAACGCAGAATACGATGCTCTTCCCGGAATAGGTCACGCTTGCGGCCACAATTTGATTGCCATGATGTCGATTGGGTCCTTCCTAGGAGTGGCCCAGGCTTTAAAGAAGCATCAGGTTCCTGGCCGGGTACGTCTTGTGGGAACTCCAGCCGAGGAGGGCTTGGGTGGAAAGATTAAGATTGTTGAGGCCGGGGGATTCAATGATGTTGATGCCTGTCTTATGACGCACCCAGGACCCCCCGATGCGTGTGAAGGCTTCACTGGCGATGCATACATGCCCACACTGGCAAGTCACAAAATGAAAGTTCAGTATACTGGGCAATCAGCCCACGCTGCTGTTGCACCCTGGGAGGGTGTGAATGCATTGGATGCAGTAGTGCTCGCGTACAACGGCATCAGCGTCTTACGGCAACAGATCCACCCCACTAATCGCGTTCATTGTGTGATATCTGACGGTGGTACGCGTCCAAATGTTATTCCTGGCACAGCAACTCTTGATTGCTACGTTCGAAGTCCAAACCTCAAGGAGGCGAACGGCCTTTTGCAGAGAGTTAGGCGCTGCTTCGATGGTGCAGCTATACAATCAGGATGCGAAATCGATTTCGAACTGTGAGTATTTTTTCAACATGATGCGCGGAACTTCAAAATTTGTGGACTAAAACATTCGCAGATACAATACGTATGCTGACCTCCGACCTAACAAAACCATCTGCACTCTTTACGCCGATGCAATGTCAGGCATTGGCTCCAAAGTAAAATGTGACCTCACCTCTTCAGGTGTACCAGGCTCAACAGACCAGGGTAAGTGGATTCGTGCTCAATACACGCCACCGACCATAGCTCAAGATAATCATAGGCAACGTATCGTATGAATGCCCTGCGATGCAATCCTACGTTAGCATACCGGCCGATTCGGGATGCAAGAACCATACACCAGGGTTTACAGCCGCCGCTAGCACTAGGGAAGCTCACAATCTTTGTTTGGATGCTTCCAAAGGCATGGCCGTTGCTGGATGGAATATTCTTGTGAATGACTCCGTCGCAGCTAAAGCGAAAGCGGAATTTGACCATGACGTAAGGAACTTGAGTTAATCCGAGGACTACCGGTTAATGACGGGCGCGACATGGCGAAACGCGTCAACACACCACGAGTCTGGAATAGCGGGTAGTAAGAGCGCCATCCGAACATTACTTTACATTTTGCTAGAATGACGACCCATATCCACTCATAAATATCAACAAAAATCATAAATATTTATCTTATCATATGATAACGACAATAATGAAATTTCCAAGCCTGCACAAATGTCAATATCAATAAATGCACCCGGATCTCTAGGCTGTGTGTTTACGCTGCAAAACGTAAGGCCCACCTACCCTGTAATTGCAAGAATAGAGTGAAGTGCCATCGACTTAATAGTAATCTATTCTTGCATCTTTCATAACAATCCTACTAGACTAATCACAATAGTGAGCTATTTTATGTGGCCAGATAACACGACTTCCAGCGGACTTCATGAGCTAATACCCTAATTGCAAGCACGATAAACTAATGGCAATGACACCCATGTTTAAGAGCAGTTGGCTAATTCACCCATAATGATCTCCTGAGGATAAATTCCTCACAATCCGAATTATGCTTGGTCCAATACATTGCTAGATACAAGGATCTTGACGGCTAAGAGGTTGCAGTAATTCTTTGGCACACACCACTTTAAGTGCTGTGTCTTTCCAAGTTCTCAGGTAACGTACTAGGTATGGATTTATCTTCTAATACCTAGTTCTATTAGTTTTGAGATTTCGACATTTGGCCTATCTAAGGCTGGATTAAAAAGATTCCGCTGAATTCCTACATTAAAGACACATGACCTTGCCTCGGGTTCTTCTTCCTCTGCAAACGGGTTAATGCCCCCATGGTAAAAGAACTCAGATATCTCATGATCAACGTCAACAATGGGTGGCTCGCCATTTGGTTGATATATACGAATAATAATCTTGGGCCTTTCTGTGACAGGCTTCTTATGCCATTCCAATGTTCTTTGCATATCGTTGAGCAAGTCCCCATAATTACCCGATGCATGGAAAAATAGAAAGCTGAGTTCGATCGACCGAAGTGTAGATGGTAATGTAGCGATAAATGCAACCAAATCCTCTTGCTTGACAAAAAGACGTGACAAGCCGAAATGCTGAAGATGTATCCATGTTTGAAGCGGAAATATGGTACGCAGAGGAATAAAGTTTTCCTCGTCATGCAGGTCCTGGTCAATGTTGGTAGAAAGACTGAAATGCCGCAGACTGGTAGCTTTGGCCAGTGATATGCGCAGATGACCGCTACGGAATGCGTGCCAATTTTCTGTGCACTGCCCAAGCACATGGAGTGCCAGGTCAAGACGCGATAACCCAGGTTGGGCAAAGATATCTGTCAGATGCGCATACTCTTCGTTGTCAGCATGGTCAAAAATGCGGCAGTTCAACCCTGTTAAAAGCCAGCCGACATTGACAACAAACTCCGAGATGTTGTGAAAGGTTTGTTTGTGCTCGCGAAAGTGGTTAGCAATGGCACGAGTAACTAAACGGAAACCTCGCCATCGGTTTTTGACCTCCTCGCTGACCCAGGGTTTGACGGGCGGGCAATCAGAGCGCAAGTTATCTTTCTGCGGCCAGCCACGGGGGATCGGATAAATGAACCCATATGGTAGGTTACGAATCATGGGAGTCTCGTAAAAGGGGAAAAACGGATCTCCATGAGCGGCAGGAGTCAAAGTTATCCTCTGTAGACGAGGAAAGCGCTTCAGGCCACGCTGAAGCGCTTTGATGTCGCCGTCAGTCTTGATGACCTTATCTTGGTGTCTCAATAACATCTGATAGTGCTTGTATGAAGCCTTCATGTCCATTCGGGAAGCCAATTGCCTGGTCACTTCAAGATGATCAGGGCGTTCTACATCGTATCGTTGATAACGTTGCAAGTCCGTGGTGATCATGTGGTACATGCGCACATACCACTCAGGAATACCTTTGGTGAGCTGGCTCGGAATTTCATCAAAGCCATAACCGGGTCTGCTCCGGCGATCGACATATTCGGGCAAACGGGCGTCGTCATAAATGATCTCGATAACCTTGTGCCGAAATTCATCATGTTTTGCTATAGCGTTGAAAACTTGGATATTGGTAGGGTTGGGTGACAGAAAAACACGATCGAGACGCAGATGCGCATTATCCCTGAGGCGTGTGCATGTCAACCGTACGTTCTTGATGTCACGATTGGGTAACTGGGAGAACACGACTCTCAGCAGCTCGGTTGGAAGCGAAATGAGGGTGGACTCAGTTGATTCGATTTGCTAAATTTCCATTTCAAAAATGAAACCAGGGCCAATGGTTCGAAAGTGAGGGGATGGTTTTTAAATATGGGAATGTAAAATAGCGGCAATATGTAGTAGAGACCTGAGATTACAATTGAAGAAATGTTAGTTGGGGCGTGGCGCACCTATTTTTTGTAGCTGCTTGTGGAGTGAACACAATTTGCAAAAGAGGGGTATGGGACGCCACTCCCCACTCTTACACCGATCTCATTTCAACTAGGAGCAACGATGCCTGTTGCCTAAGCTAGTCAATAGTAGCCTGAGAGGCGGCAAGAGAATTATCCAGTCATGTTACTACATCCTAGCGAGTTAAGCTAATTTACCCCGAATTTCCCTATACCCAACAAAAGCAAGAAGCTATAGTTAGTTATTGCCTCGTTAGTACCTCATGCGCCGATGAGTTTATGCGATGGCCACGTGGACATAAACATTTGCTTCCAAACCTGTACAGTCTGTCTTGATGGCAGGGTTCCAACTGTATAAATCCTTCAAGCTGATGCCTTTATCATTAGCAATCGTACAACAACCATCGCCAGACTGAAAGTACTGGAATTCCGTACTACCGCTAACCATGCCAGCCTGCGTGAGCGTTGGTGTCTAACCCGCTCCACCACTTGTGGTGGCTTGAATCTATGTGCTGCATGCTGGCTGTCTAGCTGTCGGCATGGTGCTGCTGGAGTGAGTAGAGGTTGTACTAGAGGCTGTCGTCATTGCGGATGCGTCGAAAAAATCGATATTATCTTCTCCGATTGAGACACAGTAGTAAGTCCCTATAGTCATGCCAGTGCAATCACTTTTGACCGAAGGGTTCATATGATAGAATTTCTGAAGGTCCAAATGCTTTGTGTTCAACAAACTTTTGCAAGTATGAAAAGACTTTGGCTGAAACCATTCGGTGCAATTCTCGATTTCTCCATCTGCTCGTGGGCTAGGAGGAGCAATAGGATCATTTTGAGGGACTTTGAAACTCAGTATCCTACTCCATAACCACATATTTGGAGACCAAGGAGGGGAATTAAGAGATTTATAGGGTCAATACTAACCTGGAGTAGGAGACTGGAGGGCAACACAGTAAGATACACTCTCCGAGATGGTGCAGGGGTACGAGTAGGCACTGCCGGAACTGAGAGTTGCGGTTGTATCTTCAGCTAGGGAAGGGTTCCAAAGAACAAATTCCTTTCAATGTTAGTCACTACTTTTCAACTTGACAGACAAAGAACAAACCTCGCGAGTAATACCAAGAACTCTGACCAGAGCCCAGCAGCTTTCCAGATCTGATGTAATAGCCATATCGAGGAAATACATGTACCTGATAAGAATGCAAGATTAGTGACCGATGAGGACTTCTCAAAAAGATTGACGGCGCATTTCGTAGGCGGCATCTATCTACTCACCGATAGCAATCATCCCTCGTGTTTTTCGCAAGAGGGATAATTGGCGCTGTGTTGACATATTTGTCAAGAGGATTGCCAAGCCAAGGCAAGTCTGTGGTAGGCGTCTGGATAAATTCTTTAGATGAGATGGGAGGTAAGTACCCGGGATATGTTGATATATATCCCACGGGTCTGACACAATAATTATGCTCAGTGTAGAGATTGGTACAGTTCTCCCAAACATGCGGATTCAAGAAGATGCTGTATTTCATATGAGTCGTTGTTCGAAATTATAGGACCTCAAAGCTGACTCACAAGTCTTTGAGTGTGATGCTGTATTTGGTGGTGAAGAAGGCGCAATCTTCACCAGCCTGGACGAGATGATACTCTGCACACCTAGATTCTGTGTTTTCGGGAGTTGGAGCCGGAACAGGACTGGAAATAGAATTAGCACCGAAGGTATTGTCGTATTTTTGAGTAGGATTTTATCTAACTTACGCAGTAGTAGTCACAATCTCTAAGGGGCTTTGGGCAGTTGCCCGGATGGCGATATGGACTAAGGGGTCGCTGACACAAATGTCCTGTCCCAAAAACTCCTTCAAATTCCTAAAAGTAAATGATTAGATTGTTTAAAATATTGGCAGAAAGGAAGTTATGAAAATGAAAACTTACGAGCACTGTAGATTTATGCCTCGATTCCAAGAGATAATCTGGGCATAGGTAGCATTGTAACTCTTTGCAAGGCTTTTGCAGCTGTCATCCAACTGCACTGTATGGATTTCGCAGGATTCGAATACTTCACTCTGAGTCAACGCGCTCGATATCAAGATAATATTCGAGAGTAAAGATAAAAGAGGGCTCAAAATTGAACGTTTCATATTGACTCAGGGCCGAAAAAAGAAGAAATGGTTAATCAATGACAGGTATGAAAGAATAAGGCTGCCAGAGTTGCAAGACACAGAATTCAGTGGAGAAGGAGATTTAGTCAAGCTTGCACACAATCGGCTTTTTCGGGCGGATCTTTGGAATCAAGTCCGTAGACTAACGTGCCGCTCTGTTGGCCGAAAATTGAATACTGCGTCGTGATGTCGGACTAGCAGCAGGAGTCAGGATGCGCGACCAATTTTGGCATGAAGCTGAGATGTTTTTGACGCGCTGTCGGGTGGTAATTTTTCATGAAGCAAGTGTCTGCCTTGTTGTCTCAATTCAACGTGGATATGGTGTTGTTGTCCCGTGAAAAAGGTTCTCACGCTAAGTGTTAGCGCTCGCACTACTCACGCATGTTGGTTCAACCTCGTTGGTTTTTTTCCCCTGAATCTTGTACTAAATTTTATGCGAGTGCAAGAAAGTTTGAACATACATTTTGCACTTGGTCAAATGTCTGTTTCATATTTGGTTAACTGAGAAGACCGACTACTTCGCCCAGGCATCAGTAGATACCACTGGGTAATTAATATTTTTGTAAACAGACAGCTGATCATGATCAGTGGGATGTTCACGCATCTTAGCACTATTCAAGTTTAAGTATCAGTTGCGCTGAGGATTAATAGAAGCTCTAACATGTTTAAAATGGTATATCATCTATTGCATTAATCTTTATCCGAGGCAACTCTTAGCATCTGTTGCAAAACACATCTGTGGATAGCAATGTTTGAGAGCCCCTCGGAGCAAGCTACACACGAAGTTGTGGCATACCGGATTCACTTCTAATCAAACGGAACCTCCGATTTTCTTTCCCAATTAACTCAAATCAAACAATTCAATTTTTGACCTGCTTGCATTTTCGTTTCTATTTTCTAAATACTGTTTTGGATTTGACGTTTATTTCCTGACGTTGGCCTACCCTACATGTCCTATTTTGAACTTTATTACGTCATCAATTTCCAAATCCCTTTTGAGGATATAGCAAGGCAGCCAGCCAGGCGAAAATGCCAAGAATAACACGATGACTAGAATATAAAGAGGCACAAGCCGAAGGCCGGAAAGGCTGGAGGGAGCTTCACATTTGTGGCATTGCCGTCTACAGTGCATGCACTAACTAGTCTCATGTTTGAGATTATGCCCGTGCATTCGGTTTCGCACAAGACAGAGCGCTACTGCAATGCATGAACGCAGAGGTAGCCTTCGCGCAGGATGTTCTGAGCGTCAATGAGCCGTGCTATTGATTTTGTCGGGTGTACCGAATATTCCGCCAAACCTTCTTGTCGCCTTAGTGCATTGTTGAAGCAGTCAAGATGAGATGAAGGTTTCAAGCGCTGGAGGGTTAAATTTCCACAGAGTCCGTGTGGTGTTTTTATGAACAAAATAACGTCTAGTAGTGGACCCTGTTATTTTATGCCACGGGGTCCCATGGGGTCTGCGCACGTTTTGGGATAGAGTTGGCAGCTGAGGCACCCAAAATAAGTTCTTAACTTCTGACAGATTACCTAGTAGGGAATTGAAGTAGACCTAGTGGTTTCATATTATGGGTTAACCGTCGGAGCATTTTCAAATAGATAATGATAATTCTCCGACTATGACGTCTTTAGAGCCGCTGCTTCATCCCTTTCGGTGAACGACACGACTGCACTCAGATACCAAGCAAAGCACCTTGCCAAGCCCAAAGCCCCGAGTTTAGATGCAGTATTCTCTAGTGGAATCACGTAATTACACTGAAATTTCTAATTATTTTATATAACTAAAGTGATATTATTCTTTCAGCATCTGGGTTGAGGGTATGAGGGCTGGATGAAGGAGGCAGTGCACCTTGGTGAAGCATGACAACGCTCAACCGGATGGTATTAAAGTTTTGAGTTTGCGCTTAGCCTGTAATAATTAAGGCTGACTGCTAGGCTAGAACACAGTAAAGCCGCATTTCGCCGCATGATATGGCCGTTGCGTTCGTCAGCTGGCTGAGTGGCGGTATGCGAAATGCAGTCATGGCGTTGCCCACGGACAGTTATTTTTATCCCACCAGGCAAAGTACAGTAGATAGAATGATCTTTGATAATAAAACTCAATGACTTGAGACCTTACACAACACTTATAAATATACCATCGCTCGCCCTGCAGAACCAAGAACTCATCCACAACACAACACAAACACACTTGCAATCCTACACTTTCAACTTCACATCTAAAACAGTTTTACAACCTACCACAAGGTATGCATTAGAGTCGAACCCGATCAATTAACTTCGCTAACTGTATTATTCAGGTCCAACACCAACCGTCAACATGCGTTTCAACGTCATCACTATGGTCATTGCCCTGACTTTCGCTGCCACCGAGGTTGCTGCGGCTCCAGCTCCCCAGAGCATTCAGTGCATACAATGCAACAGCTTTCAGGATCCCTCTCAGCGCCAAGCATGCAAGAACCTCCACTGTTAATGTTTCTATCACTGGGAATCCAGGATACAATATGGAGGTGACTAGATGAGAGGAAATGTTTAATTCCAGTGTTCGGGCCTTTTGGGCTTCCCTAGTGTTTTAGAATCCATGCCAACGCACACGGGGCCTCTGCGGATGTGTGCCTTGAGCGGTCATTGAAGAACCTACACGATTTGTGCATTTGGGCAGATAGAGAATAGAACCTCGAAATTTTTACGACCTCTTTTGAAGATCCTCCATTTCTAGCCCTAACGTATTTATTAGGTCAGACTCTGGATGAATACTTACATTCCAAGGCCAGATGACTGTTTTCCAACAGAACAACCAAGCTGGACACGTCTAGAAGACTTGGTATGTAAAAAAAAAAAAAAATCTATTCTAAGACAGTATCTTCTTTATCTTCCGGATTGAATGGGTTTTCCACCTCCGTTATCTCATCTCTTGGTCTTGTTGTAAACACAAATATCCCGACCCGTCGCCAGCATCCTTTCTTAGTAGACGGCACCACAACTAATCCTGCGTATTGCCATTCAGGGTTCATTCCCATTTTTCTAGAAGTTGCCTCGTCATACTTGATTTCCTTCCCATCATCTAGTGCCGAGGCACAAAAGTAGATTAAAATCATGCATGCCCCCGTAGGAGGCTCCGACCCTGGCAAGAGTTCCCAATCGTCATGGCAATAATCCATGGCTTCTCGAGAGTCCTGCCAGCCAGCGTCTCCTAGGACATAACGCCCACGTGGAAGAACCCTAAGAACATCCTCATCCCACAATAATGTGCAAGGAATCTTTCGTGTTCTGAGCGTAATAGATAGACCCTTGAAATCATAGAGGAGGGAGTCGGGATCAGACGCAAGATTTGGGTGGTAGAAGGAGATGATTCTGGCCTTGTATAGTGCAAAAGACGATCTAGCGCACATAGATAAGCATATTAGAAAGCCTACAGCGTCAACCTGCGCCGCCGTTACATCGGGTATTGTTGGGACCGAGTACCATGACCAACTGGGAGCTACAACTTGCATTTTCTTCTTCCGAAGGGAAAAGTCCTGAAAATGAGACGCGGAATTATGCCAAGGAGGCTCGATATGCCACAGCAGCCCTAGCTCGGCAAGCTCTCTCCAGATACCGGCCAAGTACAAATAATTAGTCTGTAGCTGAATTGCTCGAGCAACACCCGCGAAGGCCATGATGCGACCCGTCTCGTACGTCAAGCTGCCCAGTCGGTATGCCTGAACGAGAGAGAACCACTGCTCTGTTAAAGTCCTGACTATATCGGACTTGGGCTGGTTACCCACAGAAAATACAGAATAAAATTCGGCTTTGCTGCCTTCGCTCATGACAACGGGGCCATAGAATTCATCGTCGACGGCTTCACAACATTCCCAATAAAGGATGTCCGATCCGTAATAGATGTTGCGGCGGCACAGCAGGCGTTCTTGAAAGACCCATGCTCGGGATAGCAGAGGCCAATTTCCCTTGTACGAATTCGCGACCAATGCCTTCTCAGCGGAGGTTCTGTTGTTTGGATGACCAGCGAAGGTGTCTTGTTGTCTTCAGGATCCGATGAATTTGGAGGTATTCGACAAGGTAGGCTAATCCTAGGATCGCGGACATGTCGCTTTGTCGATCCGTTTGATGGTGGATAAACGTATGAGATGTTGCAGCTCGTTCTTCCGTAGACATCAGACATCTTGCGAGCTTCCCTCTTCCAATCCTCAGCTGAATCCTGAATAATGCAGAGAGAATCTATCCAGATATACTGAAATACCAAAATTCTCGTGATCCGGATCGCTTCCAAGTATTTGGTGGGAAGCAATGCCACGGGTATCTCAACTTCAAAGTCCCTTATGGTCCCCTGTGTCAATCGAAGGCAGGCGCTCGGGTCTGGACCCCACATATGACTAAGTGTGGTATACTCAAGCTGACCATTGTCTTTGACAGACTTCAGTTTGATCATATCTCCTGCAGATCCAGTAGTCTTGAAGGTAACTGCTGAGCTGGTGAAACTAGCTGAGGAAAGTCGATGCACTTTTTGTGGCTTTTGGTGCATTCTTGGTACCTGCTCTGGATATAAGAAAGTTTCATATCGTGTTTCGAGGACAGAGGCTCGGGCGTGTCCTTCAGTGATACCTGGTTGACATTTGGATCTGGACTTCATGTCAGCAAGTCCATAGACTTTTAGTCCTTGATCTATACTCACTAGATTCTTGGTAAATGTACAATTTTCCCAGAGATAACTTTTGATAAACTTGGACATCGGGGATCCACATCTCGATTACCCCGAGTTCCCCACTGCTTAATATTAGCACCATTCTACCAGAAAGTCAGATTTAGGGGAATTACACAAGAGGAGGAACAAGGCTCTGCCAACCAGCCTTTAATAAAGATATCAGACCTACTTTTCGATCCTCCACAGATGGATTTCTCGCACGTAGGCAAATAACGACTTTGCCGGGAGAGAGAAATGGCTTGCTTGGATCCATCATGTAGCCTCCCGCGGGGTGCCACAACAGAGCGCAAAGGTGGCAACCCGAAAGGTAACCTGACTTCAATTCATTACTGGAACCAAAGCAGTGGCTTTCTTCCGTTCCATGTTTGAGATATTTGAGTCGGTAAAAGTCTGAAAGCATGGAGGATTCGTCCCGGAAGCGTGTACATTTTGAACAAAGCTGATGTAGATCAAGCACGGTGTCCTCAGGTACTTGATCCTGGTAACGGACGCTATTGTTCGTTATGACTCTAAACATATCGAGAAATTGAGGGGGTGTCTTGATTCAAGTTGATCCCAAATTAGGGATATCGGTATGAGAGGGATAAAATTAGGACGAAGGTCACGGCGCTTACAGGCGGGGTTTCTGAATACCTCGATGTGATAGGATGGCGCCAGACATCTGATAGGTAGCGCGACTAGGCAGCTAAGGCCCCCAGGCAAAGTACAAATGCAGAACCAGGTTTTCCCAACGCAGTTATTGAACTTCTCGAGTCCCAGATTCTCTTCATGTGAGAGATGTATGTAACATAAAGAATAGGTCTACATCAATTTTAATTTTCTTATATATTCAATTGAAGCGTAAAAATGTCATGAATTTGTTTAAATTTTGATTCGCAGATACATGCTATCACTAGCTATAGAGGTCACAGGGTTACATTTGGAAGCTCTTGTCCTCTCAATTGAAGGGTCTATCTAGGTCTCTTATACCTGCTGTTGCTAATCTAGCTGTTGTGCGGTCCGTTGACCCGGCTGCGGTCCGTTGACTCTATTCCGGTCCGATGAACCTTATTCCAGTCTGATGCCTTTGAGGCCGGCCGTGGCAAACCCAGTAGCGGTTAGATGGTCTCATCACCTAAGTCGTCGTTATTTGTATGTGAATTTGGGCTGCACGCGGCTTGGAGCCTGTTGGTCTGATCTGGCCGTTACCGCGTTGGTTAGGCTAGGCTATTGAAGCTACCTACAGTGTGTGACACATGCGAATTTCTGCCAGAAAGCTACTTGCTATATGAAATGGGTTCCATCACACTATTGGAATGAGGTTGGTCTAAGCAACTGGGGGAGTTTGAAATAACAGATTAAAAGTAATTGCGTGGAATGGTGTACCCATAACACTAAGCAAACACTCGACAACGAAGCTTTTCATTTTTTATATTCAGTAACTGGCAAGGCTTAGTGCTTCTATAAGATACATATGGAAATATTCACCTGGGATCTAATTGGGCACATCTTCAAGGACTAGACACTGGCAAAAAAGCATTAATAGTCTTTTTTTAGTTCAACAATCGTTCTTATTAAACACAATCAATTGTATAATAAAGCTGTATTAGAAGGAAAGAAAAGTCGATAGAGCATGTCTCAGGATTCAATCTGGCTCTCGGAAACCGAGAACTTCCATCATACCGAGCACGAATCTCAGTGGCCGGAGCCCACTTAACCCAAAGTCTTGTTCAACCAGGCATGAATGGTCCTGGAAAGCTCCTGTCCAGCACCAGTCTGGCAGTGGAAGCCAGCAACCCCCTTGAAAGTATGCAGAGTAGCCCAGTCGCCGAGCGCGTCCGCCACCTTCTTCGGCTGTCCCTCGTAAGTGCTCTCTAGCTCGGCATCACCAACAAACACGGGGATCTTGATCTTGTTAATAAAAGACTTCACGGTGTACTCCTTGCTCTTGGTCAAGAACTCAGAGGGCGAGTGCGTGTTGAACGCCCACAGGCCTTGGTCGATGCCCCAAGCGGTGCCGGTGGAGAGTTTTCCAGCCTCTCGGGCTGAGAGAATGGTATCGTCAAATTGCGAGTAGTTGCCCGCCTCGTAGATCTCGAGCAACTCAGACGGCAGCTCGTTTTCGTACCCAGCATAGTTGTCCCAGATACCGTCGATCAAGACCGCTGCAGACAGGCGGGGCTCAAAGGCTGCGGCACGGGCAGCCAGGTAGCCGCCGAGGGAGTTGCCGAGGAGGACAAGACGGCTCTCGTCTACAACATCCTTCTTTTCCGAAAGAACATAATCCACAACAGGGGTAGCAACTTTCTCCCAATCGGAGATGAAACCAATATTTTGGTTACGACGCACAGTCTGTTGTCCGGGGCCTTCGTATGTAATACAGTTCCATCCTCGGGCTAGAGCAGGCGCAACAAAGTTGTGGTAAGAGTCTTCCTGCGCAGCGTCAAAGCCATTGCCGATGATCATAGTCGGCAGCTTGTCATGCTTGTTCTCCGAAGCCGAGTACCAGATAGCCTCGACGGTAAAGTTGCCCTTGGTGGCCGGAATGCGGATGCGCTTGCCAGGAATAGGCAAAGCAGCTATACCCTTGTCGAACGCCGCAATCTGCTCAGCCCACAGGCTGTTGATGAGCGGATTGCTCCAGTTGCCGTGGAGGTAGTTGTCAGCCTTGCGGAAATACCCAGCTGCAGAGAACCACGTCTCCCTGACATTGACAGGGTCGTAGGCATTCTCCGGGTCTTCAGCCTGAGCCTTGGTGTCGTAGGCAAGCTTATAGAGGACTTCGCTGAAGGATGTCATGTTTCCGGCTTGGATGCTTTTGGCTGCGGCAAGAACGGGCCCGATGTCAGCTCCTCCAGTGATGGACTCGCCGAGAGGAGTCAACAGGTCGAAGTTCATTGTTGAATCGTTGCTCAACAGCAGCATGGGGCTGTTGGTGGTGTCATACGCTGCCGACGCTATACCAGAATACAGCAGAGCGGCCAGAAGTGGGCCAGAGTAGGCGGAGGAGTGCATCTTCATAGCGAATTATGAGTGAAAAAAAAATGTCAAGAAAATTGTGATGTCTTTGTTGTTTGTGAATTATCTGATGTGTCTGAATGATTTCTCGTTTCCGTCTTCCTTCCATCTCTTCTTCTTATACTTGTTCGATTCTCTTAGACGTTCGGGGCGATCAAGGCTCAAGTGATCCCGAATTGACGTGCTACGTAATTGGGCCCATCACAGACTAAACCGCATCGAGTGGGCGTTTTGCGACGAGATCTTCTGATTGATCGCTATCGCTAACTGAGCTGCGCCTCATTACGATACCCATTACCATAAGCCTCGACCCACAACAAGCTTATTTATTAACTTCGCCCACCCGTCGCAACCGCATCTCTCTTTTCGGCATCGTTGCCATCGCAATAGTCAACCCTGGGTGTTCCCAAGGTTGCGTGACGTGCAAGAAAGGCCGCGTTAAATGCGAGGCAAAGCATGAGCGTGATAGCGCCGAGGTGTCAGCAAATTAGTGGATCTTTCGCCACTCGTACCACTGTGACGCGAAGCCCGTCGGGGGCGCTGGTGTTGGCAATACTCTCCTCATGTTCACCATCGATTGCGAGGGGATCCCCAACGAGCGGTCAGAATGTGTCAAGCTTCGAACAATTATGAGTCTGAAATTGCAAAAACCTTCAGGATTTGAGAATACATATATTAAGGCTAGAATGGTGAAGTAATTGGGAAGAAAACCTTTGGCATGGTCCGAAATAAGGCATAGGACATACTGGGTTCCTTATAGGGCATTCTGATTCAAATTGCGGCCTCATTCAGGCAACTCAGCCCGATCGCAGCGGTATCACAACGGTAGCTCAGCACAAAGTGGCAGGACCTCAACTTTAGAGACGGGAATGCATTTTAGTACGCTCGAGTCTGCTCTCTGAGTATTCCGGCATTAGTTTGGTGTTCACTTGGAACTGTACCAAATTGTGAATGCCCAAAAGGGCAGAATATAGCTGATTTTTATTTCACATTTTGCAACAGAACTTTCCGTGCCTGACTGAGCTACACATCGAGATGAGCATTGGTTTTACTCTTACCATTGGAGTGAATAATAGCGATGATAGGGAAAATTTCTTAAACTTCAATATAGAGAATTATAGAGTTGAATTATTACTTTAGTATCATTTTTCCTCATCTGATTTTGTAAAATGCAGGTGTTGGATATTTAGGGTACGTCTGACTCTGGGCTGGCGACTGATGCGGTCAGCTGATTGGTTAGCTAGATCGCTTGTTTGGGGCGACGGAACCGCATCGTCCAGGTGGCCGAAATACAACATGCATGCATCCCTCTTACAAATAAATGAGTTTTTTTTTTTTCTACATTAAGATGACCTTCATTCCTGATCTGGTCAAACAGACCTGGATTGGTCGGTGCAGCATTTCAATATATTTTGGTCAAGTTCAATGGCTACGTGCGAACACATTATCTCGTTAATGCTTTCCAGATGAATCTAAAGCACAGTATCATCATCAATAGCTGACATTTCTCCTTCTACCAAGAATGATCTGAAGAACTTGAAGTGCACGTTGATCTCGACCAAGGAATGTGGATGATATCACCCTTTTGGTGCATCCATTTCCTTTTCCTTGTCAGAAGACCTGTCGTTTTATAATGGCCAAACCAGGTCAGTAATAGTGTCTAATGTAGATGCTAGAACCACACCTTTACTGACTTTTGCCTAAATACGAAATAAACTTCATATTTAGGCTTGATTTGGAAGCAGCTCGTATCTGATAAAATCACGGCAAATAAGTGTAAACCAATCGCATCATTTCGCTTTTGGGAATTCTACTGTGGGCGCATTGGCTTCTTCTAGCCGCTCAAATAGAGACTCAAGCGGCATGTTGAAACCATCATCGGAGCATAATCAGCCGTCGCGTTGCGAACTACAAGGGGTCGTAGGGGTGGACCCGCTGGATGAACCATCCCTGCAATATGGGGGAGGTTGACCCGCTCCACAGAAATAGAAGGGATGGAACACATCTTCCTTGCGCCATGTGCTAGTTAGTTTCAAGGGGCCGGAAAATTGTCATTTCGTTTCGCTCCAATGTCCATTGTGAGTGTTGAAAGGTGAATGCGACTATAAGAGCCCGTCCATCTTGGAGTTTTGGAATTCAGTTTCACAAGCACATCCACACTCGAGTCGTCGCAGAAAAAAGATCATCACCATGAAGCTCCAGAACACTGTTTCGACTGCTGTATCCCTGCTCGCATCCGCGTCAACTGTCTTGGCGGCCTGCAGTCTGCCGTCAAAGTACACCTGGACATCGTCAAATGCGCTGGCAACGCCAAAATCAGGCTGGGTATCGCTCAAGGATTTTACCCACGCTACCTACAACGGCAACCATCTCGTGTATGCAACGACGCATGATACTGGAACGAGCTATGGCTCTATGAACTTTGGCCTCTTCTCGGACTGGTCCCAAATGGGCTCTGCATCTCAGAATGCAATGAGCACCGGTGCTGTTGCTCCCACGCTATTCTACTTCCGGCCCAAGAACATCTGGGTCCTTGCCTATCAATGGGGCCAGACGGCATTTGTATACCGGACCTCGAGCGACCCCAGCAATGCGAATGGCTGGTCATCGCCACAGCCACTCTTTTCTGGAAGCATTTCTAATTCCGGCACGGGGCCCATCGATCAAACACTAATTGGTGATGGCACCAACATGTATCTCTTTTTTGCAGGCGACAACGGCAGCATTTATCGGGCCAGCATGCCTATTGGCAACTTCCCTGGTAGCTTTGGCTCAAACTCGCAAGTCGTCATGAGCGACACACGCAACAACTTGTTCGAGGCGGTCCAGGTGTATAAGGTTGACGGCCAGAACCAGTACCTCATGATTGTCGAGGCGATTGGATCCAACGGCCGGTATTTCCGCTCCTTCACTGCCACTAGTTTGAGCGGTTCGTGGACAGCACAGGCTGCGACAGAGAGCAACCCATTTGCTGGTAAGGCTAACAGCGGTGCTACTTGGACCAACGACATCAGCCATGGAGATTTGATCCGTAGCAACCCGGATCAGACGATGACCATTGATCCATGCAACCTGCAGCTTCTTTATCAGGGACGAGATCCCAGCTCCAGCACCAGCGACTACAACCTGCTACCTTACCGACCGGGCTTGTTGACTCTCAAGGCTTAGTGGAGTGAATTTTGGTTCACCTTTAGGCGCAGCCTCTGTTTTTAAGTGATGTTTGCTGTGGAGAACACAAGTTGAATAGGCATTTCACCCGTTTTTGCACGAGAAGAATAAAACTCCATTTTTCTCATTCTGTGGACTCGGTTCTATTCTATTGTACATACTTTAGGTAAATAAAAATTGCATATCTTACTGCACGTTTACTGCCTCGTGCTGTGAATTCTTCTTGGTTGTGCAGCATTACTATCATGCCGTGATCCGAACTTAGCTAGTATTTGGCAAACAGGGGGTCCGGATTATCGTACCGAGAGCCCTGTGCCCGAGGATCCGAATCAACCGATGGCTTGAAACTTGGTGTGGAAATTAGGGGAAAGTGTGGGTCACCAGGTTCAATGCTACAGTACCTTTCGGAGAAAAGAATAAATTTTCCGTAGATGTTGCAGCATGAAACAGGAGTTACCCCATTTGAACATATAGATCAAGATTCATTTTTGATGGCCAATTGATGTGACTGTGAAGTATGTGGAAGTATTGAGACACAATACCACATTCGTGATTTATTACCAAGTTCATTAATTTATGAGATTAATTCTTGGGATGTCATTGCCAAAAGCCACGGAATTCACTAATAGATAAACTGCCCATATTTTTGTAAAGTGATGAATTGCCACTGAGTATCTATTCTCTCACCATGTTGACAGCACAAATCGCTCCACCCGACCACGAAGGAGGCCCTATTACTCGGTATTCATAGGATATAGGCAGAGCTTCGAGTTATCGGTGTCGGTACAATCTTTAAAACATGTATTATATATCTTTAGCTACTCCTAGTAGTCTAGAGCCGAGATAGTCATCTTTTCTTTTTGCAAAAAAAAGGAGGGAAGATACAATCGCTGGATATGGGGTTAATATCAAGTCAGATGTCGATTTATTCAAATTACATTCTTACTTGTATAATTATACCCCTTTGAAGTCATGCTGTGTGTAGATTGTTGGTGGTAGTGTTTCTCTTTCTTTTTCATTACTATAATTCCATGCAGCTATATGACCCGCGTGACTTGTCGAATCTAATGCCAATAGGTCGTATATTTGCGATCATTCTGCGTCTAACCACGCCGTGCCCATTCTGGGATTAGTAAGCAAAGTGCAGCCGGTCACCATCTGAGGGACATGTGTGGGCGGGACTTAGAACCTAGCAAATGGAGCCCCGATAATTATATTTAAAAGAGAATCCGAAAATTTATTGCATGAAGAAATCATGTGAATCTTTGTTCCCGTATGAGCGCAAACAGCCAATGTTGAGAAGCTGTATTTCCATAGACAATTGACACAGGCTTCATCGAGATCGTACAATGCCATCTCCGACGTCTTCCGCAACACAGATTGCGAGAAATCAATTTCAACAGACTGGAGTTGTTACAAAGTTTAACGTTGCATTACATAATGTAATTTACATGTTTGAAGAACTGAATACTTCTTCTTTCTAAAGTGTTTGTGCGTCCGTCCATCCTTACTTCTCTTACCCTGTAGGGCTGGGTCATCGCCGAGACAAACATTGCCGTTCGAGGTCAATTGTCCAGATGCGAAACGGCCAGAAAGATTCACCAATGCAACCAGACCAATCAACACGTGATTAAAATTGTTTCAACGTCTTGAATGACAAATAGACGGGTCGCCGGCCGGGAAATTCGCCGATATGGCTCGAGCCCCGGCGAGTCTCTACAGATTAGCGACCTCCCCTAAATTGCAGTGCATTAGGTCTGGCTGATCTACCCGTTTGGCCTCACACTATTCTAGTCATGTTGCGCAGTCCACCCGCGCCGCACTCTGCTGCCTAATGCCGCAGAGGCCGCTTATGCCGCAGTTGGCCGATAGCGACGATTCATCACCAAAACTAGATCGCATCTAGGTCCAACCACGATGACGTCTTACTCCCACATCCCGTTGCGAGGTTAATTCAATTATTTCTCTTGGATATAGAAATTAGAGTGATTAGAATATGGCGGTGAAAATGGAATTAGGTATTGGGCAACAGATCACGAAAGGAACATGGCAAACCGTTTCGCGTCAATAAACTTTCCCACTAACTGTCGGCACCTGCAAATGGATTTTTCACTACGCAAGTGGCGTAGTTTTCGCGATTCAGGCGATTCCACCACGCAGTAAATCTCAAACCCGAATTGCTAAGCAATCATGCTATTGGAGATTAACTCGGCGAGATTGCCGCTAGCTTTCATCACCAACGTGCCTCGTCGGCCGGTATATAAGGCCCGGAGCCGGAGCCCCAGAGTTAGACTTCCCTGCCCAGCATAGCAAACCATCTACACACACTCGACACACTCGGTCTCAAAGTGTCTGCCTATCTTACACAGCGAATCTGCCATCCTCATCATGGCATTCCCGTCTCTCGATCAGAGACTCCCCAGCCTGAAAAAGAGCTGAAATGCCGCGAGCCAATTCCCAACAAGGCGGCCAAGGGAGTTCCCTTTTACACCCCAGAGCAGGATCCTGTAGCTGGCAAGGCCATCGACCCACAGCCGTCGGGAAAGCCTATTCCCAAGCTCTTTACCCCATTGAAGATTCGCGGCCTTGAGCTACCAAACCGTATCTGGCTCAGCCCAATGTGCCAATACAGCGCTCACGAGGGTTTCCAGACTCCCTGGCACATTACTCACTATGGCAGCATCATTAAACGCGGCGTAAGTGCTCTTAAACTACTCATTTCGATGATAATTGCTGACCCTTAACCAAGCCTGGCCTGGCGATGATTGAGGCAACTGCTGTGCAAGCCAATGGCCGAATCACGCCCGAGGACTCTGGCATTTGGCTTGATGCCCATATGGATACTCTGAAGAAGCACGTCGACTTTGCCCACAGTCAAAATGCTCTTATCGGTATCCAGCTTACCCGCGCTGGTCGAAAGGCATCTACTGTGGCCCCATGGCTGAGCTCAGGAGCTACTGCAACAAAGGAAGTTGGCGGCTGGCCTGATGACGTTGTTGGCCCCAGCAGTGAGCCTTTTAACGAACACTACCCTACCCCTCGCGCCATGACCCTTGCGGAAATCGAGCAGTTCAAACAAGATTCTCTATCCGCTGTTAACCGCGCTGTCCGGGCTGGCTTCGACGTTATTGAGCTCCACTTTGCCCACGGCTACCTCGTTTCCAGCTTCTTCTCCCCTGCAGTAAACCAACGTACCGATCAATACGGTGGCAGTTTCGAGAACCGCATTCGCTTGGCCCTCGAGCTTGTGGATGCGACGAGGGAGGTGATCCCCAAGGAGATGCCGCTGTTCGTCCGCATCAGCGCTACTGACTGGCTTGACACCAACCCCAACTGGGAGGGTGGAGAGAGCTGGACAGTCAACGAAAGCGTCAAGCTGGCTCAGATCTTTGCTGAGCGCGGCGTTGATGTTCTCGACGTGTCAAGCGGCGGCAACCACGCGCAGCAAAAGGTCATTGGCGGCCCTGGCTACCAGGCGCCTTTCGCCAAGAAGATCAAGGCTGCAGTTGGAGACAAGCTGCTGGTCAGCTCGGTGGGAAGCATCAAGACGGGCCAGATTGCGCAGGAAATTATCGCAGGTGGCAAGGATGAGAACGATACCCCGCTGGACCTAATTGCGGCTGGGCGCATGTTTCTGAAGAACCCCGGTCTGGTCTGGGCCTGGGCCGACGATCTCGAAACTTCGATTCACGTTGCTCACCAGATCGGCTGGGGATTCGGCGGCAGAGCGGCCAAGAAGACGACCAAGCTGACCATTCCTTGAGGGCTAGACTAGGAGTTTGCAGGGATTTGTTTATGCATTGTAACCCAGTTGGATGATCTGAATAGTGTATGCACGATATGAATATTTACTAGTAAATGACGTGTTTCTTTACCGCAAATGATGTCATAAGGGATAGCTGGCACGGAACTCGCCGAAGACTCTAGTTCGGGAATGGATTTGGGGTAAGGACCTTAGATAGACAACAATCCGGAGTGGGCTACAGCAATATTACAATAATTTATACATACTCATATTTCCAAAGGTCATATTATGGCCTGGGTCAACTAGGACCGGCCACAATCAATGTCGTGAGCGACGGTGACGATTAGCATTTTACAAACAGTGACTTCTAACCATCAGGAAAAACTAATATTCTACCCCAATTTCGGTCAGAAAGGTACCCGTGTAGTATGCTTGCATGGGCACAGACTTTTATCACTGCAATAGTTCATTGGAATTGACCAAGTTTATCTTTTTGTCTGGCCTGGATTGATAAAATAAAGGCTGAAGAGAGATTTGCTCAGAAAATTCGTACGCGGGAAAATTGGGTATCAAACAACGAGGGCGCAAGGAGGAGCGGGAATGGCGCAGGGCGTAAGGCGTAGGGCGTAGGGCGTACAGTGTGGTCTCTGCATTTGTCTTCTCCCTCGCCAAACTCGGTAAAAATGGCGATAATTCCACCATCTCGCTATGAACGGCGAGAAGGATAAAATGCTTGACGGAGATAAGTACCGATTTGATGGGAAAGCTATCGGCAAACAACGAATCGTTCGATATGGCGGTGGACCCTACTTAGACTTTTCGAATAACTAATCGCTAAAGGTTATGAGCCTTTTTCAGGACTGGACCATTGTGTTTTATTTCTTTAGACATTGCGTGTGCTTGCTGTCGATTTTGTCCCGACACTCCTCCCCCTTCGTAACCAAACAGCAGTCGCC
The DNA here is from genome assembly GCA_013403825.1 of Calonectria pseudoturangicola. NCBI lineage: Eukaryota > Fungi > Ascomycota > Sordariomycetes > Hypocreales > Nectriaceae > Calonectria > Calonectria pseudoturangicola. Next base: position 971,972 of record VTGA01000004.1, on the reverse strand, counting down.
ATGAAGGTTGTCAGTAAAGAAGAAGAGGCAGCCCATTACACCCAGGTCGTCGCTGGTGGCCTCATTGGCGGCACGCTGGGTCTTGGCGTTGGTGTGGGCGGTGTTTACCTGGCTTCCAGGCGTTATTCAGCGTTCCGAGGGCTCACCATGCAGTTCAAGGCTTTTCTGATTACCTCGAGTGGCACGTTTGGTGCCATGGTAAACGCTGAGCGCTGGAGCATAGCTTTCCAGAAGGCTCAGGACCCCAGACGGAGTTACGTTGACGGTGCCGCTCGCACGGCGCAAATAATTCGTGAGAACGAATCTGCGTATGAAAGATTCTTGGAATACGCTCGGGAGCATAGGTATACCATTGTCTTCTGCTCGTGGCTGGCCTCGATGGGTGTTGCGTTTGCAATTGTGAACCGATCACCCCAGACCACGGCCAACAAGATTGTGCAAGCTCGTGTGTACGCCCAGGCCCTAACTCTCGCTGTCCTTCTGATTTCCATGGCCTTTGAGACGCACGGTGCCAAGAACGGGCGTGGTCACTGGCAGACTGTCATGGTGGTTGATCCCAATGACCCTGAACATAAGCACCTAATCGAAAAACGAGTTCACAAAGAGGAGTACGAGGGTCAGGATCTTTGGATGGGTAAGACGGTCATTATGAATGACAATAAAATTTGGCTGATTGAGTACATGCAGATATGGTTGCTGCTGAGGAGAGACGATTGGCTGGGAAGAAGATTGGTACAAACAAATAGATGGGCAAGAAATACGTTGATTATTTGACCAGCGATGTTTGTGTTTACAAGGTTATTGGCTTTCTCTCAATAAGATGGTGAGGTAAAAATGGATAAAAGTGGAATCAAGAATAGTATTGTTTACATGTGTTGGCCTAGATGCAGCATCTATGTGACTTATACCAATGAATAAGAGTGCGTCGATAATAAAGAGTGCGCATGGAATGGGATCTTGTAAATATTTTAGAACCTAAATAACAAGACAGCGATCTATACAATGGCCCATATTAGAGGGATGTGGATAAGGACGGGAAAAAAGTGAGATATCGTGCACTTTGCATGATGGATGAAATCGCCCAACTCGTTATTATCATAGCGCGATTCTTAAAATCATGTTGGAAATGCTCTATCCAATCTTTTGTATGATGCTATTCTTGCTCTGGAATAACATGTTTGAACTGCCGTAAATGTGTTGCCAAAGTTTGGTGCCCATTCTCAAAAGCTAACTCTGCAGCCCTGTTGCATCTATCATCGAGCGTGCTTAACTGCTTATCATTTTCTAGCAGTAGACACGCGACATCGAGATACCCTTTTTCAGCGGCTGTATTTAGAGCTGTGTTTCTTCCACGATCAGGTACATAATTGATCTTTGCACCTCTCTCAATCAGTAATTTGATGGTATTAAAGTCGCCACTTTCTGCTGCCGATGTTAAAATTGATGGATCGAGGCTGGCATCTGCATCATGGTCCAACAGTAATTGGACAATATGCGGTCGACCATTTCTAGCTGCTCTGGTGAGTGCTGTTGCCCCCGTATAGTCAATAGCATTGACATTCGCACCAGCATCCAGAAGCATTTTTACTATGGCCATATTTTGATCCACAGGGTGCTCCAGAGCTTCCGCAAGTACAGGGCCACTAAGGTCAGGTTGATGGCTGAGGAGAATCTCCACAACTCCGGGGCGGCCCCACATTGCTGCCTGTCCGATTGGGCTCTCCGAGAAGGCCCGTGCATTGACGTCGGCGCCATGCTCAATCAACAGTTTAACAAGGGAGACATCCCCACTATAACACGCCTCAATTAGAGGAACAATTTCATCTCCCATGCCATTTGCATGAGCACCCTTTGACAGTAGCATCTTGATGACAGTCATGATTTGAGTGTTCGTGCGATACGTTTCACTCTGAAAAACATATTCAAACACTGCCCACTGTAGTACTGTAAAATGACCACGTTCCAAATGATCCCAATTGATTGGGAAACTGTGGCATTGATGCCATTTTGACACTCTGTTTATGTCGGCGCCAAGTTGCAAGATTGATTCCACGAATGAAATATCTCCAGAGCCAACTGCGATTGCCAATGCAGTAATTTCACAGTCTGGAGGGTCCAGATTGAATCCATGCGATATGAGAAGATCGAATATCAAGTGGTTGCCTGCCCTGATAGCTGTGTAGAGGGCTGTTTCTCCATTAAGCACTTGTTGAGTTTCGGCCTTACCTTGAAGCAGCCTTCTGACCACGTCAATCTGGTCGCATTTGATAGCTACATCCAGCGCAGTGTGTGTTTTCTGGGTCCATTTTGGGTCATCGGAGAGGTCAAGATTGGCCATGTGTGTCAATATCTGCTCAATAGATTGCACACCACCTTGCCTGGCAGCAACACGTAAAGCAGTAAAATGATCGTCCACAGTCGCAACGGCGCCATTCTCAACAAGAAGATCCGCAACGCGCGTGATTCGCGATTCAATCGCTGCACTCAAAGCAGTCTTTCCACCCACAGGACTTGGAGCAGCGTTGACATCAGCACCACGATTGATGAGCAGCTGGACCAAGTCCTTGTCACCTTGCTCTGCTGCGGCTTGGAGCGCAGTCCTGCCCTCACATGCCCCGGCAACCATGTGAATATCTGCACCCCAATGTAGAAGAGTTTCCACTAGACGCATCCTAATTTCAGGAAGTGTAACAGTCGAAACCCCGTTGACTTTGTCAACGGGCAATTCATTCAGACCGCATGCTAACTGCAAGGGCGTTGTTCCGACACCATCGACACAGTTGACCATTGCACCCGCTTTGAGCAACATTTCAGTCATTTCCAAATTTCCGTTCCTTGATGACTCATGAAGTGCTGTTTTGAACACGCCAGTCCTCCTTACGAACTGCGATTTAGAGTCTCTCGAATAGGTTCCGTGGTTTAAATAATCAAACTGACTAGCGATTTTCTGTAAACGGTCAGAAACCAGGTCAATGCTCGGCCTATTATTAACATCTGCTCCTGTAGCAATCAATAGTTGAGCGATATCACAGCTATTCTGTGTTGCCGCTAGCCGGATCGGCGCCATAATTTGCCAAGTTTCCGCTGGTAACCAGTCGAAAGCTTCGGGGCCTGCACCATCATTTTCGTTGCGCCAATAAGCAGTTTTGGAATAAATCTCAAGCCCTTCGGAAATGTATTGGGTAAGTGCTTGTTCCCACCCACCCCATCCCAGATTGGCGTCTGCGCCGTGATGCAGTAATAAATCAACCATTTCTAGATCGTTATTACGGATCGCACGGCAAAGGGCAGGCTCGAGGGGAAGTACAGTATCGGCAATATCTTCCCGATGAATCAGTAATAGTTTCATTACTTCGATATTTTGGACTTCTGCGGCTTTTGCAAAGATGTTGCCAAATCTATAAGGCATGCCGTGGGAGAACCCGTCAATCAGTGATTCCGAAACCAAACCAACATGACAAGGACAATAAAGCCTCGCTCCAGCCCTTATCAAAGTCTCAGCGAGATCAGTACTTTCAATGCGATTAGTAATAGTGAGTTCCAGAGGAGAGAATGGGATATGTCTAGTTGTGGAACACGGTAAGGCACCGTGTTGTAGAAGCGCGATAGACGTCCGGAGATCTGCTCTGAGAATTGAAACTTGTAGTGCGGACATATCTTTGTTGTAGGCCGGAACGCCATGTCGGATATATGTTTTGACGTTAATTGGAGCATTCACAGTGCCTCCATTTGGATCAGCACCCTTCTCGAGCAACGTTAAAACAACATCTGTTCGCTTAAGGCTGGCTGCGCTAATGAGCAAGCGTGTTAGAAATATCTCCATTGTCGAAGAGTTGCGTCTTCTAAGACAATCAATAGTCTTGTTGAATAGGGATGAAAACCCGTTTTTCAAAAGATAATTCAAGAAACTATCCATCTCAAATCGAGGAAGCAAATTATTTGATGATAAATAAATGCAACATTGGACTACCATCAAGAATGGTTCCCTCGTAGCGCGAGTAGAATCGGGACTGATTTTGCTACAAGGCAAAAGATCCTGCAGGTTCTCTATCATAATATGCAAGGCGTTGTTCTTAGGTCGGTGCGATCTACTCAACATATGCTCTAGCAGATTTGCTGTGTGCTGTCTGAACAGCTCAGCCCCAGAGAGGCTGCCAAGTAAGTAATTTTGAGGCATAGACCAATCGAAGCTCATTGCGAGGTGTTTTGCCATATCAGGAACTAGCATTGTGAGCACCATTTTGAGCACTTAGGACGGACAATAGGATACCTGACTGCGCAAATAAGTCTAGGAAGAGGAACCAGGGGATGTTGCCCATGGTCACACGAGTGGCAATCTGGATATACCGCATTGGTAAATTTCGATGCCCGGAAGGTGAAGTATCATTTTTACCTAAGTTTAGATTAGGAAACATCCTTTTACTTGCTGTGTGAGCGTACATGATTGTAGAAGATTGTTTAACACTGAGGTTTGCCACTCCACTTGGTGATTTGATCCAACAGTTTTGTTTCCTGAATTTCGAGCTAAAATTCGGATCCGATGGTCTAGGTCGGCTTCGGAAACAGATTTTCGCTGCTTCGTTTTGGTGTATTTCGCCATATCCCACATCTCTAATCTTCTGACGTACTCCCTTCTGCTGGATGGAAAAATCGTTAACTAGTTTTGAGAAGAGACTTTAAATTGGTATCGGTACTCACGACGCTACAAATTCGTGTTCAAGTCTCATAATATCCATCAATTGTGGAAGCGTGTGCCCTTTTGTGATGTACAAAGCGCGAATGCGCTCCTTTTGGCCGTCCCAAACTTCATGTGACTTTTTGGGAGGTCGAGGCATGTTGCAAAGGGCAGGATAGTTTTTTTCTTCTTGCTGCGATGCTAAAATTCTATGTATGCCAGATGTTGGGGGATGGGTTCGGAGGCGGCCAGTATTTATGATCAACTGGCAGGAAAATTTCGGCTGCAGATATTGGCAAGGCCGCGCACCTTTTCTTGCCTCATGCAACATGGGATGGTCCGCAAGGTGAGATGAACGCGCCATGGCGAGTCTAACATAGTAGCTGATTGGCAGCTGTGGACAAATTCCCTTTCGGTGGCTCACAAGGAAAGCCACATGAAAGGGAATTCTTATGGCACGCTCCAATTACATCAAGCTGACATGCATCAACTGTGTGCCAACCAGTCAGCCCAAGCAACGTACTTGATCCCGTGACTCCGTGAGGCGCCCAAATTCCCTTTCGATTTACCCCAATCAGAAGAAGCCTGTCCAAGAGCGCAAAAGCGGTTAGGGTGGGGCTGTGTCTTGTCCAAATTCCCCTATGACATCATTGCACAGGCCAAATAATATTAGGCGTCGTATCTAATCGAATTCCCTTTCAATTTATGAGTTGTATCGTTCTAGAAATAGCCACACAGTGGTTCGAAACATCAAATTTACTAACACAAATGGTATATATATGACTGGACTATACTTAGACCACAACGCCCTTGATCCAGCTTGTCGTGTGCCATGGCTCTATCCCCAGAGGCCATTGTTGCCATCATTGGCGTAATCATAACGCTCCCTCCTTCATTCTCTTTGATTTGGCAGCTTTTTAAAGCCCACGAGCGCCTTTATGCCAGCTCAATCAGCGAAAGCACATTATTTACATCATTCCCTTCAATTGAGGCAGCCCAGCAGGAGCTTTCCACTGAGATACAACTCTGCCAGCCACCCGCTGCCCATTGTAGGGATGGAACTAGGGCCGAGGCATTTCTACCCACTTCACCGAACAATACTACGGGTTTCTCAACTGCCCCAGTTGACCCGAGCCTATCAAAGCATCCATGATGGCGCTGGTTTACACCACCACGGTAAGCTGTTCATCCACCAGATTAAAACGTAGGATACGAATATTGACTAGAACAGAAAGTCCGGGCAAATGGTTCAAAACTCATATAAACTTTATGTCGGGAAAGACTAGATATAATCTCACGGCCGTAGGCCTTGATGCACACCATCAATATATCAATATCGGAGTTGTGTCAAATCCGGATTTTATTAATCAGGTAATTTAGCCAATCTTTAGTGAGGAGAGCTTGCCAATGTTTGTGAACTGAGTAACTTCGCCATAAAAAAGAAAGAATTATGTGCTCCTCGTCCTCGTACTACACGTCATTCTAACAAAATAACTTTTGTCTCAAAAGGCCTACCTACCTTGATGAACCACCTTAACGCACGTTTTCTGCCAACTTTATTCAGATGCAACTATATAATCCCCCCATGCCCCTAGTTTCAGAAACCGGAGCCAAAAAAAAATAGCAACTTTTTTCAGGCTTGCAAATCTTCAGTCTCACAGGCTGCTGCCAGAATACCTCCATTTATTCTCCATCGTCACGCCAATCTCGCTACCCATAACAGCAAAAGGAGTTAGCCATTCATCACCACTGGTTTCAGTAAAGATAACAATTACTAAGATGTTTAACCTACTTGGTCTCTCGTTACGTCCGTTCCTCCGGATTTCGGTCAATCGAATCCCATACCGACAATTCTCGCAATCATTCGCTCCGCGCTACCCCGGAAAAAATATCAAATCGGTTCCAGCTGCTACTAAGCCTTGCCCACATCCTGACCCTCCTACACCACATGCTAGCACTCCCACACTCCAACTCCAACGCGACACTCAACTATCAGCTCGTGGCATTCCCCAGCTGCGGCTCTCGCCCGCTGATTATGATAAAATATTGCTCGGCTTGCTAGAGGTCTACAAAAGAAGGAACGCTGCTCTACCATGGTGGAAGAGATCATCAAGATTCTAGTCAAAGGGCCAGAAGGAAATACTATCCCTTAACTGCCGTAAGGCTCCAGACTACGTCAGTGGAATGATATGGCCAATTAGAGTGCATAGCGACCATACTTTCTGTGCTTATGATCACGTGATATGTGATCTGGAGCCTTACCGCAGTCAAAGGGATACAAACTAGTTATCCACGATGGCTCTCACCCTCTACAAGAGAAGGAAAATTGTAATCGGTCGTGAGTTTCTGGGAATGCTGTCGGGAATAGGGTGGGAATAAGGCCTCTGGAACCAGAATGAAATTGAATTGCAATTGGCATCACCAACTCCCCTCATTTATAATAGCATCTTAATTCAAATAAAATTGACCTTAACAAAGTTCTACGTATACCACATCTGAAACGACAATGAAGTCGCAGCCAGCTCTCTTGAAGAGTAGATGGAATAGCTGAATTTTGGTGGTGCATGATGCAGTGTCCCCTTATCGTTCACCCCACTCTTATCAGCTTGGCCGTAGCTTGGCCGACGGCCAACAGACCAGATGTTTGACTATTTTGAAGAAGGTAATAGTTACGTACAGGCTAGCTATCAACGTTGCCAATACCAGAAAATACTGCCCCGCGTTTGTTCTTCTTTTCATGAATGCACAATCATATGAGGCCAAGAACTTAAAAAAAAAGTCAGACACAAATCAAGCTTAATTCCATTCACAATAGTGTTCTGGAAAGCTCCCAACATTGGTACCGCCACTGGTTGTTGGAAATAGCCTTTGTCAGGAGTCGCAACACATACTGCGAGACTCTTCATCATGTTGGATTTGATCATTAAAAATGGCCGGGTGGTAAGCTTCACATGCATTGACATGGGATAAAATAAAACTGACATGCACCCCCCAATAGGTTACAGCCGCGGAGATTCTACCACTAGGCACTGAGATTGGTGTTAAAGATGGAAAGGTTGCCGTTATTGGTCGCAATCTTGAAGCGGGTAGCGAGACACAGATCGTTGACGCTGAAGGAGCTTACGTCACCCCAGGGTAAAGACGATTCGTTATCATACCAAATCCAGTTTCGCTAATGATGTATACAGTGGTGTTGATTCCCATGTACACATACAGCAAGATAATTCACCCACTGGAGACACATGGGAAAGCGGCACTCGATCCGCCATTGCAGGAGGCAATACGACAGTCATCGCATTTGCGACACAGAAACGAGAGGATGAGAGCCTTTGGCCAGCGCTTGAGGCTTATCACAAAAAGGCAACTGACAATGCTTACTGCGATTACGGCTTCCATCTTATCATCACCAATCCCAATGAGACAGTGCTTAAAACGGAACTACCATCACTGTTGGACAAGGGAATTAGCAGTGTGAAATTATATATGACATACCAGCCATACAAGCTCGGTGATGGCGACTTATTTAGCATCATGATGCGAGCCCGTGAATTGGGCATCACGACCATGATTCATGCTGAAAATAACGACATAATTGAGCAAATCGCAAAGTAAGTTGAGTTCTCCTGCAACTATTGAACTTTGAAATACTCACAAATGATAAATTAGGCGTCTTGCAGAGCACGGAAATACTGATACTTACTTCCACTCGGTTGCTCGTCCGCAAATTGCAGAAAGCGAGGCAACATATCGCGCAATCAGCCTCGCTGAGGTCACTGACACCCCAATTCTAATCGTGCACATGTCGGCCCCAGAGGCCATCCGCCACGTTAATGAAGCGCAAAGACGGCTGCTGCCGATCCATGCTGAGACTTGCCCTCATTACTTGTACCTCACTAGCAACAAATTAATATCTGGCCCAGAGGACTTTGAAGGTGCCAAGAACATCTGCGCGCCTCCTCTACGCCATGATGCCAAAGATCTGGAGTATCTCTGGAAAGGATTGGCAAACGGCACATTCACAGTTGTATCTTCAGATCACGCCCCCAGCGCATTTGACCATCCATGTGGTAAGATGCGTGGTTATTGTACAAGCAACGGGGACGGAAAGCCTCACCGCGACTTCCGAAACGTACCCAATGGCGTTCCAGGCATGGAGACAAGACTGCCATTACTATTTGAAAGAACCATTCGGGAAAATGGCGACGACGACGACAACATCCGGATTTCTCTCCCAAGATTCGTGCAGTTGACATCAACCAACCCCGCACAGCTCTATGGCCTAGGAGACCGCAAGGGCAGTTTGCTTCCCGGATATGACGCCGACATTGTCATCTGGCACCCTGAGGAGATACCTATGACAGGCGCCACAACCAATGGCACAGCCAATGGCACAGGACACGCCAAGACAAAGAGATTCACCATCACAAACGAGAATCTTCACCACCGTATCGATTATACTCCATTTGAGGGCATCCAAGTGCGGAACTGGCCTCGATGGGTGTTCTTGCGCGGAAAGTTGGCATGGGACCGCGATAATGCGGGTGTTATAGGAAAGCTCGGAGATGGCGAGTTCTTGAAGCGGGAGACTTCCAAAATTCTAACAGGTCAAATGGGGCGAACAGCATCTGGAATGAAGAAGGGAGAGTGGAATTATTGGATGTAGACTGCTCTAACAAACTTATGATGTATTTATCAACATTTCCATAATTACTTGATGGAATTTGTCCACTCCGCGATACGACAACCTTTCTTCGGCTCAGATAAACCTCTTGACTTTTTAGCACGAGAACTAAACTTCAAAATGACTTAGTCGTGTGCACGTACAAAAGCCTTCAGACAGTTTCATAAAATCACGAGTACCCTACTTTCATTATATGAAAAGGTCAACTAAAATTCATATTTATTCATGTGACTGCGTTATATATACTTGGTACCTCTGTATGTCACGGCATTGTTTCCGCCTTGCCCGAGCACCACAGAAATCTTCCCCACGTCTCTATCAACTCTAGTCATCCCATTTGACATGTACGCTGTTTCTGACACCGGTTCTTCGCTATCAGAAAACTTCATGGGCAGTGGTCTTATCAGCTTTCCGGAATATCCTGCTCCGTGTAGCACTCCTAGCGTGTCCGGCTTTGCTGCTGCCAAAAGCGATATCAAGCCAAAGTCCTCGCTAACGGGACTTTCGGAGTAAAATAAGAGACGGATCGCGATTGCTATTATCATGGCCAAGGGCTGAATAATCAGCATCAAGTATAACCTCCAGCCTTCATCCCAGCTTTGTTTTAACGTTACGCGAGTCAACTTCACGGCGGTATCTGCAGAGTAGACCTTCATCATTCCGGGATCTGTCACGTCTTGGGCCTCAGAGCCATGCAGGGCAGTAATACGTGCCCACACAACGGAAGCTACAAGAGTGGCGTCATTTCGAATGTATTCGCCGTACTTGGTAATGTTTTGCCATCTCGAGGGTGAGTATTTCAGAAATTTGTAGTCGTACTCTGTCATGGCTGAGGAAAATAAGGCGCCAATAGCCAAGTGTGTGTTTTCGAGGCCATTGTAATAGCGCTTGCCCGGGAGAACAGTAGCATTGATAAGAGAGACTGAGTCTTGGGTTATTCTCCATCGCCCTTGCACTGCTTGTCGATGTAGGTTGTATTGGCCAACCTCGGATCCAAACGATTGGTTACGCAGGTCTGTCCACCATGAAATCCAGACCGTAGTGTAGGTTGAACCATCGGGTATCATCATGCCAAACCAAAACGAGGTATTGTAAACAAAGTTTTGGTATGCGTTGATGTCAATACCACCAGCATTTACTTGGTTAATAAAGTTGGCGTCAAGCTCGTCTCTCGTGTACATAAGAGTGGTGTTGAGCGAGCAAATTGTCGCATTAACGGTAGCCGTAATATCTTTAAAATCGCCAGTGCCAAGACGGCTCTGAATGCTTTGGACATCCTCCGCGACAGGTCCATCCAGCATTACGGTCGTGTCACTGTCTTGGACAAACATGTTGAACCCATAAGTCCGATTAAACCCGGGGTCAAACAACCAAGATGAGGTCGCATTGACAAATTGGGATAGTCCGAATCCAACGTGCTGAATACCTGGAGGACCGGTAAGTCCATAAGTGAGGTTTTGCGTCTTCAGTTCCATAGTACTCTCTCCACCAGAGAATATTTTGTATGCTGCGCCGAAGCCAAGTGGGGCCGCGAGCAGCACAAGTACGATGAATCTGTAGTACCAGGTCGAACACTCGGTGATGGGATTACAAAACAGAATAGCCTCGAGATTCTGCAAAGTAGTTGGTCTTTGACCACCGGCACGCCTGCTGGTTTCAATGCATAAGAGGAGACGCTGGAGGGCCTTTCGGGCGCAGAATCCCATAATGGATATGCAAAACCCAAGAGTAACGAGCTGGTAGGTTTGTCCAATGCGAACAGCGACATACCTCGCGCCAACTGTCACGACAGCAACGAGGCATGTGAGGAGACATGTCACAACAAGCAGTATCTCATTCCAATCCCACAATCGTTTCCTCGTTGGTACTCCCCACGCAGGCATAGGAACGCCGCCGACTTCAGCTGGGGCCCCGCTTGGTGGGGGGGGCTCGAACCCCGTTTTGGGCACGAAATGAGTTTCGAGCTGGATTACGTCCACATCTTGGTGAGATGATTGCCTAGGACTATTTTGCGTGTATTCGTCTGGGTTGTATATTTTAGCCGTCGAAGATGATGGGTCAGGCGCATTCCCGGTGACGTCTTGGTGGTCTATTCCAGAGTATTCGCCTCTGAGGCGGCTAAAGATGCCGGGGCTCATTCTTGATCGCTTTTATTTGGTGCTGGGATGGCTATCTCAACGATTGGATAATCAATAGATATCGCCGCTGATCTTGCTGTTGCCTTTGGGCTGTTGGTTAATGTGGGTCCATACGCAGGAAAAGTGATCAGCGAGATGAGACACGCTAATCAAGTGCTATCGCCAATAAGACAGGCTTCAGGGTGAAGGAAACTCTGATGTGTTGAGGAAGATGCTTGGTCTTGAGCTCGATGTTGTTTGTATCCTGAAGCGAACTGCGTCTTTCGGTCGAACTCGTTTTTCGCCAGCTGAGATGGCAGGCAGCCACAATTGCGCGACTTAGGCGCCAGCGGGTGCTTTTTGAGCACGCTGCATCCAGCTGCAGACTCGGCTGAAACAGGACGCGTATTGTCGGCGTTGGAGTTCTTGGGCGTACAAGTCTGCAGACCAATCACCAGTCGCAAGAAGCGAGACGCGGTCAGAATTTACTGTTGCACAATTTTCGGTGCAAAGATATCTGGGGGAACTAAGCGCCCTGAGATTATCCTCCACCTGGTCGTGTCAGATGCGCTAGCCCAGAACGCCTTGGTGCTACTGCCGTGGCATCTTGGACTCCACATTTGAACACAGCTTGCATGTATGGATAAGGGATTGAATTGCCAAAACTTGCTTCAATTTGTGCTGCGTATCAATTGTCACCCAATTGTGGACGAGATCCTTGATCCCTATTTCTTTACAACCCCTCAACGATCACTCCATTCACTCGAGTCATTCCTCTAGGCATTCTAGGATCACATTTCTCCGTTGCCGTAAAATGCTTATGGTGAGCTCGTTGCATGCGCCGGTTATAGTGCTCATATGCAGTCATTCCTGTTGAATAGTATTCGCGGAGGGGTTTCTCCGGGGAGATGAATTGGGGTAGAGTTGTGATGAGCTCGTCATTGTTCAGTCCAAAAAAGAAGGGTAGGGAGTAACGTTCTCTTCCGGTTTGATTACGCACTCGGTGCACCGTACTGAGGTAGGCGTCGTTGGTTAATCGTGACATGATGTCACCAAGATTGACAACGAAAGTCTGGGGCTCCAGCTTGGGTTTTATCCACTGACCAGCAGCATTCAAAACCTCGAGAGCCTCGACATCAAATGGCTCTTGTGCAATCATGGTCATGACTATTTTTCTTACTGTTAGTCTTCGTGTGTTTTGCACGGCTGCCATACTTGTCTCACATACATTGCACATCAGTGTGAGCCCCAAGACCAGTTGAATCATTGTCATCGGGAGCCTGTGGTGGATAGTAGAGACCCCGGATACCAGCAACGGGGTAGCTAAACTTCTTGTCAAAATAGTTCGTATCAATTCCCATCACTCTTGTCATGGTTCGGGCAAGTTTTCTCATCAGAGCCAGACATGCGGCGCGATATTCACGCATGGCGGGCTTGAAGAGGGGCGAGTCTGCATCTTCAGGCCAAAGGTTGCCGCGTAGAAGGATTGCAGGTTGGTAGCCCGCGCCATCAGGGTCAAGCTCAGGCTCATAGGCAGTTGTCATGGATTCTTTGAGATCTGCAGCGTTAATCAGTAATTGAACGTCCACACAAGCAGGACTATGATACTCACCACCCTTCTTTAATCTGTCTACGTTTGTGTAGTAAGGCTCTTCGTACCCCATAAATGATTTAGACAATGATTGATGCACCTTCTTCTTAATTTCCAAGGGCAGAGAAAAGAACTCCTTCAGGCCAGCAAATGCCCGCTCCACAATGGTCCAATCAATGCCGTGATTTTTTATGACAAAGAAGCCTACTCTGGTGCAAGCATCACGCAATTCCTCAATCAACTTGTCCATATCCTCGGGGTTAGGATTTTCGGTAGTCAGTGGGGAGAGGTCGATGACTGGGATTTGATCAAATTTGCCGCTGATGCTGTTTGGGTCCAGGGCACGCTCCAAGCCTTGCGAAAGCACGAGTTTTCCATTGATGACGCCAGCGACGCCTTCCATGGGCGGTTCCACGATCGGGGCTGTAGCAACAGCAGTCATGTTCAGTAGCCTTAGGTCTGGGACAATGGGACGAAAAAATTACAAAAGAATTGTGTCGTGATCGAAGGTCAATTTTGCACTGGCTATGTGATCTTGTTACTTTCTTTGAATGAGCCAATTTTTTACTGCCTGCAAAACAAATCAATCTGATTAGCGATCGTAATCACGAACAAGTGCATGTCCACACGCCATCAACAACATGCATGATTAGAAAGTACCTGTATCGCGTCTGGTGACCATGACAGCAAGCCACTAGCCAGGGCTTATCAGCGGGGCCGGGCGGTAGTGGTGGTGTAGGGTAGCGTCGGCTGGCCGTCGGCCGTGAATAATTCGCCGCAGCATGGCCTTTTACGATGCAGATGGCTTGTCCCTGGGTTACATTCGCGTCTCTGGAGCCATGGATATATAGTGATAAGAAGATACCACTGCACTGAGATGTTCTGGTAGCATCTTAGTTGGTCGTTCAGCCAGCCACCAAAACGCAACTCGCCATGGGTCTCTTGTCAGTGACTGGCCCCTCGCCAAAGCAGGTCAATGTCCTGCTCATCAACCCAAACTCGACCGAGTACATGACGGAAGCTTGCCTACAAAGTATTCAATCTACATTGACTCCCGACACAACTGTCTATGGCTTCACTTGCCCCAAGCCAGGGCCAAGCGCAATTGAGAACAATGTAGACGCCATTATCTCGGCTGCCGAGAGCTTTCGAGCCGTGGCCAAATTTCTTCAAGAACCCGACAGTCCCAAAATCGACGCTTTCCTAGTGGCCTGCTTTTCGGCACACCCCCTCATTCCAATGCTACGCGAGGAATACACTCAGCCGACAATTGGCATCATGGAGGCGTCGCTGTACGCAAGCCGCATGTGCGGCGACCGGGTGGGAATCCTCACGACCAGCGAGCGATCCAGCATGCGACACGCGCGGACGGCGATGGACATGGGCCTGGGCAATTTCTTCGCGGGGTGCGAGACGGGCCACGTCTCGGTGCTGGAGCTCGAGTCCAAGCCCAGGGACGTGGTGTACGCCGGGCTCAGCAGCGCGGCCAAGAAGCTGGTGGCCCGGGGCGCCGACTGCGTGTGTCTCGGATGCGCGGGCATGACGGGCATGTACGAGGCGTGCGGGGAAGCGGTGGGGATGCACGACGGCCAAGTCATGGTCGTCGACGGCGTCGCGGCCGGCGTGCACTTCTTGGCCGGGCTCGTTCGCCAGGGCCTGTCCACGGCCAAGTCGGGCGTCTATCGGCCCGCTGCTCCATCGCGGGAGCGGCGAGGTCAGGATTGGCTGTAGTCTGCAGAGGAATTTAATATGTTATCATCCATCAAGCGCCCGTTCAAAAATGCCTCTGATTGTCTTGTATTTGCTGGGAATAATTGCCCACAAAAATCAAGAAGCCGTCCACAGTCCACAGACCCACTCCATTATTCGCGTTGACAATGCTCGAATTCAAACGACGGCATTTTCACCAATTGCGCGCAAAATCTAGACAAAAGTATTATTAAAAGATTCATCGCACATCACTCTTAGCCAATTGGCATCGTATATATATGTCCCCCGATTAACACGGTCACCACGACCATCTTGCTGTGCTGCAACCGCGCTCTGGCGGAACTCATCCATTTCTAACCATACGTCACCATACGCGGAAGAAGTTCGATGTGTATCGTTGCTTTGGGAATGGTTTCCTGCTGTTACTATGTGGAGGTCGGAGGCATCATCGTCAATAGTGAACCCAAACTCATCCACCCTCCTTCGGCTTGCTTTGCCTCCAATGGTCTTGAAAGAGTCTGTAATAATTTTGTGTATGCGTTCAATAGACTTGGAGCTATTTGTCGAGTTGCCCTCACCAATGAAACCAGGAGCAAAGCGCGCGAAAAATTGCTTCATTGTTGGGAGGGCCGCACAAATAACAACAAGTTGTGACTCTGTAAGGCTTTTGTTCCAAGTTAGCCGAAGTAAATGGATGTTAGGCATGTTGAACACACGTAATCAAACCTGTACTTGAATATTCCCAGGTGCGATCAATGCTGTGAAGCGAAGGAAGCAAAGTAACCACTCGTAAGGCTGCAGTTATGATTGTTCTGATATCGATGTTAAAAATGAATATGAATCAATTATAAGGGTACTGGCGAGTTACTCACATTGCGCCAAGAGCAAAGAAACATACCAGAGCAACTTTTTGCCGAGTTGGAATTTGTAGCTTAGTAATCATCGGAATGGGCAAAAGAAGGAGCCCTAAATCAGTAAAAAGACCGAAAGCTGCCCTGGCAATGTAAAGAGCTGGTTGATTGATACAGACACCCGGAAGAGTCGGTATCCAACTTTTCTGAATAGGCCGGCAGTTGAGGAGAACCATAGTAAACACGGCAATATTATAGCCAGCTACAAGAAAGATCGATATACCATTCGCCCATTTCCACCACTTTTGAGGTGAAATGTGGTAATAAAATAGCCCTAATGATGTTTTGCAAAGCCCAGTTGTAAAGGCATTCAATGCACTGACGACTAGGAGCATCTATGAATAACACTGATTAGTGGATAGCTCATGATCCACAAACGGGGTGAAATCATACCTTGGCTGCATGTAGAGCACGCATAATGGGCATTTCCCATATATGGACTCCGGTCACTTTTGTTGCGTAGCCCACTAAAGATTGATCAGAATTGGTCGTAATGTAAAAGCCCCCGAGCGAATGCCTACTAACATGCTCGATGGCTATAACCATCGAACTCATCCATCCGAGCACAAGAAATACTAAAAAGTCGATAAGCACAAATGTCAATGTATAATGAGGAATGTGTTTTCACCTAATTGAACATCGATTTTATGTAACATTCTCAATTTGACATAGATATACTGCGCCAAGCAGAATGTGGAGAGGGAAACCATGAATCCAAACAAAAAGTAGCCGATCATGTAATGTTGCTGGGTCGGGTGAGCCAGGTTGACTTTGTAGCCTGGGGGGCCAGCCAGTACCGCAACCCCGTCGATGAATACAAAGCTATAATCGGACATTTCGCTGGCCGCGGGGCGAGTATTTGTGTATCATCGAGGCAGTGTCTCTGAGAGAAAAGGAATAAAGAATAAGAAGAGCACGTTAATCCATGTCAGTTGTCAATGCCGGAGAGAGAGGGAAGCGGGAGTGATGAGAACAGGGAAATCTTGGCACGCCATGGACGTGGCAGTCGAGCGTAATGTATGTATTGATTGGCAAAAGTCGGCACTTGCCGCATGCAAGGATGACGAGCAAACACCTCACCTGAATCAACGGATAAAGCCACTTAAGCTTGTCACCGTCAAATGGTCCATGCTCGGAGAATAGCCTCCAATTGATTTCAGGGTGGTGCTAGCGGCTAGCGGAGAATAGGTCCCCAGTCAGCCAACCGCAGCGGCTGTCGGAGCATGTCAAGACGGCAGCGTTTGAGCCATCAGCCGATCGATCCAAATGAATGCTAGCGGATAAGTCTTCTAGGTAAATCGCCTGTCAACTTAGACTTAGCCGAAGCTTGGCGCTTTCTCCGAGTTACAGGGCACGGGCTTTGTTTACCCGTGTGCTCGGCCTGGGCTTTTACTAGTGACCACATGCCTTGAACAAAGACCCGGTTTAGATTTTCACGACTGAAATCGCTGTCTCCAGGCGTAGATCCGAATAAGAGTTTGTCTATTGCTAAATGAGATCACGAACCGGGTTTTTTCTCCTTTCTCATTGTTTTCATATCCCAACCGTTACAAACTCAGCACATTTGGTGTTGCTGCCACTTTTCAGCCATCAGTCTGGGGTGGGCAACAGTACGTGGGCATTAAGGAATTACTCAATAGTAATGGCAGATGGGTTGCAGCCCCTGATGCCTGATGGGAGCAAATCGAACGATAGCTGAGGTAGAGGTATGTGCCTGGGCACGTCCGAGCCAGCCGCACAAAGTAAAACGCACTAAAACACCCTTCGGAAGAAAAAAGACGGATCTCGTTCGTGTACACGCGCGTGTTCCACGGGGGGCCCGTGCCGTTCCTGTAGTGTTGGTCTCGCAGCTACGCCGTATCACGAACCCAGACCTAGCGGATAGACCTTGCATTAGTGTCAATCCTTGCAAGCTCAAGGGGTTGTATTATGACATCTCCCTTTGGTGGATTTCCCATATTTCGTTTCAACCGAAGCCCTGATGGAAGAAATTTAGACGTGCTTTGGTCGCTCTCGTCTCCCTGTGCTCTCAGTGGGGAAAGAGCTGCATATTTTATAGTTTACACAATATTGGCAAACTATCCTACTCACGGTTAGTAGTACTGCCTATTTTGGCTGTGCGTCAGAGCCCAAGTCCACTTATAACTTCTAGCAACTCCGTAGTAAAAAAAAGCTTTTGCGAAGCGCACGCGCTATGCTGTCATTAGCGCCAAAGAGTTGGTGAGCTACTGCGCAGCCGAGCCCTAGACCACTGTCACAGATACCTCCTAAACAAGCCAGAGCTAGCAGATTCGACAAGACCTTGTTTCAGCCAATGCTCCCACAAACAAGATTTTGACATCTAGCACGCACAGTCCTAGGGTTCTCATAGCGCTAACTAAGGCTACATTGGGACTGTTTTTATTTTAACAGCGGCCCCTGTGGCTGATGGCGCAACGACGGTCAGCATTTATGACTTGGTTATGACTTTGAACTTGTGGTTAGTGCAGGCGTGATGTGGCACACCTCTTCCAGTTCGGGGCTAGGATTACTGTGATGCACCGATATGCGCCATTGCTGTAACCCAAATTTACATCTTTGGCTGGGCAGAATATTCACATACTCGCGCAATGGTTGGTCTTGGCGATTCCATTAGTATCTCTGAACGATCTTAAATACTCTTTCGAATCTCCTAGGGCATAGATTCGGCTGCACTTTAGTCACGGCACGTACCACTTCACGGCTGGGCAGTAGCTTTTGTTGTATCTCAGTATTCTTTATGATAGCCAACAAATATTCCATCTTGCTAACACCACAAGCCACTTAAATTGTCTCAAATCAAGACATTTTCCACAGATTAAATACAAGAAAAATATTCTTTCTCTGTTTATGGAGATTGTCTTCCACGTAGCAGTCATCGCCCTGGCTGGTAGTGCAGCACATGTCACTGCTACCAATCAAGAAAAACAGCTACCGTCAAGCTCCCAGAGTTCGTTCATATTTCAGGACTCAATAACTACTGCGGAGACGATTATTGAAGCCTGTTAACATAGCAAGCCATTTCTTGACAACTGAGTGGTTATTGTGACGGCTGTGCTCGACCGTCATACCGTTGGGGCAAAAGATTGGTCAATAACTGCTATTGCGGCATTTATTGCAGCACGCAACAGCGTCTAAGAGTCTCTGTACCAAGTGATCAGTTCAGACAGAGCCAGATACGGTGGATCAAGTCGTAACAGTTATTATTGAGTATTTCTATCGGCACACATACATTTCACTATTCGTACACACAAATCCATTTAGCTAGGACTTTCTAAATTCTTTTGTTTTTTAAGAGAAGAGAATAAGTAAATAAATAATCTTTTTAAATTGTATAATAATAAAATTTTTTATTTTAATAATTTTATTTTATTTATTTTTTCTCTAAATAAGTTTGTTATATATTTTACATGTGCAAATAGCAAAACTGATTTGTACGAATAGCAATACGGTCATTATTTAATGTTTTTGAGGGACGCCATGTGGTATGTTGCCCTCTAATGATTTAATTTAGACAAGATTTGTGGCGGCCTTTGCACGTCAGCCTCACGACACCAGCGGATTTTACGGCACATAGAATCTGCGCGTTGTAAAAAGACCTCGAAGTGCCCAATTTCATCAGAATTAACTCGTCCATCATTTATTATGTTAAATCACAACAACTGCCGTTGTTAAATAAACTTATTGAGATAGATCAAAAGTCCAATTTTTCTTTACAAAACTTGGGAGGTAGCCAAGCTGGCAACTGGGGTTACGCTGCCAATCAAATACTGGCCCCAGTGGCGCAAATCCATGGAGAGCCTGGCCAATTAGCTGTGCGAAAGTGAAACAACGTAAGGCAGATTCAAATTTACACGGGGTGGAATATGAGAAGTTATCTACTAGACACGAATGGGACAACTAAAGAATTAATAGAAATTACGAGATCTACTCAACAGTTTATGCATATCTTGTTCTACCTTTTTTGTTTTGTTTTTTCATGCATATGTTCAGTGACATTGTTGAGAGAGAAACTGTGAAATACGCCCTACATTGCTTGCATGACTCGCGTGGCTGACAGCATGAACCTTGGCATAGCATGGGTCGCTGCGCCACCAGGGGGAACAGTTTTCTTGAACTCGTCGTTGAGGTTTGAACCGTGACTTTTTTATTTCAATCATCACGAAAAGTTCTTTTTGAGAGGCCGCTTCTTTCATTCGGCATTTCGTAGACGCGTTGTGAAAAAAGTCGACCATGCCTTTCGTTTGTACCATCAATCTCGCAGGTGTGGAGCTCTGCACTCATGATAACCCTGCCTCAGCCATCCATGATGTTGTCACATGTCCGACTTGTGATCTTGTACGGACCATCACTCGATTAGATTTTGCCTGTAACAAAATCGATGCTCAAAATGAACTAGCATCACACATATCAACGTCACACATCAGAGACATGATCGAACTATCTGGTCCAAAAGAGCTCATGTTCCCCTTGGAGATGGCTCAATTCTGGACGCTTCCCAGCAAAATCAGAGCAATTGCTACATTGAACCTAAAATCTATTCAGGTCAAATTTTCTAAGGTTCCCAGCATCAACAGTCCATGTATGGCCAGATCATGTCACCTAACCCACTCATCATCCAATCTTCTAACAGAGTTTTGTGCATAGGGCAATCACATGATGAAAAATACCATATTTTGAATTTATGGTTGCAAAATAGCTTTGCTAAACAGGTCGGGCCGGTGTATAAGCAACTACAAAATTCCAAGCCAGAAAGCCTGGAATCGGATGTCCCGCTACCAACTAGAATCCTCGATCTATTTCCAGCTGGTTCCCCAGAGTCACATCATTCCGCTTATATTCAGGACTTGGATCTACGCTTGGAAATACCGGAACCCAATACCAAAGGTCGATATATAACCCTTAGCCATCGTTGGGGCGAAAATCACAAATTACGACTTACTCGTGCCACCATGCAATCTTTTAAGAGTCATATATCTCTGCGATCTCTGCCCAGAACTTATAGAGATGCAGTCACTCTTGTTCGGCTGCTAGGCTTTCGGTATTTGTGGATTGATGCATTGTGTATAGTTCAAGATGACCCGGACGACTGGCTGCAAGAATCACAGAAAATGTCAGCCGTTTATAACAACTCGTCCTGCACTATCGCAGCCCACAGTGCAAAGGACGACAACTACGGGTTTCTTTCTGAGGCCTTTCATTACAAAGAAAACTCTGCCAGGTACAGCCACCTCAATACTAGAGGATGGGTGTTCCAGGAAAGGGCATTGTCTAAACGTATTCTACATTTTTGTGCCGCCAGAGTATTCTTCGAAGATTCTTCGGGTATTTGTACCACCGATTGGCGCAGTACTACAGATATCTTCAAGGTACTTCACTCAGGATACTATCCATTGCAGGGGCCAAAGCCCGACTTGGAAGACTTTGCAATCTCCACTGGATGGTATAATATTGTAGAGGCGTACTCAGGTTGTCAACTCACATATGAAACCGACAGGCTCCCAGCTATAGCGGGCCTAGCTAAATACTATGCGCAGTTAGACATAAACAACCAGTTTATGTTTGGAGTATGGAGTAAGAGCCTTCATCAGGGACTTTTGTGGGTTGCGACCAACACCACCCCCAGAGAGAACTTGACTGGATACATGAAGACAAATCCACCGCCTACTTGGTCCTGGGCACGATGGCAGGGTCAAATAAGCTATCCAAACACCTTCAAAATTGCAAACCCCGGTTTATGACTATGGAAGGTCACAATCAGGAGGAAACCAGACATCAAATTGTCAGTGTACAAAACTCAGGGCATTGCTTGTTCCTAAAACTCAATCATGTGGAAATGCATAATGTCCGCCTCTGTGAGACAACAGTCAGCTCTCGCCGAGTTGTAGACTTTAATCACCAGCCCACAAACCTCTTCACATTCGAGTCTCCAGAAGCGAAACGAGGTCACACATGGGTTTCATTAGACCATCGGCGGACCGGAGAAGCCCACTTTCCTCGACTCACTCTTGCCTTAATCACTGAGAACAAGCAATTAGAGCGTTTCTTTTGGGAAGATGACGATACACCGCGGGAAAGCGCATATTATCTATTCTACTTTCTCTTGCTTTGTGAGGTTGATGGTGAACCAGGGAAATATCGACGAGTGGGGCTTGGGGCGAGCCAGTCTTCTCTTTTGTGGTGGGGTAAGCAAAAGGCAGTAATTGAAATAGTATAGAATTCAACCCAAAAGCAAGGTCAGCTTTCATGTAATAAGTTTGGGGGGGGACAGACATCTAAGAGTTAGAATACACAACGCTCCAATTTATTCAACCTGCGAATACTAATCGAAGAATTACATATTTCATCTACCATTCAATATAAGTTATCTTCGACCCAAACTCACGAAACGTGGATGTATGGAGAGAATAGGATCACTGGTTCGTAATTGACCCCATCAACATGATGGTGCTAGTAAATTTGCTCGACATGAGATGAAAGTCAGGCAACCCCTCCGTCTTTGCCTAATCCATCCAGCCCCCAAAACGCCTCCTAAGGCAATGGCCCCTGCACGGCCTCACTTTGACTGGGTCCGGATCATCAAATATCCGTGCTTACTCGAGGCCATTCGCTTTGGCTCGGTCATTGCAGAATTCGAATTGACCTCGAGAGTAGTCGGGGCTGACGTACTGATACGATCAAATAGAAATGGAAGGGAGTGAACACGGCTCGCACGGAAGCGGTCAACTGAACGGTTATGATGGCAAGGAGACTTTGACCACCAAACCTTCTCGGCGGTCCCATGTCAAGACGCGAACTGGCTGCAACGTCTGCAAAAGGCGAAAAGTAAAGGTCTGGAAATCACCAGCTTAATTGGTCCCATTTCCATTTCCTTCCCGTCTCTATGCTCTACCCACTTTTGCCACCAAATTACTTACTCTTGTGCTTACAGTGCGATGAACAACGCCCCAGCTGTCGAAACTGCATTAAACGTGGCGTGGAATGCGACTTTGAAGTAACCCATCGGCTTTCAATTCGATCCAGCCCAAACGCGGAGCCCGACATTAATTTGACAGACCTCGAGCTCCTCCACAATTTCACAACCTTGACTTGCAATACAATGGTCGAGAATGCAGTTATCCGAAATCTTTGGAAGTTTGGCATTGTGCGCATGGCAGTGGAGAACAAGTACCTCATGCGCGGCATCCTTGCCGTTTCCGCACTTCACATGGCTCGTAATCGCCCACAGGAGAAGCAACTCTACGTTGCGTATGCTGTTCAGCAGCACCGGATCGCAAGTCAAACGGCTGTAGAGCTAATGGCAGACATCAAACTAGAGAACTGTGAAGCTCTTTGGGTTTTTAGTATTCTGACAATATACTACGGTGAGATTCTTTTTTTGGGAGGCAGACAAGCGCGCATGTACAGGTACTAACAACCGCTAGCCCTGGGGAGTCCCAAAGAAGATAATGCCAAGCTGATGTCGGGGGCTAAATTGTTCCCTGATTGGCTATTTCTTCTCGATGGCATCCGTCCTCTACTTGAGACGTTCGCGTCCGAATCCTACACAGGTGTTCTGCTCCCAATTCTAGATCGGGGCAGGAAGAGGTGGGAGGCTTCACATGAACCACAATATGCAAAGTCCAACATCCTTGATGATCTCGAGTCGTGCATCAAGTCTACCGTAAGCGATTTACATCTGGTTGAGGTATACTGCACGGCAATCGACGAGTTACGGCCTCACCTTAGCTTTACCCTGCTCGCTCCGAACCAAACGCTGGATACGACTGATGCTTTTGTGTGGCATTACACTCTCGAGGATGAGTTCATCGCGCTTCTGCAAGCCCCGGCACAAGAGGCGGTGGCCATATTTGCGCATTTCTGCATCATGCTTAGTCGAGCCCAGCGTAACTGGTGGCTTCAGGGCTGGGACACGTTTCTCATCTCGAGGGCGTGGGAAATTCTGGACGCCGAGCACAGGTTGTGGATTCAGTGGCCACTGGAAGAAATCGGGTGGGTCCCACCATAATAATCTCACTTCATTGGTCAGGATATGTTAGTCAGCAGCATTAGACCATTGGCACTCGCCCTACCCTACAGCGAAGAAATCTGCGAAAGACGTTTGAGAATATCCCTTACAGAGATCGGAACATTTCATTTTAGATGTGTACAAACTCTTCATATTTATATTTTAAACTTATCGATACCTCCCTTCTTTCCTGTGAGTTCATTACCTTTTAGAATAAACTCGTGATATTTTCAAATGGGGGTCGTGTCGGAAGATTTCACAGCCATCCAAAGATTTGCACAATACACCAAGAAAGAAATCCCAGTACAAGCCAGGCTCTAGTGATCTTCCTTTCCTTTGACATTTCAAAGTTGAAAGGCCGAATCTGCCATACTTATCTACCTCGGCGTATGCCAGTGCAGATACTGACGCGTCGCCTAGCGCCAGATGGCTCCACGGGATCCCTCGCACATTTCGTACCCTTCGTACAAAACCCGATTTTTGTTCAGCCCCATTTTATGGAGACGATGCGCCACAACACCCGCTTGCATAAGACCAGGTTTTGAATCCATCCGAAAATAAACGAGACGTCTCGGATCTATGCGAGAGTATTCGGCGATGTCCCAAAAAGATCCAATGTATTTATAAATTCTGCAGACCATGAAATATATAATATGACCTCTCGCAGTACCACTACTGTCGGATTTGACATTACTGCCCACTCATCAACCACCACGATTGTTCTCATTTGTCCAAATATTGAGTGAGCATTGACAAACGCCACCATGGAAAGAATACCAGCAAATCTTGTCGCTCGAGCTACCAAGGCCGATACCAGCGATTTCCAATTATACCGATACACACCATCCCTCGAAGCCGCAATCGCTGCAGTCGCTATTTTCGCAATTTTGACCATGCTTCACGCATGGCGCATGTGGCGCGCACGCACCTGGTACTTTATCCCATTCACCATTGGAGGACTTTGTAAGAACGCGCCGCTTTCTTTTTTGGACTTAGTATAAGGTACGAGATACTAATACGATTTATTAACTCTAGTCCAAGTTATTGGCTACTGTGGACGCATTTCCTCTCACTACAATCCAGACGGTCTTGGTGGCTACATCATGCAGGCGCTTCTGATCCTTGTTGCACCCACACTCTACGCAGCCTCCATTTATATGATCCTCGGTCGGTTAATTAGACGGCTACAAGCCGATCGCCTTTCGTTCATACCCGTTAGATGGCTCAGTAAGATTTTTGTTGCCGGCGATGTTGTCTCGTTGCTTATGCAAGCTGGCGGTGCTAGCATGCAGTCAATTGGCACACAGGATTTGTTCAATACGGGAAAAACAACCATCATTGCTGGCCTCTGGGTCCAAATTGTCATGTTTGGTATTTTTATGGTCGTTTCTATTGTCTTTCACCTGCGACTTCGTCGAAATCCTACAACGATAGCGAGCAACGTTGAGATTCCTTGGCATCGGTATCTGTATGTGCAGTACAGTGCCAGCCTACTCATTCTCATCCGAAGCATTTTTAGAGTTGTGGAATATTCTGAAGGTAATGATGGCTATCTAATTTCCCACGAAATATTTCTCTACATCTTTGATTCTATCCTCATGGGGGCCGTGATGGCTGTTTTCCTCGTTTGGTACGTGGATGGCCTTGTGCCTCGCGCAACCTACGAAAAGGGATTTACAGATGATACAAGCAACTGCGTATCAAACGGCGTGGAGCTGGCTTAATCGCGGCGGATAGGTTCTTTTGTGACATCAATTGGTCTTGGACTCGGTCAATGGGAGGATATAGTTTATTATCTGTTTTTGTGGGAAAGCTGAGACACGAATTGCTGGCGACCAACAAGTATATAATTGATTCGAATGGGGCGTTAGTATGCAATAGAATTAAAAACAAGATGTAATGATGAGCGAAGGAGAACTTCAGCTGGAGAAAGAATAGAGCCAAGCAAATGCACGAATTCAAAACAACTTCTATCAGTTATCGTTAAAAAAAAGAAAAGCAATATTTCACTTGAACAATTAATCGTTCTTATCGCCTACTCTTTGGAAGGGTCCTTCCCGAGGCCTGCTTGTCTCCACGATGATTCTCGGCACACGACACCTCGTTCCATGATGCCTCTGTGCTGCCCTTGGACATCACCAAGCAATCATTGGTCTGGTGGTCTAGTGGTATGATTCTCGCTTAGGGAAAACCCTACAGCATAGCTTGCGAGAGGTCCCGGGTTCAATCCCCGGCCAGACCCTTCTTTTTGCCCCACAGACATCCAAGCACTGGCTGGATATAATGAGGTTGTCATCGATTCAAAGAAAATCTGGAGGGTGGCACGAGGCTAATAGTTGTGAGTTCCACCTGGAGTTCCATAAGGGCCGAAGTGTACTGCTTCGCCCTAGTTGAATTTAGCGGAGTGATGTCAACCCGACGCATCTGGTCGGCCAAATTCAAAGGGAAAGTGAAAGATGAATTAAGAATTGAAGAGACCCTGTGCAAAAATGGCCAATCAGAAAATTGTTAGTTACTTTAATTGCACCCCATTTTATTTATACACGTCCGTCTAAAAATACCTTCTCGACCCACCGACGATAATCTTTTGTAATCCATTCTCCAATCCTCCGCAACACGCAAACCAATGTGTAAATTCCTATCAGATCGGTGGTATCGCCAATTCCATATTGCCCCAGAATCTCAATTCGATTCTGCCTCCAACACGCGAATGATAGGTACCATTGCTGGCCTTGTATACGAATAAGTGGCAAGCTTACAATTCCATGCTGGGAAATCTTATCTGGTATAAGTGTGATGATTCGCTGATACCACATCACTGTCCAGACGGACAGTTGTGTTTGTCCAGATTGCTGCGATCCGGATGACTTGGTCTCTATGTTGCATGCGATTGGTGCGTATTGTAAAAAAGTGCAAGACGTATGGTTGAAAGACTGTGAATTTGGGCCCTGCAACCAAACCTTCTCTGCAATCGCAGATATGAGTTGCCCATCGGCGGATCCTTCGTCAATCTGTGGGTCCTCCACCCTTGGTAGTCTACCTTTGTTAAGCCATAGTGCTAAACAATAGTCGACCATCTTTTTTTCAATGCTTGTTCCCCCTCCCCGCACACTTGTTTTGGGAACAATAGACGTCATGACTTTTTCCGTGTGAACTAGTACAACTTCGACATTTTTCTGCGTAGCGAGAGCGTGTTCGAGAAGCGGAAAATGCACCTTTGAGTTCCAATTAGATTCATTGGCCGACATAAATTCACATTTTGCTGCCTCTTGGATAATTCTACTCAAGAATTTGAGCTCGATAATGGGTCCAGCTGCGTTTACGGGTAACAGTGACTCGAAGGACCATTCGGATTCATCTTGTTGTGTAACTGAAGTGGGCCGGAAATAGTGTCTGACATCGTTGCTTCGGGATCAATGGCCTTGATATAATCCCGTACTTCAGCAGGGAACATGCCATTACGGTTATTCTTGATCTCTCTAATATCTCTGGACAGAAGCTTCACATCTTTGGGTAGAGTATCTCGGGACTTCAAACCGAAGGGGGTGTAGAGGACAGGCAAGTCAAGTACCCACAGGCTTGGGTGAGTTTGTGATTGGTTGCTGGTACTTGTGCCATGAGTTGATGATGCTGTAGGTGATGTCGGATTTGAAGGAGAGCTTTCACGGGAAGACTCTTGTTGGGGAGGCACGACGGCATCGGGAAGGACATGCAGCCATCGAGAAATGGGATCATTCGGCACTTGGTTAGCCATGGCAAATGGTAAGATATTGGCGCAATTAGATCTTGGGAGTTTGGTAAAGGCTTATCGCCCAAGAACTAGTTTTCAAGAGCGGATTGTCTGTTTTTAAACAAAGAGTTCTTCTGAACATAACAATTTAAATATCAGTTTATTCTTTGTTAAGATTTCCAGGATCTGAATCCAAATAAAAAAATAATGGAGTTGAACCTGGCAGAGGCATGATTTCGATTCTCTTTGTTCAGTGCAATTGATTCTGGGCCTATTATTTCTTTTGCCTAAGCACACAATGATGCAAACGTGAGTCATTTAAAATACATCAGATACAGATATAGTCAGCCAAGCTCTGCTGTGTTCATTCATTAAGGTCTACTTGCTTCTGATGCTGCTGATGCATTTCTTTTTCGGGTGTTGATTGATGTTCAGGCTCTGTCCGGTCTAAACGTGCGATGAAGTGGCGAATTACATTGTGATGTTCATCATCTTTCATCCATCAAAGTTCTACGGAACTTTAATGTACGTATATTCGATGTTTTCTTTTGTGAGACATTGCCTTAACATACCTTGCGCATTGATCTATCAATTTGGCTGCACAATAAAATTTCACAAATAGAAGCAGCATAATAATTAATTACACTTGTGCATGCTCAATTGCGGTGTGAGTCGGCTTTTTTTGATACAGCTGCCTAACGTACCTTCTATGTAACGCCCAATTTAGTTGATTTGCCAGACACCGACTGCATGATGCATCCTTCGTTGGATCACGGCAGTTCACCCAGTGTATTTTTAGTTCTACGATGGCGTCGCTTGTACGAATCAGATGACCAACCAATTCTCTTAGCGTGCACGCTCAAGGCCTCAGCTCCAGGCAGCTGAACATGCAACTTGGCTGCTGGCGTCTCATAAAGATCGTGAGCATCCACTTAATTTTATTTTTCAACTTCTTTAACTTTGAATCCAATTAAGATTCATTGCCTTTTCTTTTTTTCATCCGATTTATTGCCCAGAATGACTGACAACGACGAGACGAAAAGTGTCAAGGATGTGAGCGAGAACCATGACTCTGTGGCGTCGGCAGCTACCGAGCAGCTCACTGTGCCGGAGTTTTACCAAGATCTCAGGCGCGCTTGTAGACACACCGTGATTGAGGAAGTCAGAAACATCGTGTGTCAGAACGCTGGACTTGATCTCAATATTCGCGACCCCGATCAAGACTCCACGCCCCTCCTGGATCTCATCTGGTCCTCCGTTGAAGATGAGGAAGCCACCGAGGCAGCGGAATGCATTCGGTTCCTCGTTTCGCACGGGGCCGATGTTGAGGCCAAGGGCCCAAACGGATGGACTGGCTTGCATTACTGCGCGAGATACAACACAGAAATTTCCCTAGCAATCGCCAAGGTGCTTCTGGACTCCGGAGCCAATCCAAGCGCAGACCAAAGGCCCCCACCAGAACCCTCAGCTGAGACCACGGCGGAAGCCACACACCATCATGAGGACCAGGATGAGGCTTGTGAATGTGGCCAGCACATTGGCGCAGTGCTCGACGCCGCACTAAAAAACGCCACAGGGGAAGAACAAAAAGTTGAGAAGCAAACAAAAGAACTCGACGTTACTCCCCTTCACCATGCTTGCGGATATGGAGACAATCTTCCCATAGCCAAGTTACTCATCGAACATAATGCCAAAATCGATGCCAATGATGCTTTGGCGAGCACGCCGCTTTGTGTTGCAGTGAAAGACGGAAGGAAGGACATATGCGCCCTGTTACTGTGCAAGCCAGGCGGCACATCGTGCCTATCAATCCGTGACAACACAGGCCGGCTTCCAATCCATCATGCTGCCGAGCGCCGCAGTCGGGATCTCGTGGCAATGCTAGTAGAAGCAGGGTCCCTCGTGGATCCCATCATCGAGGGCGATGATGTGAAAGACACCGAGAAAGGGTTCACACCACTGCTTCTCGCATGTAAATCTGCCGACCGCAATGGGATGCTTGAAGTTATCGAGTATCTGTTAGATCATGGCGCCGACACGGCAAAGGCTGCTGAGAAGGGCCAAACTCCAATTCTGCTCTCTGTCTTGGCCAATAGTGTCGAGGCAGCCAAGCTTCTAACCAAACACGGAGCTGATGTCAAGGCAGCTGTCGGTCCCTTTGAGGACGTCAATGCCATGCATGTTGCCGGAACAGCCGGTGCTGCCGAACTATGCCGCTGGCTCGTTGAAGAGGCTGGACTTGAGGTGGACAAGAAAGACAACCAAGGATACACTGCCCTTATCCATGCTGCTGGTTATGGCGGCTCAGCCAAGGCAATTAAGATGCTTGTTTCCACATTAGGTGCTGATATCGAGTCGCCCATCTACGACGGCCGGAGACCTCTGCATTTTGCTGCCTTTAAAGGTCAAGAGGCGTGTGCTCAAGAGCTCATCTCTCTTGGGGCCGACAAGGAGGCTGTAGATGGTTCTGGATGGACACCGCTGCACTTTGCCGCTAGATATCATCATGCCGATATCGTTCGCCTGTTGCTGGATAGCGGTGCTCAGGTTGGAAAGACGGTAGACGGAGGACCGCAGCCAAAGCTCGTGAATGGAGATGAGATTGACATTTGTGGCTTCACAGCTGCTGACCTTGCACGTGCTATCCGTGGTGGCCAGGCTTGTGTTGACATCCTGGTTGCTGCAGGTGACACGCTATCTCCTGAAACTAAGGACTTGAAGGACGAAGATCTTTGGGAGGAAAAAGAAAGCAAATGTTGCATCATGTAACCAAAACTCAAGTAGTATGAGACTATGAAAAACAGAGATACTCATGCAGCGTATAAAGTTGACTTTGTTTTCATAGTGTTTACGTCTCCCAGAGTGTACAGAACCAGAGCCCTAAAACTTGAGCATACATTACTGTTCTGCCGCGTTTGTGCGGGCTGGATTGGTTGTGCCTCCTGTACGACCCAGAGCCAGCCGAAATTTCGCAGTAAGCAGTCGATCGCCTTATTGGGCCAGAGGCTTCGATACACGTCATGTCAGGGTGCACAGTAATGCGGTTTCGTTCTACGGTATCACGTGACCGATCACGCCCCCCTCCCCTACTTCCCCTGCCTCCCACCCGTTGATATTCAATAGCCCGCATCCTTCTTCTACCGCTTTGCTCAAACCAACAATTATTACTCTCCGTTGTTCAACAGGGAATATCCTCAAACATTTATACATAGTCGCCCTTAGTTTTATTCCATCAATCAGAAATCACTACGGTTGGAGGATCAGCATCTCTCTTACAGAGCGCCCTCTTCAATTCTTCATTCTCCTCGTCGCTCCATTTTCAAACACGACTTAGGTGCAAATATGGATCACAAAAACAAGAAAAATAACTGCTTTTATACCAAGATGGCTTGTGCCGGTAAAGTCTCACATTTATCTCAGCCACCTGCTGGCTACACACCTGAGTCAACTCATCTTGATCCGAATCAAAATTCCACGCTTGGCCGGTGTCAGCTCACTGTCAACACTCCGCAAAATCCATTGGCCCTCAGGGTTGGCAACGGAAATTTCATATATCGCTGGAAAGGAGGCACAGTAATCCCTTTCAGAGTGAAAGAAAGCAGCTTCCCAAATTCCAAGGCTTATCACGATGCCACAGCAGCCCTCAGAAACGCCAGTCAGCTATGGAACGAAGTCGGCATTGACGTGATATTCCAGCTTGCAAACGAAGGAGAGCCTATAGTTTTTGAAGTTGTGTATCGCCCTGACGACCCCAAGTACTTGAGAAAAGTCTTTGCTATCGCCTTCTTACCAGAAATAGCAACCGAAATACGTCAGCTCACCATTTACGACGTATCCTTCTCTCCGGAATATATTGAGTCGCTGTCCAACATCTTTTTGCATGAACTGGGTCATGTTTTAGGGTTGCGACACGAGTTCGAGGAGAAACAGCTGTTGTCAGTTGTATTTGGCCCACAAAATGCGGATTCCGTCATGAATTATCACTCGCATCCAAGCATGAATGTAATTAGTGAAGTCGATAGGATCTGGGTCCGAAACTTCTACAACTACGATGGTCAGTTTATTGCAGACAACGAACTAAAGCTGGAGATTCGTGAAGTCAAACCTTGGTTTTCTATCGAATAAGTATCCTGCAGGACATAAGACTTTCATAGGGCTCTGATACTGTTCGTGAGGCGAATTTGTAGGGTAAAATAAAGATATCGTGCTTAAGTTGTATCAGAGAGCGGTGAAGCAAATTGAATACATTGAAACTTCCCTGATTGTATTCTGTTAATATTTTTGACTATCCAACTAACTGGATTCCCTAGAGTTCGTTCCTTTCTTGCCCTCTTCCTTACTTTGTTCCTTCCCTTTCCTTCGAGATTCCATTTTAATACATAAGCTGTGTATATTGAGGTTCTTTCAGAAAGTTTTTTTTTTGGAATTTCATGTACGCTTTTCTGGGTGTCATGCCATTAGACTGAGTCCTTCGACTAATATATCAAATGGCAAATTCAGTGTACTCATAGCTGCTGCCCTCGTATATAAGAGAGCATTGGGTAGAAGGCGTTTTAATTCGTATTATTTGCGTACGTGTGTGGGTGTTTTTGGACTGTTTTAAGATATAGTTTATTACCTAAATGCTGCCTTTTCATTGTATGGTATTTCTATTGAAGCTTTTATTTTATATCACCCTTGGGCTTTAAAGTTAGTGCAAGGGCAATGGTATCAGAGCATTTGAAAGTATAAATCGCCCTTAGGTCGCATGATCGTGTTGGGCTATTCGTTTCCTTAAAATAATAAAATAACTATGAATATCAGGATTATTATCATAATTATTGCATACTCAAATCTATTCTAATTTTATTATTCACTATGACTATAATGTAAGAGAGTGGGTCCCAGCACCACTGTGGCTAGAGGTGGCGCGTGACCCACTTGGTTTATTAGAGAAGTTCGGCGGACGTTCTAGGAACGCTCGCCAAGTTGAAGTCTACATACTACAATACAACCTGTTCTGCGTCTCACCGTATCACCCTGGTCAATAACCCTTACATATAATAGGTTACTGGCTGGCTGGTATTGCGCACAGGCGTGATTTGTTACTACAAACATAATGTCATAAACTCAATGTCTATTAAGTAAAGTGGCCCAAGATGTTTTAAACCTGGACTTTCTCCGAAATTTAATGCGCGACAATGCTCCATTGCGCAAAATAGAAGTGTAGAACAACATTTGCTAGCGATGACCATTCCATCATCTACCCTCGGCTATTAACAAAATTTCCCTCAACTAAGCTGGTGTGATCAAAATTAGGACCGATGTCTAGTATTTTAATCATCACTCTCTAGGGTGCAATAATCTCCGACTTGAAAGAAGCTCATTGACATGTAAAACACTTGATTCACTTCGTTGCCCACGTAGACCGACTTGTCGCCTGGGCTGTACTGGAAGACGCTTCGACTACCGGATGCACTGCAATGGAATCCAAGCAAGGAGGTATCAGACGCGGATGTCCTGCAAGTAATTGGAGTCGCGTCATCGGCGGCGTCGTGCATTTGAAGGTTTTGAATATCGGCGCTAGCGATGTTGTACGTGGATACGTATTTGTCGGAGCTCACGTCGTATAAGGCCCCGCTTCCATCAAGCGCAAGGTTCGCAGCAGATTTCTTATCAGTTGTCAAGTGAATCACATCGTTCTCAATTGCGAAATAGTTGCTGGCCGGCGTCCCCACCAATACCATGTAGCCGCATGTGGGGGTAACAGTCGTGGTGGTAGTGGCTGTAACGATAGTTGTATCTGTGTACAATGATTCGATAACGGTTGAAGCTGTGTTCATTAGGGTCACAGGGATTACGGCAGTCCTGGTGTTTGTCTTGACAGAAGTGATGACTTTGAGATTTGTGACTGTAACAACCGGAGTAGCCGTCTTGGTCTTGGTAACAGTTGTGGTGACGGTGGCCTGCTTGGCCGTGACAATTCTGGGCCCGAATCCGAGGCATGAGCAAGCCGAAGCGTACTGTTCCCGGTTACCGCATGCCGAAGCACAAGCCGGGAGCGCCGTTGGGCAGCTAGTCTTTGGGAAGCAGGCTTCAGGGCCGGCCTTTCGTTTACCCGGTGCCTGGACTTGAACAGTAGCCCCAGTGATTGTAGCAGGCACGAAGTCGGTTGAGGTTATAAGCACCTCAGAAGGCTCCTCAATCGTTTTGACCTGGGTGATTGTGGTGACGGTGGTCGTTTGCGACTTGACAACGATCTGGGTCGGGACGGTGAGAACAGTGTGCAACACGTGCGTCGTCTTTGGCTTGGTGATGGTTGCCGTCTTCGTCTTCGTAACAGTACTGCGAGGTTATGAGAAGATGAATCTGGTGGGGAGAACAACATACGTACGTTGGGCAAGGAGTAACGGTGGTGGCCAAGAAGGAGGCACATCCGTTGGCAGCAGGATCAAGCTGGGACCAATCATTAATATTATAGAAAGTCAAAAAATCAAGACCCATATCAACCCTTTTTCAGACACTTATCCGCCTTGCAAACGGGATGGTAAGGACCAGGAACTGCCGAGACGGTTACGCCGAACAAGGCCGGGACGATAAAATTGGAGAACTTCATTTTTAATGATTGAACACCGGTGGTATTGAAGATGCGGATGATGAAGTCTTTCCCAAAACTCTTGGCAGTCTTGGCTGCTAGTACATGTAGGCCACCACGCTCTCCAACCCGCTTCAGCCGCCTAAACCTTACTCCTCACTGTCCGGTAACGAAAATGATCCGATGGCTCAGATCATCCCTATATGCATTAAATCGCTAGCGCATTCGACTCATCTAGAACGCCTCTCCACGTGCTTTCCGAAGGGCTGGACCAGCTGGGTGGGAGCTGTGGCGCTAAATTCCCGACGGTGTGGAATGGGCCCGCGCCACGAAAGGTGATGCTGTAGACGGCACATCTCAGCGCCACAAGCCACATGCGTCGATTTTGTCCCGCCCTTTCAGCTCAGGGGTTGAATTCGGTATTCAAGAAGGGATTGGTAAAATAAGGATATCAACAAAAGAATAAAAGGGGTGAAATCTCGTTGATTTAACACCAGACGATTTGTTTAGTATATAGAGGTTGAAATAGCATTTATGCATACGTCTCGATATAGCTAAATTTAAAAGCAAAGAGAAAAAAAGAGAAGACAAGAATACAATGATATGGGTTCCTAAATTTTGACATGTATTATTAATTGCATGACCAACGAGTGGCCACTTGAATACAACTAGATTGCTGTTAGTGATAAGTAGAGTAGAGCTGGACGCATTCCATCATCGACTGTGGTTTTCTATTGACAATCCGATTGGCGAACGCCGAGCTGAACCATTTCGGCGTCTCCACATCGCGTGACACTGAAGTTGAGTGATTGGTCAGTGTGTTCAGAAATTTCCGCGCCTGTTCCGCTTTCACGGCCCGTGTCTTTCAATCTTGCGATCTTAACGCTTTAGAGCGGTCAGTGGGACTGGGTCTGGTCCTCAGCTGTTATGCAAATACAAACCCTTTTTTTTTTCGAACGGCTGGGATCAAGGCTTAACTGGCCAAATGCGAGATGTGTAGTTCTGTCTCACAAACGTGGGTTGATATACACGGTGGAAAATGTCATTTATGCAATGAAATATCATGTGCAAAAAGATTTGAAGATCTTAATTTGTATGCATGGAATAGATAAAATTTGCGTTAGCGCAACGATCGGAAGCTTCTACCGCTCTAGTGTCGCCAGTATGTCACTGTGACGTGCCAAATTACCACAATTATTTGGTGACAGACTACACGAGCCTTGATACATGGAAATCTGAAACACACATATTTTTTTCTCCTTAACGAACATAATGTTTTGCAGGAACAACGTTGCAGCTCGAATTAGAAATAATGCCAATCTTTGGAGCCGCGATATGAAGCGTCAAACACGGCCCCCTGAAAAGTCAAAAGACTCTAGGGTGGGTGATGTCTCCTATCACAATCACAAGCCAATAAAATGTTGTTCCGCCTCCTTGGGTCGCGCCCAATGTATCCGCTCAGACGCAGCGTTGCTACGCGCAGCAGAACCGGACTCTGGACAAATCCGGACTCCGAACAATCATTTGTGATTGGCGGGGTCCGAACTCATGTCTCATGCCGAGCCTCATGCTTGTACGCGGTTTGAAAATTTTCTAGAAGCCAACGGTGGTGATCGGAGAACTGGAAGGTTGATGCGTTGAAGGCGCCAGCTTCCTACGTCTAATTAGCCTCTTCTCAAGTTGTTCTAACCTCGCGACGCATCAGCCACGATATGTCCGCCACTTCTACTTACAAAATAGTGAAAACTTGATGAAGGAGAGTACAATAGCAGGTATACCATAGTTGATCTCGCAGCGAATTACTAGAAAGTACACGAGGCTAAATGTCACATCCATGAGACAACTGAAGTGACCCTGCTTTGTCGTATATCTTTAGCTCAACACGGGCCGAGCAGATATAAGCTTTTTCGCCTAATTGTATAACCGCCCAGATTGAAAAAAACACTTGTGCGATTACCGGGGCAGAAAATGCGGACAAAAGTCCCGTTAGCGAGTCAGCTAGCTAGCTTATGCGCACTTTAACGTTCCCACATCATCCTCCTGAATCGTGTCTCCCGAGTTAGCCACCCAATCTTCGTTCAACTACGCCATGTCGTCTTGTCTTCCGACCTGGCCATTTATTCTCTTTGGAGTAATTGAGCCCTTATTACTGTGAGTGATGGAAACCCATGACGGATATCGGCTTCGCTCACAAAAACAGCGTCTGGGCATATGTAAACTTTTTGCAGAATCCGTTCCAATACTATGCTGATCAAGCACCGAACTATCCTACAGCGATAGAGAATTTCACGCCCCCAGCGGTGGCGCTGTCCTGGCAAATGACAAATGTATTGCTGTTGTTGGCACCAATGGCGCTCATCTGCTGCTGGACGAGCCATCGTGAGATTGCAATTTGGTACTTGATTGCGGTTGGGTTTGCAGACTTTGGTCACATCCACGCGATATATCGCGCTGGTCCCGACTACTTCTGGGACGTTGCTGCATGGAATGATATGACTTGGGGAAATGTCGGCGTGAGTGCGTTTCTCAACATTAACCGGTGGTTGACTGTACTGGGTGTCTTTGGAAAAATCGGTGGTAGCACCGACCGAACCAAGAAAACGGTGTAAAGTACATGTATTAACAGCACAATGACCATTGTCACACCTTCAACCTGGCGCAAGAGAACAAGCAACTCACTTTGCTAAACGAACGTTGATAATTATTTGAAGAGTTATATGTGATAGCGCCAAGTCGTAGTTAGCCTAGCGTAGGCAGACAATCATCAAAAATGGGCCAGACCCAAAAGTGGCAACATGCGGTTTCAAGGGCCCACCACGTTCTATAAAGGGTGCAACATGGCGTGACAACGTTTCTCTCCAAGATTGATCTCACGATGCCTTATTTTGCAGTTGATCTCCACTGGATCAGTGCCACAAGCAACAACTTGAGTAAACACGCTGGGCAACCATCTGTCACTAATGTCAACAGCGACTTTGTAATAAGGACAAATGGTACCACTGCTATCATCAGAAATTATACTTAGGACCAATTTGACGAAATGAGGATACAACGAGAGGCTTACACTGGAAAGCCCCTTATTTCCGTTAAACTTGAAACTTTAAATTTTGGGGACAAGCTTCAGGATGGCTCAACCATCAGTAATAAGACTAAATGCTCAAAAAAGTCAAAACAATTCGGACCATTGCCTGCTGTGGAGCAGTATCAAGTCCCTTATTTTATTCATTATTCGAACGATTCGGACCAAACAGTGGCCTACGATTGTTACATCTTTGCTGAAGCTACTATCACGGCTGGGCTTTATTCAGCGAAACAATTCACAATCGGTGCTTCAGATGGGACAGCGCAGCGCTATTCCACATGTTACATAGAACTCGACGATGGCAAAGTGCAAGCGGACCTGCTTGCTAACCTAACTGTCACCTTCTTGACGGAAACCCACTTATACACTAGCATGCAAAACTACAGTCAACCATGGATAGCTAAGAGTCTAGATGAATACGTACCCGGCATTCTGGCTTTGGGATACCATACAACATGGAGCTCTTTCATACAACGACTGGGTACCGCCAGAGAAAAAGTCTCATACTGGCCGGTCGAGCCCAGAGTCTTTGCATCTGTAACAAAAGGCAAAGTTTACGGCTGGCTAGCCATGAATGTTACTCTTGCCATCGCAGGGATTTCAGTCCTATTAGCCCATCAGGCCACTAAAGCCAAGGCCATTCGGGACACTGCTGTTGCAGCACTAAGGATGGATCTCACGAAGGTGACGCATATTGACGACGCAAGTGGTCTTTGCAGCACCATTGATTTGAGCAAACAGGACTGCAAACTCCCCAGATTGAGGTGGCAGAACAGTTTAATAAGGTCCACAAGCGGCGATAGTAGTTCCAACAACATATGCAGTCGAAGTGTTGTGTTTGATCATGAAGGTACCTCTGAACAAGTCGATTTAGAAGTTAAAACAACAAAAACCTGGAAAAAACTTTTTAAGTGAACGAAGTAAATGAACATAATATTATTAAAAGTACATCCATGTAGCTTCTGATTAGAGGCCTTTCTTTCTTCTTAGAAACTTCACCTTGGCAAAATGCATATCTGATATTTAGTCACAACTCAAGACTAATGGCCAGTTTATGGGGGTTAAGATAGAAATCACAGTGAGCTGGTTAACTGCCTAATAACCTTCGTGCCGCCCGTTATTTCACCACTCTGCCCCCTCAGAATTTGAAAAATTATATCATGCTTCAAAGCCGAACATAAGCCACAGTAGAAGAACTGCCACATAAGCTACGGGTTTAAAAGCGCAAGAATGAAAACATGCATTACTTTGTTTTCACCCAAAGAATTATGGCGTAATTGACTACACTTCAAAATCTCAGGTAAAATAATAACTAATCATTTTTTATTCTAATACATCTGTTCATATCAACGTCATACTGTTATCTAGCAACTCGCAACACGAATTTGAATTATCAATGTAGAAGTATCCTATGCCAGGCTCTTACTGCGCACAACTATCCATCCCGAGGACGACCGGCTCGCAATATTGGGACTCGTGACCGGGTGGGCCCAAGGCTAAAGTCGAGGCAGTCACTCCAGCCGGCCACTGACAATAGTAGAATGTATTATAAGTTGGCTTTGTTGTTGATTGGCAGGTGATCGGTCCAGAATCTGTTGAACAGATAAGATTTCGGTTATTAGGGTTTAGATAGTCGTCCGTGAAGTCAATAACGTCGACGCCTGAGTCATGATCCTTGGTATTTGGGGAACTGTACGTGTACCCTAACCACCAAGTATCAGTGCTAGTTAGTCTGGTCGCGGCCATACCATCTTTGACCGCAGCCATGTAACCATAAGTGGAACGGTCGTTTGTTAAATATATATACCAGGGACGTGGATGGCGAACAAATACATCGGTGAAGGTGGTCCCAATCTCATCCCCGTCCATCTCCGAAAGAGCAATATACCCGTGTTTCCGCGAATATATTCCAAGTTCTTCGCAGGCGAATGCACGGAACGCTGTTTCTGTGGAAATCGCCAGTCCACTAGTAGTAGAGGTGGTTGTCACCGTTTTTGTAACAGAGGCGACTGCTGTAGAAGTGACAGTTCCAGAAAGCGTTCTTGCTTTTGTAATGGTTCGTGCGGGTAATGTAGTGGTGCTCGGTTTGAATCCGAGAACAGTGCATGCAGCGGAATATTCTTCAACATCTCTGCACTTCTTTCGAGCATATTGAGGAACAGTCGATAGACCCCGTGGAACCACTGCAACAGATTTTGAAGGGGCTTGGAGGTACTGGGTCGTTGTGCTTGTGGATGTCGCCACAAACTTTACAGTGGAATGTGTGATGGTGGCAACGGTTGTAGTGGCTGCCTTGGTGACGGTCTTTTTCGCAGATATGGTCTTTGTTACTGTCCTATTTGTTTATTAACATCCGGCTTGGAAAATTATGCGCATCATGAACCAACTTGATTGGGGGCGTAACTGTGACTCGTAAAATAGACGCACAGTCAGCTTTGGCCTCGCGACAACCACTTAACTATGAAATTGAGTCAGCATTTGGAAAGTACTGGACAACAGAGAGTTTCTTACAGCATTCTTGCAAGCCCTGCAAGGGTACCCTCGCACAGAGAGTTCTGGTAACGCACTGGCAGAAAGCGCCAATGCGCCAGTCAGAAACGTAGATACGCGCATCTTGCACAGGTTGTTGTTGGCAGGCTACAATTGTGAATTCTACAATACGAGGTGCTTTGTATATATCATCTCTAAGGAGCAGTTGGCAAATGAGTGGCGCAATTGTTAAGGTCAATAGTTTCGAGTGGACTAAGCCACGGGACCTGCGATGTGGGGCAGGCTTCTCTAGCATAGCACACGTTGGGAGTTTAGATCCTTTTTAGATCTAGGAGACCAAGTAGCGTATTGTTAGAGCCACTAGTCGCGTGCGGATGAAGGCACAATAAGAGTCCAGAGCGGTGCATTCAGAAAGTCTAGACCCTCTAGATCAATGCAAGAAAGGTAAATAGACCGCCATTTCCAGAAGCTTTGCCCCTAAAGCAACCCACACATCGCCTCTCCCGCGCCAGATGCTAAAATACAACCATAAAAGCCAATATACTGCTACGGGCCCCAGGCCAGACTTGTCCTTAAGGATGGCAAATTGTAGAGATCCAGTCCGCTAATGAACAACTGCAATGTGACAGATGTTTGAGAACCATGGCGGCTTTCAAACTTCTTCTTAATCAATCATAGCAAAAGTAAATGCGAGAGAGGGAGTGAAACATGCGTAAAATTCAAGCTTTCACAATGAAGCGAGGGAACATTATGAAGATGATACACAGAGCAAAAAGTATCATTCTCATCTTATTAAGATTTACTAGTCTTCATCTTCAAATGGTTCAGTCCTCCCTTGGCGATGGTGTGCAGATAACTTCCACATTAGATATGACGGGAGTTCATTCCAGATATCCGTAGTGTACTTTCTCGATAATCTGAACCAAAATTTTAATAAATAACATTCCTAGCGCTGGCAGCCGCTCAACTTGAAGGTGACGGGGCTGCAGTATTGTGATGTATGGCCAGAGGGACCCAAGGCCAGATTCGAGGCGGTTGTACCACTGGGCCATGAACAATAGTATAAGGTATCAAGTTCCGGTTGGGTTTTTGATTTGCAAGCTATTGGACCACCTGTCTGGGGGTCAGCATCGGTGAGAACGCAGGCAAGATTTTGTTTCGTCTTGTCCAGAAAGTCAGTCGTGAAGTCGACAACTTGAACAGCTGAGTCAAGATTCTTGGTTTTTGGAGAGCTGTATAGATATGCGAGCCAATAGTTCTCGTAATCTGTAGTCCCGACAAAGTAACCTGACACACCATGGCCATCTGTAAGAGAAAATGACCACAGGGGGCTACGCTCAGGATCGCCGGTAAATCTAGCCACAGTCTCCTCTCCCAGGGGTGTTACAAAGACATCTCCGTACGTGTCTGAGTATATTCCAGGACCCTGGCAACTGACGATACCGTGAAATGTCTGGGTAGCAACAGCCACATCAGCCTCAGTGGAGGTTTCTTGCACTGTCTTTGTTGCGGGAATGAGGGGCGCTTTGGTCTGGGTTGTAGAAACCGTCCTTGTTTTTGTAACGGTTCGCGCAGGCAAGGTAGTGGTGCTCGGCTTGAATCCAAGAGCATTGCAGGCTGCCGCATACTGCTTAGCATCTCCGCACTCCTTGTGGGCATAGTCAGGGACATTGATCTGCCCGCGCGGCAAACGCTGAACCTCGCGCCCTTCTGCGACAGCCCTCGGAGATGCTTGTACCCATAGGTCTGTTGTAGTTGTCGACGTTACAACTGTCTGTACGTTCATGTGCGTAATAGTGGTTACTGTTTTCGTGACTGGCTTGGTAATTGTCTTTTTGGCCGTGACAGTCTTGGTCACGGTTCTACTTAGTTGTCAGTACATAACCAAGGTAGGTGCGAAATACAGGAGCACCAACTTAGCGGGGGGAGTAACTGTGGCCCTCAGAACAGACGCACAGTCAGCCTTAGCTTTGGGGCAACTAGCGACCTATTGAAAGGGGGTCAGTAATTGCAATGGGAGAGTCAGGGTTATCTCACGGCATTTTTGCAAGCCTTGCATGGATACTCTCGGTCAGAGAGCTCCGGCAAGGCATTCGCACAGAGTGCCAAAGCACCAGTCAATAAGGCAGATACACGCATCTTACTTGATCCTCGCGTCGCAAGTTGTTCAACAATGAGTTCTGCGACACGAGCATGATTTATGGATTTGAAGACAAGCTAGATAAACAAGTGGCGAAATTGGCGGCATCAATAGTTCTGTGTAAGATCAGCCGCTAAGGAGGCTGAGTGGAGAAAATATTCCCGAGTCTGGATCTACGTTTGAGCTGGGAAATCAGTGGCGCAGTTCTTAGTGTCAATACACGTGTCTAAGTCAATCCACCAAAAGATTCAAGAGCAGCGCTTTTTCGCAAGTCTAGATCCTTTTAGAGTGAAGGTACACAGGTCACCGCTTTGAAAGGCCTTTCTTGAAATCGGTCAGGCCGTTTGGACCAGGAGCCCATTTTATTCCCCCTTGGCATATCGCGAGTAAAAATAAAGAAATATTGTGTCTGCTCATCCTGGCTCTTTCTCTCTTACTCTCACACTATTCTTTTTATTACATCTAAAGCCCGTCGCAAGGTTTGCATACCGCGGATTATGAGGTCGGGGCAATAAATGTTAGTCGCTATTAACGAACTAAAAAATGAACGGTCGGATCTTACGTACAAAAGTTAATCTAAAATTGATCTAAATCGGATGTCGGCTCAACGCTATCAGCCTTATTTACTATGAGAGAACGTTCAGGGGCTTAGATAAACATGTGTGCGGGGAACCGCTCTGCGAGCCCGAAAATAGCGTGACGACATTAGCCCGCCCTCGGATGAACCACGTGGGGACGGCTCCAGGGACAGCCGAAGCTAAAGGAGGTGAACTTTGTATACAGTGTAGTCTATTCATATTATCTAGGTGTATTTTTTTCTGTTAAACGATCGTAGTGCATGGGTATGGTGAAAGTA
This sequence comes from Calonectria pseudoturangicola, assembly GCA_013403825.1. NCBI lineage: Eukaryota > Fungi > Ascomycota > Sordariomycetes > Hypocreales > Nectriaceae > Calonectria > Calonectria pseudoturangicola. The sequence goes on along the minus strand of VTGA01000004.1, from coordinate 929,389 downwards.
GACACTGTTTAGTCTTCAGGTTGATGCCAGCATTCAACCTTGTCGTGGTGTAAACACAAGGTGTAGTTTTGGACACACCATTACAAATCCATCCACCATTCCGTCCAAAAACGCCTCCGGAGTCTGGTCGGGTGAGAAGTTGATGTCATATCTAAAAAGAATCTGACTAATGACGTATCGGATCTCCATCAGAGCGAGTTGCTTTCCCACGCAAGAATAACGACCTGCACTGTGTTAACAGCATGTACAAATATGATCCAGAAGCACTGCTTACCCATTGAAAAGGCAGAGAATACCGATGCATCTCTTAATAATTCTGGTTTAGATGTCCATCTCTCTGGGATAAACTCATATCCGCGGGGGAAAGCCCTTTCATCTAATCATTTGTCAGTCATCAAGCTCAGTTATTCATTCGCACATCAGTTTAGACTCACCCCGATGTAGTGTATAAGTGGGTACTTGAACAAGAGTGTTTCCTGGGATAAAAGTATCGTCGATTTGCAAACCCTCGGGAGGTGTCATTCTCTGCACTCCGGACGGGACAGGCGGATACAGTCGAAGAGTCTCGTTGATGATTGCTTGTAAAAAGCCAAGCTTGGACAGTCCCATATGGTCCGGCTGCTCGTTCTCGGCGTAGTACTCATCGACTTCTCGTTGGAGCTGGCGAACGACAAGAGGGTGACGGGCAAGCTCGAATAGGATACAAGTCAGCGTTGTTGCTGTGGTATCGCTATCAAGAAAAGTTAGTTAGACCTCTCTGCGAATGCGAGAACATTAAAGCTTGCCTTCCAGCCACCACGATCAAGTTTGCATCTCCTTGCAGATCGAGAGTGTCTTGGTGGGAGGGATCAGGCTTCGATCTGTATGCTTCCAAAACCCTGGAGAAGATGTCGGGTAGTTCCGGTTCTTTCTGAAAAATGCGTTAGATGAATTCCATGTACAGTCGTGTGGGTTGCCATACATCCATTCGTTGTTGCACTTGTTCGCCGAGCCATTTGTGAAATCCCTTGTAAACACTGTTTGCGATGGGAACATTTTTCAGGATCGATGCCACCCACGGAAATCGTCCGAGGGCGCTAGTAGATGTCGTATTTTGATGCATTTGAACCATGTATGGGTGCGCCGCCCCATCCTTCAGCATATTGAAGCTCTTGCCCAAGGCAAGGTCGCCCATAATGTCAAATCCATAAAAATTACACCAAGTTGTGGCATCGATGCGCTTTCCGGCTTGGGCATGTAGTCGACTTAGAAGTTGATCGGTGTAAAATCGGACTCGAGGCTCATATTCTCGAAGAGCTATGCACATCATGAGCTAATGTGTGATCAACTGATTCAATAAAAACTCACATTTCGCATTAAATGCTCTATCCCAGGTCTTGCGTCGATGTGTGTGCTCGCTTCGATCCCTCGTTGTTTGGAGAGATTTCATAGGCAAAAGGAGATGGTACCATGGCCCTCTCGAACAAGGAGACTGGTAGGAATGAATGGCGTGAAGTGCTGAAGAATTAGAGATCGACAATTCGGAGGGTCCTAGTCACGGTCATGAGAGTGGCCCAGTTAAAACGAGTACGATTCAGCTCACCAACTCGGACAACATCGCCATAAATCTGGTGCAACTTCTGCACTTCTTCATAAGCATGTAGCTTTCGGAGACTCAATTGAGTAATATGAATATTAGATACGCGAGAAAGAAATGGCCCGGGAAATTTGCGTAGAGGATGAAAAACAGTCCTGTATAGCCCCATACTCGTGAACAAGCCTCCTAAAAAGGCAAAGTATAACCTTGAGGCCTCCACCACGGAGCTGAAGACGCCATAGGTGCCTGGAAGAAGAAATACAAATGAAAGAGCAAGGAGTGTATATAGAATAGCAAAAATGACAATAAGCGTAGGGAGCCAGAGGTCCCATTCTCCGAATCGAAACCAAGTGGCGTGGAGCAACCCTCCGAGGCAGAAGGAAGCTCCCAAGACCTGAGTCACGCCAAAGCTTGGGGTAAAGATCTCCATGCTTGTTACTCGCAAGGTGAATAAAAACCTACTAAACAGGGTCGCGTGCGGAATGACAGGTTCTTATTTAAATGTTAGCCTTCGTTTGACCTGGCAGTGCCAGCATGGATGGGTAGCAAGCGCAGCGTTATCACAAATTCTGGCTAGAACAGCCTTCATGCAAGCCAAGATGCAGGCTGATGTGGGGGGGGGGACGGCAGAGCTACCCAATGTCTGGTACATACGTTGTGAAGCTGGGAATCAGCCAGGGTCCAGGTTAGATGGGCCACACTCTCGATTGGGCAGTGCGGGTGAAATTTTCTAACTTGCAGTGCACGCATAGCCCGTTTCGTGCACTTGAGGCGCTGAACTATCGACTGCGGATTGGAGATGGTACCAGCGGCGGCCTCATTGTCTATCCTCACGAGATCCACGTATTCGAAGATGGCAAATAATCGCCACCCATTGTAGGGGGAAGCAGCAGAACGTGAATGAAGAAAGGGGCGTACCCACGGGGGGGCACTTTGCTTTTCTCCAAAAGAGAGGGGAGTTTATTATATATGCGATGTTGCGCTGAAACAAGGCTTGCTTTTTTAAGGGACCCGAGAGCCCGTGTCGAACGGATAATCCTGGGCATTCACTGGGCTTTTTACGTCGCCTACAAAATTATGAAATGATTGCTCAGATCAACCTCCCTGCATCGGAGCACAGACGCGCGAATTCGGTAAAAGCAGGCAGTGTGGCTGCCGAAGCGAGCCCTTGTCTGGCGAACCAACTTGTACGATTTCCAATGTCTTATACTTGGCGCCCACAGGTTCCGGGGCCTTCGCAGCCTTCACCTGACCATGTGACTTTCGGGAGCCCCTGAGGGCCAGTGTCTGGCGCGGAATGCGGAACAGGACTATTGATCGACTGCATATTCTCCGCCCCCAAAGTACCAAATCAGGGTTGAATACAATATCGATAGCGCTTGATCGTCCCTAATGGGTGTTAGCGTGGTGTGTGTGGCTACCTAGCCCTGCTGTCTAGGGCCAGCTTAGGCTGTGTGTCCCATTTCGCTAGAAGAAGAAATTTGCTAGCTATACGAAGCGTCCGATCGATCCGAGCCCCCTTTCCGCTCGCCGCCTAAAAAATGGCTGCTGCTTGTATCGAAAATATCTACATCAAGATATCGGCACTGTATGACGAATTCCATCACGGACCAAGTGTCAAAGACGGCTCTCGATATAGTTATACCTTGGCCAGCCAGCCTTACAACTACCGACCTCAGGGGTGACCGGCTGGAACCATGAGCAAAGTAAACTCTCGAGGGAATCAGTATCTTAGCGCTTCCCCCTAATTTATCTTCATCCATCACATAATCCTTGCATATCTTTTTAGTCTTTTTGCCCAGCGTGATGTGCATGGATAATTGAGTAATGAATGATGAGCCGAGAGCCGACAGTTGCGCGTCCTCACTAGCCTCGCTTCTCGCTTGGGCCCTTAGTTCTCTGAAGTCCCTAGGAGAAAAACAAAAAAAACTGACGCACAAAGCGCTCGAAGTCGTCATCGCCTCCCCTCTCCGCTCAGAAATGCCGATAAGATTGGAACACGGGCCCTGTCTTGCTCGTCTGCCGAGATGGATCGCCCCGACGCGCCGGTCAATGCGAGCTCTAATTGTTTCAAGAAAAATGCTAACTCATCTGATTTAGGGTAGCAACAGCGCACGGACTACCCACTTCCAGTACGACATTCCGGGTGTTTTGCTTTTCATGCCGCGAGTCATCCACCATGAAGAAAATACGACTTTCGCAACCCCTAATCCCCCAATTCCCCTGCTTGACGTGACGTATTCTGCCCTGCGTTTCATCCGGTGCCAGGGGCAGACAGCTCAACGGTCGAAAATGGTCTGTGGCCGCGCTATGCATGCGGTAAGATCGCGTAGTCCAGTGCGGATAACGTTTAGCTTTGATGCCGATCTTACAGGTCACAGGGATAATCGCTGCAGGAAATCCTTGAGTGCTCTGCACCTGGATTTGCAACCGTTGACAGCTTGTGTTTATTCCCTGAGGGATCTGAAAATATAACTTGGCTATGATAACGGGATCGTGGACCTTTTCGGTTCATGGCTGGCCCTACAGGGATTTATTTTGGTGGGAGTTGCCGGTGCTAACCTTGCTGTTCACCAACACCAACACGCCTCCTTTTGTGGCAACTATCTTTCACCCTTTCCCCACAGCAACGCAGGACTCCTGAACGAAGTTTTATTGGATCTTTCGCATTCTGCCAAGGTCGAATTTCGTCACCTCGGTCACGTAGCCACAGCCTCATTTGTCGCCACTCCGCCTTGTTTACCTCAAATTTCTCCACCAAGACATTTCTCATTGGCGGGCAAAATGATTGTCCCCAACAGACCCGACGTGTCGGTCTCACTGCATAACATGGTCTGCTCTTCGTGCAATATGGCGTGGGTGCCGCGTAATTCTATTGGTGGCAGAATACTGAGGTGTCCCTGTTGTCTGCCTCAGTCGTATTTCAGCTCGCTAAGGCACATCGTTCGGTGGTATTGCGATGATGACAAGTTGCACTGACCAGATCTATGCTTTTCGAAAATAGGGGCTCACTGTCATACGGAAGATATTGCTGTAGTTTTAGAGATGAGAGTAGGGCCTACTATTCCTTCTTTACTTATTTATAGTTTGTGAAATTGGTGTGATTCGTGATAAAAAGTTGGATGATGGGGGCATGCGGTTGGTCTCGCACATTATGGGAGGTTCGTGACGAGATGATGCAGCCAAAATCACATGACGAAATAAAACATATTAAAATGGCAGATTGTTTTATATCTCGAGGCTTATATCGCACCAAGGGACATTCAGAATCGTGGAGTTTATGCTCAAATTAGGGGTGATGTCAAGTCGCTATAAAAGTGTGAGTGCAAGCTTGATACGATGATCGTTGAAGGCGTTGGCAGTGAAAATTGCGACAGAAGTTTTACTATATAGCGGAATGAGGACGGAGATACCGGGACAGGCCCTAAATATTGAGTTCTAAATATTTCTTTCGGTGGATGGGCATATCCGGAACATTTGTCTTGTGCGACCATCCAATAGCGATGGGCTGAGTCTTCACGCAGCCTATCGGGTACGTATGTTTGAATTTCGTTCTCATCGCGGTGGAGGCGCTAGTTCAAGTAAGGTCATCGATTATTGCGCTAGAATAATGCCGCATCGTAAATTGAAACTTGTCGAATCATCTTTTTTTGACCTAGCTGATGTATCTAAATCACCTCAAGCTCACTACGCCACCTCAATTATTTTTGAGACCTTTGTCTAAGACACCAAAATCCAAAATTCTAATGGAGGATAGTGACATTGAATATGCTTACAAATTATGCCCCATCACAGATTGTGCTTACTAGTATTTCTTGTGTATTGAGGGGCGCCCAAATGCTGCTTTCGGACATCGTAAGTGAAGTGCTTTATCGAACGACTACCCTAGAGTGCAAAGCAAAATATCTTAACCCTACGCGTAATGGTTTGACGAGGCTTTTGCCCACAAGCATTTTTCTCAAAATGCCACTATATCAGCATTGTAATCTCTTTTTGTTCTTGTTGCAGAGCGCCTCGGCTACGGTGCCGGCTGGGCATTATTTTGAAGCACCACCACCAAAATATGTGTTACCCACCGCATGCTATTATGTGCAACCCCCAGTGAACAATGAGGAAGGAACTTGACATCTGCGGCATTATTGCAGTGTTGTGCTAAGAGTTGGATACCCTTCTGTAATCCAGCTTTGAAGGGTGACGGGGTGGCAGGTTCTTGGGATTTTACAACACCAGAACACATACTATTCGATGTTATTTTTTCAAGACTTGGGACTTCAAACAACTTTCCTACCACATCATCAATAATTTGACCACCAGGGTTTGACGATGGGTTCTCCGACCGATACAATCCCTTCGAACGACTATCGAGTCCAGATTAACCCCGCGACAGGAATACGCACGTCGACCGATGGAGAAGTCGTCGTTCATAAGCCAAAATTTGGCTTTTGGACACTTCTTGGCTATCAAATAACAATTACATCATGCTGGGCCAACTACCTCCTCACTATCGGTGTCTCAATCGATGTTGGCGGCCCTGTGGGATTTCTTTATGGAACGCTGGTCGTTGGTTTCTTCCAACTACTCACCGCCATGTCGCTGTCCGAGCTGGTGTCAGTCTGGCCGCATCCTGGAGGGGCGCTGTTCTGGATCATAGAGCTTGCTCCCGCTGGCAAAGGCCGAGCATTTGCATTCTTCATGGGCTGGATTAACGTCCTGTCCTATGCCACAGGCGTGACCGCTGTGGGTTTTGCTGCGACCCAGGCAGTAACAGCTCTTATCACCATCCTCAATGGATACGAGTGGGAGCGCTGGCAGCTTTGCCTAGTGTTTTGGGGCTTTGCGCTTTCCTATGTGCCAGTGAGCCTCCGACCATCTTGGATGCCAGTGTGGAGCTTGATGTCGGTCATCTTCCTCTTGGGCATGCTGGTTGTGACGATTGGACTCTGGAGTTCGCACATCGAGCCTCAATCTGCTGAATTTGTATTTCTGAAGTTTACCAACAATACTGGCTGGTCCAACCCGGCCATGGCCTTCCTGCTTTCTCTGGTCCAGGCCACGTTCGCCACAACTGGCCTCGAGGCGGCAACGCACATGTCGCTGGAAACGATTAAGCCTCGAAGCACCATCCCGCGCGTTTTAATGTCTGCCGTTGCTTTTTCCGCGCTTGTATGCTTCTCATTTTCGATCTTGATGCTGTATTCACTTGGAAATCTCGATGCATTGGTCAATTCGTCCCTCGGTGAAATATATCTCCAGCTATACGTCAATTCGGCCGGCCGCGGGGGAGGCTTAGCCGTTGCCACCGTCCTTATGGTTGTCATGACTGAGTTCACTGGTACTCAAGGGCTTACCGCCATCGCCCGAGTTGTTTGGGCTCTTGGCCGATTGGGATGGGTTCCCTTTGCCACGACCTTTGCAAAGACAGACCCGAAGACGACTTGTCCCGTTAATGCAACAGTGCTTACCATATTGCTTAGCATGCTCTGTGGTTTACTATATATAGCGAGCGAAACAGCGTGGAATGCTGTCGTTAGCTGTGTTGTGTCCACGTATCAGGCAACCTACATTGCCCCAGTCATTATGTTACTGATCAGAGGCCGGTCAACTTTGCCCCAACGCTCATTTGACCTTGACATACTACCCGGTCTTGGGTACTTGATCAATATTCTGACAGTTTTATGGGGAGTTTTTATTATTTTACTTTCTCTATTTCCGATATATTTGCCTGTTACCGGTTCAACTATGAATTACTCCGTTGCTGTTCTTGGATGTTGCGTTGTTTTTCTTGTCTTTTATTGGATATTATTTGCTCGCCATAGAAGCAAGGGAGAGGGTGCAGAACTTGCTCTCGTGGAAATGGTCGATTGACTTGGTACAGAGCAGATTGGCGTTGAGACCTTCAGATAGCGCTATGCTGTCGCGGAGTAACGAGGTAGTGTGCATTCGGAGCCTTGATCTTACCTACGAGAGAATGAATTGATATATATATTTGAGAACTGGGAGTCCATATACCACACCAGTTTGGGATACTTTTGACGTGCTATGAAAATTGATGCTGGAGGGCCATGATTTGTGCATTGTACCCGACTAAGCATTGGATCAAGTTGCAGTGGAGCGAAATCATTCATTCGTTGTGTATCTCGGGTTCTGATGACATTCTTTTTGTAGCTAACACCTATCTGTTTATAATCTACATGCTCAGCTCAATGTCTTGCAACCATTCCTGCAAAGGTATATCGCAGCCAGCTACAAGTTTCTTCGCGATTTTGCACATATCCTTCACTAAGCAATTTCCTTTCTCCACAGTGACGAGACCGGTGGTCGCAAAGAGACTTATATGAAGACGATTACCTTTGGCGAAAGATGCAATCCATGGATATGGCTCTAGAAGATATGGGTTCTCGATAAATCGAATTTGTCGTTCGGCTCCGAAACATTTGAGGGAGGGAAATTCACCAAAGCTTTGGTGTTGAATCACCGAGTCCATGATCCCGGTTGGCCAATCGGTGCACTGCTCCACGATTTCTATACCGAGAGAATCCGCCTCCCCACTCTCCATCAGCTGGTCCTGAATGAAGCGCAGTAGTTGGAGTGGGGTCTCGAGAGTTGATAAAATCACCCGAGTAGGGTTGGCGGCCATGCATGGACCTACAATGTCTTCTACTCCTCGCATGGCAGAATTACGACCAGCAACATGCTGCCAATAAGTAACGTCATCTTTCCCAGTGATACGGGACAAAAGAACTGTCCATGCAGCATTCGCTATCGTTGAGATCATGATTGAGTTGTCGGGAAGGGCGGGAATATCTATCTCTGCATGGGCAGCGAGAGGCTTTGGGTCGGCAACTTCGATGCTTGGGCGAATCCTAGGCTTAATTTGCGTGATGGATGCGCCCTGTAGCAGATTTGTCCAATATCTAATTGCCATTGGGCGCTTTTGAGAAATATATGACACAAACTGCGAATAGGTCGGGGGATCAGATGGTAACGGCGTCTTCTCGTGACCTTGCAGCAGAGATTTAAAAATGATTGGAATCGAAAGCGCGTCATTCTGAGAATGCTGCATTCGGACAGCCAACCGAGTCTTGTGATCTTTGTTTCTAAATAGCATGATTGCCAGAGGAGGCTCAAGCTCTGAGAGCTGGTGCAAGTCATGTAGGATATATGTGTGGAAAAATGAATCCAAATTTCCATTTACATCTTCAACACGAAGAGGCGAATCCAAGCGATGGAGTTCAAGTTGCCAATATTTGCTCTTGATGTGCAAGAAGCATGTGCGAAGAATGGGGTATTTTTCTAGGGTCGAATCGCAGCTCTTCTTGAAAGTGTCAATGTCTAGATGATGACTGTCGAGATCCATATAGAAATAGTCAATATATTGTCGCCATGCGCCGGGACAATACAGGAACTCGTGTTGAATGTATGTGATGGGTAAAACATTGGCTATCCTCTTGGAATTAACCTGGAGATTTAAAGCGTCAACGGCTTCAAGGATATTGGCTTTTGTAGTTGGATCAACAAGCTCAATTGAGTCAGAAGCCTCGAAAATTTGGTTAACGTTGGTGGTTTGTTCTGGGACGAGATCCCCGAGCTTTTTTCGACGGAATATCTCCTGCACCGTCAAATTGAAACCGGCTTTGCGGGCGAGACCGGCAATTCTCATGGCATCAATCGAAGTTCCACCGAGATCAAAAAAGCTGTGATCAAGTCCAATGGTGTTGATATTAATGTCCAAAACCTCGGCCCAGATCGCTCGCATTTTTCTCTCTGCTTCTGTTGTCGGTTGTCTCAAGAATCCCTTCGGGATGATCGTGTCCTGGATCATCTGTGCAAGAAGTCGACGATCAATCTTCCCATTAGAATTGACCGGCATCTCATCGAGAATTTTGATCTGTTTTGGGATCATATATGAAGGCAAATTGGCTTTCAATGTCTCCTGCAGCTGCTTTTGTATTTCCTGTTTGGCATGTAGTCGTAACGGCTGACTGCTGAACGAATTCAATTCTCGATCTTGATGATCATTAGGGAAGTGAAACAGTGTCCTACTCCCATTTTGAGTAGGTTCGTGGCGATGGAAGATGGCATCGAAACCTCCCTTGAGAGAATGTTGCCGCGCCCAGCTGATTTCAACTCGGTAGCCGGACTTGTTGGATATTTCTATCAAGTCGACAGGAGAAAGGGAAGAACATTGTTCAGCCTGTTGACATGTAGATAAGAACCAATTCTCATTTGCCTTTGCAGATTTGTTCAACAGGGAGTCCACAGCAAATCGCTCAAAAATAGTTTTTTTGTACGGAATATTGCACACAGGTACCTGAGGAAAACTGGCAGAACGTTGGAGCAGCTGTAAAAGTGAATCAGGATTGAGATCACATTCCCCATAGTCAGTCCATTCTTTTTCACCAATCTGGCGGACATGTTGTCTGGGTAGGCCGCCATGTTTGACATGAAGGACTACGGCGTACCGGTAGCAGCTTAACTCATTTGTTGCCTTCATCTTTTTGGGTAAAATCTCGACGTGATCGACATGTTCGGGAAGTCGGTCGACTAGAGATGTGAAGAATCCTGGATCAAGAAGCAATTCTCCCTCCTGGGCCTCGATTTGAGATAGCATTTCACTTTTGGAAAGATCTGTCCCGAATATCCTTAATGCTCTCGTCACTCTAAATTGTTGGTACAAAGCCTGAGATCGAATGTCGCCCAAAAAGATCGACTGAAGACCAGGGAGTTGGAGAAGATCCTGAATGACCTGAAACAGATATTCTTGACTGGGAAAGTATTGAACAACAGAGTTCAAAATCGCAAGGGTGGGGGTTAGAACAGTATCTAAATGACCAATATCTAACGCCGTAGCTTTGTACAGGTGCACTTTGTCAGCTAAGACAGGGTGCGCCTTTGAGACTTGGGCTACAAAGGCGAATGCGGATTCAGAAGGATCTAGACCCACGTATTTTTCCAATCCCTTTCCTAGATTGAAAAGAATCATTCCAGACCCAGTTCCTATCTCAAGAACATGCCCTGGCTGGGCTCCGTTAAGAATGGTTTCAATTGTATCATCTAGCCACTCGTTCATTTCGCCCACATCAATGGCGCGGCCGTCGTACATGGAAGTCCACCCCATGAAGTCGCGCCCGACTTTCTCCGGCGATATGTTACTCATCTGAGAGTAAATATTTTCATCGTAAAGACGGCTCCACGCCTGGACACGCTTTGAAAATCGGACATGATGGTGCGTTTGGTCGTTGTGATGTGTATCACCCTTTATTGTAACGAAACATGCAAGCTGGGGCTCATTGCGGCCATCTTGTCTCAAAATAGCAATGCCATCGCGTACAGACCCATGACCGCACAGCATGTGCTCGATCTCACCAAGCTCAACTCGGTTGCCTCGGATTTTTACCTGCCCATCGAGTCGCCCAATAAAATCTAATTGCCCGTCGGATGGTCGTTGTCGGACAAGATCCCCTGTGCGATAGGCTCTGACCTGTTCCCCACCGATCTCAATCGATATAAAACGACCCAGGTTCAACTTGGGATCTGTATAGCCTCGGGCTAATCCGTCGCCAGTGACAACAAGTTCACCCAGGACACCCAAAGGAACAAGACGCTGACGCGAGTCCATCACATATGCTCCAGAGTTGCTAATTGGGTGCCCTATTGGCACCCCAGCGAGACAAGAATTCGGATCCAGAACGGGATACATAGTGCTGAAGGTAGTATTCTCAGTAGGTCCATAAACATGAATAAATCGGCCACTCATGTGTTTTAGGGCGGCGGTCAAATCACGTGGATCGAGTCTTTCGCCACCAGCACATATCATCCTCAGACTAGAAATGATAGTAGGGTAGTCGCGAGCATATTGCTTAAAAAGAGCTGTGGTGAGGAAGGCGGTTTGAACCGACTCACTGGCAAACTTATGGCTGAGAGTATTGCAGTCCAGCACCGTTGCGGTGTCGATACAAACCAGCGTTCCTCCATTGAGGAGAGCACCGTATATCTCCCAGGTTGCGGCGTCGAAAGCAGTGTTTGAGAGATGAGCCATGATGAGCGGATGAGGTAATTGGCGTGCGATGTTGCTTTCTTTCACGAGCCGAACGATGCCGCGATGTTCTACCATTACCCCCTTTGGTGTTCCAGTGGAACCAGAAGTGAACATGACGTATGCTAGGCTGGTAGCTGAGGGTGGATTCGTTATCGCAGTCTGGCCATGAAGGCCCATCGGGACCGAGTCGGCCAAGGCTTTGTGAAAGGGAACAAATTCAACGTCTCTCAATTGGAGGGCTGGATGTTCAATGCCCTGGCCAACCAAGACCATCTTGGGTCCACAAATAGAAGATAGAATTGCCTCAATTCTATTGATTGGAGATCTAATGTCAAAAGGTAAATAGGCCAAGTTCGACTTGAGAATGCCAAGAAAAACGGCAACAGTGTTGCAAGTGCGATCGCCAAGAACACCGATCATGGTTTCAGCAGGGAACTCCTGTTTGGTAAGCCACAAAGCGATTGCGTCTGACAAACAGTCTAACTGAGAGTACGTCAACTCAGACGTCGAATCCTTAATTGCAACTTTGAAGGGACAAACAGCAGCTTGTTGGCGAAAAATATCGATCACACTTGAGTCACGTGGATAGTCTGTTAGATCAGCTTGAACCAGACCCTGTTCGTTCAAGACTGCGTAATCGTTCTTGGTGAGTAATGGGAGCGTTTTGATGGCCACATCTTTCTGAGAGATGCCGCTTGAAAGGACAATTTTAAACACAGAGACAATGCTGCTGATTGTCTCGCGCCTATACATATCGGAACAGAACAGAATCTTCCCGTTCAGGCTTTCCCTCCTTTTGAGCAAATGGAACTCAATATCAAACATGGATTTTTTAGGACAGACAGTTGATTCCAGATCAAAGCCTGACAGGGAGAGCCAATGGTTCATTTCGCGGTGAAATTTGAACACAATAGGTACAAGGGAGTTTTCTGATGGTGCTTGTTTCTTTTTGGTTGTGGCAATGAGTTTTTCGTATGGAATCTTCGAACTGGGCTTGGTACCAAGTAAGGCATGTCGGGTTTGACGTATCACATCTTCGAAGGACTCGTCATCAATGCTGATTTGAACTGCCTGCACGACGTTCGTGGCTGTAGTTCCATTGCTTGACTCCGATGAGGTAGACGGGTCTGTAGCGATGGCGATTGCCGCATCTGTTGCACCACTTAGACGATAGTGCGCAGCTCGAAATGCGGCGAGGAGAACCACCAAGTCTTCAAACCCAGATTCTCCGCAGAAAGATTGCAAGGCATTAAATTCCCCATTCGCAATTGTGAAGTTGAGAACATCCACCTGGTTTGACAATACGTCTGTTCGAGGCTTGTCGCAAAGAAATTCTGCTGGTCGACAGGCTTTCAGGGATGAAAACCAATCGTCAAGTTGCAGAGTGTCTCCAACATTGGGCTTTTGGATCAGATGGTGTGCCTGGTGAGCTATTTGGACGATCTCAGACACCATTTTGCTTACTGCCTCGCCTAGTAGATTTGGCGACGTGGCAATGATGTTGAGCTGGTCACAAAGTCTGAGAGATGCGATAGATTACCGCAACAGGTGAACCGTAGTTGCTGCTGTCTATACCAACCTTTTATCCAGGGTTGGTGAAATAGGAAAAAGCAAAAAGAATAAAACTCTTTTAAGGCCTGGGAATTTCTGTGAATATCCTCAGACGTGTGAGACTGGCAGATATAGTTGTTACCTGGTCATTTACAGCCAAAAGAGGCGATATTTTAGAAGCCACTCATATCTGAGTACCAATAGCAAAAGTGGCTCTAATCGGACCGATCTGTGGGAATCAAGACCGAGATCGAGCTAAAAAAAGATGATGCTACGCCATTATGAAATCAAGGATATCTGTGTGGGAAGGAATCGACTAGACGTGCTGCTTAATCCTGTGGCACATAAGCTGGCGGATATAGAATAGGACTGCGCTAAGCTATTGCACGCCGTGGGACGTCACATAGAATGATGCAAAGACCAAATATTTATATTGTGCTGTAGGATGCAGTGTCTAGCGTAGACTGACCATCAGCGGCATCGGAAAAGATAGGTTGCACGACGTTACGCAGCATGAATATGCAGCGGGATAGAAGATGTAACTTCGAGTATTTTGTAAGATAAGCATGCACGGAACTGAAATACGAGGGGATGCGGGGAGTGGAATTCTATTTTTGTAACATTCGACATGGACAAATTTGGAAATCGAGTGGATAAAATAATTGAGGTTCAAAGCGACCATAACTTCAATGTGCACATGGATTGTGTACTTGCGAGTGAAAATGAAATGAGGTCATATTCCAGTATCTAGGGTGACTAGCCTACTACAAGGGTAAAGAAAAATGACGAGAAATTGTCATTGCATCGCCTGCAACTACTTTGATAGCCACAATGTGTGCACTAGACCCAAGTGTGCAACACATCGCTAGCATCGCTGTAATCACGTTTCCATACTCCGGGACTATTCTTGGGAAATTGACTGCGAAAACCAATCATCGACTGAGATCGTGGGCTAAGTGTGTCGACGAGCTCCTTCTTGACGAGAAAAGGGTGGGCCTCTTCGAGGGTCAGGTAGGACGGTTGGTAGATGATTACCATCCCTCTTCTCCAAAAGTCTGCAGTTTTATTGGCTCCTCCACCATGAACCACCTTGCCGCTCAAAAAGCAAACATCGCCTGGGTCCATTTCAGTAGGGATAGTGTCCTCAGGGGTTCCATTTTCGTTGAAGTCTTGCCATTTGTGGCTTCCCGGAATGACTCTGGTGGCGCCATTTTCCTCGGTAAATGGAGTCAACGCCAGCATAAAATTGATCAATGCCTCTGGGGCACTTGGCCCACAATGGGTGAAGACGGGATATTGCCACTGGTCACGGTGCAGATCCTGAGCCGCACTGCCCGGCCCGATCTCAATGACTTGAGCTGTGTTCAACCAATATGTGCCCGAATCTTCCACAAATATCTTCTCACATAGTTCGTGGAGTAAATCGTTGTCCATGACCTCTTCACGGAAGGTCTTGCTCAGCGTGATGAGCCCTGTCAAGCGCTTTGTGTTGTCTCCATGAAATGACTTGATGTAATCGTCCTGAACCTTGGAACCAACGTCAAGTTTGTCCATGGCCGGTTGAATCTCCTCATTGATACGACGCACTTGGTCTGGTGTCAGGAGTCCCTTAATAACAACACTACCATCCTCAAGAAGGGCCTTAAGGATGACATCAGCGCCATCAGTAGCTGGCACACGTTGCACACTGGGGGGAGTTGTGGTAGACATTGTGATTAAAAGGTGCGTGAGAATGTGCAAAGAATAAGGATAGGAGAAAGCTGGAGGGTTATATTCTATCTTCAGATTGAAAGACTGAGTTAATTCTACAATTTATGGGACATGGCCAACATAAAATAACACAATGGTGTCTTTGATGCAGTCTTTGCTAATCACAGACAGGCTAGCCATAGAGTGGTTGGGGAAGGACCATAAGCCAGGCAAGATGATGCTGTTGCTTTTGCTTTTAGGATCAAGGTATGACTGATGATTTGTGTTTCACAAGTAGCCAAACAAGCCGGCGACAAAGGGCTACTGACTAATTCAAATTCAAGTAGGGTAAGACGAGAAAGCCCATCGATATCCAGTCTGTATACTGTGGATCGATGGATCAAGGTAATAGGTACCACACTATCGGTTGAGCTGCTCAACCTGAAAAGATGTGTTTTTGTCACACTTCCACCAACTAACCTTTCCATGCTTTCCCTAAAAGAGATCGTGGGCATCCGAACGAAAGACGTGTTACTCTGGATAGAGATGCGATTGGCACTTCGAAATCTGATGCGGAGACGCGACCCCATCTTTTTGCTTCGTGCATATCATGCACCTCAACGGGGAAAACAGTTGGTACTATTTTTATAAATTTGTCCAAGCTGCCAAGTAACTCGTCAAATAAATCCTCATGCATAGAGTTGCAGAAGCTATCGATAAATATCGGAGACAAGGATTAATGGTGGGAACGGGAGCGGATCTGATTGAAAATTTCTGCTAGATGTGATGTAATTTGAAAATAGGTTGAACAAAAATGTCGCCACTGCTCGGCAGCAGTAGTGTGAGTGTGACCGGGCGAAGATACCATTAGCGTCGATTATCGTGAACTGTGGGACCTGACTCATCTATTTCAAAATGCGAAATGTCGTCGGATGCGATTGGACGCCGCCGAAAAAGAAATCATTCAAACATACGGCCCCGAAGGCTTACATGGTTAAATTCTCAATACGAGAGTAACACAAAGCGCCTTTAGTCCTATGTGAGACCTCGGCATTTATTAGTCTTGGCTCACCAACAGGGTTAAGGGTCCGGCCATGTCCTGTGTCTAGGATAACCTGGTTTTCCTGGTTCCAAAACTTGTTACTCTTTCGGCTGACCCACCGTATTGGAAAGGATGGCTGTTTATTGAACACAACCCTACTTTGTGGATGTCGGCTTGCAGGTTAGTCACGAAGGAACCACTTTGGTGAGCACAACAAGCATTATGACTAGTTGGCGTGGTTCGGCTGCAGTTTCCCATTAACGGGTAAGAACTCGGATAGCCATTTCCGCATTGAAGTGCTTATTTGGTAAAAGTGCGCGCCTTTTCCCTACTCGCCCCGAAATGTGTTCTGTGTTTGTGGAAGCGCATTCAATCTCAATTCACTTTCTCTTCATCTCAATCATTTCTCGAATACAATTGACAAGGCAGCAAGAACTGCAGCGCGCACTTGACAAAATGCGTGTGGTAATTGCAGGCTCTGGCGACTTGGCTCGGTACCTCTGTGAAGAGTTTACTCTAGCCGGCCATGAAATTGTCCTTCTCACTCGGAGTCATAAGGCCCAATTTGATCAAAAAGGCGTGACTCAATTTATCACTGATTATTCTTTGAAATCGTTGGATGAAGCCCTGGTGGGAAGTCGAGCCATGATATCGACAATTTCAGACATTTCTCCATCATACATCGATGTACACCACACCCTGATTAAAGCTTGTCAGCAAAGCCTTACCTGCAAACGATTCATTCCTTCAGAGTTTGCCGGTGATGCGAAAACATTTCCGGAGGAGCCAGGCTTCTATTACCGCACTCGGGAGCCTATCCGTCGGGCTCTTCGAGAACAAAGCGATCTTGAATGGACAATCGTCTGTTGTGGCTGGCTCGCCGACTATCTGGTTCCGTCCAAGAACCGATACATCAAGGATATTGGTGACTGTCACCCTATTGATCTTACCAATGGTAGGATTATGATCCCGGGGGCAGGAATCGAGAATGTGGACTTTACCTGGGCACGAGATATTGCTAAAGCCCTGGTCGTTCTCGTCGATACTCAGTTAACATGGGAACCATACACTTATCTTTCCGGGCAGCGTTCATGCTGGAATGATGTTGCTCAGATCATCATAAAACAGTATCGCCCGGAACTTGTACCCGAACACATTTCGCTTTACGAGATTGCGGAGGCATTCAAGGTAGCCAAGGATGAAGACTCGAGGATTTTGGTGGACTATTATTTGTTCTCAGTCAGCCAGTCAAGCTCGGTACCACAAGTTGAGTTTATGCTGCAGAGGCAAAAGTTTTTCCGGGATGTCTGTTTCCGTACGTTGCGAGATGGGTTTGCTGAGCTCGATCGTGATCCGGAAATCATTTTGTGAGGCAAGATCATGACAAGGGCATTTAATCCCCTTAGCTTTTAGTTATTTGCTGTATATGATGGAAATGAAGTTTCTGAGCTTCTCTCGCACTGTTCTTTGTTCATAGTCTGTCCTCTGATGCCTGTGTGATGGATTTGTGAGTAGACAAGAATGATCTGCCTTTGTTGAACCAATCACTGGCTAAACTAAATTATCGCACAAGTGATGGGACAAAAATAACAAAAGATTGATTAATTCCTACGTTTGGCGTATTTCCCGCAATGTCAAATAATTTTTAGGAGGCTCAGGTCGAATTCCCTGAATGGTGGCAACTTCACGACAATGTGGTAACTATAGTGCAACGTCGCGTAAGTGTGTGATCGGTTTTGACGGCACGTACATGAGTTTGGCTGTTACACGGATACGGCAAGGCCGCGGGCGTATGTCGGCTGAGAAAGTAGATCTCCCTTTTTCTCTCAATATTTGTCGCAGTGTGATGTACCCCACTGGCTCAAAACACAACATTATCTCATTGCAGGATACTAAGCCTTAAAAGGAAAAGGTAGAGAGACAAAACACAGTTAGCAAATACGAGAATTATAAGGCTGGTATCTCTATCATAGAGGGCATCTACCAAGACAGATCCTGGTAGCTGAGTACAGAGTGACGAGGTCGCAAGGAGTCTTGATAGGTATGAAGCCCCTGAATGTGGATTTCCCTCAGATCCGAGGGAATAAAGAGTTGCCATGCAACACAAATATAAGACACGGCAAGAGTAGACTTCCGACATGGCGGATATTGGATCGGAGGCATACGTGCATGCTGTCGTATTGAGACAATGAATCCGGAATACGTCGTGGGTCTTGCTTCCCTCACTGCGACCAATTGACTGTCGCCATCTAGGGGCCGGCGGCTACGAGAAGGTGCCTCGCAACTAATCCGGTTTTTCGTTCTGGAGAAAGCATACGCCGATCAAACAGCGGGGCCGAGTCTGGTATGAGATTTCAGGTCACTAAGTAATAAGTCGATAGCGAGTAATGGTGTGCGTGATTGGGAACTAGTGAGTGAATTAGATACCAACATGCACACAATGTGGTACTGTCATGGAGAGGCCATTTCTTAATATTTAAGTATCCTCTTATTCTCTCAATCAAAAAGGGAGTACCAGAAGCAATATCACTTTTGACATACCTTTTTATTGTTCATTGATTTAAATCATCTGACCTTGCTATCATCAGCCCCTCTGTTAACTGTGACTAGGCATCACAGTTGAGACTTGGCAGACGGTCACATTCTGACACTCAACAGTCGACTTCATGTCTGTGCAGAAACTTCAAGCTTCCGAAATCATGACGCAGTCCGATAGAGTCACAAATGACATCTCAGTTGGAGACGGCACGGTTCTTGGCGAAGACTTCAACGACACCGACGATACCACAACGCTCAACCACTGCGTGCATCACTTGTTTGAACAATGCGCTAAAGCAAACCAAGACCGCACTGCCTTGATTTGTGGGAGTGTGCGAGTAACCTACCGACGTCTCAATGCTCTTGCGAACTGCCTTGCCCTAGCCCTCATTGGTGAAGGAGTTCAGCCGGGTGACCTCGTCGGCGTGGTCATTGACCGCTCAGTTGACCTCGTTGTCGCACTTTTGGCAGCCATGAAAGCTGGTGCTGCATACGTACCTATCGATCCTGCGTTCCCCATGAAGCGTGTCGGTCAAATGCTTAATGACGCCTCTCCAAGCCTGGTGCTTTCGACCACCGGGTCCATGACTATACTCGGGGAATGGGCGGAGCGATGCTTGAATATTAACAACATCTTGGCATTGAAAGGCGATTCCTGGAGCTTCGATGTCAATAGCCTAAATATAGAGGTACAGCCGGCAGACCTCGTCTATGTCATGTATACTTCTGGTTCGACAGGCAAGCCTAAGGGAGTAGAGTTGAGCCACGGGGCAATGTCCAATCTGCTCCTCTCACTGGAGAAGGATCCCGGGTGCTGCAAGGAGGACCGTATGTTGGCAATCACTACCATTTCCTTCGACATGGCATTTTTGGAGCTATTTTTGCCACTCATATGTGGCGCTTCAGTTGTTATTGCACAGGCTGATGAAGTCCGGGACCCTGGCGCTCTCTTGAGATTGATTGAACAACATGCTGTCAATATGATGCAGGGTACCCCTGTAGCCTGGCAGATGCTTCTCGATTCAGGCTGGACAGGTGAACCGCGTCTTCAAAAAATGCTGTCCTCTGGCGATGCACTTTCTCGCCATCTTGCCGATCGTTTACTCACCTGTGGCGACGCGCTGTGGAATCTCTACGGGCCGACCGAGACTACATACAGCAGTTGCTGGAGAGTGACAGAGGGAGAGGCAGTAGTTATCGGTAGGCCCGTTGCCAATGATCGATTTTATGTCCTCGATTCCAACATGTTGCCTGTTCCTCTAGGCAAGTCTGGCGAGCTGTACATTGGCGGAGCAACCTTGGCCCGTGGATACCGCAACAATCCCGAGCTCACTCAGTCGGTATTCCTTAACAATCCATTTAATACCGGCCGTCTATATCGCACTGGGGACCTGGCTTGTTTTCAAGAACCCGGGAAGCTGAGCGTACTGGGCCGGATCGGTAGTTTGGTCAAGGTCCGAGGATACCGAATCGAGCCCGGTGAGGTAGAAGCAGTCATAACTGACCATTGGTTCGTTTCCAAGGCTGTGGTAGTCAGCCGTGATGAGCGACTCATTGCCTATTGTGTGCGTAACGCCAAAGTGCCCGTGGATCAGGATACGGCCAGTAACGTGCTGGATAGCCTGCTGCGCCCATGGCTTGGCGAGCGTTTACCCTCTTACATGGTCCCAGCATTATTTGTCCTTTTGGAGACCCTTCCTGTGACACTCAACGGGAAGATTGATCGCAAAGCTCTTCCAGACCCTCGAGAAGTGGAACCCGCGTCTTGTATCGCGATCAAACCAACAAATGAGCTGGAGCATCAAATCCTGACCATCTGGTCACAGGTTCTCGACCATGATCGCATCTCTCCGAAGGACAACTTTTTCCAGATAGGTGGGGACTCTACACGTGTTGTCAAGGTTCAAAAGGAACTCCATAGGCTTCTAGGAAAAATAGTACCAGTAGCCAAGTTGTTTGAACACCACACGATCAGAACGCTAGCCACATACCTTAATGGGGGCGACGAGGCAACGCCAGAACCTATGCCTCAACAGCTTCATACTGCAACCAAGGAAGATATCGCTATAGTCTCACTTGCATGCAGACTTCCCGGTCGTATTACCACCCCCGAAGACTTTTGGGAACTGCTTGAGCGCGGCGGAGACGCAATTACCGACATACCCAAAGATCGCTGGAATGCGGATGAGCTGTACGATGCTGATGCCGCTGCCAACGGTAAATCTTATTGTCGGCAAGGTGGCTTTCTGTCTTCAATTGACTCCTTTGATGCATCCTTCTTTGGCATCTCTCCTCGGGAGGCTTGCTCCCTGGATCCATCACAGCATTTACTACTCGAAACCTGCTGGGAGGGCTTCGAACGTGCGGGCTACACGATGGAGCAACTTCGTGGCAGCAGAACCGGTGTCTTCATCGGTACCAGTACCATCCCTGCACATTTTCGTCTTGATCCCTCGGCGACTCAAGATCTGTCGGAACTTGATGGGTACACGACCACAGGGTCCGCTGGCGGCACCCTGTCTGGTCGAATTTCATACGTTCTGGGTTTTGAAGGCCCAACTATGACCGTGGATACGGCTTGTTCCTCCTCATTAGTCACAACTCATTTAGCGTGCAGTGCATTGCGTCAAGGTGAATGTGACATGGCTGTTTCCGCTGGTGTCAGTCTCATGCTTAATCCGGGGCTGCATGTGGAATTCAGCCGGCTTCGTGGTATGTCAGTTGATGGCCGGTGTAGAGCTTTCTCAGCCGATACACAGGGCACTGGGTGGGGCGAAGGATCTGCTGTCGTGGTTCTCAAGCGCCTTTCGGACGCAAAACGAGATGGAGACAAGATCCATGGCGTTATTCGCAGCATCGCAATCAATCACGACGGACGGAGCGCCGGCCTCACAATGCCTAGTGTCCCAGCACAACAGCGTCTCATCCACGCGGCCCTAGCAGATGCTCGACTACAGCCCAATGATATTGACTATATCGAGGCTCACGGTACTGGCACCAAGCTAGGTGACCCTATTGAAGTCACAGCACTGGCTGAAGTCTTTAGCAGCAGCCGTTCTGACATGACAGAACCTTTGTTGCTTGGTTCAGTCAAATCCAATATCGGCCATACCCAGGCTGCTGCCGGGCTCGTAGGTTTGTTGAAAGTTATCCTAGCTATGCAGCATAATGCGCTTCCCAAGACTTTGCACGCTGCAAAGCCTACTCCAGCTGTGGATTGGGAGAGTGCTAGAATTAGCCTAGTACAGCAGAATCGTCCCTGGCTTCCAAGTGGTAGCCGTCGGCGGCGAGCGGGCATCAGTGCATTCGGGATCGGCGGTACGAATGCACATGTCATTGTAGAAGAATACTTAAATGGAAGCATGGAGACAGATGTCGTCAACGTTAAAACGTCTGCTCACTTACCACATACCATGCCTTTTCTTCTGTCGGCTAACACATGGCCAGCCCTACGCCAGCAAGCTTTGAAGCTCCAGAAGTCTGTGGCCAGTATCACAGATCAAAACCGTCTCAGCGACGTGGCTTACTCGCTAGCGACCACTCGCAACCATTTTCAACGACGATTAGTGTTGATGGCCAAAGATCGGAAAGACCTCTTGGACAAATTGGAATCTGCTGCACTCATCGAATCTTCGGCGTTATCCTCTGACGAACCTCGTCTTGCGATGCTCTTCACCGGTCAGGGAAGCCAGCGGCTTGGAATGGGGCGAGACCTCTACACAGTCTACCCCGTCTTCAAAGATGCGATTGACGAAATCGCAGCAGCTTTCACAGAATTAGAGACACCGCTGCTTGATGTTATGTGGGCTGATGCTGATAGCTCATCTGCCCAATTATTGCATCGCACCGACTTTGCCCAGCCGGCTCTATTCACCCTAGAAGTGGCCCTTGGGCGGTTATGGCAGAGCTGGGGCGTGAAGCCTGATGTTGTATTGGGCCACAGCGTAGGCGAGTTTGCAGCCGCCCATATCGCGGGTATTCTAGATCTGAAGGATGCCTGTCGACTCGTGGCAGCACGTGGGAGGTTGATGCAAGCACTACCTACCTGTGGCTGCATGATGTCGCTTGAGGCGAGTGGTACCGAGGTTTCGGAAGCAATAGAGGCGCTCCATTTGGCTGATCAGGTCGATGTCGCTGGTTACAACACACCCACTCAAACCATTGCTTCCGGTGATTTTGATGCCATGAACCGCTTGGTTACTTATTTTGCCACACAGGACCGCAAATGCAAGCGGCTGGAGGTGTCTCATGCATTCCACTCATATCACATGGATGAAATGCTAGATGCTTTCAAATGTGTAGTCGAGACGGCTAGCTTCAAACCACCTGCGTTGGCCATCGTCAGCAGTCTCACGGGGAAACTCGCAAAGCCGGGTCAGCTTGAGCAACCCGCATATTGGGTCCAGCAGGCCCGTCGAGCCGTTTGTTTCAGTGAAGCCATAAAGACTCTTGATGATCAAGGTATCAACGTGTTCCTTGAGTTGGGCCCAAGTCCTGTGCTGTGCGGCCTTGGTGCTTCATGCCTCGCACACGCCGGCAAGACAAGCTCAACTGTCTGGTTACCATCGCTAATCCCTCGGAAGGATACCGTTTCAGTTATCCAAGGTAGTCTCTCAAACCTACATGCCAACCACTTTCCGGTTGACTGGTCTGCCTATTTTAAGCCCTTCGGTTGTCGACGTGTAGAGATTCCGACCTATGCCTTCCAGCGTGAATCCTTCCGACCCCTGCGAAAGGCTAAGAACTATTGTAGCAACGGATCACAAGACTATATATGCTCGGCTCAGCAGACTGAAGAAAATTTCGATCGCCTAAGCTTTCAAGTGAACTGGAATCAAGTTAGTACTGACAGCTTCCGCCGCAATGGCGTATGGGGACTACTAGGCGATACTGTCAAGATGCCCTGGGCCGATGAGGTTGAACAGGCGCTATCTCGTGCTGGAATACGGCTGATTCCGGTATCCCACATCAGCGAAGCTCAGAAACTAGACGGCGTTTTGTCTCTGTGGAACACTGACCCTGACGTTGATGCTCCAAGTCAGAGTCGTGAACTCGTCACAAAAGCACTTGTCCAGATCCAGGCTGCTGCTGGAGCTTCAATTGCGGCGCCCATCGTTTGGATCACCCATCAATCGATCGGTACTGATGGATATGACGCACCAACTGGACTTGGAGCTTCTACTCTCTGGGGTCTCATGCGCACCGCGCGGAGTGAGCATCCGGAGCTCCGATTACGCATCATCGACGTGGGAAAACAAGTCGATATTGACTCCATGACCGCAGCACTAATATTAGACCGTGAACCTGAATGTGCTGTGCGTCAGAAGAGAGTACTAGTGCCACGGCTGGAGCGTGCCGACCTCACAGTGGCCAATAAGCCCCTGCTCCGTCGTGACGGTGCAATGCTGATCACAGGTGGGCTAGGTGATCTTGGATCGCGCGTGGCTCGTTGGCTAGTCAGTATTCATGGCATTAGCGACCTGGTGCTAACCTCCCGCAGTGGCATGGAATCTGCTGGTGCAGGCGCCTTGGTAGCCGAGCTATCTCAACTTGGTGCCAGAGTTACGGTCGTGGCCAATGATATCGCAGACTTTTCTGCCGTCGCCTCAATATTTGCCATGTTCAATCAAGACCGTCCGCTACGTGGTGTGATCCATGCCGCCGGCCTCGTTGACTCTGGCATTCTCTCGGCCATGACGCCACAACAGTGCGCCAACCCTCTTGGCCCTAAGGTAGAAGGTGCTTGGAATTTGCATCAGCTCACCCAAAATCTGGAATTGGACCTCTTCATGATGTTCTCCTCAATCTCCGGCATCATGGGTCTGCCAGGTCTTGGTAATTATGCTGCCGCAAATACCTTTCTTGATGCTCTGGCGCAACTGCGGCGTGCTCAAGGTCTTCCAGCCACCTCGGTGGCATATGGTACTT
The DNA here is from genome assembly GCA_013403825.1 of Calonectria pseudoturangicola. Classification (NCBI taxonomy): domain Eukaryota; kingdom Fungi; phylum Ascomycota; class Sordariomycetes; order Hypocreales; family Nectriaceae; genus Calonectria; species Calonectria pseudoturangicola. Next base: position 905,026 of record VTGA01000004.1, on the reverse strand, counting down.
GGGGAGGTGGTGGTATGGCATCCACACTCGCGGAAACAACACAAACACATCTCTCCCAGTTCGGCCTTGGTATGCTTGAGCCGGGTGATGGATTGCGGCTACTGGAGCAGGCTGTGCGTAGTGACCGTGCGCTTACGATGGCTGCCACACTCGACCTTGAACAGCACCGAGCCTATTTAGAAGAGGGAGGGGGCATACCACCATTTCTTCAAAATTTGCTTGGTTCTAGCGGCCCTCAAGGTCCAGGACAGAGAAGCTGGAATTTACATCGGGCGTTACGTGACAGCGACACTGAACAACACTCCAGTATCATCCTACGTATGGTTCAGGAAACAGTCGCTAAGGCATTGGGTTTCGCTCACTCAGATAACGTTAGTGTCGACCAACCTTTACAGGACATTGGCGTCGACTCCTTGACCGCGGTCATGATACGTAACCATTTAGCGACTCTGACAGGCCTTGTGCTGTCGGCTAACATCGTCCTTGTTCAACCAAATTTGAAGGCACTCAGTCAATCGCTTTTAAGCCAACTTCAAGACACCTGGATAAGTACATCATCTAGCACCTCAGAATCCGGCAAGGAAACGCCCACGACAAATGCATCGACTGCCTCTATTTGCCTGAATATGACTGCCATCCGCAAGGGTGTTCTTGACCCCAGCTTCACTTTTCAGAATATCTCGTCAGGCTCTGCTGCCTCCTTCTTGCACCCCCAGGCTGTCTTGGTTACTGGCGCTACAGGATTTGTTGGCGCCTTTGTAGTAAATGAAAATTTCCAGCTGGGCATTTCCGTGTACTGCCTTGTCCGTGCCTCGTCGGAATCCCACGGTCGGCAGCGAATGGTGGAAACCCTTGATAGCTTCGGCCTATGGGAAGATGAGTACGATCAATTACTCAATGTAGTGGTTGGTGATATTACCCAACCCTTTCTTGGCCTTACTGAAGAGGTCTTTAGTGACTTGGCCGATCGCGTTGATTCTATTTGTCACTCTGGAGCACTTGTTGATTGGATGAGACCGCTTGAAGACTATGTTGGCCCTAACATTGTTAGTACTCATGAAGTCCTGCGACTAGCCTCGTATGGAAAAAGCAAGACTGTTCATCTTGTATCTACGATATCCACGCTTCCTAAGCATATGGGCTATGATCTTACAGAAGGAGATCAGGAGTATGGTTACGGAACTTCAAAGTACATTGCGGAGAGGATGGTGGCAGCGGCACGTTGGCGCGGTGCCAGAGCGTCAACATACCGGCTCCCATTTGTAACCGCATCAACGAATGGTTACTTTAGACGTGACCGCGGCGACTTCTTACATAATTTGGTTACCGGGAGCCTTGAAATGGGGGCTTTCCCGTCGCTCGATGGCGATTTATCATCTGTTCTGCCCGTCGACTATCTATCCAAAACCATTGTTGAAATCATGACACAAGAAGCAAATTGGGTTGGGAAGGACTTTGACTTTGTCAATCAAGATGCACCAACCTTTGATGACTTCTTCAAACTACTGAGCTCCGCCAGTGGTGCTAAGAAGGACATTTTACGCTTTAGCGACTGGCAAAAATGTGCCCTTGCGTATGCTTCCTCACATCCAAAAAGCTCATTAGCTCGCATCACGGCCGTGATTGATGGATATACCGACGTAAATACAGCATCAATGATCAAGGCTCTGCCACCTGGGAAAAATGTTCTCGGGGGGCATGATTATCCCACGCCTCCGATTGATGAGTTGTTTGTTCGCAAATATGTGGACCGCATCCAAGCTACATAATATTAAACATTAATGTACCGTCAATGATTTGGAAAGGGTTTTGTTTTCCATGTTGTAATTTTTGTATTTATTGTTGGGCCGCATGCTGTCATTGAACTATTTTATGAAAAGATTTCGTTTTTTTTTTAAAAAAAAGGCTATCTGGACGCCGCTTGACACTAATATACTGTTGAGCGACGATTCTCCATGGGAACAAAAAGAATACGAAAACGGTAGCATGGTTGCTAACCTTAGCTGTATTGAATTTTAAAACAGAAAATATAACCTCTAGTCCATCCGTCTCAATTCAGGTTGCAATATTGTTCCAACATCTGGGTTTTCTTGTGACACATATTCTCCACTGTTAAACTCTGCCCATCCGAATAGGAGCTCATTACACCTGAATCTTCTCAATGTTCTACCTGGGTGAGGACTTAATGATTTTAGGCGGATGTAAGCGAATTTCTTTTGTCCGTCTGGATCCTCAATGTAGCAGTTGAGTGTCAAAGCGATCGGACTTGTCTGTCTTCTGGACAGATAAACGCACACAAATGGGAGTAGAACTACCGTCATCATCGCGCAGAAAGCAACCATAGCCTCTTTCTCGCACTGGAGCTCTGGCATTGCCGCCTGGACGCCCATTTGCATTCTGGAGAAACCCCCTCGTTTCCTAGTTAGGGAGTGATGTGATAAAATTTGGTCTAAATATCGAAACCATTCAGGGGAGGCAGCCAAGATTCCCCACTCGTCCGGATCCCAACCTTCAGGACTGAGGTTGTACTTGACCCCACCACCAACCTCGGGCATCCGCCACGCAAACAAAGACTCATCCGTTGAAGATTTGAGGAGCTCCTCTTGTAGTCTCAAAAAAGCCCTCATTCCTTCCCCATACTGTAACGTCATGTTTATATCAAATATTCCTAACATGCTATAGGCAATGTCTTCTATGCGGCCTGTCTCACGTCCTGCCATCCAGCTCATCTTTGCTGCGATGGAAGCTTGTCTAAAATCCTCTCTGCCATTGAGATAGTTGGCGCTTATTTTGGTAATTTTCTCCAATATTTTGGCGAGGGTAACCTTGTCACCCAGAAATTGCCAATTCTTGTCATAAAATTGCATATTGCTGGATGCGATGAGCTCTTGCAGTGTCCATCCACGCGTGAACCAGACAGATGGCTCCCCAGTTTCAGCATCTATAAAAATGCTAGTCCCCTGTCTCGAAACATCCGCTCTTCTTTCTACATCTTGGAGGTACGTGATGCAAATTTCAGCATCGAGGTACCACTTGAACATAGAATTAAGCGATTCCGACAATTCGGCGCAGCTGGTTTTATCGATGCAACAAGAGTCGATCCACATCCACTTGAATCCCAGGTTTCGTGCCGTCTGGCATGCGCCGCGAATTTTGTCTAGTTGCTGCGTGCTTTGGGGACATGCGCCCATTCTTAGTTCTAGTAGATGGTTCGGTAGTTGGTTAAATGTGATTTCCACACCCGCCCAGTGATGTGAGAGTATTGCATAACCCTCTTATTTGAAGGCATGCTGCTCCTCAGAAATTAGCTCGTAGGTAGTAGTGTTCAGAATTCGCATGGTTCACAGAGCAAAAATTGGTGGCTAGCGGGTTGGTGGGTGACAGAAGTGAATGACAATTTCATTTTATAGCTGTTTACCCCTGGGTGCCTTTTATGGCTACTTGTTGCGCACCACCCACGCGCGTCTGTACCCCTTTAATTGCCGCAAATTTTCGCCCTAGTCTTTTCTTTAATCTACAGCTAATTGAAGAACGCAAAATTCCAATCTCACGCGTATTATGTAAGGTTTCCGACCTGGGTGGAGGCCTGCGACAGTTGAAGAAATAGTGAAACGTGAGGAGTCGCGTCAGGCCAGATGTGTGGTTGGGGCCTCGGAACAACGGTATTCCACAGCAGTTTTGACTCATATGCGTGTCCATTAGTATTTGTCAGTAAACTATACGAAAAAGGCATGTTTTGGGCTGCCAAGTTGGATAATTTGCTTCTCGTCTCGAATACACGGTAGATGTTGTTCAAAAATTTATTAAGCGATGGCAACACAACAACGTTTTTCTATTATTTCTATTGTCATATCTTATTCAAATGTCAATACCACATCTTTCTCAATACCGAAGCCATGTTACCATAAGCACCGCATGCATCGATTCCCACCCCCAATGGATAGCTCCGTTCTACTACTAATTCATTTTCATATTTTCTTGAGCTTCATAACCTCGAGTGACAGTCTCCATCATATTGCGATCCTTAACCTCTTTTTCCTGCTGAATCAGTGCGCAGCAAGGGCACCAAAACGCAGTGCAGCAATCGGAAAATCCAGAGCCTTCGATGCCGAATTTCTCACGAATTTCTGTCCTCTTTGTCATGACCAAACTGCGTAAATGTTAGTCTGATGCATATTTCTATGCCGTGTGATGGAATAAATCTAGACGTACATCCAGCCGCAGCTGAGAAGAACCTGCAAGCCGCAGAAGAGTCCGCAATCAGAGTTGCAATTAGTGATATTTGTTTCCGTGGGATTTTCAAGCCTTTGCGAGGTACGACCATATACTATGTATCCGAAGTCAGTCCTCGGAGGCTTTCATGTCAAGCTCTTGTCGGAAACTCACGTATAGCCGGAACATACGTGCCTAAGAGGCAAGTGCCACAGGGGGAACAGCTGCAAAGCCCATTTTGCCACTCTTCGGTTTGTGGTTTGGCTTCCATCCTGATTACAGCAAAGCAAAGGATTGAACGGAATTGGAAGATACAGAAGCAGTGAAAGTAAAATAAATGAAAGCCAAAGGAAATGGTGAGAATTCGAAAATAAATGAATGAGTGTGAGTGACTAAAAGAAAGCGTTCTGTCAAGGGAGGAAATCTGGGACAAGGCTTTATAGGCAAATAAGTATCGTTGAATGCCAACAGTAGTGATTATTTGGAGGGAGCCTATAAATCAGACGAGGACTTCATACGAGATTGATCCCTGACAATGGACACCAATATCCCTATTCAAGACTAGCCATGCATTGCCAAGAGCATTTGATATTAAATTTCTCCTGGACAAAATCCACTTACTAGGAGTATGCAGCCCTGTGTGCTCCAAGACACTTGATCACGATAGGCTGGATAGTCCCCGATTCCTGAGACCCATGTTCGTATCGGGGACCCGCTTTCGATTGTTCCCCGAATACTGGCTCGCTTCGACGCACTGCCATTGTCAAAAGATATTAATGCCAACGCTCAGGTCCCACATGCCAGGGTCATGGAGTGGGGATTATCTGTCAGCCAAGATAGGGCTACTCCACCAATTCAAGGGCCCAAACAGTCCCGTTATTGTTCAGCCTTGTTGGCTGAGGTCTACAGGGTTTAATTTGATTACGAAATTCAGCTGTTTGTGGCCTTGGTAGCAAGGGCTCCTTGTAACAGCAACACCCAACGAGGTTATTATGTCCATACCATATAAAGGAGGTCGGATCCCAAGGTGGAGCAGTCCCACTAACCCCGAAAAGAGAGATTAAGTATTCGATCCAGCGTTTGTTTCCAAGTTATCGATATTTATTAGATCTCAATGCTTTTGTCGACGAAATTCTAACAACAAGCTCTTGATCCTAACTTTAAAAATGAAATTGTACCAGGGTTAGGGTTAGGGTTTTATATAGACGCCTTAGTTCATAGGGTGTGTGACCTATGGTGAGGTAACGCACCGGAAGTTTGATCATTCAGGTGCTGCTTACCGCAATATGCATCCAAAAATATACTATGATGTATCAATAAACCACACCAAAGAGCTAACAGTTCTCCTGTGCGTTATCCCCTTCAATGAGATCTGTAACCGTTAGGCCATGGGGCTAGCGTTGAAGCCTATCAATAGATGGCTATGATTCCAGATGCATGTAGAAGCTCTTGTCCTCTCAATTAAAGGGTCTATCTAGGTCTCTTATAGCTGCTGTTGCTAGTCTAGCTATTGTGCGGTCCGTTGACCCGGCTGCGGTCCGTTGACTCTATTTCGGTCCGATGAACCTTATTCCAGTCCGATGCCTTTGAGGCCGTTACCGCGTTGGTCAGGCTAGGCTATTGAAGCTAACTACAGTGTGTGACAAAGCCTATCCCGAACGAACAGCCGAAAAGGTTTACAATATTAGTCGTCCTAGGCCCATATGGAGTTGAATTGTAATTGGATGGTAGTTGTTTGCAGGGTATTGAGTCAGATTCACTTGGATTTGATGCGGAGAGTTTTCAAGGTGACTTCATTAGCCATGACATATAAAACCCTCGTTTGGGAGAATAGACAGACTTTGGGTACAATATGAGGTCTGCGACAGATTAAAAACCTCATACAAAACCGTGTTGTGCAAAATGTGTCATTTTCTCCACCTGTTACAGCATGTTCAACAGGCGCCAATTTATATTAACATATCCACATTTGATATGACTGATGTCCACCATCAGCAAGCAATTCTTTCCAGTCATTCTAGTTCTCATCGTCATACCATGCACCAGGTATTGGGCCTGGTAAGGCCCCGTCATCTTTCTCCTCCATCTCCCAAAACTCTCCGGCATACTCTTCGATACATAAATCGTATCCAAACTTCCAATCATTTGGGAGAGGACAATACTCCAGTGATACAAAACAAGGCCCAGAAGGAATATCATGTATCTCCATCCAATCCAATCCAGCAATAGAATTAGGGTCCAAAATCCGTTCTTGTACATCTTGAGTTAGATATTTGGCTTGAAGTCGCCCATACTCCTCAAGGTCGATCCCTGCTTCGGTCAGGTCTTCAAGCCAAAACTACAGTACCTTTTCCATTTTGTTCCTGGTCTCTCGTCTACAATATCTCGTGCACAGCTCTTCTAGCATAGGGAATTTGCAGTTTTACATATTGTAAACATCATCTGTAGAAGCACCAGTAAAGATTTGCCTAGTAAGCGCTCTCCTATCTGGGAGTTTGATATCTCCTGGTGGAAAGGAAGCAAGATCCAAAGGAGGCCTTGCCATTGCCGATTTAAAGTAAATACTTGAAAAAGAAGCAAATATCTCTGAGGGGTGGGTGATTTTTCTTGGCCCACGAAAAAACTCCTGTTTAATCCAACAGTAATCTTTTAGACAATCCATGATGACCCTAGGATTAATCCTGTTACAGTTGCGGATGTTGAATAACTTGGTTACCAATATACTTCGATCCACGTTGGAAAGTTTTCTTTCCAGCATGAGATCTAAAACTCCTGGAACAAACCACAGTGATATTCCAAACGAGGATTCTGTCGAAAACTCACTGCTTTCGCAGAGCATCTCTATATCGTGGTCGAATCGACCTTCGTCATCTTGTCGTTGTCCAAATTGACCGACTTATCTTTGAAGTCTCTACATATCACGACGGTACTGCCACTGAAATCTTGGCCCCTCAAACCCATCTGAATTAGGAGTTGACAAAGCCCAATGTTCGGAACTATTGATGCATACTTGGGTGACTATTAGTATAGTATGTGAACTACGGAAAACAATTGAAAATAGTCCTACATCGAGCAGATTGTGATCATATTCATCGCGATCATGTAGAGAGACTTTATTCGCTTTGAAAGCTGGGAGAAGCTTGTTTGTTTCTCCTCTTTTTACATATCGAAAGGCTTCATGGTCATATGGGCGATTGCACCAAGTCCGAAGTTGAATTTTCCACCCATCATACGCTTTACGAGCCTGAAAATCCCAACAATGGTGCATAAGCCAGCTTGGTAATCGTAATCGAGCTTGGTATACTGCATATCAGCGGACTCAGCATACATCTAAAAAGAATATCGTGAATACCACAGTTTTACCTTGAGAAGTCTCTTTGATCAAATCTTTATCCGATATCTCTGAGAGCTTGTAGTTTAATTGCGGAGAGGAATGGGCAAGCCGCCTCTGGGTTTCTCTTTCATTGCTTAAGGTCGAAATAGAGGTCGTTTTCGTCTGGTGAATGGCTGTGTGACCAGTGGCTGAAGTTCCCTCTAACAAACAATCTTTAATATCCCTCCCTTCGACCTCGGTAGCTAAACTTGGCCCTTCCCTTAACCTGGCAGTCTGTAACGCCTGAACCTCAGACATTATGACCGAATGTTGCACTCTGGATAGAGCCCTTTTGTCTATTAGCCAATTTCAACTACTAGCGAATGAAAATGGGCCTACAGTGAATAACTTTGCTGAGATATGATTATCAATTGTAGAGCATATTGTAGCCGATGCCCGTATTCCTCAATGACTTTCTTCTTTAGTACAATCTTGAACTTGGTCATCGTTCGCTTGCCTTTGCTGGAGGATGCGATCTGATCTCCCAGATCCCTAATCAGCCTCTCTAAGGTGTCAAAGGCCTTTCGGCAATACCCCAGATTTTTCTTGGTGGCGGTATCATTCTCCACTATCCTTCGGGACCTTTGAAACTCGTTTTCCAAGTCATCAAGTGAGGGTGCCAATATCTAAACCTGTTCCAGTTGAAGCTTAATCATATCAGGCACATCTTGGACTTCGTCCCAGAGCTGCTTTAGCCTCAGTGCTGTGGAGCCTAGCTTCCCGGCTGTTTCAACAATGGCAATAATGCTTGAAACGACGCCAATAGTTTCGGCCATCTTCAAATCGCGCCTGTATGCTCCTTTTGGTAATTCGAAGACAATTAATTCGCAAGTTTGATGACGCGAAGCTGGATGTTCCCCGCTCAGAGTCGAAATCGGTGATTGGGCAACGTGGCACAGGATAAGCGGCTGCAAACTGCGAATAAGGTACTCTCATAAGCTTGAACATTTAATGAATCTCGTCCGCTATGGTGGGGAAAAAATGAAAGCGTGTAGTAAAAGTCCAATGAGGCATTGGATGTCTAAGTACAGGTTATTCCATGGACGCTGTCTATTTGCGAAAATATAGCGGGAACGGACCGACAAACTGTTGGTAATCACTTAACTCCAACTACTTTTCCCTCGGGTTTAATGCAACTCGATGGTTCCAGATATGTTGGAGTGAAGGTTTCATAATTTATTGACTAAATAATCAAGTTCATGTAAGCTGTACTGAGCTTACTTGAAACATAGTCTCACGTAATTACACCGTCAATCTTGTTCTAAATTGTGGACGAGCAACAAGCGTGCAACATGAGTTAGCGCGCGGACGTCTCTCTTACCACACAAACAGGTCTGAGAAGAGCTTTCTTGCCGAGGGCGAAGATGGTTAGCTCTGGTAATTACTATCTTATTACACTCTAAGTCGAATAAGTCCAGATAATCTAAGGTAGTATGGGAAATTGTTAAATAAAATCAGTAAAGTTTCATCTGGTATTAATCGCCTATAGGCATGGGAATCCTGACTAACATTCGTTTTATGCCAGCAATCTTGACATTACCCAGCGTCAGCGCAGTCTTTGGCACCGAGCTATAAAAAACTTGCAAAACAAAATTGAAATGATCACTTGGTATCAACCTACTCGCTCAAAGCCAGATGGGTAAGCAAAGCAGATGATTAATCAGGTATAAATCCGCCGGCCAGCAACTTACCTGGAACTTGACCTGAAACCTGACCGAAAATTCCCGTCCCCTGTAATGGTCGATTACAAGCGTAGTCTAACAAGTAAACTCAATTTAAACGCTATACCTCATATGGGCTCTAGATACCCTCGGGTGGCCTCTTTCCGATCTACCCGTATCCAATAATGTAGTTTATTCCATGATTAATGATGCGGCTGATGGTCCAAACCCAGGGATGCGAGAAAATCCCCTGGAGCTAATCGCCCCACAAGCGACCCGGGGATGCTTTGCCAGAACACCGTTGGCCTCGGTTACGTGTTGACCCTGTCAGACACCAGATTCCGGAAGATCCGGGTGGTGGTGCAACACCGTATTCCTGCAGTAGCGAGTTTGAAGAGGCGAATTACAAGGCCGGAACGCGACGACTGCCAACACTTCCCATTTGCGGTGCCACTCTTTGGCGGATATTTCCCCTATTGTATTTTTTCTGTTATTCTCTTCCTCGGGCGTCCGCATCATCATATTATCTCACCGTTCTCACAACATGTGATTCAAACTACCAGGTTACCAATAATCCATCGTGTGAGTAACATGTTTAGCACTTGTGTGTGGATTCATGAACCTCTGTATCACATGTGTTCATCTAACAAGTCCATCTAGTCCAGGGTGTCCAGAGAGGGGACCCATCACCCATTTCTGACTCTAAAGAGCCTTCGCGTCCCAAACGCGTTAGGCTGCCCAGAAGCCTCCACGCCTGTGTTGAGTGCAAACGTCGCAAGCTTCGTTGCGATGGAAAGCTGCCGTGCTCGCGGTGTCTCTCTAGCCGCTCCCAAACGCGCTGCGTCTATGACAAGCACCGACTTCGTATTATACCGTCCAAAAAGTCCGTTCCTACGCTTTAGGCTCATACTCGGTCCTCACGGACCTATGCTAACTCCATCTAGAACTATTGAAGGTCTATCAGAAAGCTTAGAAGAGTGCCGCTCGATTTTACGACGCCTATACCCCAGCCGATCTGTCTCGTCTCTCTTACCCCTGTCACGCCAGGAACTCCGCGACTTGCTGGACAAGCAACCTATGGCCGATGATGCTGAAATAATGCCATCTCCATCGCTGAGCATCATGCCAGAAACACCCGACCTCTGGCAGACGCCCACAAAGGACTCGGAGTGGAGTGAGGAACTTCAAGACCAAAGCTCTTTGCCGACCCAAGCCGACGATGTCAATGCGCTCTCACTCAGCATCGACAAACAGGGATCTTATCTAGGCGCATCCTCAATGAAAGCAGTATTGATGGTAATGTTGCAAGTTCAGCCCCGCCTCCGAGCATTGCTTGCGTCGCTCCCTATGAGCAATGCAAAATGGATGCACGAGAGCTCCTCATTCCGCGAAATTGTCAAGCCCCCGAAAGACAATCAACCTATACTATGGACCTGGAGAGGTCAGACGCTTGTTGATACGTATTTTAAACGCGTTCACATCTTTACGCCAATGCTGAATGAGGTTGAATTCCGCGCAGAATATCTAAGTGGTAAGAGAAGCGATGCTCCCTGGCTTTCCCTTTTGAACATGGTTTTTGCAATGGGTAGTATTATGTCCACGACATCGGGCGATTTAAGCCATGTCAATTATTACCATCAAGCCATAGAGCGGCTTAGCATTGGCGCTTTCGGGAGCCATCATATTGAGACGGTACAGGCATTCGCGCTTCTAGGTGGCCATTACCTCCATTATATTAACCGGCCGAATATGGCTAGTGCAATACTCGGTGGTGCGATCAGAATGGCGAGCGCTCTTGGATTACATCGTGAGTCCCTAGCGCAAGACAACGATCATATTGCTATCAAAGAAACACAACGACGCACTTGGTGGGCATTGTTTTGTCTTGATACCTGGACAACCACCACCCTAGGTCGCCCGTCTTTTCGGCTATGTGGAACCTCCATCACCATCCAATCACCTCGATTAAAAGTTAACGAGGTCAGGTCTGAAGATTTTTCCAATTGTGAGTATTGGGCACACTGACATTTCTTAGGAAGAAAGTGATTCGGCACAGCATGTGGGCATCTTGCCGCTCCTCGAAAATATAAACTTTTGCAAAATTGCTACTCGGATCCAGGGCATGCTGGCGGCTTCCCCCGTTTTGAAGCCGGAAGACCGCGATTGCATGGATGGCCAGTTGGTTGATTGGTACAACAATCTTCCATCGTTGCTCCGAACCACGGAGCCATGCGCTGAGCCGCTCACTTTGGCACGAATCATTATGAGGTGGCGGTATTGGAACCTGCGAATGCTTATATACCGTCCAGTTCTCCTCGCACTGGCCAGTAAACGCATGGCACCTGTGGCCGAAGAAGACGTGGCTGCTGTAGGAATGTGTCAAGAACTTGCCGACCAGACATTACGCAGTATAGCGAACGAGTGGGTCCGCGATCAAATGTCTGGATGGAACGCTGTCTGGTTTCTCTATCAGGCTGCCATGATACCTTTGCTGAACCTGCTGTGGCAACCAAATAGTTTATCGGTTTCCCGGTGGCGCAACCAAATCATCACCATTCTCGAGCTATTTGAAGCTATGGAGAATTGGTCAATTACAGCAAGTCGCAGTCTTGATGTTCTGCGGGCAATTTTTGAAGCTAGCTGTCAACTTTCACTTCCAACTGAAACCTTGTCTCAGAATTCTGAAATCCGGGAAAGCATTTACAGTGAGGCTGAAGTACATATGGCTACTAGTACCATTGGTGTAGATGATGTTCTGAACATGTTGGATCACGATTGGGTATGGAGTGATAATGGACATGTTTGGGACCAACAGCCATTCTTGTCCGCCGAGTCTAACGATTTTGACGGTGAACACGATACGGAGGCCCCAGAACATCAGCCATCTAGCACAAATATTGCCCAATTTGGATTGTGAGCAGCGTGCGCTGTTGTCATTCAAACTGAAACATCGAGCCAATAATTCTAATGAGGGTACTTATTATGGGATGTTGCTAAATGTATGAATTCAAGAGTTTTCCGGTCGGTAATTATTTGGAGTCATGTCCATCTGATCTTGTGGTTACACATCGCGTTGGCCAGGTATAGTGTTTAGAGGCTTGTGCATAGACTGCTTGGGTGAGAAAATAAACAAGAGTAATCACCAAGAGAAAGGAGGCACACTTTGCACTGTACACACGATTGATAACGACTTCAGTGTTGTTAGTCAATTGATTTCAGCTCTCTTATTGTTATCGGATGTTTCTCTTTTAAAGGCATAACTACTACCAATAGGCCTGATATTGCCCAAGACATGTCAATTTGATCTCGGAGAGATCAGTAACTAAAATCCATATGATATCCTTGGTTTCTGTGCATTATTAAGCTTTTTTTATACATTGCAGCATACGAGCTGATTAGTCACAATGACACAGTTCTACATCCCGTACCTTCTAGAAGCGAGCATTTAGTTCGTTTTAGACTAAAGACCCTGGTTAATATCACATGCACGAAGCGACGTATTCATCTGAAACATGTATCTATACTCGACCTGATTCATCTTACCAGGGGGCTACATCGCCTCGGCAGGGCTGTTCGGCCCTTTAGCACAATGGTTACATCGCTTCTAACAAGGTCTATAAAAGTCTATGGTAAATGAATCATCTGATTTATCAGGGGTATGCATCCGTATTGGCCCGTTCATTGTACTAAATTGATTCGACTAAACTGTTTCCATCCCCTCGGTTGGCCTCTTCGGTCCCGAAACCCTAAATTGACTGCGTGCCGGTCGATCCCACAGCCGGTCGGTAGGATCATAGAGATGGCAGATCCATGACGATCATTTTGGTCCCGAATAGGTAACTCGGAAGAGGATAAGCGTCGCTTCCAGTCTTCTACAGAAACAAAGATTGCATACATAAATAACGAAGGCTCAAGTGATGGTGGCTTCATGTCCTCACACCTATCACTCACGTCGAAGATTTACTAAGCAAGATTCACTGCAATAACAAAAATGTACACCAAAACTGTTGCCGCTGCACTGTACCTTCTTGGTGCTTCAATCACTTTAGCCACCAAGGATATCCAGCCACGTGCTGATAGCCGCGGTACTGAGATTGTTCAAGGACTCAGAAACCGCAAGCAAGCCATCCTCAATGCTGGAGGAAATACTCTTGACCTCGCAATCGCCATGCTTGAAACAACCGACATGGGAACCGATTATGTCTACGGTATGCTGGCTCCCGTATGTCGTTATGGGCTACAAAAATATTTACATAGTATAGGAGATGCCAAGACACTTGATGCCGCCAATTTTGGAATTTTTAAGCAGAATTGGGGCATGCTGCGCATTTGTGCCAACAGGGCAGGCTTTGTAAATAAATCTGAGAGCGAATGGAATGACGGTGCAAAGCTCAAGTAAGTCCAGTGATGCCCATTTCCAATCACAACATTTGCTATGCGATGGAATCTCCATGATACCTCGGCATTACTTGTCATTTCTGGGATTATTTTATCTGACATTCTTCTAGTTCAGACCTTTCTGCAGATGTCGCCTCTCGCTGGGATTGTCAGGAGCACTACGGTTTCGATACTTGGTTTGCTGGCCACCGTAATGGGGCTTCTGGGCTTACGAATTCTGATACCGATGATATCCGGACGTACAAGAGCGCTGTTGAATGGATTCAGAGCCAGATTGACTCGGACCCCAAATACAAGTCGGATGATACCAGGTTCTGGGTCGACGTCACAGCCATCTAAGTTGAAATTTGAGGCAACCCTCTCACAGGCCATCGGCTGCATTAAGCTGGCTGCACCATCATATGGTCCATGGCTTGACCAAGAATTCTCTACCTTTCTATAAAATGGGGCTGGAATCCATAGTTAAATCAGATTGAATAAATGGGTCACTAGAACCCAAAAGAGCTATTGACATTTTAAAAGGGCACTTTTTTGGGGAAACGGCGCACTCAAGTTCAAACGTGATATTTCTTGTGGATTTTTCGGGCCAATATGTAAGCCACAGCGTCTCGGACAGGATGATTACGCGTCTTCGTGTTCAAGCCAAAATGTTTAGCTGCTGCGACACAATAGGAATACAGGATGGCGAGGGCGCAATGGTGCCAGGTGGTGGGGCACAGTTTCATAAACGTTGGCAATACGAACTAAAATGCAGTAACTGCAGGGGAGAGCGTGTGACTGGGGATGACTGAACCGCTTTCCTAGCGCACGGGTAGTCGTTATCTTATCAAGCCTGCAGCGAAATAAATTTGGAGGGTGTAGGGTAGTTTGGTGATTTGTTGGGTGAGATTGATGACTTGAGTGAAGGGAGATGGTACAATACTATGCGTCTTCAAGTTTAGGGTAAATAAATCATTATGAATTATAAGCAATGTTAAATACGCTCGTTTTTCATCGTCGTTCGGAAGGTTTCCTAAGAACTCTCTTCGGTTTGAAGCTTATGACACTGCATGCCCAACACAAACAGGTAATGTTCCAAATATACGAGATTGAAATGCAAAATCCTTAAAAATATGCAGCTAGGATTTATCAGATACCTTTTCTACGACTTTCTTTTTTTTTTTGTTCGATCAACTACAACTTTATCTATGGGCGTGGGTAGAATTGATCAAAGTGTTCTCGCAATTTAATCAGGCCCATATTAATCGCGGTACCTGAACCAATAAAACATCACAGCCTTATCGATAACAATCACCATCGCCAATAGAGTCACAATATTTGCGCTCCACTCAGCGAACCCCGATGTGAGATACGCCAAGGCATGGATACAAATGGGAAGACCGTTACCAGCTTCAGTCAGCCATACCGCTTTTGGACTACATACAAGTACAAATAAACGAAATAATATTCTACAACTAAGGAGTATTGACCGACTTGTCATCTTGTGATTGTCCCGTTACGGTCGATACAGCATCCAGCTCCATCCTCCGACCAGGTGTTCCTGGCAGTTCAAAGAACTCCAGTTTGGGTGCAATAATCTTCGCGTCCTCATGTAACTGATATGTTTGATGATCATCACCCTGCAGCTCACCGCACCTACTTGGAGGTACTGACAAACTCTGCTCCATCTTAGGATCCAAATACTCCAATCCAGAATCAGGCGAGCCAGGAACCTTGGCCGACTTTTCGCTCTCCTTTGCCGCTCGTTGGCGTCGGCGGAGGAAAACTATGACAGCAGCAATGAGGCATATGAGAACTATACATCCAATTACAATGCCCGCAATCGTACCGCCGCCTATAGTTGCGATGTTGGAATCCACTGCGCTTGAGGTGTCCGAGGACGACGAGGAAGAACTAGAATCGGAGCCAGAATCTGTAGATGCGATTGTGACAATGCTTTCCTCTGCCCCTTCAACCCATGTGCACTGCGAGACATTGAAGACGCGGCGCTCGTAATCGGCTGTTAGATAGCTGGGATAGTTGTTAGCATGTATTCCTCACCAGTAAAACTCGAATGGAAGATCTTACGCCTCTTGCAGAAATACACGGCCTAAAGTGTACTGAGTATCATTTGCCGCTCGCTTTAGTGGGAAATAATAGCTGGTGTTTTCGACCAGTGGGTACTTCGCCTTCAGTGCGAACGCATCGTAGGGAAGAGTTATTGTCACCGAATCACCGCCGTCAAGGACATCTGAAAGTTGGAAGGATACTTCAGCATCAGTCTTGACCAGTGTACTATGATGTGTATCGTTGACCAGGTATAGCCCTGTTGTATTATCCAATGTGAGTCCGAATGCGGATTCAAACGCATCGCAGACATCGTCCGGGAGCCACAGGTTAGGATCGGTCGAATCGATGAAGATGTTGATGGGCGAGGATAGAAGCGTCGACTTGTCGGACCCACTATAGGAGATAGACTGAAGGGCAACGACGAGATCGCGCGTGACATCGTCAGCCATGCTGAAGCTCACCGAATTCTCAGTGAACCTGGACGTGTCGTATCCCGAAAAGATAAGCTGTCCATAGACCTGTTTGAGGCCTGTTCACCCTGATTAGAAAGAGATATTACCGCGTTGTAAAAGAGAATATGGCACGTACGATACTTCGCTCCTGCGGTATAGCTCCAGCTAAGACTTGGGATGACATTCTCGTCCTTTAATGTTGTCACGAATGATGGCGCCGAGTAATTTCCAAGAGAAGTAAAGTTGACTGGCTGGGTATTTAGGCCAAATATTCCTCTGCATGGCATCGAGTTAGCCTAATTGATAGGTAAATGTAGAAAGGTTGTGTACAAGTAGAATGGTGATGCGGTGGCTATGCCGGCAACAGTCTGGTTCTTGAGGGTAGGCCCAGTGCTGCCGTTGACAAGCCCGACACCCAGAGTTTCTAAACCAAACTCTGCTGTTTGGCTGTAACCCAAGTTTTCCTCTAGGCCGACGCCATTGCCGTTTATTGAATAGATGCCGGCTTCGTACCAAGTCGAGGATTCGTTTGGCGTGAATAGATTGCCTCTTGATACCGCACAATCGGAAGGGACTTCTGAAAAGACTGATTTTGAACAGCCATATTCCGACAGCACAACCAAGGTTTCTGGTGACGCCGTCGAGACAAGAACGCGAACGTCCTGGTTTGGAGTTCCGACTCGGAGGTTAAAAGAACTCCATGGCCCGTCGTTGCCTTCACTAATCACAATGTTAACAACTGGCTTTGTGAGTATAAAGTCTACCTACAAATATTCACTTGGAGATATCACAACAGCCCCAGGTGATGTTGTTTTTTCTGTTGATCGAGAGACAATTCTGTAGTCCTTTTCTTTAGTACCAGACGCAAGACACGTCAATACAAAGAATGCGGCCAAAAATGGCAGCATCATGAAGGAAAATATGTGCCAAGGCCTTAACAGGAGGCTCTGAAGGGGCTTGCGCTCACAGCATATGCATTGACGGAGGACTTTTCTTGGAGGGAAGTGGTGTAGTACCCGTCGGCTACTGTACCCTCGAGTGACAGTCAATGCGGAGAGTGGGAGAAGCGTAAAACTGGACCAAGTGATCCTTGGGCAATCAATGGGGCTGAACAACGCAGCGTTGCCCCGTTTGCTCCCCTGCCAAAAATGGACCACACGATCGTGTGGGGGCCGGATGAGGTTACTCTTGAACTAGACATGCATTGACCAGTCATTTCCAATCTCGGAGGGATGAACCAAATTTGTTTGATTGTGTCACATTGCCTCTCCTTAGACTGGAATTGAACTTCCTGATTTAGATTGATAAAGAAGACATTTTTGAAAAGCCACAAGTGTGACATGACAGCTTCCAATACAAATGCACATGATACAGTTTGTTTGGATGTGGCGCTATCTCAGATCCGCTACTGGTTCAGGCAGCGGTGTGGACCCGATACAGCCTTGTGGGATTCACTTTGTGGAGTGCTAATTTCCGGTGATGCGGCTAATCAGCCTTCGCTGCGCCGTCGCACAGCTGTCCCAAAGCGGAAGAGGTCCGTCTTTGCAGCACAAGAAACACACATGGCGCCCTGACAAACAAGCCCTCAATCTTCAAAGAGCCCAATGAAACAGTCTAGCGCGTAAACCACCCATCTAGTGCGGCTCAAAATATCATGGCACAGTCTTGACTGTGTCATTCGGCTCGACCGAGATTGGTCTAAGGCGAAGCGCGCACCAGGGGTACACGCAATCTCCCCCGAGCCGCAGATGTTTGAGGGAGCATTTTGGACCTGTCAGCACGATGTCAGACTCTTATTGGCATGGGATGCCCGTTCTATGGAGAAGAATACGCGGTCAAGTCTCTGTGCCATCAGATGACTTTTGGAATTTTGCCTCGTTGGTTGTTAGCTTCTCCACAGTTTTTGCGGTGGGCCAGTTCAACGGTGGAAGCGTGATGGAATACTTTTTAGTCTATAACACTAGTTGCTTTTTTGTCTCTGTGATGTGCGTCCAAGAGCTTTTTCGTATCCAACTTGCCAAGTCCTTTCTTTCCAGTTGAAACTCAGTGTCGCTCATTACTCGTTTCTGTCTTTACCTACACGCCCCAACCATGCAGTCGTTCTCTAGCCCATGGGTGCTCCTTGGGCTGCTCATGTCGAGCGCAAGGCTCGGTATGTTCAACAAACTCTCTTTTCAAGAGACATTCTAACTCGGTTTCAAAGTTACTTCTATGCCTACATCGAATGGTCCTGCTACTAGCCCAACAGTCATCAGTACCACGAGCAGTATACCATCAACAATCACTCCAGCTCCTTCTTATCCAACTTACACCAAGAACATTGCGCCGAATAACTGTTCATACTACAATTCAACTGAATCACGAACATTGTGGAACAGTCCTTGGTGCAGCGTGTATGTCACAAAGCGACGGCGGCCATTTCTTATGCTGATCCTCTCTAGATACGCCGGCACCGTGGAGTTGGTCTACTGGCCGACCAACGATAATTACTCATATCCTTCGACATACTATGACTCGTCATTCGATTACACATAGTGAGGAGCTCTGTTCATCCGAGTCGCCCAGCATGAGAAAACTAATTAGTTATAGTACCTCGCCATCGGTATACATGGTCGTGAGCTCGCTCTATGGGTCGAACGCGTGTGGCCTACTTGGCCCATCTACTAGCAGGGAGATATTTGGTTTTGACTTGACTGATATCTCCACGTTGGTTCCGTACATGGACGAAACGGCAACTACCCGCAGGTCGACACGTCAGCTTTACCTCAGTGACTTGAATAGCCGTTGTGCTACCTCCTACGATGTTTCTACCCTGACAACGCAAAAGCACCCCGTAAAGGACGACGACACGCGATGCAACCCATCGATTGTCATGCCCTACGCCGTCAAGCAATATGGCATGCCATACTGGCTGCACTGTGGCGTCCATAACTTCAAGTTTGGACTTTATGACCCTCCGTATGCGATTCCCACGGCCGATGCTTTGATTGCCACAACCGCTGCCCCTGAGTCAACCAAGGGTGAGGGTGATCATACCGCCGCGTCAGCTGCTTCCACACAAGCCATGGCCGCGTCAGATCTCGCAACAACCACAGCTGCTGGCCATGCTGCTGCCAGTACAGATGCGTCTGAAGACTCTGATAGTAGTTCCGAAAATGCAGCTAGTGACCCAGAGGGAGAGACGGAATCCTCTAACGATTCTTCCTCTGACAAAGCCCCCCCGACTGACGAGACTGATGATTCAGGGGCTGCTAAAATCTCTCAAGCTTCAGCCGCGGCTCCAGCTGTTTCCACCATAAGTCAACAAGTCGTTAGTCTTGGTACTGCTGGCATCGAGGTCATCAACTACGATGGTACTACTAGTAGTACTCACATCATCACTGATTCTAACGGCGCGGCCGCCTCCGTTACTGTGTATCAGGGAACTACTTTGTCCGTCGGTGGTTCAGCCGTGACAGTGACCAATGCCATTGTTACAATTTCTGCTGACTCAAATTCTGGCTCCACTGGCTCTAGCTTTGCTGGCTCAAGCGATTCCGATGCCGCCGCAAGCAAGCAGGTCGTCAGCCTGGGTACTGCAGGCATCGAGGTCGTCAACTATGGCGGTAGCACTACTAGCACTTATACCATATCAGGATCGGGCAACTCGGTTGCCTCGGTTACCATGTACCACGGAACAACTTTGACGTTGGGAGGAGTAGCTGTCACAGTAAATGGTGCTGATACCACACAAGCTAGCGTGGATAACTCCGGGCCGGTTACTTCTGCCTCCGTGGCGTCCATTGGAAATGCTGCGGGTGCCACAAAGGAGATTGTTAGCTTGGGTACGGCGGGACTTGAAATTGTAGAGGACAGAGGGAGTACCGCCGTCACTTATACTTTGTCCAGCTTGGGCAACTCGGCACCCTCTACAACTGTATATGATGGGGTTACACTGACGCTGGGCGGCTCAGCAAAGACCGTCACTAAGGGTGCCTCATCATCGTTTGGAACAAGCGACTCCACATCAGGAGGATCTGCAGCCTCAACCACAAGAACCCAAGACTCAGATACCGCTGCTCAAGCCTCCGCTACTTCCAGGGTTGAGAGCTCTCCCGCTACAAGAATCGCAAACCGGTTCATTCCTTTGTTCGTCGCGGTGTTGGCGTCCGCTTGGTTCTTGCGTTAGGAATTTTGGCTCCGCTAAATTATTTATTCTATGTATGTAAATAGCAAAGCTGATGTGTACTTATCACAACGTTTAGTAGCTTTCTTGTTCTGGGTTTGCACCTGCAAGCCTCATTTGGTTTATTGAGCTATTGACCTTGCTGGATAGTGAGATGTGTTTGCAAGTAAAACAGAGAAAAAGGGCATGTGTACTAATAGGAACAGCCTTATTTATGGCTTAATTTGGACATAATATTTATAAATATGAAATAATCACAACCTCAATATAGAATAGATCAACTAATGTCGGGATAGACAGTAAATACTTTTAATATCACGTAAACCAAACCGCAAAATAGCCTAGCAGCGTCCTAACACGTCAAACATCATTCACAGTTCTCCATCTTCCGATTCAGCCCTAGTAGGGTTGTCCAATCCCTCAAACAAATGTACCCCCCAATTCTTGCCGGGATTCGCTAGTCGAATTTGCTTATCCTGCTTGGCAATCTCGGCGAGCTCACTGTTCGTGAACTTAATACCCTGGGAGGCGAAATTCTCATCAATGTACTTTTCATGCGTGCTTTTTGGAATCACAGTCGTGCCCCTTTGCTGACCCCAGGCGAGGACCGTTTGAGCGATGGTGGCGTTCTTGCGCTCGGCCAGCCTTTTCCAGAATGGATCTTGCAACAGTCTGGGAATGTTGGGGTCATATGTGGGATTGGTGCTGGCTAAAGGCGAATATGCAATAACCTCGATACCCTTCTCTTTATGGAAATCGACGTACGATTGCTGCTGGAGATAAGGGTGCAATTCAAACTCGTGTGCATACGGGCGAATGCTGGCGACCTCGAGAATTGTCTCAACATCGTGGGGCGCAAAGTTGGAGAGACCGATGTAGCGGGTCAGGTTAGCGCGGACGAGGTCTTCAAGGGCAAGCCAAGTGTCGACGAGGGAGGTCTTCTTGTCTAGCTTTGTTGTACCGGGAATGAACGCCACAGGCCAGTGAATCAGATAGAGATCAAGATATTCAACGCCGAGGTCAGCAATTGACTTTTCAATGGCCTTGCGCACTCGCTTGGGGCGATGATCGGTATTCCAGAGCTTGCTGGTAATCCAGATATCTTCCCGCGAGACGCCCGAAGCAGCAATGCCTTCGCCAACTTCCTGTTCATTCCGGTAGATGGCAGCTGCATCGATATGGCGATATCCTGCTTTCAAGGCATACTCCACGGCATGGGACACCTAATTGGAACAATTCAGTAAGCACACGTCAATTCGGTTACACATATGAACAGCAATGAAGAGAGATGAGCGCACCTGGCCCTTTTCCGAAAGCCACGTTCCAAGCCCGAAAGCGGGGATTTCGGCTTCAGCGTGGTGGAGTGCCACAGGCACAGATTCAGTGACTAGCGACAGCAGCGTGTACACTGCCCCGCTAAACACTGCAAGGCAGGAAAATGGTTTAACGAACCCCATCGCGAATAAATGCTGCTGAGGGATGGGAAACTTTACGATAGTTGATGGATCGAGACATGATCCAAAAGCCTCAACCTTTTCATTTTTTGGTGGGGCGCACTGATTTGTCAGCGCTATCGCAACATCGCGGGGACCCATGACATAATTGCCCAGCACGATCGACAAGGGATTGTTTCAGGCGATAAGACGAGTTGTTCGGGGTATCATCCAAATCGCCAAGACTCGATCGTCTCAATGACAATTGGGAGAATGCTGCGCTACCGACATGATGTATGAAGATTTGGTGTTGCCAGCAAACATCTTCACGAAGCCTTCTAGAAATGATGAACACAGCTTGAATACAATCATTGAGAGACTATCACTTGCAGTTTACATTGTCATGTTTGCAAAAAATAAATTCATGAATAAATTAAATAAATAAATAAATAAATAAGTAAGTAAGTAAAATGATGTAAGCACCATGAAGATATTTTAATTTCTTTCTTTGTCTTATGTCCAAGGTGAAGGAGTGGCAGTGATCATTCTTTCAAAGAGCTCATTGCATCATGGAGACTGCTTGTAGCAGCAATTCCGATAGAAGACCGTACGGAGTAGTTTGAATGTGAGATATATTCTGAAATACGCTATGACTTGAGCCCTATATTATTTCTAAAATATTCCCATGAGCACTTCCCCCCTAAAGCAATGAAAAAAAAAACAATCTACTATATCCATGATATGCTTCCTCCACTCTATGAATGTATGCCGCTCAAACTCGATATGTAGGCTTCCCAGTCCCGTTGTCCAGGCAATTATAATATGCCAAATGACCTTGACTCAGAGGGCAGCAATGTTGGCCCTCATTGGATCGGCTGGCTGTAAGCTTCCACTGACCACGTAATGCCCTCTTAGTATTCAGTGGCGTTGGCGTACTCGGGGGTCTGGAAGTCGAGGTACTTGGACTTCAGCTCCCAGGCTGACTCCGGGTAGTCCCAAACGTAGACTGAATCGTGACCAGTGCGCTTGATTTTGCCGTATTGTTGCTCAAGGCCGGACTTGACCAGCTCCGGGATGCTGTTCCAAGCGTCGACAGCGGCCAAGACACTCTCGGGAAGCTTGGAAACTCCAAAAGCGGCGCCGTTGTCGTACCAAGTCATCTCAGCGACGGGCTTGGCGCCTTCGGAAGAACGCTTGCTGAGGCCGTCAGCGATGTCGAGGCCGGTCTCAACGAGCGAAGCTGCCTTTCCAGCAGCGTTGAGGAATCCGCCAGCGGCAACGGGCTGGGCGAAGAAACCGCTGAGGGCAGTGGCGGCAACGCTAGCAAGAATAGTGAACTTCATTTTGGCAGTGGATAGACTGCTTGAATGCTTTGATGTGGAGAAATTGGGGTTGGGTGTAAGTGGATGAGTTTGGAATTGCCAAAGACTGTGAATCTAGTGTTGATGCTGTTGATAATAGTAAAATGAAATGATAGAAGCTGGCGATGAGAAGTCCCTTTATACATCGCCCAGAGAGCTTCTATTACTCTAGCTTTACAAACTTCCTAACCTCCATTCATGCACCTATTTCTCATCAGCCTGTCCTCATGAATCCGCTTACTTCTTGTGTTGCCTCTATTTTACCATTTGTGGCTTGACACAGCCAGGTTAGTAAGGCTTGGTCATTCTATCTGTACTTCTGTCTAGGCGCTGGCCAACCATCTTCTTTTTTTCTGGCCCGTTTTTGTGTTTTGAAATCAGTGCTGATGTGAGCGGGTAAGATCTTAAAGTGTGTGCCACTTCATGCCGGAAAATCAAATTACCGACCAAATCAGGAAGGCCTAATAAAATGCCAAGACGCTATTCACCCACCACAGTGTGGCGGTGTTGGCCATCGGATTGACCGAATCGTCGCTAAGGTTTACCTATCACATTTATGCTTAGGACGTTGCCGGCATTTGGCCACGCTTCCCCAGCGGCTTCTTACTCACCGTTGAGGCTGAGTTTGGCTGACAGCTGAAGATCGGGGAAGCAAGGTGCAGAGAGGCAAAATGGGCTGAAACGAAGACGCCGAAGTGAGAAGCGGCAAAATTAGATTGAGCAGATTGGCTCATTCGGGGACCTTCAATTACCATATATATATTCGATCGGGAATTGATATCACTCAACATCCATCGCATATCTTGGCACCAAACTTGGTTTGGCTGCCTCCGATATTCCCATCTTCTACTTCCCGCCTTCCGCTCCTCCGCTCACAGATGGCATCCTTGTTTTTCTCTCTAGTCTGCCTTGGAGCAGCATTCCTCTTGGGTATGGCTGGGCTTCAAACCCGCCACCAGAGCACTCGACTCGGGCTGCTACCCATCATCTTTGCGTTCAGCGCAGCGGCCTTCTCAGGCATAAACAGCCTTCCATTCCCACCCGCGGTGGCACTCGCTCAGGGCTTACTTATGGGTCAGTTCATAGTGGTTTGGTTTGTCCACGCGGCCTGCCTTCTGGCTCACGAGTCGGAGACTCCACCAGATCCGCCATTTTCTTTGCGCGCATGGGTCTCAGCATACAAGATGATCTTCAACTCGAGGAACATCCCCATGCACGTGGAACCAATCAAGAAAACAGGGAAAGCACTGCCAAGTCGTGGAATTACACCCTCTAAGTCTAGGTCAGGGCCCTTGACGCGGAGTAAAGAGGTTTCCTTCGCATTCAGGCAACTGAGTTGCATCGTGATCTGCATTGGAATCTATCACTTTTGTAATATCTTCCTTCCACTCATAGTTTACAAATTAGCGGAACTTCTTGGCCCACCTACCGTCCCCTTGGCCGAGCAGGCTGTTTTCTTACGCCGCCTCTCGCAAGTGTCGGCGTTCGAAGTAGCTCTGCGGGCTATTTCCGTCATCGAGTTTGTCTCTACCAGCTGGGCGTTGACCAACTTCACTCATTGCATACTTTCCCTGGTTACTGTATGTGTCTTGCGCTTGGACTCACCAGAGGAATGGCCCCCGATATTCGGCGACATCAGAGCTACATATACTATCCGTTATTTCTGGAGCAGGTTTTGGCACCGCCTGGTCTCTGCTACCTGGGTATCCCTTGCCGTTCCCATAACTCAACACATATTTAGAGTCAAGTCTCGCGGATCTTCCTCAAGGATCCTGACCACGATGCTCGTGTTTTTGTTCTCTGGCGCGACCCATGGATTGGTGGCGTGGCAGCAAGGATTTGCATGCGGATGGTGGCATGAGATCACATTCTTCATTCTGAACGCCGTAGCTATCTTAGTCGAAGATCTTGTCAAAAATTTTAAAATCATGGCGATCCCGGGTTGGATGAAGGTTACAGTGGGGTATTGTTGGACTTGGGGGTTCATGTTTTGGGCTGTTCCTAAAACACAGTATCCAAAGTTAGAGTGTTCTTCTTTATGAGTTATAGAGCCTATCAGAGGAAACGCAAGAGTTTGAGGCAATTTGCAGTTCTCAGATTATCTGGTAGTATATATGTGAGATGTTCAATGCGAGACGAAGCGAAATAAAGACCCAACGACATTCATTTTATTGAGGCCCCTCACTGAGACCTTTCACTTCAACCACATGAAGCCTTTCAGAAACTTCACGCTGTCATCCAGTCTATCCAATCCCACCGATACGAAAATGTACACATTTGCTGACAAACCTTATTATATATACAACTACAATGTGGTTCGTTTGAATCAGGAATCAGAAAGCTTAGCTCGAGAGATGACTGAATTAATGTCGCATACTTGTGCTCAACGAAGCAATCAATCAGCCTTCCAAAACTTTTTAATTTTCTTCAAATCCTGCACCAGGGCTGAGGGGTTGTCCAATCCTGGGAAATGACCTCCAAAATCGTGGTCTACAGGCAAATTAGAAGTTGTTTGATCAAATCTTCAGCTTTAACTTACTGTTGTAGGATACAAGATTTCCAACCTTGGAAGCCAGGTACGGAGGATAAAAGCCAACATTGTACTTGAATGCGCTGAAGAGCATCGGTGCGTCAGTCTTTGCCTTGGTGTAGCTTGTTTTGAATCCGGTAGGGTTTTGATAATAAATAAACATCGATGAGATGATTGTGTCTGTAAGGTAGTACAATGACGCAGTTTTCAATATCTCATTGTAATTGAGAACAGATGGCCCTGTTCCGGCTCGAGGGTCGGACCCTTTTTCAGATTAGAGGTTGAGCGCTCAGATACAGGTTGATTGATTCTTACAGTCAATGAATTTCCCGCCAATATAAGAAAGCTGGCCAATCGGGCTATCGTAAAAGGCGAATCCAATAGAGCGTGGCTGACAATTCCTATTAGACAGTCGTCGACTCAATGTTTGTTCAACTCACCTCGGTTGTTTGTTCTACAAAATAACCGTTGCCTGTGGCAGCCCAACTTTCGAAGCGTTCAGCCTCAAATTCTTCCAGGGATGAGAGGGTAACATTGAGATTGGCAAGCTGGGTGGAGTTTAGAGGGTAGAAAGGCAGGAAAGAAAAGTGACCAGCTCGAACTGAGGTATTGAAGTTGTCGTAAAGACTATAGGCGACAGCGCTTCCCCAGTCGGTTCCATATGTGGCATACTTTGGGTAGCTCAAAACCTTGGTCATGAGAGTGTTGAATACCCTGGCTGTATCGTCGGTTGTCCAGCCTACAGGGGCTGCAGATGAAAAAGCGAACCCGGGAAGAGATGGAATAATAACGTCAAAATCCGACAGGAGACCTTCAACGGTGGGAAGGAACTCCAAAAATGACCCTGGCCATCCGTGGTTGAGGATGAGAGGGATGGCTCCGGAGCGACTGGATTTTTCATGTATGAAGTGGATAGTGAGACCTTCTATCTCGACTGTGTAGTGTTTGAACCTAGGTTATGAATCATCAGCAAAGCGTCACCAAGTATTGTAGAACCAAATGGCGTACTTATTTATCGCCTTCTGCTCTTTTTCCCAGCTGAAGTCGGCAGCCCATTCGTTTTTCAGGGATGTAAGGTTACCAAGAACAGTGCCTGCTGACAAGCTGGCATACGGGTCTGTTTTTGGCAATCGCGTCGCTTTGATCAATTGGTTCATGCGAGAAACTCCGCTGGAGAGATCAACAGTGAACTTTTGGACGTTGAAGCCGCTGCTGGCCCTCTCGTTCAAGGGTGGGGTCGTGACCGCCGCAGCCCCCAACCCAGCGTAAAAAAGAACATTTCGCAGCGAGCACAGCATTTTGAAGAATAGACCCCTCCAAGTCGGGACGAGTATGCTACGTCAGATGTTATGGCTGTTGACAAAAGAGAACTCTTGGCGACATTATATAACTGCCGGCATACAGAGAATTGGTAATCTGGTCCCTGTCTTTGTTATTGGGCTAGAGTTCCTCAGCCCTAAATGTAATATCACTAAGCAAACTGCATACTGCAACCCGCTTGATAATTCGCGAAAGCGGCTTACTAAATGTCTCGCAGTGCCGGTGCGCCCAAACCAAACGTCCGCATGTGGTATGGAATTTGTAAACTAGTCAAACTCTCGCTTGGAGTAATGCTTTGGCGAGAAATAGTGCTTATAGACAGGATGCATGAGACTGCCAGCGGATGATGGAGAGCAACTTTTCGCGAAACTAGCGCGGATTTGGTTTAGCGAGATAAAGCTGAATAGGCGAGTATGATCCACTCTCAAAGGCGGAATGCCGGCATTATCGGGGCCATCACAAGGATGACTTGTGTATGGACTGCATTAGCCATTCAGCCCTGCGGGGATGGAGAGAGGTTCCACCAGTCATGGAAGTCCAAAATCAGCCGCAGTCATCCTGTGCCCATTTTGCCTCAAGACCTTCCTGATCCACGCTGTGTGGGTATTTTTCCACTTTCGTGGTATTTGTGAGAAAGGCGAGTTGCCTAGTAACAGGCAGTGTGGACTAGGTTTAGTTTACGAGTTCATATAAATAATCGTCATGGAATGATATCCTCTACTTGAAATATTAATTCGTTTTGCACGATGTTGATTCTTAGGTTGCCTACCCTACACTATCATATGCACGGCGATCTGTGCTGTCTTGGTCTCCGATTTTAAACATATGAATCCTGGCAATAGGGGCTAGTTCAAATTCGATGCGAATTTCATGCCATTAGAATTGCCGAAAGTGAAGAGGGATAAAAGCGAGAAGGTCGACAAAATGCAAAAATCACCAAATATTTGTGTGAGCGTGAGGTTATACAGGAGGCAAGTAGGGAAAGAAACCTTCTATTTAAAAACTAGCTTTAGACTGAGTTAAAGCTTTAATAATTATACAAGTCAAATGCCACTAATGAACGAATAAAACTATTGGACAGTTTGTATGCACACGAAAATGGATATCGTAAGAAAAAAGAAAAAAAAAGCAGTTCCCCCTAGTAATGCCATAAAAATACTAATAAAAACAGTAGGAGAAATAGTAATGAAAACAATGACAAAACATTAATAAAACATGAATAACAATGCTAACAACCCACCCTCCCTTCCAGAAGAAAAAAAAGAAAATACACCAAGGACCAGGGTACCCATGTACACCAAGGTCTGGTGAGCGAGAAAGTTGCCTTTCGCTATAGACTCGTCGGACGTCTATGAGCGATGGGCTTTCTCCATATGTCGGCGCAGCTGGTCGACACGATGGAAGTCTTTCCCGCAGTGCCCGCACACATGCTCGCCCATGATGTTGTGAGTCTTCTTGTGCTTGGACAGGTTTGACGACTCACTAAACGCCTTGTCACAAACGGGGCAGTGCAAGGGCTTTTCCCCGGTATGCACGCGGATATGCATTGTGAGGGCGCTTTGCTGTCTGCAGAGCTTGCCGCAGTACTTGCACACCCATGGCATTTCGCCAGTGTGGATGCGCATGTGCTGGTCGAGGGACTGCTGTGCCGACAGCCCAAGACCGCACACTTCGCAAGGGAAAGGTTTATATTCAGTATGTGTTTGAATATGTCTCTCTAGCTTGCCCTTTTGACGGAACGTATCGTCTTTGCCCTTTTGACGGAACGTAGCAACCCTGGAGCACCCTTCCCACTGGCATCTGAAACCGGTCGGGCCTTTTCGAAGCTCGCCGAGATGGGCCTGCTTGAAATGCTTGTGCAAGGCCGTGCCTCCATGAAACTTGGCGCGGCAGACCATTCCGTCCGCCCAACCCCAACGGCATTCTACCAGGGGCTCCAGAGGCTTGGGTTTGGGTGCAGGGCTTGCCTCAGGCATCGCATCCCACTTGATGTACGAGTCCAGTTCGGCATTGTCAACAACTGGGCTTGAGTCTGGCTCCTCGAATTCAAACGTGAGAGGGGTAGGGGCAGGGCCCGAAACGGGTGCTGCCAGGACGTTGGGGACAGCATGCTCCATGCAATTGGCATTGAGGCATGGATACAAAAATGTCTCGGTGCAGCGCTGGTCGAAATAGGGCCCGGGCAGATGCGAGGAGCCTGCAAAGTTGGTACCCGCAAAGTTGTTCGGTAGAGGGCCCAAGTCTGGTTGAACAAGACCAGAAGGGGGCAGCATCTGGGGCTGGCCCAGGAGGTGTTGGCCAACCCATTGACCTTGTAGATCAGCCATGGGTTGGCCAAGAGGGAGGAGTTGGGGAACAGCAGTGGGCTGACCAAGAGGGTAGCCCAGGTTGAGGCCACTGAAGTCCATGTTGTTGCCAAAAACGAAGAAGTTGTTGTTGGCCTGGGAGGCGGCGAGGTTTGACTCGATGTCAAAGCTGTTCATATCCATCTCGATTTTTCTTTTTCAACCTTTGGTTGTTTCTTGAGAAAGCTGGTCTTGCAAGGTTGATATGTGTGGGATAGAGAATGGAACTTTGCAAGAAGGGTGCACGCAGATATTGTTAAATACCCGGAGAGGCGGAGAAAAGGCAGCATCGGAGACAGCTTCAGTTGAGACGTAGTCATAGAGTTCTACCGAACCGTGATCTCACGACCGTATCATGGCCCATACAAGCTTAAACTTCCATATTTCGCGGGTTGCATTTACTTATTCATCGAGTGTCGACATAACCTTGAGGATCAGGTTGCCCCTATGTCTAGTATATTTCCTAGATTCATTGTTGTCCAGATCATCTCATTTCCTTCGATTCTCTACTGTCCTCATAATAGCATCAACTAGTGTGATACGGAGTAGCGACGGGGGTGAAGCGTCCACTACAACACAAATAGGAAAAGAACAAACAGGTACAAGCTTTTGTGTTTGAAAACCTTGATGATTTTATCAAAGCCCGGATGTTCACGCGTGAAGGTTTTGCCTTGAGTGGCTAACGCACCGTGATGAAAATCTTAATTTTGGTCATTGAGGCGGATGTCCATTGCGTTCCTGGTGCAAGCCAGGAGACGCACTCAAAACGGACCGGTATTTCATAGCTGCCATGTTGCTTGTCCCAAGAAATTTTAATAGCTTCGTTCTATCACAACTTATCAAATTAGTTGCATGAAAATAGCAGTCTCGTTGTATGATTGTGCAGTTTATCATCATTATATCAGAATCTGTCGACACCTGGATTGGTTGACCTGATTTGTCACCTCGTGTTTCGGCTGAGTTTAAGGATTGGTATTGTTGCCTGTTTAGAGGTCTTTCAAAAAACATCTGATTAAGCTTTTTGACATCGGTGAAAACGTTGTAGATCATGTGTCGGTGCAGACTCAATGCTGCTCGCGCAGGATATCGCATGGTAAAACCCCACCTGCCGTCGATTCTATCACTCATGGATGGCTATAGAACTCTTTGAGTGCGCAGGGAGCTTTTGAGAACCATCCCTGTACCTGATTACCATTAGTTATAGGGAATCCGGGCTGCTCAAACAGCAATCACTGTAGTTGCACCACCCTCATTTATCGACCCAGAGGAATATCATTTTCAACCAACGATTTATTTTATTCAATAGTTTGATTTCTTTTTGGTATGTACACACTGGACAGCTTCATCAAACGGCTACTACGAACAGGACGCGTATTGCATGCGGAAATTTCTGAGCGTGTCTCCGAAAGGCTTTGTAAATGATGATTCACCTCATCCCCCCAAGCTTCAATATCATCTGGGAAAGCAGGTGAATTGAGTTCCAGTTCGTCCTCGTCCACGGTCATTCCGTACTTGTCGGTCTTTTTCCGATGATCGTAAACGCGGCCAATGGTTGGTACAGAGTTCATTTGAAATCTACCTTCGCTGCTGCTAACAGGTTTTGCTGACGACGCACTGCCACTAGTCCAAAACGGAGCAACGCTACCAAGGAATTTTCGCAGCGTAGGAAGTGAGGCGCAAATGACGAAGAGATTTTGCTCTGCAATACTTTGGTAAGGTTAGCCATGACTAATCCGCAGTTTTTTAAGCATTGCTTACATTATGACAGCGACATGAGATACAGCCCAGGTTGAATCAAGTACGTTTGGTATAGCCCTTATTGCTATTAAACGGAGGACAGCAGTGACCAAGGTGCTAGTAGAAACGGTCATTACATTGTTAAAGGATGAGTGGGTGTGAGAATGTTAATCTTACGCTGAACCAACGATGAAGAAGCAGATAAGACCAAGCTTTTGTAGAGGCCGCATTTTGATCTCAATGAGCATTGGAATCGGCTGGAGAAGCAACAGCGCATCTGTAGCAATACCGAGGCCAGCAGCAGCGATACCGTA
This sequence comes from Calonectria pseudoturangicola, assembly GCA_013403825.1. NCBI lineage: Eukaryota > Fungi > Ascomycota > Sordariomycetes > Hypocreales > Nectriaceae > Calonectria > Calonectria pseudoturangicola. The sequence goes on along the minus strand of VTGA01000004.1, from coordinate 873,676 downwards.
TTTTACACGATCGAGGCATGTACCTGGAATGAGTGGATTCCAATTTTTCTCAAGAGGTCGGCAACCGAGTAAGACAGTGATTAAGAGGCCCAGACTGTGACCAGCCATCAAGAAGATCATCACCATACTCATCCACCTCCACCACGTTTTTGGGGATAAGCTAAGATAAAATAAACCTAAAGCTGTCTTGGAAGCCCCTGCCGTGATAGAAATTAAAATAGGCAATACGAATGCATACTGTGTAATATCTTGGTAAGTAGGAATCCCACTGCAGATTTGGGTACAAAGATATGTCTCACATAAAGAGAGCTTTGGAACTTGACGATCGGGATGTCCCATATATGCACGCCAACTAATTTGTCAATATATGTCCCTAGAATGTTTGTTAATACTTTACTTTTGCAAATTCTGAGTTCTTGGCCAAATTGATCTTACATGCCATCAGAGCTTGCGCTGTTGCGGAGAATATCCATGATATCGTGACGCACACTTGGAGGTTTTAGCAACACAAAAATGTCTGCAGAAAATTGCAACTTACCAGTCTGGGCATCAAACTTTCGTTCAAGCCTTAATTTGACATACATGAATTGTGCATAGAATAATGTCGAAAGAAAAAGTCCAACGGCAAAGATGACGTAGGTGATGCACTCGTCTTTCTGAATCGGATGCTTCAAGTTGGCTGTTTGGCCAGGTGGTGGACTGAAGTACCAAAGGCCATCGACCATGGTAAAATTCACAGGAATAACAGACATCGTTGGCCAGATGTGCGCAATACGCTGGACGAGCCAAGTCAGCTCAAGACCCTGAAAGCCTGATGAGCATCCAACTTAAGTATCCTGCAAAGGATTGATACGCTATGAAAGAATGCAAAGTGGGGCACAATCATAGCCTTAACGGTCCTTTTCTCTCTCTTCGTCTGTGTGCTCAGGCATATTATGTTTGGATATGGTGTGAATTGAAACGATGGGTGGGTTCGGTTAGGCGTGCCTGTGCGCCACTCGTTCCCACTACGGCCGAGTTCGTTGTAGCGCTGTCATAGCGGCACCGCCCTGACTTAATCCTCGCATCTATCGACCGTTACGGAATAACTCGTCTGGCATGCCCAATTTCGTGATTGGACAGGATTATTTAGCCAAACACGAAACAATCACCCTGGATCTCGGAGCCTGCTACGATGATTTTTCTGACACCGACGAGTGGGAATCCCCGCTGCAGATCCCTAAAGAACCAATATTATTAAAGAGAAAGCCGAACGCAAATTAAAGGAAAGAGTTTCCTCTCTCATCTATTGCACATCCGTTAGACACCGGATTTGACCATGTATAGCCACAAGGAAGCGATCCGGTCCAGTTGCAAGATATTCAACTCAAGGTGTCGGTTGGGTTTTACGGTTGTATAATAACATCGATCAGTCCAGAAGACCACACATGGCCAAAACTACCTTTTCCGATCCCTCTTCTCCACCAACATCTCCGATGTAACCAAGCCTGCCTAACCCGACCTTGGTAAATACCACCGCGGCTTCGTCAGATGTTTCCCTCTGAGCATACCATGCTGCTGACCGTTTCACATTCCTCACGTATAGTGCCTTCTGACTATATGAGGAGGGCAACTGGCCAGCGAGACGGGCGCCAACCACACTTTGGCGCAAGCTGACTGTTTCCGAGGTGTATGATCCTCTCTTCCACGGAAGTCCAAGCTTGGCAAAGAATCGAGTGAACTCGCCTCCGTCCACCGAGCAGCTAAACAAACCGGCAAGCACGACCGTGGCTCCCTCACGGAGGCGATCTATGACACACTCCCATACCTTTTTCTGACGCGTGAGGGCTCCATCGCCGACAAGGATGATAGACGGGGGCGGATCCTGAGTGAGCATGGCGATGGCGGTATCTGGCGTCGTGGCCCACTCCATCTTGGCTTTGGCGGTGATCTGCGAGATCAAACTTCCATAGAACTCGGTGAATATAGACTTGTGCTCGAGACATAGTCCGAGGACACGATTGCCTGGTTTAATCCCAGCCGTCGAGGTCGGAGTAGAGCCGAACGTAACATCTTTAAACTCAGACTGGACCGCTCCCTCGTAGGCTGCTAGTTTTGCTGCTGCATCCGCAGCTGCATTCAGCTCCCTTGGTATCTTCCAGAGATAGATGTGCAACCCTTGGCCTTCCCATCTTTCTGTCTCGCCGAGTAATAGCTCCCACAAGTCTCTGTTCTTGACGTTGTCACCAATGCGCGTTGTCCAACCCTTGCGAATCCAGCCCTTTGCCCAAGCGGTGGCTCCTTCAACCACATACAATGAATCGGTTGCAATGATGAGGCCGTTATAACCTTCGGCTTTCCAGTCACACAGCCGCAGCGCAGCGATAACAGCCCGCAATTCAGCTCGGTTGCTCGTCGCCACGCTGGGATCTCCAAATGGGCCCTTGTTCTCAAGTCGTCCAGACACAACAAGATTTTTGTTTAGCAGATCATTTTCAGCCGGTCCCAACACGACCCCCCAACCGGCACTGGATCCTGGCTGCCCATTGTTGATACAAGCACCGTCAGTGTAAACAAGGACCTTAGTTTGATCATTGCGGTTAATAAACCGAACGCCCTGGCTGCGGTCCATGCGAGTCGGTGGATAGAGCTCGTATGGGGATGTGGTGGGTCCAACAGGGTCAAATCTCGATGGGAAAGCCTTTCCGGTGCCCCGCTTTCTGCCCAATATCTCTATCCCCGCACATTGGGCTCCCGATGGCGTGTTGTTCACACTGGCTGCAGCAACTTTGCCATGATAGACGGCGGCGAATGATGCCGTATCGGCATTGATCATGATGAGGGCGTCTTCTGTTTCTTTCCAGGCACGGTGGCAGCGATGAAGAACTAAAGCCGCCTCTTCTTGAGAGCCAGGGCTATAGGATGATGGAAGGGTTGCAGTCTCTCCAGTGGCCAAGGGCTCCCAGAAATGGGGGTTCGCATCATGCACCACTTGACAGAGCCTGCGATATTGTTTTTTCAATTTCTCTACCGTTCCGTGATAATTTCTCGTGGTCACAGTTTCCATCTTTTCCCGAGCAAGGCTTCCAACGGGTCGATCAGGCATGAAATCGAAGGCAGGGAGTCCGAGCATGTCTTCAGACTCGAATGCCGCAAGGTCAAGGTATAGCCGTAGCTTCAGGAGGGTCAGAGCGACAAGGTGGTCGAGGTTTGGGCAACGTGAGCAGAAGACGTCGATGGGTTCGAAGACGTTGGCGCCACGAATATTCAGATAGGGGGCTGTGAGGTCGTCGAATTCGTAATGGTCGGTGCTGCCAACAGTAGCCCACCACTTGATGAAGTCGTAACATTCCTGCTCCCGACCCAGCTGCAGCATGAGGTGCGGGATGATATCTCGCACGCCTAAGTTGTCACTTCGGCACAGCCGGAGCATGTCCATCAAGTGCTCAAGAGCTCTCTCTATGGAATCATCCGTATTGGCTTCGATGAGCGCTTTGGCAGCGGCGAACCGCGCGCTCATGTAGTCGCGCGTTTCCAACAAGCCCCAGAAGTGCCCGACACCAGACTCGAAAACATCCTGTGAGCCAGATCGAGCTCGAAGCAAAGCCTCGGCGCGGTCAAGTGCAGCTTGGGTCTTCTCGATGTTGAATTCATGGTAGAACTCTTTATCAAATGCAGAGGCATCGATGGCGAGGCCAGTCATATGCAGCATGGTATCGACGATATCGACTTGGGGGCCTTTGCGATCCCTGTCCACGCGTTGCATTTCGCGGTGTGTCCTCTTTGTTCAGGGCGGGGGTCACGTGGGGCCATGGCGCAGACGTATCCACCGATATGTAGGGGGCCTTCAACTACTATCAACAGATAGCTATTATTCTAGATGCATGTAGAAGCTCTTGTCCTCTCAATTGAAGGGTCTATCTAGGTCTCTTATAGCTGCTGTTGCTAGTCTAGCTGTTGTGCGGTCCGTTGACCCGGCTGCGGTCCGTTGACTCTATTCCGGTCCGATGAACCTTATTCCAGTCTGATGCCTTTGAGGCCGGCCGCGGCAAACCCAGTAGCGGTCAGATGGTCTCATCACCTAAATCGTCGTTATTTGTATGTGAATTTGGGCTGCACGCAGCTTGGAGCCTGTTGGTCTGATCTGGCCGTTACCGCGTTGGTCAGGCTAGGCTATTGAAGCTATCTACAGTGTGTGACAACTACCGACAATGCATATTACTTCCTCTACCATAACATTCCAACCTGGATTTTATGCATCAAATAATTCACACTTATGCTGACCGGTTCCGGCATTGTACCTGAGTGGTAATATGCAGGTGTTCCGGAAGTTGCCAAAGATTCTCTTACCCTACAAGAAATCTGTTTTTTTTTTTTGGCGCCGTTTCTTCAAACAGAAAGCTGAAACTTGACCGGTAGCCCTTTTATCTCTGACATCAAAGATGTCGCAGTCTCGCCAGACACATCACAGTTGGATGGAATAATCAGAAATTTATTTCTATATATTTAACCGCTATTCTTGTATGTTCATCGGATGAGTATAGAGCAACATATCTTTGCTATGAACCATAACGCAGAGGAAGAGTGATCAGCCCGAACGCCCTCCAAATATCGCCTTTGCTGTGAGCGCACAACTGAGGTAGTGTCACGTTACAAATCCCATTTCTTTTGCTGCGAGGCCCGTCCCGTACCGCTGTGGGGGCTCGCCGTGTGGAGCTTGAGCTAACTCCTCCAATACTAATGGAATCGCGATGTGAGATGATGAACCTGCCTGAATTGAGACATCTTCAATCTACAGAAGGAAAAAAGTGGCTACTACCCCAAGCTGTTTGGGACGGGATGCTACTAATACTCCATTCTTTATTAATAACAAAGAAGCATAGTGATTGCAATGGACGATTGCATTGGCTTGGGAAACTATTTTACATAACTCAATAGAATTTTTGCGCCTTAGTGCTAGATCTGACCAAAGTTACAGATATAAATTTGTCTAGCAATCATTCTAACAACCTTGGCTAAGCATTTGGACTGGCCAAGCAGGGCTTTGGGCCCTGTGCCAATGGAAGAGGCAACTGTCCTCTACACCATGTCGCCGTATCATGTCGGTACCTTTTCCCCGCTTAGCCAACCGGAAGGCGCTGGATGTGACAAGTGCTAAAGCGACCAAGCGACTGGCACTGAGATCCCCGGCCAGATCCCGCTCACTATTGCGCTCACCGAGCGCTACTTGGCCGGCGAGCTTGAGAGCCTGTCGGAGAAAGAAATTATCGAGTATCTCAAGAGGAACCTACATTGGGAGGTTGTCGACAAGGAAGGTCATCGACTTCCGAGGCCGACGAGATGCTGTCGACGGTCTGCTTGTTGGTGTTGCCAGCAATGAGGTCACGCTCCCCAAGAACGGATCCGTTTTCCCCAAATATTCACGGGAAATCACCTGTCAAACGGATATAGAGCACTATTGCACTACTCATTAGCGGAGTGTTCACTTCACTTTTGCCGTAGTCGGCAATGTGACATCACCATTTACCCCGAGATTACTACAAAGATTGACGGAAGCACGGGTCGTGCAGAGGGAACTAGTATTACCGAATACAACAAGTATTTCGTTTAGTTTTTGATAATTTTTATTGCTTGTCGATTTGATACATTGTCTTCTGATGAACAACATGATGCATCGCCTTCCTTCGCCATTGATCTCGAAAGACAGATGACAGCAGTGTAATAACCCAATTCATGCAAAAAAAAAAAAAAAAAAAAAAAAAAAAAAGAGAAGAGGAAATTAGAGACCAAAATATAGTGGAAAAGTTCTCGACAGGTTCCTAAATTGCCTGTCAGATATCTTCCTTCACGTGAGCAATGTGGCATTTAGAACTGCGTCCATCTACTGTTGAGTGCCAATTGATTGCCGAGCCAATCAATCAACGCGTGCCGTACTAGCGTCTCGGTTCGCGGCTAGATCGGCAAACATTGTCGCTTAGCTTGCATCAGCCTGCCAAGCATACGGACTTTCGGAATCGTTAAACCCTGTAAAAACATGAAAAATAAATAGTTTCCATCTAATGGGTCTTTTCCGTCGTGTTGTGTAAATTTACAGCATCCACCGGCTTGCACGGACGCTGAGATGATGGCGCAGTCGACTGCAGTGACGCGTTTTGATGACATAAGCAAGCTCTGCTCAGAAAGTAAGTTTTATCGCGTGTCGCGCTACTGGGTAGGGGAAGAAAAACAAAAGAAAAAAAAGAAAAAAACACTCTCATTTCGGCCTTGGTGCAAGACTGCTAGCAATGAAACAAGAAATGAAAGATCAAACGGGGCAGACTAAGAAATGGACCAGGGCGAGCGTTCCGAGAGTAAGAACTGGATGTGCTACCTGGTATGTGATGGCGACACGCCAATAAGATATTTTGATCGCACTAACTAATCGTGACAATAGCAAGTTAGTTGACTCCAAGAAGGCCCGTATGGTTGATACTGACCATTAGACAGAATTCGCCATCTCAAATGCGATGAAGCAAAGCCCGAGTGCCTTCGCTGTAAGAAGGATCGCGTTGTTTGCGATGGTTATGGGATCATTCCTATCCGGAAACGTCGTTCAACGGGCAATAAAGCTCAACTTAGCAAACGTGCCAAACCTCTACCAGGCCAAGGTATGATGGCATTGCGAATAAGCGCACCTCCGGCACCAGTTATCATCACCAACCAGGTTCCACTGGAAGCCGATCTGCTGTATCATGTCCGAACTTGCACTGTCCAGGATCTTGCAACAGGGTTATTTCCGACCGAGTTTTGGGAAGTTTATGCAATTCCCCTAGGTTACGCCATAGACCCCATTAAACGCGCTCTGTGTGCCCTCGGAAGCGCTCACAAACGCTTTAAGCTTGAACACTCAACAACACCCCCAGCCCAAGCTCTGATGAAAGGCCTCGACGAGATGGTCATGGAGCAATACAACCAAGCCATCTGGCATGTTGGCCAACTCATGCAAGAAAAATCAAATCTCAAAACTGAAATTATCATTAGCTGTTGTCTCATATTTATCAACATTGAGAACTTGCTGGGCCGATTTGTCGAGACCCGGCGCCATTTAGAAGCAGGCGTCGCAATGCTTCAGGCACTGAAACAGGAACGTGTCCCTCTCGAGCATCATGGTGCGAGGAAAGGACTGGGCTCCGAGTTTTTGGACAATGTTGCTGCTTTAATATCCCGTCACAAATACGATTTATCCTTTTACTCCGGCATCGATATCGCAGTTGAAGTGGATATAGAATCGCTTCAGGATATAGGCTCGTTCAACAACGGTTCATCATTTCGATCACCTATGGAGGCCTCACAACAGGCCCTTTTCATTGAAAAGATTTACAGTCTGAATACCCAGCGGCTTTCCATCAACTCGGGTCCGAGCCACGAACCAATCAAAAATCTGTCTCGAAACTGTGTGCTGAACGAGCATTTGCGGCAACAGGGTATCCTAATGGGATCGGTTTCTGACTTATACTATGATTGGAGCGCCCGATTTGACTCGTTCAAGAACAAAACGATCAGAGACGGGCTACCAAAACAAGAATTGCATCAAATCCTAGCGCTCACATTGGAGCAAGCGGTTTGGCTAGTTTTCATCAAGCTGGGATCCTCCAATGAAAGTATTGCCCAAAAAGAATGTAACGAAATTCTAGATGCAGCTGAAGCTCTGATCCAGTCGGAGCTTTGCTCATCATTCTTTGTCTTCTCATTTGATGCAAACCTAGTTCCTACAATTACCATGACTTTCATGTCATGTACAGATCTCAAGGTTCGGCAGAGATGTTTAGAATTACTTCGCTCTGTGAAAAGAAGAGATGGTATTTGGGACAGCCAAAAGATTGTCAAAGTTCTTGAGGAGATGATCAAATCAGAGGAACCATATCTCATACCGTGGACTTTACTTCCACTCGAGATACAAAATTTGACTAATGCTATTAATTAGACTTGATTAGCAAGATCTTAGACCACTGTTTCGTCATTTCACAATGCGTCTCTCTTGTCTTGTGCCTCAGATCTCGATCTCAAAGTGGATCTCCTTCTGAGCTCAATTTGGCGGCGTTTGGTTCCTACTCGATATCTAGATGTGGGGCGATCAATGACCATAAAGATTTCCATAGATTAAGCGAGATAATACTGCTGCAGATAAATCTACATGAATGAAGAAACAACGAATAAGTTTACCACAATCCTCGAATCACCTTGCCCCAATGAATTGATATCGAAGGCAACCAGCATCAATATACCCTCCAACTCCACCGTTTCCGGTACCTGTCACATGGTTAGCAGAGTGCTCAATTAAAATCTCCATTCTCACAAAAGATATGTCAGCTAGTATACTTACAGTCACTGTATGCGGCTTTGAGAATAGTCTGGCAGGTTGGACCATCCTGTCCAATTGGTTGCTGGATGTACTGGCTGTCTTGCTCTGTCTCACAGCCCTTGATCCAGGAAATGGAGTAAAAGTATGAGATATCGCCACCATCTCTCTCAGTTGCTTCCACGGCATCATCCTTGGGTCCAATGGTCTTTTGCCTGTCGCTGGCCAAGCTGCTATCTCCACACACGCTCTTCGCGTAAGAGGACTGGGAATTGGGATCGACATCGCCGTGACCAGGAAAATCAGCCTCGTTCTCGCAAACCACGGCTTTTGTCTCTAGGGGCGTGAGTGGATCTTTCGTAGTGGTCGGTTCCTGCGTGGTGGTCGCCGTATTCACCCAGGAAACACATGTTGCGCTCTCTACACAGGGGCCTTGTTCTCCGATCCCCACGACACATCGCGTTGTAGTAGATGCTTTAGCGCATGAGCTTCCAGCGGGCGTCGTGATTGTTCCAACAAGTTTAGTAGTGACGGTGGGAATTGTAATGGTTGGCTTCTGAGTAGTAGTAGTCTTCTGGGCGGTGGTCGTTGAGGAGAGTGGAATCTCGCAGGCTGCCCCCTGGGTTTGCCGCCGTTGATTCAAAGCGTTGTTTTGATTCCAGGAGCAGGCCTTTTGGTGAAGGTCAAGGCCGTTCCAGATTCCATTCCGCTCTACTGGACCATCGCTTCTACTAAATTCGATCTTACCCCGGGACCAGCTCTTTTCTAAAATATATTGTCTGATTGCCGTCGCAGTGGCAGGAACAGAGCTACCGTCTTCATTTTTGAGGCTCCCGATCTGTGCCATTTTAAGCAAGCTTGCAGCGAGTCCTGCAGTTATTGCTGAAGCTAAAAGTTGAGTAGACAAAGATTAGAAATGCTTTTGCACGTCGTGTGAGACCGAAATAAAGAATGCTTACCCTCAGATGAGCCACTGCCATCTCTATAATACCCAAAATCCCAGTCTGGCGAGTTCCCTTCCGCAACTCTCACATTAACTCCAGGTGCGTAGACGTGTGGGATGCCTTGGGCGAGATCCGTGCTACCATAGCCGATAACAGTCATTTTTTCTGGGTCTTCAGCCTGGATAGCACCAACAACAAGTAGCTCTGGTAGACGCAAGGAGTCGTCCTTTTTGCCGAAATTTTGCGGCCAACCGTCAATCGTAGACGACATCGCATTGCCAGCTCCTGTTATGACGAGCATGCCTTTTTCCATAATGCTCTGGATTATTGTATGCAGCCGCCACTCAAATCCAAAGGATTGATCAATAGGTTTGCCCTCAATAAGCACCTTGTTATTTGTGCCATCGCCAACTTTACGGTAAAACACATCACGAATGTAATAATGTGCCAAGAGCAAGACACCGTTGGCTCCACCAGTATCCGCGAGTTTATCGTTCACCGCTGCAATCGTCTCGATAAACTGGTCTTGTGTCCACAATCCACCATTTGGGCTGTTTCGTGGGAGCCGTGCAATGTGTGGTTTGATGCCCTTGGCGACACCAAGCGTCTTTCCTGCAATCACACTAAACATGGTTGTCCCATGAGCTTTCCCAGCACCATCAAAGGTGAGTCTAGTCTGGCTGTCATCCTGGCGTTTGACGCCATCAAAATCATCAACCTTTACTGTCCAATCGATGAAGTCGCGACTCCAATGGTCAAACTCCTAGCAGTATCCGTTAGTGGCTGTTCTTTGGTCTCGAATATTGATCAACGTACTGGATGTTCGATTGTGATGCCCGAATCTAGCACCCACACATCCACATCTTTGCCATCGCTATCGTCGAAATAATAGCGGTCTCTGACTTCTGAAAACGGTGTGCGTGGGTCTGTGTTGGGCCAAGAGATATAACTTAGATGCGTCGGGGCATCATCTTGAAAAACTATAGAAGTGGTGGAGTCGTAACACGGGTACGCATCATTGTCGCATTCTTCCAGGACCGATCCAACCTAAGGTTGTGAGATCGCATTTGATACGGGAGAAAAATAATTTACTTACCCCTGTGTGCTTCCTCATTTCCTCGGCTTGATCCAAAGTAAGGTTTAGCCGCCAAAAGTTAAGACCCAGGTATTTCGTGTTTGACGCATATATATCGGCCGAGTTCGTCACAAGTTTTGCAAGTGCTGCTTGTACTTCAGTTACCTGGGTTTCGTTTCTTCCCTCACGTGGGTATACCACATGCGAGAAAGGCGTTGCTGTGGCGCTGTGAGTTGAAGTTGTTGTCTGCGTAGCACTGATATCTTGGACCCTGCAGCCGTACACTGTCCCGCATGTAGACAGAACCTGGGTAGCAGTGGTGGATGTGGCGGATTCAGAAATAGAGACACCAAAAGATGTTTTCGTGAGACAAATTTTGGCCGACTCCGTCTGGCACTCTTCACCCGGGCCAGTCGGCTCTGGTGGAAAGGTTGGCATCCGATCCGGACCGATAGTGTACGAGGGCCATGATGGCAAGGGTCCATCAATATTAATCGTGATACCGGCTATTGGTGGAATTGATATTGATGGAGGTGGTCCAATGTGATACTTTCCTGGAGGTTTTACTATTATCCAGCCGAAGATGTCAAAGTCGTCCCAATCAAGACAAAAGTTGAAGAACCATAGGTTGCAAGGAATGACGCTTCCAGTATCAGTCGGTTTGGGCGCGTCAACACGTGTAGAAACAGGAATTATGAAATCACTCTCTTCGGTGGTTGTCGTTGTTGGAGCAGTTGTGGAGATTTCAGGAATAGGAAGAGTGGTCACAACACCATCCGACAGAGTGGTAGTAATACCTACATCTGAAAGGGTAGTTATAATACCACCCGATAGAGTGGTGGTAATTACGCCACCTGGGCGGGTAGTGGCAGTTCCAACATCTGAGAGGGTGGTAATGACCCCGTTCGGAAGAGTTGTGACTGCTCTAGGCAAAGTAGTGACTCTAGGAGAAGATAGTGTCGTATCTTTTGCATCAGATAAAGTCGTCACCATAGCTCCGGAGCTTGCATCTCCCGCAGTCTTAGTCAAACTTCCTGTAGGAAAGGGAAGAAGAATGGTCGTAATCTGACCATTGCTATTCGTGATCACGGTGCTTGAAACACCAGTGTCACTTTGAGAAGGACGCCTCGTGGTTTGGTCCGTCTGTCTAGTTGCGTTGGGGAGCGTTACTGTAGAGACTACACCATCTGAGCCAGTAACGAGTGTTGTCGAGACGTCACCCGAGACTGGTGAGCCTGATGGCAAAATAGTCGATACTTGGCCATCCGAGTTTGTAATGACGGTACCGAGAGAAGCACTTGCGGGATGCTCTGTCTGTACAAGATTAGACTGTCCGATGGTGGAAACAACTCCATCAGATCCAGTGATGACAGAAGCAGGTGGATTAGGTGGTGAGATGGTTGTAACTTGGCCATTGCTGTTTGTAACTACAGTGCCGGTCATTTTAGATGTGGCGACACTGGAAACAGCGGTTGTTTGTTGACCTTGTGGTGAACCAGGCGCTGAAATAGTCTCAATATTTCCGTTACTATTCGTAGTGACGATCAGAGTGAATGTTGAGGCTTCGGAGGAGACTTTCTGAGGTGTCTCAGTTGAACGCCCCTTGTCTGATGTTGCCGTATTACGGGCTGTGGTGAGCAGAGTGCTGGAACCGGTGGCCTTGGTTGTTGGTTGGTCAGGCGGACTGTTTGTCCCAGTTCCAGATGACTTCGGCTCCAGAGTGGTAATGAGGCCATCAGAATTTGTTGACACAATTGGTGCGGGTCCAGTTTTCACAGAGGTGTGTATAGAGGATTCTTGTGAATGGAGACTAGTACCTGACGAGCCTGTCGGACTTCTGCCTGTAGTCGACTTCTCCACAGAGCTTCGGGCAGATGTTTGACCATCCGATCCAGTGCTCGTTGCATGACCACCGGTTGAGCCTGGGAGATTTGAAATCTTATCTGTGATTACCGAAGAAACTGGGTCCTGAGGGTGCTCTGACATGGGACTGGTAAAGATCCCTGAAGTAGGTGTTGTGTAGCTGGTAGGCTCTTGAGAAGGAACTTGAGGATCTGGCGTGATCGTCTTTGTAACCTTATCTGTAATGGTCGTCACGGGTTTCACGATAGTTGTGAGGAAGGTGCTACATTGTGTCAAACTAGATGGTCGACAAAAGCCATCCGAGTAACACTTCCACCCCTCTTTACAACAGCCTTTACCACAACACTCTCTTTCTGTTGAAGATGTCAGAAGTTGCAAAAGCTGAGAAGGATTTGGGACGTACTTGGGGGACAGATATGATGCTTCCGTGATGGACCTGGCTGTGTACAACAGGAAGCGCCCTCACGTAGCGGAATGCATACATTGAGGAAGCAGTAGTGTCCTTGTTTACAGCTAACAATCTGCCCATCTTGATAGATATGGGCATCTACCAGGTTGCAAAGCAATAATATGAGAGAAAAGAGAGGTAGCCACATATTGAAATGGTCTGCGAGGTTGTAGCTTTGAATCTACAGTCACCTTTTGGAATAATGCCTTGACTATATAAAATATCGAAAGCGCGTTAATTACATTTGGACGCCCAAAAATAATCACCACAACGGCATTCTCTACATTCTGCCTCATAATTCCGATACTCGTGGATCATGGGGCTATACGAGCCTCAAAGCTAGGCGATTGGTTGAAACACAGCTGTTGGCTGTGTTCTAAATCCTATGACAAGGACTTTACAACACGACCAACACCATCGTAGTCGGAGCCAGGACTGTTGGTTGATTCCGAAACCGCTTTGCGCGGGGCTTGCTCACTTGTGGGCTTTACCTCTTGGGACAAAAATATCAATTAACCTTACATTCAAGGTTTCATAGCCACGAGTAGGAAGGATCACCGTGCAGCGAGTTGTTGGTCCCAGAGCATGATGTGCATGGGGTGGGGGCGATGCAAGGCTTAGCTTAGAGGACGTGATTAAACGCGACTTCGTGGCGCAGCTGTCCTGCAGTAGCGATACGCTCCATTTGCGTGATGAAATCGCGAGATTATGTACTTCGAGTTTAAGTCTATATTACGCTCTATGTTTAATAAAATTACGATGATGGTGAATCTAACTGCACCAAGTCCTATCCAGACCGATTTTTTATACGGCTCATTAGTCTTATTTATATGCCAATGCAAAGGTGACAGTCGTCCGCCAAAGGCAACAAATCTTCCTCGTATAAAATGACGGGCCCTCGCCTCCTGCACGTTGGGTGACTTACCCAATAATTAAGTTGAAACGCAAATCGGAAAAAGTGGTCCCATAACTAATCTCTCATGAGGGGTTTTCAAAAGGTGGCAACGTCTGATTCCTTTGTGCCGACTGCAACCAACAACACTTGTTTCTCGGCGAAAATGTGGGTGTCGCATGGGTGAAATAAATGATTCCGAGAGGCCAGGATGTCTCTTGCAAAACACCCATGATGATCAGTCCCCCTCCAAGGTCTTACCCTTATACAGCATGCATGGCAGAATGCTCAGCCTGTCTGTTGGTTAATTGAAGTGGCTGAGAAACAACACGTGACTTTTTAGGATGGTTTCAAATCCGCACCATGCAACCAACAGTTCACAATAACTTGAACTTTAACCGATACGAAAGAGAAAACTTTTCAATCGGCACTACCCAAATGGCAGAAACATACGCTAGGAGCCCAAGAGGCAGATATTCACACCAAACCCCGCCCACCTCTATCGACATTGCGGTGTTGGGCCAAGAGTACAGTGGTCGTCGGGGCCTGGTACAACGTGTACGTGAATAGATTTATCTGCGCATACCTCCCTTCTAACCTGCCTTTCCCAAAGCTGGTCTATGATCATGACGATGCTGGGCCTCACCCTTCCGACGATGGCCAAGACCGCCTCAGGATTCTCATTGGTGAAACCCCCCACGGGCTTGAGTTTTGGAGGAGCCTTGGTGGGGACGATGAACTCATGCAACATCTTTACTTTGCGCGAAAGGGCGAGATCATTATTATTGTATACCGTGTTGCCGAACAGGAAAGCTTTGGGTTTGCCAAGAGGCTATACAACGAGCTTCTTGTTCCTAACCAGCAGCAAGGGAAGCCCATGTGGGTATGTGCTACCTGGGCCCATCAACCGCGCGAGGAATGGGCTGTTTCTGTTGAAGAGGGCGAGCGGTTTAGTAGAAGTATTGGGGCACAGTTCCGGCTTGTGTCAAGTAGGACGGGGCAAGGTCTAAACAGAGAATTCGTTGAGGAACTGATACACAGAGCAATGCAAAGACGTAACGGCGTAGAGGAAGAGCCGGGCGCCCCCGAAGCTCCAAATCCGCAGCCCCATCAGGGAGGATCACTGTGTCTCCCATTTCAAGCAATTCGGCATAAGCTGCGAGGTATTTGGAGCAAGAGTGTGCCGTAGTCTCAAGTAATAGATAATTTGCAGCTGTTCATCCAACACGGATCGACAGGCTAGCCTGACCCTCGATTTTTCAACGCTCTGAAAAAACATGGCCTTGAACACTCGATTATCCGTTTGTGAATTGTCAATCTAATCTGCTACATAATGTTTTATACTCTATGGTTAATGTCTTGAACCCAAACTTCCCTTCAATCCACCTTGCACAAGGAAATACACCGCCGCTAGAAATTGGACCAGTAGCCATAGTAAGGGATGTTCTCGTCTTGAGTATCCTTACGATCAACCATTTCTGTGATATATCGATCTCCATCGTTCCGCTCGAACCAGTAGTCAACCAAACCATGACTACAAAACAAGCGCACCCGAAAAGCGTCTTCCGGACTAGGATCTGCTTCGACCATTTTGACCCAGTATGGCGATAAGGATCCGTAGTGTCCAGCTTCAGGGAAGCCTTCAGGCACGGTGGCAAGTTGAGTGAGTGTTTCGGAATCAAGCATAATGCAAGAAACGAATCGAGCGCTACGGTCGCTACGACAGTCTGGTTTTCTCGCTATCCAGTTTGTGAAATATTGGCGCACCACGGGGACCAAAGCGCTGTCCAGCTGTGCCGCGTCTTCCAAAACGTCGTTTTCGTAGCGCCACGGAATCTCTTCATTAGGCCTCATATCAGGCTCAGTAGACAAGTCAGCTAGTCTACTAGGGTGATTGCTCTTTTTCCATTCTAGTTTACGTCTGAGCAAAGCAGCCTCCTGGTCAACATAAACTTGGGCCAATCGACCGAGAACGGACAGGGCATGTCGGAATTGGTCTTCAGATGCTGCATCGTAGGCGGTGCGTACTATGACGAACCCCCGTTTCTTTGGTCGGTGGCTTTGATTTCGTTGCACAATATGGCGCAGCCTGCTCGTGATTTGGCGGTGGAAGAGAGGGTCTCCTGAGAAGCGCGGTCGCCGAAACTCTCCCTCGGAAATCCAGATGGGGTAGCCCCTCGCAGCCGCAGCAGCCTTAAACCATGATGTTTGGATTATTTCTTCGTGAAACATGATTTAACGTTTAATTTTCGCATGAGTTTGAGGAACTGAGGTGACATAAGCCATGGATAGACGAACAAAACACGCGAAATTGGAAAGTGAATGGCTCCAGTTACTATGACAAAAGAGTTTTCCACGCGCCTGCCAAGAACGCAACGCTCTCCACCTAAGATAGAAATCACTGGCAATGCCCTAGCAATTTTATTGTGCGCTATGACTGGGGTTCAATTTTCGCTATAGTACTCTTCTGACCCAACAGCGCAGCCAAAATAAAGCTCTCTAGACCCCTGCCAACTACCTGTTGATGCCCACCTGCCCATGTGGACTGGACCCTCAGGCACTATAACCCCACAAAATCGACCATCAACTGTGCGATCTGGCCTTAAACAAGGATATACATTATTTTTCGAACATCACAGGTTCTACTAGAAGGCTATCACAAGCTGGTAGAAAACGTCCCGAAGAGGGACTGGGCCAAAATCATAGAATGGGGCTAGCAGTTCCCTTATCGATAAGCTCCGTATGGAGTTAGCGAAAGAGACCTACCCTAGATCACTCGAGCAGCTTGGATGCTTGTCAGTTTTAGTTCGATGAGTCTTGGCATTTACTTTTTGTTTCTCTATTTTATTTCTATTTTGATTTCAGAGGTCTTTTCTTCTGGCTTGATAACAACTCGACGATCCTCGCGGCTTTTAAGTGTGTCGCGCTCCCAATCATCCAGTTACATCTCCACCGCGACATACTCCACCCACACACCAAGTTTATATTTTGCCCTAACAACGCTTCTAAGAGTGACTTGTGTTACCTCTTGAATAGGAGAAGTAACTATACCATCTCGCACCTGAAACTAGGTTGATACGCTCATCAGGATGGTTGTGAGAAAGCCTTCATCGCCACGCCATTTTTGGTCGCGTGTCATGTCAATTTTCGCGATTTGGTCAGTGGGGCAGAATTTTGGTTCATTAGTGCAGTGCAACACAGCTTTTTTCACCACTCACGACTCCCCAGCCACCCTCTTGACTGGCTTCCAGCTTAAAACAACAGTCATTCGGCAAGAACTAAAAAATAAAAATAGCTAGTCATTACTAAGCCAATAGCTCGAGAGATGAAGATGGAGATCAGTGCTGGGGCTAACATGAACTAAGGTCGATCGAACATGGCTGTGTCAGCAGCACGGTGCGATGTTTAGGCTGAGTTTTGGAGATTAGCATTCTGCCATGGAGATTTGCTTCGCTAGCGGTTCCTCTTGGACGACTGTGGCTAGAGGCTCTATTTTAAGCTTGTATTCTTACCATAAATGGCTAGTAAAACTGTGAGAATCTATGCCAAGAACGGTGCGCTTTTGTGGATTTTGACCGAAAAAGGTTACCACCGAACTTCGCCCCCTCAAATCGCTTTAATCCCCCAATCACACGGCACCACGGCACACTTGCTCACGGAGGAGTGGGCTGGTGCTGCACGCGATCTTAAATTTCGGCGGGTGTAAGCCTCTCCCGTTTCACAATTCTCTTTTGCATGCGGGCAGCCAGCTTTTGAGGACACAACTTCATCCATGCATCACAGTGAGCATTTGGCGACCATCTGTCTACCATGGCTTCCAAGAGATCGTGCTGGGGCAACCTGAAGCCATGGGCCTTCGAGATCATGGCAATGTCCTCCTCAATAACCCTGGTCGTGGCCATGACGATCCTGCTTGGCGCGTTTAATAGGAGACCCGTTTTTGACGGCAAGATATGGACTCTCAACGCCCTCATTTCCACCCTCTCGACAGTGAGTAAAGCGACCTTGTTGGCTGCTCTCGCCAGCTGCATCAGCCAGGGCAACTGGATTCTGTTTTCCGGAAAGCCTCGACGTCTGTATGACTTTGAGATGATCTCTGAAGCAAGCCGTGGGCCTCTCGGCAGCTTCAAGGTCCTTACCAGCTTCAGCCTTCGTGGAGCGTGAGTTTTTCCCTTTTGCATTTTGGCTGCGTCACATTCGACTAACGCGGTGTCAGTGGCCTTGTGAGACTTGGTGCCCTGGCTACCATCTTAACCCTCGCGATGGACCCGTTTTCGCAGCAACTGGTCCAGCTCCGCCAGGACCTGCACCGAGAGATTGGCCAAGCCAATATCGCATATGCATCGCGATACTCGCAAGGCACATGGCTGAGTGGCCTGACCGCCTATAATAGTAAGTAGCGTTTTGGCTATGATTGAGCCACTTGAATTGCTAACCATCGGCAGTCAGCAAGGGACGCGTGAATCTACAGAGCGGAACTGTTTACGCCAATGCGGATTTTGGAATGCAATCAGCTGTCGCGTTTGGGCTTGCGGCGGATGCAAATGCAGTCATGGAACAGGCATCTCTGCATTGCCCCGGCGCTGAATGCGATTTCGAACCTCTGGAATCTCTGTCCGTCTGTAGCAAGTGCTCTGACGTGACGGATAAACTCAAGAAGAATACACTAAGCATGGGCACCCAATACTCTGACCTACAGTACGACCAAAGCTCTGCGGTAGCCCAGGCCAACTGCACCGAGTATAGGTTGTCCAACGGCCTATTCATAAACAACATGGATGGCGAATATGGGCCCAGATCGAGCATGGTGTACATGACAATGATTGGCACATCGGACCCGAATAATACGGTGGCCATGAAAGATGTTGATACCCTCATCTGGTCTCAGACTGTGATGAAGGTTGACGCGGACCCGGATTCAAACTCCAGCAAGACTTGGCCAGATTTTGGCGTGTCGGCTTCAGAGTGCGCCTTGTACTACTGCGGACGCCGTTATGAGGGCGGATATAAAGATGGAGTGATCAATCTTAAATCCACTGAGCTTAAAAACCAGAAGCGGAACCCGGATTCGTGGGAGCCCCTTGATCCAAAGTTTGGGACCAGCAAGGGGGTCTCGGAAAAAGTGATCAATAGTTTGGCATACGACCCAGAGGAGTCAATTATCCGTCGGACCGACCTTCAGCTTGTTGAGGATGGCACAAAGACCAGCTGGAACGTCTCTGACGAAGCCGTTTTCGGAATCAGCTACTACATGCAGAGTCTCTTCGCCGCCTGCTTGAAGAGGGTGAACTGCACACAAGCCCTCGACGACTGGGGCGTGCCCAATGGATTCTATATTTCCAAGCTGTCTGATTTCAGCGGAGAGGAGAAGCAAATGGAACAGTACAGCCCCAGTGTCGCGAAGGTGCTCTGGGAGACGGACGATTTCGACCAGATTTTCGAGAACATTGCAACGAGCATGAGCAACGCTCTCCGACGTGGATCAGATAACGCAGAAACCGTAAAAGGCGACCTTCTGCTATCTACAACGATATACGTGGTCGCGTGGCCATGGATAATTTTGCACTGCCTCATTGAACTGGGGGGCTTGGTTCTTTTAGTGCTCACAATCAGATCAGCTGGCTTGAGCGCTGCTCATGTCTGGAAGTCCAGCGAGCTTGCTGTCTTGTCCAAGGGTGTTGCTCTGGGCGACCTATTCAAGGAAGTGCATACAGCAGAAGAGCTCGAAGCACGAGCAAAGAATATCCCGGCCGTGTTGGTAAATAAACGTGTAGGTGATGGGTCGGGCGACTTTATGTTGGTAGAGCAAAGGAATACGATGTGAACATGACACGGGTATTTAGACAGGGCTTCTTTTGGATGAAAACACGGATGATAGACACGAAGTATACGAGTGAGAGAATCTAGGCGTTGTGTGGTTTGTGATTTTTGTCTTATTCAGCAATTCATTGTTTTGGAGGTCATAATTAGGATACTATATACACATCGTCGATATGATAATGCTTTTTAAGACTTGAAAACTAGCTGCAATACCTCATGTGTGCCGTGCCCCTCCTAGAAGCTATGTGGTACGCGCAGCAAATGTGACTTGCCTGAAAAGTCAGCCGGGATCTTGCATGAACGTAGAGTTTAGCAAGTTATCACTAAAGGCACAATATTATAATTCTTGCGCCTTGATTGAGTTTGTAGCATAAGTTGATCAACGTGGTTGGAATCTAAATCTCAAAGTTTTACCCTAGAGTATGGCTCGGTGCAAAGGTACCCCCTGCCAAGCCGCCGCCTCTTTTGGCGATGATCGTCGTGATTGCTCAGATGATTGAGTTGGGGTTGCCCTTGTGGAGAATTAGTAGACCAATAACTAAATACAACGATGAAAATCAATAGAATAACGTGTTATTTTACCGCCTCTTGCGGCATGTAACGAGACTACCTAGTTTCTAATCGAGCAAAATGCGGCCCTTCTCCCTTGAAAATGTGTCTCCTGTCTTATTCCTTCTAGCCCAGCCACTCGCTAACCGGCCATACTCTCTAGGTGAGCGTAGAAGGCGTCAGCCAGCCATCTTTTCTGGTTCCAAAGGAGCCTCCATGTCATGAGATGGCTTACGCCTAAACCTTTTAGAAGGGAAAAGGTACGTAGCTGCAGGGAATGGACAATGTGGAATCATGCACTAAGGTGACGACGATAGCCGGGAGTCTTTTATCTCGATCAGGAGTGAGGGGGAGGAACGATTCCCCGTACAAGGGACCTTCTTGTCCCCACTGCAAGCGGGGTGGGTGACAAGGCCGGAGCCAATCTCGGTCTTGATGACATTTACAATAACTTCATTGACCCAACAGGTTTTCGGATGTGGCGCCCCACATGGACAAGGTCCCAGCTCCATACGGAGACGTCGGATCTTGAATTATGTCGACGCGGTCCACATGTAAACAATCACGTCAGCATTGTAATATGGTAGATCGCCGGTGCTGCATAAGGAGGGCCCATCCAGGGGTCAAGCTGCAGGAAATCTACAATAAAATTTTCAGTGCTGGTGGCCTTGGCTGCTTGATCAAGAACCAAGGCCTAGCAAATATACCTGACACAAGTAAGCCAGGGCCCTAAATGAATGCGATCTCTTCGACCTCGTTTGTTGGCGCTAGTTCCTGGAGATCTACACGATCAAATGTGCAGAGGCAAGACTACCAACAGATCGCCTGGCGGTATAGAGACTCGGCTAGGGGACTTCCGTTGGTGCATACTGCCGAGAATGCATGTCTCACAAGGACCCCATCTGAATCAGTACAGGGGGCTCTTGGCTCGGGGAGTGAAATCCGAAAACCTGAAGGTTTACGCAAATCCACAAAACTGCTGCAGATGGATAACTTCTACTCCAAGGTTTCTTGTCGAGCTGGAGGGGCGAGGAAACTACAAGAGTCGTGACCAATAACAGATCTAATATAGGTTCGTCGAGTGCCGGCATTAATTAGTGGAGACGTCGCTCGGTTCTCCCATACTTTCAATGCAATACGCGGTTGTTCATTTCAAATAAACTTTGCTAGCAGGCCGGGGAAGCTCGGGTAGACGGCAGAATGACGAATGAAGCGAGTGGGCGGCTGCCAATGCCCGCTCGGACTGGCCTGCTCACTTGTCTCCCCTTCGCGCCGCCGCCGAATCTTCAACAGCTTTCTTTTGAAACAGAGACGGCCCCGCTTGGTTCGAACCTAAGCTAGCCCCATGCGGGTGACGGGAAAAAATAGCCCCCGTTGCCGAGAGAGAGCACCTGCGTCGAGGCACACAATCACCAGCTAGCTCATCAACATGCCACCAAAGGGTCATGGCGCGTTATTTGGGGCTATAGCCCATTTTAACCCGTTCACAACGGTGCCGCCCGCCATGTAAGGCTCGTAACGGTCCAGTAGTTTCGATAAGGCGTCTAAGTTATCCCCGCGTAAATCCACTCTCTACCCGTGGCCGCCGGCCCAAGAAGCTTTCTACTAGCCATTGGCGTTGTGGGGCGTGACCGTCCTCCAACCCCTGCCGAGTTTAGCCACCAACAGCCACGAACACCAGTGTTCTCGAAGTGCGAAAGAAATCATCGGGATGCTGTCATCTGCGACTCATACAAGACATGTCTGTATTGCGAGGTGCTCACTTGAAGATACGAAAATTCGCCAGTGGCTTCGGGGTGGCTTCGGCAGAGGTGAGACAAGTAGCTGTCACGGCTTTTTGTGGCTGTTCGTCGATCAAACATCTAAAAGGGGATGCCTCAAGGCAGTTAGCCTGCGGGAAAAACCCACGACGCTCGAGCATCGCCGTGATGTGGCTGCAGCGCCGACCAGCAGAGTGCAGAAGATTGTCAGCGTCTTGGCTGAAAGGATAGCCCTGCCTGACAGGAGAACGCCTGCCGTGGCAACTTGCATGGATGAACTAGGCCATGTGAATGGATATTAAAGAATATCAAGGATGGCGCCCTGCCCTGCCCTGCATTCACTCACTCGCTCTTCTCGACTCCCACGGCCAATAAACGCCAAGCCTCTTCACCATGGCTGCCACACCGATTGACCCCCTGATTATTGAGGCATTCACATACCTTGGGTTTGGCTTGCTTCTCGTCGCGTTTCGACTGTTTTGTCGACTCAAGGCCGGCGGAATGGCCGGCCTAGCCGTCGATGATTATTTGATGGTGTTTGCTATGCTGCCATACATTGTAGAAACGAGTCTGTCCTACACTGTGGGTATGATTTACCATGGGCTCGCCAATAGCGGAATGACACCAGAGCAGCGCGCCGCCTTGTCTCCCGATAGCGAAGAGTATAGGCTGAGGTAGGCTTTTTCGTGTATAAGCAACACAAACCCCGCTAATTTGAACAGAGTTGGTGGCTCTATCAACCAGGTTGTCGGCTGGTCCATGTATATGACAACAATATGGACTATCAAGGCCTCAATGTGCGCTTTTTACGGGCGATTAACGGTAACAACCACTTGACACTCGACATGGGACACAGGGCCTAAGACTAACATTTACTAGTCCGGCCTTAACAACTACCAGACTAGGATATACGCGGGATACCTCCTAATTGTCGTCTCTTACTTGGCTTGCATGATTTGCATCTTGTTTAGCTGTCAGCCTATGCGCAAGCTTACCCAGATCTATCCTGATCCAGGAAGTAAGTCTTCTACTATGCTACATCATCAACACTTACTCATGATCTTTTTTATCCAGACCTTTGCCAGCCAGCTGTCAATCGGCTCAATCTCTACATGACCATGTTCTGTAACATAATCACGGACGTTTACTTGCTTTTGATCCCGCTTCCTTTAGTGTGGGGAGCTAAAATCGCCCCACTGAAGAAAGCAAGTCTGATGATTTTGTTTTCCGGAGGTGTTTTCATCATTGCAACTGTGATGCTTCGCTGTATCCTAACCATGAAGGTAAGGTTGAGATGGGTAGACAACTGGGCATTATTGACACTTTGAGTTAGGACGATGTAACGGGCCCTCGTGCTGGAGCAACATGGGCCATTCGAGAGTGTCTCGTCTCCGTCACAATCGCCAACCTCCCGATGACATGGGGTTGGGTTCGACAGAAGTTACAACCGTACCTTGGATCGCTACTATCATCAAACAAGAAGTCGCACGGACGCGAGCCCGGCAGTTACAGACTGGACGAAGGCAACAGTTCCTGGCGAAATCGATCAGAGGGCAGTCGAAACAACATTTTCATTCAAGAGGGAGATGGCAGCTCGGACGAAATAATCTTGTCGCAACCGTCTGGAATTAAGAAGAAGATGGAGTTTTCGGTCACGGCTCACGATGTTCAAACAATGGAGAGGGGACGCATATAAATGGCGACTGGGAACGCGCATAATAAGGATTATCGGTCTTTGTGATTCAACTACGTCAAATCTGCTGGTACATGGAAGGCGCGGCGACGGATCCGGAAATCTGTTCAACCATCACTTTTAGCGATGTGAAAGGTCATCGCCCAAGTCAAAAACAGGAAAATATAATTTTCACAATATTTATAATACGATTAACGGATATTTTGCAATACGCTTCATCATACAATTTAATCTCTTCCGGCTCCGAAAAAAAAACCCCAGCCAGTTCCCTTTTGCGAATTCGATGAGAAAGGTCATGATTTCATGTTTAACCTGAAACATTCCCATCGGAAGCTTTGATGGGCACGCGGGTACTTTAAACACGGTTTCTGATCGGTTAGAGTGGGCATGCATACGTTCATCATGGCCAAAAAATGACAGAACTGATATGGATGCAAATTCCTTCGGAGAGAAAGTTGAGCTGAGCCGCAAAAAAGCAAAAAGTTAGGTCTCAGAGGGAGTCGAACCCTCGCTGGCGGAATCAGAATCCGCAGTCATAACCGTTAGACCATGAAACCATGTGGCTTGATTGGCTAGCACGTTCGATGACTCATGAGTGGTCGCGC
This sequence comes from Calonectria pseudoturangicola, assembly GCA_013403825.1. Taxonomy (NCBI): domain Eukaryota; kingdom Fungi; phylum Ascomycota; class Sordariomycetes; order Hypocreales; family Nectriaceae; genus Calonectria; species Calonectria pseudoturangicola. The sequence goes on along the minus strand of VTGA01000004.1, from coordinate 849,710 downwards.
TGGTCCTACAGCTCCATCACAACAGGTTGGGTCATCTCTGCCAAACAATGGGTCAGATGTATTACTCTAATTCTACCTTACCAGCTGTTAAAAATATACTCTAATTTAATAAATTATCCGCACAGATTAGCAGTTTCTAGCCATATTTTACACCGGTCCTTACACGACTTGTAAGGCCGTCTCCACTATTATTTTCATCCCCTCCATTCGTTGTGATTGTGGGCCAATTCGGAGCTGTATCCACGTCCATCTCCAACTGATCCCTCTCAGGAACCTCTCGTACACTTACTCCTAATTGCCATGTTTCATCATATGCAACTCCTCCTCCAATATTATGCAATCTTTCAGGTGCTTTAGATTGTAAGGCGAGTGCAATTAGCTCACTAATGCTACTCCACCCTGAACTATGCCACGGCTTCGGCGACAATATGATGATTGCGGAGTGCATTATTGCAAGTAAAACATGCAATAATAAGAAGCCCAACGCGATTGGAATAGTTGTACTATTGTGAAAACGATAAGTAGACAAGTGTTGAAAGAATCTAATGTTGAATATTGTATCGTTCGAACTTGGTTGTATTGTCGACTGAGCTTTGTCTGGGTTATCGCTGTGATAATATAGGCTTCCGTTGACAGATGACGAGAGAGCATCCGCCAAATAAATTGATAGAAATGAGGGGATGCACATGGATCGGATATTATCGCCGCGTAAGCTTTTTGTGACACGGGTGCTGAGACATCCATCTACGGCTTTGCGGTAGTCAGGAACCAGTGAGGATTCGTTTGGATGTTGCAAAGTGCTCAGCCATTTTTGCTCAATCTTGATTATGGTATCCTTTGTCGTGTTTCGAAAATTATTCCTCAGAGAGGTGAGCGTATCAGATGTGGATACATCCATGTCGGTTCGAGCAAAGGCAACGTCCGGACTAGCCCACGTGTCCGCATCCCTCCAACGAGCTTGAACGAGACAAAGCTGGGCGTAGCTTGTAATCTTATCATGGCGTTCCCAATTGTCTTGCGTATTATTTTTGAGAAGCAAGATTCCGGCGCTTATTGGAGCCGGTACTTGGTCCTGGATGTCGAGGAAAACTGGGTAGGTTTCGTTGTTGCTCTTAATATCCGAGAGCATGCTTTTATTAAAGATCGAATTATCTGTTATATTGACCGTCGCGCTGAAATTGCCGTGAAAAGAGTTGAAAAATTCGAAGGTGAGAGCGTCCTGGGCTAGAGCATAATCTCCATCAGCAATTTCGCAGGACACAGCTACAAGAGGCTGCTTATGAATGTCCTGCTTAGAGGTGTCTTTGGTTTTAATGCGGACTAGAAAGTCGGCTTCGGGGTGGCTTTTGACATCGCTGACGACAGTAATAGCGTACCACGCGGCAAATGCCATGGGAGCTGTGGCGATCCCGGTCGGGGAATCGCTCTTTTCGAAGACCGAATATGAAATTGGCCGGGCTTCGTTTAATGTTGCAAAACTTGAAAGCGAAATGTTGTACTGTGTCGGGGATTCGGGTAGTGGATTTAATCGACCCAAATATTCCGTCAAAAGCGGTTGGATGTTTGGTACATTACACTCCTGGACGGCTTGTATATCTGAGTTTATTGTCGTACATAAATTGCCGAATGAGAAATAACTTCGAGCAGAAGTGAACTCGGCTGGGTAGATATTCCAAGAGGTATAAGCAATCGGAATTTCATGGCTGACGACGCCAGAAATGTTGTCCTCCCACCATGCCAGACGTGGAATCATCAAAATCGCCGAGAAGGGGCTGGCACTGATGCTAATGAAGATAAGCAGAAAGGTGACTGCAGAGGTTCCGCTATGGAACCATTGGTTTGTGACTGGTTTGAAGATAGCGCTCCACAGTTCGCTGCTAAAAAGATAGCCGATTGGAGACGCTAGGCGGAATGGTGAGGAAAGTAACCCGAGGGGAACACCACCCTTGGACCGGAGGAGTCCATAGTGAATTCTGTGCAATAATATATCCGTCATAGAGATCAAGATGAGGTATTCGTGCACCTTGGCAGCAAACTGTAGAGCATTGAGTTCTTGTGCAGTGGGGTGATTAGGTGCCCATTCTAGCTGGCAGATATACAATGAAAGAAGGACCAACGTGACAGCAATTGCAGGCAGATGGAAAAAGACAAATTTCCTCAAAGCCGACAGTCTGCTTTTACTGCAAACTTCCTTCTTAGGCTCTCCATTTGGAGTCGATTTCCCAGGACGAAATGCTGTTTGCATGCGGGCAAGGAATGGACTCGATTCTTGTTCTTGTTGTTTGTCGGGATTGGCATCCTGGTCGTCTAAATCCTTTTGCAGTCGTGATCCCTTCCTCTGATGTAAGCTATGGGTTGAATCAGAGCTGATTTCCGTTTCGGTCCATCCGTACGAGCTCCAGGGATAGCCATGGGGAGGCACAATTTTCGAACTGGCCGCTAATTCATTCAATTCTTGCATCTCAGCAACGCTGAAAGGTTCGGTGGCACAAGGATTTGGTGATTCGGCAGGTACGATCTCATCTCGCACAATATTGGTGTTCTAAAATCGTAAGTCATGGCTGAAATAAAAAGTAGTAATTGACATACCTCGTTCTTGTCGGCATCTTGCCGTTGAGATACGGCATTGTCCTCCTCTTCAGCCATCTCTATGGCTTCAAACTGCCCAAAGGAGGAAGACGGGAATAATTCTGTGGAACAAAGCTGCCAAGGCCCAGTTACCCATGGCGTAAGTGCAGGCGGTCAACACCGTCAAAATTCTCATAGAAAATATGGTCTATCGACTATTTATGTGTGTATTTTTAGATCTCGCCGTGGATGAGCGCTCGGAGAGAACAAAAGTGGGAATCTGCCTCGCTTGGGGGAACTCGACGGTGAAGTGGTGCTTTTGGGTCCATGGACGATGCAATACTTCATCCCCATTGGCTGGTGGGGATTTCCCAGCGTTTCATCATAAAATTCTGGCGTGATGTGTGTTGCTTGCGAAATCTCATAGCCTGGACATGTTTCATCTAAAGATCTGCTAGCGATGTCCGCGAGGCTGGAGAAGTGGGCCCGGCTTTGTTAACCCAATTGGTATGTATTTACGAATCGTGCATCTAGTAGAATAAATAGGTGTACTGGATGAGAAAATGGGCCTTCGACCAGAATTCCTCTTCCTGCCAAGCAGTACATTTATTTTCAATCCGCATTATTAACTAATATGGACCTGCCAACAACTTGACTTAAAAATACGGGTGAGATGACACAGTGTTATTAGCAATCTCCTGCATGCAATCCCAATGCTCAATGATGCACGAACCCTTAGTTCTATACACATCAAAGACGTTGTATGATGACCCTCCCTCATTTGTTGCCTTAATGTGGATCGTAGTATACTCCCTCCCCACCATTACGCGTGCGATCTAATAGAGAAAAAGTCAATAAACACTCTGGTCAACGTTCAAAATCGGTTCTGACTCACTTCAAAGCCGTGCTCACTACTTCCAAATAATGGCTCGAGGGCCACGATGGCTGCTTCCCTTCCATCGGCTATATCAGGGTTATGCTGAACGTAATTGCTGGCGACATATTTCTCAAAGGCAGTTTTGACATCCTTCTTGGTATAAAAAGTATACGCAAAGTCATCCATTGCTGCTTGTAGTCGATCCGTGTCAATGTCCAGTCGCGTGGCTGAGGGACAATTGAACTTCGTAACGTTGTTTGTATCAATCCCTTCAATGTGTACTGGTTGATGGCGCTCGAAGAGAGCGGCTGTTGCAGCTGAAGCAATGCTGCAGCTGCACAGTCCAGTGACAATAGTGGCGATATACGTAAAACGAAGCATCGTGTTGATTGACCAAAATAAGAGAATATTTGGGTGAATTGTGATGCCAGAAGTTATGATCGGTTCTTAGTGTTTTCTGGCTAATATATGTCTGGATGAGACAACCCGCCTAAGTAGTGGGTATGAAAGGACCGAGCCGAACCGAACCGAAACCTAACAACTAACTTATAATGGTTTAGTTTAGGGAATTTTAGGTATTTTCTTGAGGAGATACGTTTTAATATCATAGTATTCGCGTGATTTAGCTGGTCTCTTGGTGGTAGAAATTGTTGCAACAATTGACTATGTTAAACCTATGTGGAGGGTGCATTTCCTCTCAATATCAATCCATTACGTATCATATCGACTACCTTTCACAATGAATCAACGGCATGTAGTAAACCAGCTTACTGTATCATTGCGTCGTGCATCAGTGAAATAGGGCTTCTTTAGGCCCAAAAAATCAAGAATGAGTCTCAAAATCCTACCCATACTGGCACCATGGGATGGCTTTCCTAATGAATTCAAAGTTACCGTGGTTGGAACCCTCAAGAGACCATAAAAGTGGATTGATCACTTTAGGTATAGCAAGAACGCATCCAACCCTTTTATATGGAGATTTAGGCAGCGGGTTGAAGTGACTTTATTGATTCCTTGGTAGATATGTCTGGCCATTGTTGTGCGACTAAATAGTAAAATAATATTATTAATTAGAAACCCCAATATTGAGAGGTGAGGCTGTGTTTCGCTTTTCCACACAAGTCACAGCTGCATCTTTGATAACCTTGGCTCCGCTTGTAATGGCCTCCAGAGTTTCTGGGACCAGAGGCGTCAGGCGCGAAGATGTTTCTTTGGCAGATTGGATGCTCCTATCCATATCCCTGATAGTATCTGATTGTTTCTGTTTGCAATATGTCAACGCTCGCTCCATATGTTAAAAAGTTAGGATCACGTACCTCTCGAGCCACTGAAGCCACACGCTTGGACGCATCCTTTGACCACTCATCCAACTGGGAAACTATCCTACTAAGCTGCCTGATGTCACCCATACCTGCCATCATGGAGATTTCGTCAGCGATACGCAGGCCAGGCATGACAGTCTCTTTAGACAGGCGAGACCAAACATTGGCAATATCGCTAAAAATACTAAAGTAAGATCTGATCGTCAAGACAGCATTATAAAGTTGCTATTCATCCATGTTCGTTAGTAATGCTTGCATTCTGTGCAACATTGCTAAAAGGTTTATAATAGAATAGCTTACTGCGCGCTGGAGATCAAGAAGTGTGTAATTTGCCACTCTGGGACTCTGAGCAGGGTCACTACCGTGCATAGCCGCTTTCACACTCTCCAAGTATGATTCTCCGTGGATCCTCGTGGTAATATCAATGGTAGAAGAGATGGCTCCAAAGAAGCGAACTAAATTCGCAATTTGGTGCTTGAGGGTTGTGATGAGCTTGATGTTGTTGATAAGAACATCTTTAATCTCCGCCTAAGGTCAAAAAGTGTCAGGGGCTTATTCAAATTCAAACGAGTCAAGTAACTCACCAAAGACATTTCAGAAGCAGTCAACTTGGTGACATGTGTCTGGATCTCGCCAATTTTGCTTTGCTGATCAGCAAGTACCTTTGTCGCTTTTACATACTGTGCCTGAGAGTTGACTAGCATTTCATCAGTCTGGGTGAATCTGGTTTTAGCAGACTCGAGGGCAGCCTGAGCTTGCGTGGTTCCGACGTTGACCTGGCCCTGTTGGTTATTATAATCCCGGTTCGAAACGATTGGAACCTGTGATTATTAGCCTCATTCTCACAAACAGTAGGGATCAATCTAGGAATCAACTAACCTCGGCAGCAGAATTTCCTGGCAGAGCCCTGGCCTTTGCAACGAGGAAGTTCAGCTGTGCATACTGGGTGGCAAAGTCGGCTTGCCACTGTTTAGCCTTTTGTGAGTCCTTGCTTGACTGGCCGACTTCAACGTTGATTCCATCGGCAATCTAACATCAGGTTAGTATGTTTAACAACCATTGAGATTTTAAATCCACTTACGTGACAGGCTGCCTGAAGAACTCCAATCAACTTTTTGCTGGGGTCAGCTGCAGATGCCAGGCCGGAAAATCGTGAGTTGGCGTCTTTGAGCATGACTGCGATAAACTGGATGCTCGACTTGGAAGACCCATCCCCTCGGGCCATTTCCCAGTCAATGTTTCCGTCCTTTCCATTCAGAATAGCCTTTAAAGCTGACATGTAAGTGCTGATTCTGATAGCCTCCGAGTAGGCAGGGTCGGTGGCTTCCCTGGACACAGCGTTGGCGGGTGGTAAAATGAAATCGTCAGTCTGTGTGCCAGTTGAGACGTAGCGTGGGTTTGGGTTCTTGACAGGGTGAGCGAATCCGCCGACAACGTCACGTCCAGTCTTGGCCTGAGCGATTGGGCTCAGGCGATCGATCAGAGTAGGGATGGCCTGATTCATTCCAGTTGTGACACCGCTGACCAGGTCGCTTACGATACGTTGGCCAAGCAAGTCCCAGCTAGTCATGTTTATCAGTCTTGAATCTCTGGTGGTCAAAATATAAGAAAAGAAACTTACCCAGTGGGGAGCTCGTCTGAAGCCTTCTTGAAAGCCTGTTCGGCGAAGCTGACCTGCTTGCTGAGGGTTTCTAATACCGCGTTAGCCTCACCAGCAGATTGCTGAATCGCGAGGCGGGAATTTTCGGCAGCTAAGCAGAGTTCACTGCTCAACAGAGCATCCCGAGTATTGCTCTCCTCCTGGACACATGCGGCATGCAGCTCGCAGGTGTAGAGTAGCCATTCTTCAAACTTTTTATCCATTTTCCGTGCGCAGTCCAAGGAGCTGTCGGCGCCGTTTCTCACTGTATTTAAATAAGGCTTGAGCATCTTCATAGCCGATGGTGGATCATGGATTATCATGATAAGGTCATTTATCTATCCCGTGGGTTAGCGAAATACTGAATTGAAGAAAAATGTTTTTTTTCTACCTTATTCATAATCATTTTAGACGTCAGGCTGATATGCTCCATGTTTTTCTCCACTTCTATGAAAGTGAAACGGCCCAGGTTGCTGCATTCAATAAGATTTGCTTGGAGTGAGGAATTTCTGCATCTCCTGTTCAGCCCAGTCATCATTCACGCCGTGGAAACAGAATATTCACCTGAGATACTGAAATGGCCCTCCCTTGAAAACTAAAGCAGCCTTGGGTGATGCACTCGCTGTGGCACAAGCGCCCAAGCAGCAAATAGCCGCCGGAGCTGGCTGAAGCAACTCCTCCCAATTGTACTGAAACATCAATGAACGTTTCATCTCAGCGACGATTTGGGAGGCATGGCCGTCATTACTCCTAGCCTGAGCTTCGAGAATGACTTGGAGGTCTGATTGGTCAGAGGGCATGATGCTAGGAAGGAAAGGTCGCAAATTATGGGATGTTGGTGATACTTTGTCGAATGAGACCCGTGAGTGGGAAGCAATATGTAGCGGATCATGGGAAATATAAGTATTTCCTCTCCTCCCACTTCCAGGTTGAAGCAATTCTACATAAGGAAATTTGTCCCCAGCTGAATGGTTCTACGATCTAGACTTGCGGATTGTCTCAGCTCCATTCAGATACACATTGGTGCTGACATCTCAGCTCAGAAAAACATGAAGCTAGTCCGCGTTTGTCTTTTCGGCTTCTCCGCCATGCAGTGAGTAGAGACTAAACTGAGACATGCTCACGAAAATAAAGCTTGGCGTGCAAGGTCTATCTCAAATATGATTGGTCCATATTGAATAAACGTGTCATTGTGGATATTTTCCCCTCTTTGGCGGGCATTGAGGCGCGGTCAAGACCGGTCGGAGGCTAATGAACCGAACTATTGGATGAAGCTATTGGCTGCATGGCCCAATATTTCAACGCCTTGCATCACTAGAAAGGACCTAAACAAATATCTAGACCTGGTAAAACAAGACTATTATCATTGTGCGCAAGCCATGGGCAGGTTCTTCAGCTGGCCACATGCAAACTCCAGCAGCATATTTCGATCAAATGACTTAACGTATGGCGGGGTAGAGCATGGGCTGCTGATTGAGGATACTGATCATGGAAATACCGCAGCCTAAATTCGCAACATCTTCATGATCGCTGTGGTATTTAATGACAGTCTTTCTCTAAACCTTTCAAATCAATTGCTCTTACCATTGTGTCTCACTTTGAAGTCTAGTCTTTCTTAAATTTATTTCAATCATTATTGCTGCAAAGATGTTTGCAATGGGTGGCTCTCGTGGTTACACCCGACTTCAAGACTATTCCAGGGGCATTACCGACATAGAAACTCAAGTGCAGCGGTTGTCTGATAGTGTCAAGGCGACAGCCTTTCAGAGTGCCCATGAGGCAATTGATAAATTAGAAATTGCCATGTGCAAGGCGTACAAAGTTGCCGTCATGATTCGCGGGGACTTTGACAACACCAAGGGTGATGAGGACATGCGAAAAGATCTAATTCGCCAAGTTGTGGTGGCATTTCAGGACGCAAGCGAGAGTGCCAGAAGGGGGCTTCGGCGCATTGACGATTCTAATTCACAGGTTTGTGTTTGTGGAATATTGACTCCTCTTTTGAATAAAGAGTCGACACCTTCAATGGTCAGTCCTAACAACAAGATAGGCCATGGAGATGCAAAACCAACTACTGGTCAAGATAAAGAATCCAATCATCGAGATTAATGAAGAGAACAAGTCACAAATAAACCGTCTTGTAGAGAATATTTCGGAGACAGAACGAAATGCATCGAAGTATTTATCAATGGTTCAAGAAGAAGGTCGGAATGTGGACCGCCTATTGGAGCAGATGAATGAACCCCAAGGTGTAAGTTTCTTCAGCCCACCTAGAGATTCAATATTTTTCATATTAACCACTTCCTGTAGTTCGATTCCTTCCATTTCATGTTTTCTGACATCCCAAAAACCAGCACTAATGCGTCCTATGTCCGCCAACAATTCAACGAAGCTCAAGCCCGCCAGGCCGAAGCTCACAAGACCTATGACAGATATAGAGGGATGGAGACAGAGCTTAGACAGCAGCGCGCTATGCTTGATTCTGAAATAGCTCTGGGAACGGATCTCCAAAAATATCTAGCTCTAATCGAGATGAAGGCATCTGATCTAGCAAGCCGCAGCAAATCATTCCAAGCTCAATTTACGCCACTGACAGAAGTGTTCTCTCGACTAGCACTCAAGGCCCAAAGCCTTGAAGACGGCCTAAACCCTTTGAGCAGTGTGGCTTCCACAAAAGATTTATTTGCTAGGCTTCTGTTGCAGATGGCCAAGGACGCAGTTCTTGACTCCAGACTTACGGATGAGGCTCGAATGATTAAAGATGAGGTTTTCGGTAGTTACGGAACTGCTGCTCCTGAAGAGGTCACTACTGCTGGGTTGGAAGTTGATGAGAAGCTAAGGAGGTTCGAAGGCATCCCCAGCATTACCACAGTTGCATGAGTGTCTACAACAAGTATTCATACTGCGCCTGATAGCCTACAAACAACAGGACCTAACTTACATACTCATACACTCTTAATAGATGTCAATAGTTCCACGTCCTTCTAGTCTCACTATTATAGTTTTAAATGGTATCTAACCGTTGACCCAATTCAGTCCACAATTAATAGAAGAAGTGACGTGATTAACTGTCTTCAAGTTTGCACACATAAACTTTTCTGGGTGTACACAAAAAGCTATTTGTTAAGGTCTTTTAGGAAAATCCCCAAAAATTGTGACTGCTGTGGTTCGTTTTACAATAACTTGGCTCATAAAGATGGGACAAGGTTTAAATGATTTTTCATTTTTCATTATGTGTATTTATCCGTCTATCAGAATCAAGCTTTCATACGTCCACCTAGCAAAACTTAGGTATGCAAATAGGGCGACTCTTGGTGTAATGGTTTCTCATTATTCATTATTCATTCTAATCTCCAGGCCAATTCCTGATGAAAGTCTGCTTAAGCTTCATACCTTTTACTCATCCCCAACTTCCGCTGACCATCATTATCTTTGAGTGACACCTTTTCTTCTCTTGCCAACTTGTCAATCTCAGTTCTCGGGGTTGTGGCAAGCTGATGAAACAAACTATCTTCGATGCCATACCCAAGTGGCACTAGCGTGTCTGTCTTCCAAGCCGGCAGTCCCTTTCGCTTCGTGTCCAAGATCGCCAAAAATACAAGCAGCAAACCAACAATAAGAGTGATTGAAGGGAGTATTAAATATGGCCAATATACCCTTATCACTATCATACTTTGCATTGTGTACCCAGGCATAGCCGAGTCGGTGGATGCTTGATCGCGCATCCATTTGGACAAGCTGGAGGCTAAATTCTGAAAGGTCGCGTTGATGTCTGAAGATTCTCCAAAGCTATATGCAAAGTCTGGAGGATTGGTCCATCCCAGAGCCGGATACACCATAGATTTGACGGTGCCATTTATACGGTTATTGCCGTCATTGTTAGCGCCGAAGCCTTGCGAAGTTATATTAATCATACTGGCTATACTGCTTTGGCTAATGTTGACTTTGGTTTCGCCTTGATATTTGGCCAGGTCTACATCAGCCTCAGCCGGGACGAAAAGTTGAAGATTCGTTCGTTCGACGCTCGGAAGATCTAATGCGTAATTTCGATACTTGGTATACTCATCATCGACAGAGCTATCAGTTGTAAAAGTGCCGGCCGTCCTGTTATTCCATGTATGGCGGGTTTCATAGAGATTGCCTTGGTCGACTTTCGAGTCATATGCTGCAACGCAGAGCGATAAACTGCATTCCTGCGCTGTGACTTCGGCGTCTTCCCATAAAGTCTCGTTCTTCTTCCAACTATCACTAACTTTGATGATCTGAAGCGAAAATATAAGTGTTTGAAGATCCTTAAAGGTGATTGTAAGCCCTGGGTTTGTGGTATATCTTGCTACCATGTACGTGTCTGGGCAGGTCGAACTCTCGGCGTTGCATTCGGATCCGCCGTTGTAGTTCGATATGTTTAAGCCACTTTCCGGAATAGTGTACTTAGTAAACGACGTATTTTGCATCAGATGTCGTTGTGGCCACTGGTATGAAATTTCAGGTGTTGTCGCGTTAGCGGCAAGAATGTATTCTCCCCCACGCAAACTATAATCTCCAACTAACTTGGTATAACCAGACTTTTTTACCAGACGAGAAGAAATATCGTTACACTTGGCGCATGCTGCCAGGGATATATATGTATCCCAAGTGCAGTTTCCAGTCGTGCACGTATAACTAGGGGCAAGGTTGTTTGTGTTAGTGAGGTCTGAAAGCCCATTCCAGATGGATGCCGTCATTCCAAAATCAGCTCGTAGATCATAGATTACTACAGGCCAGTCTTCCTGTTGACCATTTGACGTATTAAAAGATACAATAGCTGTAGCATCGGCAGTTGCTTTGTAAGACCCAGCATTCAAATTCAGGCACCTGCCAATCTTTGCATCACCCGTAGAGGCCGTGGAGTATCCGTTATCTTGTTTCATATTGCTTGCCAAAGACCAAGTATTAGTTTCTCCTTTGACAAACATTTCGCTATCAAGATTGATGAGGGCTTGGAGAAAGGGGCCATAGGCTGGTAAAATGATGGTGGCTAGTGCGCCTAGTGCGATCCAGTGTCTACAGACAATTAGCAAAGAACTCATGTTCAATCCACCTGGAAAAGATTGCTGGCGGTTGTGCAAACAGGTGCATAGCTGGGTATGACCTACGGGCGATGGATTGTTGTCCGAATCAGACGAAAACTTCCCCATGGGCCCCGACTTGCGTCATCAATGCGTTGGAAATCCATCAGCGGCGCTTCGTGTCCATTAAACCAATTCCATTTGAATTGCGCTATGCAAGCGCTCACTGCCGCAGCAAGAGCTGTTCTCGAGATGGCAGAAAGGATCGACGTCATAGTGTTGATGGAGATGGTGGCCCACTTCCATTCCGACAAGAGTTTTCCGTCAAATCGGACAAGAATGATGATCAAGCTAGCAAATGATGCGATGCAACATGCGATGGAGAACCATTCGAGCAACCAAGGATCTTTCAGCATCTTGGATTTGCGGGTGCGGGTCTCGGGGGAGTGGTTTTCTAGCTCCCGGTCGGTTGACGACCTTGCAGAATGATGATCATGGTCGACTGGGGTCTGTAGCAGAGGAAAAGCGGACGATGATGTCGTGGTCGAAGGAGCGTCGGAGTGGTTTATTTGCTCCATTATCGCTGAAGATGCATCTCCCTATTCACAAGGCACACGCACGCTACGAGGGCGAAAGGAATCTTTAAGAATAAGCTTGTTCATAGCTTAACTACCTGCAAGTCTGCCTAGAATTGCACGGCCTTGTTGCCCTAAATATAGAATGAGGTGACCATCTGAGCGGGGCAATACAGGCGAATCTAAGAGTCTGATCAATCGCTTTCGCTACAATTGGAGGACAAGTGCATCCATCCAATTACAATACGTGCCTTGGCTTAGTGCGAATGCATGCATGCAGCACAGCCCGAGCTGCCAAGACATGCCGATACAACAAGGTGAAGAGCAAAACATGTAGATCTGTTCTGTCTAAAGCGAATGGAATCTCATTGCGAACATTCTGAGGAGAGATAATTGGATTTTAAGCATACTTGAACAGCTAAACACTGCAGTCCCATATTTCGCGATGGAGTTGGAAGAATTCAAGCCCACTCACAGCAGGGAAGCAGCGTCTTGTTAGCTGCTGGTTGTTGGTCGTTGTGCAGTATTGGCGTGGCACAGCCCACTCTGCTGGCGGGCGATTTTTTTCTTTTCTCTTGGCTAAGTGTACGGGGCTATGGCCTATTAGGCCACACCGTCTTCTTCACCATCCCCGTGCACTCTTTGCCCACATGGCGTGAGAAAACACCCGATCTGAAGCCTCTGGTAGGGCTGAGCCGGGGGCGCATGAGAGCTGACAGTGGTAGGACACCTCAATTGCAATCCCACAACTGTCGACTAGGACAAACCTGAACTAGGTCAATTCCTTTAACCCGGATGTTGGGTATGTACAGAACTCCTCACTAGCCAGACACGTCACAGGGGTGCCTATTTGGGACATATGCCGCGCTGGGGGCTAAAAATTGTGGGCTTCATCAACTGGCAGAATGGTGAAACAACCGAGGCTCGGACCAATACATTCAGCCGCAATGGATTCTGCATCACACTAGTAATAGCCCGCGACGATCTTTTTGTACACAATAAGTGCATGGGAAGAAAAATGCAAGTCATTGGATACGCCCTGGCAAGATCACTGTTGGCCGAGATCAGCTCGGTGAGACCAAGTTTAGTATTGATTTAGACGTCTTAGGGAGAGCAAACGATGTGAATACCTAACCGCTCGATACCAGAGGTTAAATAAAGCATGGTCGAGACTGTTACAAAAGTTCGCTCGTGTTTTTCAACATTTGCACGACTTTTAACCGATAGCGATGCGTAAGGTCAATACCATTCACCATTCCATTCACTCATGCGATACTTATCACAATCTCGTCTTCTCAACTCGCAATTGACTGCCTTAAAGCGCACTTGTCACATACAAAACTCACGTTGTTGACGTCTTAGTGCTTATTGTGCATAAAATTATTCCCTGTCGTTGAAGCTCCCAGCAGCCTGATGCGACATAGTCCCAAGTCCTAAAATTTCCCCACTTGGCAAGCTGTGCGACGCGTGTACAACACCACAAACCAGCGAAACCTTGAGAGACTAGAGATAGTTAGCAATTGAACGGTTAAACCAGCTACACTAACGTGTACCCACCATCACGACTCGCTTTGATCCACAATCAGTACCACAGCCATGCATGTTCAGGGCGAGGTGCCGCGGATTATCTCGGTAAACGCACAAGCCAATTAGCATCGCAGTCAAGCCGGTTAATCCACCAACAATGGCCGTTCCCCTCATCGTTGATTGCAACTCTTGTGGTCAAACCCCACAGATGGGTGTGCCAAGCAACCGAATTATGAGCCGATAGATGAACTGATCCTTGAGAGGTCCAGCTCCCGCATAATCATCCTTGTACCGGCTGTGATGCCACGCTAGAATAGCCAGGAACAATTTTTAGAAATTAACTACTATATGTTCAGTCCTTCCCCACCTATTTGTTTCCAAAACTATATCCCTCAACAAGCACCCCAGACATTACTGCACTAATTCGTTCACAAAGTCATCATGTCTAACCATTTTGACTATATTGTCGCTGGAGGCGGTACGGCCGGCTTGACGGTGGCAGCTCGTTTGAGCGAAGACCCCAATGTCAATGTCTTGGTAATTGAAGCTGGGTCGAACTATTCCAGTGAACCCATCGCTACAGGCCCCGCACTATTTCCTCCCATGTATGGAGACCCCAAATATGACTGGAATTTTGTCACAGTTCCCCAGGTAAGAAAATATCAGCAAATGATAGTCAATTCCCACCTAACAACCACTCTCCAAATAGGCTGAGCGAAACAATCGCAAAATCATCCAGCCTCGCGGTAAACAGTTGGGTGGATCATCTGCGCTAAACTTTGAGATGATTGTCTACCCAACTCGACAAAGTCTCGACTCGTGGTCTGCCATGGGAAACCCTGGCTGGGATTTTGACTCCATGTCCCAATACTTTCGCAAGTTCTCAACTGTTCACCCTCCTTCACAAGCAGTCAAGGATGTCGTCGGGCTCGGACACCATGACTCCAATATAATTGGAGACGGCCCAATTCAGGTCTCCTACGGCTCAGGATTTAAAAATACAAACAAGGCTTGGGTTGATACATTTGCCGAGCTCGGGCTGGAGATGAAGTCCGATCCAAGAAATGGAGAGGCAATGGGAGCATTCCAACAACCCGCCAGTATCGACCCCAAAACAAAGACCCGCAGTTATGCAGCAACAGCGTACTACACACCAGAAATTGCAAGCCGCAAGAATCTCACTGTTTTGACAGATACTCTGGTTAAAAGGATTCTTTTTGATGCATCAGCACCTGAGCCTGTTGCCAACGGTGTCCGCGTGGAAGCAGCAAATGGTTCAGAATATACCTACAATGGCGCTGAAGTTATTCTCGCCGCTGGTGCCCTACAGTCCCCTCAGATTCTCGAAGTTTCTGGAATTGGTTCCAAGGAGCTCCTAGAGAAACACGGCATCCCCGTTGTTGTCAACAACCCATTCGTTGGTGAGAACCTCCAGGATCATAACCTGGTCTGTCAATCCTTCGAGGTGCTCCCTGATGTTCCTTCCAGTGATGTAGTACGTGATCCAGCTGTCTTACAGTATCTTGTTCAGCAATACATGGAAACTCGCGAGGGACCTATGGGCGAGTCAAATACCGCTCTCGCATACGTGCCATTCTGCGATGCTTCCGGTATCTGGTCCAAAGAGGCAACTAAGGAGTTTTTTGCCAAGCATGAGAAGCACATTCAGTCAGCAGATGACAAGATCTTGAGGGACATTTTCGAGACTGGCAAGGAGCCTCCCGTCCAATTTTATCTATTCCCAGGTCAGGTCAACACAGTGCACGAGAACCCAGCACACATGGGCGACTATTTGGCTCCTGTGCGGCCCGAGAATTACCTCGGCGTCTTTACCCAGCTGAACCGCCCGTTCTCGCGCGGAAATATCCACATTGTCAGCTCCGACATACGCCAGAAGCCCCGCTATGATCCAAACTTTGGCAGCAACCCATTGGATACTGAGATTTCAGCCCGGCATGTGCAGTTTATTGAGAAGCTGATTACGACATCTCCTCTGTCGACGCTGTTCAAAGCAAACGGAGCTCGTGTGCCCAACATCAAGGCAGACTCTCTGGAAAACGCCAAAGAAATTGTCCGCCAGTGCGAGATCACTGTTTTCCATCCTTCGGGAAGCTGCGGCATGCGACCTAAGGACAGAGGAGGCGTTGTTGATTCGCGCCTCCGTGTCTACGGTGTAAAGGGATTAAGAATTGTTGATGCCAGTGTTTTCCCACTTGAGCCTGTTGGCAACATCCAGACAACAGTCTATGCCGTAGCAGAAAAAGCGGCTGATTTGATCAAAGAAGATCACAAGAACAGATTCCAGCACAAATTGTAATAACCGAGCACGACATTCCGAATATTCTTTTCTGATTTTCAAGTACAACATGGAATAGGAAGGTAGTGAGCTTATCTGACCTGTAAATATGGTTCGATGATTTATATACAATGCAAGCCCAGTTGCAAGCAAAGGTTGACTGAGCTAGAAAGCCGTCCCAGTTTAGCAGTATGAATAAATTTTACAAAGAACAATGAATATCTTGGAGTTTTACATTTGTAACCGTTGTTCGTAGTCGGGCTTACGAGGCAACGATGCCATCTACGCTTAGCCGTAACAGGAAACAAAATTCGACGAGATCTGAATGCATGAACTCCAAGATGTGGCTGCAGGGCGCGGCTGACAAATTTACCGAACCTACCTAGCCTTACAATTATGAGTGGCAAGTTCCTATTGAAAGTTGGGCTCGGAATTTCTGGGACAGGCAAATTGACCCCACGTACATCCTTGCACGAAATAATTCATTAGAACATTCAAGTCCGATCGTAATCAACAATTACACTGAATCATCTTTGATTTGATCAGATTGTTTTTTATGTAAAATCACTACTGACTGCAAATCAAACTTAATCCCATTCACCAATCTGACCCCACCCAGAACATCGCCAAACATATCATCCCAATACTCGCTCCTGAGCCAGTTCATAAAACATCATTGCGTCGCTCAACCAAAAAAAACCCTCACAGAATTTTAACCTCCTTTCCAGGAGTAAGCCATTTAACTTGATCATACACACCCTCGTCCCGGAAAGCTTGAGCCAATGCCTCTCCGAACTGGGTGAAGTGGCCCCAAGACTCGTAGTGCATGGGTACCAGAGATTCGGCCTTGATCTCCCGGAGTAGACGTGCAGCTTGCTTGCCATCCATGGTAACCTGGAGAAGACCAGTGGGTAGAGGAACAGAAGCAGCTCCGATGTTCATGATCGCGCTAACGACATTAAACTTCTTGGAGACTTCGGTAAGTTCGTCAAAATAGATGGTGTCTCCGGTGAACCAGATCGCATTGGTGAGGTTGTTTGATCCAATGCCAAAGCTCTCAGTTGTGAGAACGAAGCCGATGCATTCGCCGCCAGGCAGATGCTCGCAAGGTGTGGCTGTGATCTGAAATTTCTTGCCACCAAATTGTCTCTCAACCGAATCCCAAGGCTTCATTCCAAGCACACCAGGACGAGGTGCCAGGTTCTTGGCTCCATCCATAGTAGTAAAGACATGTCGGCCGTTGAGAATTTGACGGCCAACTTCGTCCAGATTGTCAGGATGGTCCTCATGGCTCAACAACACAGCATCGATAGGTGGCAGGTCCTCCAGCTTAAGGGCTGGATCATCGGTGTTCTTGAGAGCAAGGCCTCCGCCCAGTTCCCAGACAGTTCCTGCAGGAGAAAAGAAAGGGTCTGTAAGGAATTTGACCCCGTCAATGTCGAGGATGGCAGTTGCTGTCCCGATGTGGGTAACGGTGAGGGTGCTCTTGAAGTTGGATGGAGCCATCGTTTCCTTTGTGTGAGAATTTTAAGATTGTATTTTAGTTGAGTGATTGAAATATGATGAATGAATCACCAGGCTCATGGCGAATTGAAGATTTAAATAATAAGAAGCGGCACTTCGGCAACTTGAAACTGACGCTGTAAGCCCTGGACACGACTGATTAGAAAGCAACCCTCATTCTTTCGGAATTATTACATTTTTGACTTCCATATTATTAAAAGCCTTTCTTCGGTAACCAATGAACTCTTTCCCTAGCCCCTTTTAGTCGCAGCAGTACGACACAATAGCTTTGCTTGTGGACTCTGTCTCATTGCACCGTGATCATTTGTGTTGGTTGTTGTGGCCTAACCGTCTTTGTCTTGGTGCCCCATATATTCTCGCATCAGGGTTGGTCCATGCAGAACGCTTGTGGTCTTGGCGGACAATATCTCCGCCTTTGGTCTAGCGTCACCTTCCTCGGCGGCTTCGGCGGTCCTGCAACGGTCAATGAGAGAACGTCGTGATTCGGCTCTTTGATGATGTTTGAGTAAACACTCCTAAAATTCGTAGAAAATCATTAAGATGTAGATGATTCATTTTAGAGCCATTAATATCCAAACGCCCCAAGTTTAAGTCGATCTCCATAGCATCCAACTCGAAAGGAAGTGATATCCCTTGCCAACAATAGTGTCAAACACCCTTTGATATCGAGTGAGCATATCGGCACCTCCTTTTCCCTGTCTATTCAACACTTGACATGCAATTTTTATTGGTAGTGGGGTAGACGCAACACCGAACAATTTGAATTCGTCCCTGATCAAAAACTCGACACCTTGTAGTATCTCACCACATACTGTAATCATCTTTGCAGGATCCAAGAGACTGTTTAGGTCCTGGCCGTCAACTTCAACGCCTGTGGTAATGAGTTGAGGGAAGTCTGATTTCAGTTTCGCAATATTGTCGATGCAAATAATCCAAAATACCCAAAAATGTGTAAAACAATTAGCTGCAGTAATGCTTGGGAACCATACAACAGCAGCATTTTCGTGATTGCCAGATGGCAGCTGTGTATAACCATATGCGCCAATTTCGGAGTTTTTCCATTGAACTAGGCACTCCAAGGTATCTATTAGTTGCTCAAAGGCGTCCTGTGCCATGTGGCCTGCTTCAGGTGACGGCACATTCTTCAAACTGTCGATGAATTTGAGTATCGATGGAAGGGGCGTTGCCTGTGTCATGAGATTCTGTATCTGATTCATAGGAGTTAGGGTAAATGGGCTGTCATTCCACTTCTCTGTAGAAACGAAATTCGGCTGTCGCATGGCGAGTGCTTGAACAATCTAGTCTCCTGTGAGCCACCGCGCTGGGTGAGTCTACCAAGTGGCAATACCTACAAGAACTGGCCTGAATCCGACAAATAGTTTGTGGGAGTCTCCTGAAACATAGTTTTCAGGGCCGCATAATTCCATGAGATTTTGCATGCCTTTCACATGTATCATCGCACTTGTGTCGCACGAAGGAAGAATTAGCTATGAGGGCAGGTCAGCTCTTGTGTGCACCATTTTGAACATAGGATGTGAATATACCCGGGACAAAGATAAACACATTGTAGCAGCAACGAAGATATTCGAAAAGGTGCCACTACTAAGTGCATGCCGAAGTGAGCCAAGAGCCAGGCCATACGCTCTAAGCGCATCGCACATGGGCGCACGACCATTGCTTCCTTGGGCAAGGATAGATAATGAGAAAGCCTTTACCGCTGAAGTAAGTACTTGCTCATGCGCACCACTATTGGCAAGCTGTGGGAGAACTTCGATCCAGGCTCCACATATTCGCGGCGGAGATGGGGTAGATAGAGTGTGCCCGTCAAAGTGTGCGACGGGACAAAAGTTTTGCACCAAGAGTGAGATCATATCCAGCAGTGTCCAGCTGAGAGCCTGGGGGATACTGGTGCTCTTTTCCACTCCTGCCGAATGCGACATTCTGATCGCGGCTTTCTTCTGGGATCGCACCACAGCCTCTTTTGTGATAGGTCGCCGCTTAGATGGTCTTTCGGCGACGAACACATGATTCTGAGACTTAAAGATGAGGTCGTGTTGGTAACCGCCGCATTTGTACCCTCGAAGTTGACATTGGGAGCAGGCCGGAGTCGCCCCGTCACACTACATGTCATGGACAATATCAGTCACAAAATTAATTCAGTGTTTAGAACGAGTCTCAATCATGTACGTACACCTAGCTTCCGCGCCCTGCATGTATGGCAGACTTTTTTGTTTCGGATTTTCATGGCGGTTAGAAGGCGGGATAATCCAATCGCAGGTGATAAATCGCGTTGGCGAATGGTCCGCGTTTGGGAGCAACAGATGGGCCCTAGCGCTGAAGTCAGTTTCTTCTGGGAGTTTGCTGACTAATCTGCCTTTCTGGTCCTGATGATGCAGATTTCTTCAAGACTCGAATTTATGAGGGGTTGACACAATCGTAAAAATGGCAAAGGATGAGTACATGAAGACATGATATAGCTGTCCACATGTGTCTCAGACGATCGAATTTGGAGCCAAAATCCTGCATGAAGATAGATAGATGCCCAATTACCCTAGAGTTAAATTTTTCAAAATAAATCTACACTCTTTTCAATTTCACTCGCTAAAATATGGTCCCCCCAGGAAAATACCATAAAGTCTCACGGAATTCGTCCATACTATAGAGACGTAGTTTGCAGGAACCACCATTAATATCATTCATCCTAGATTCTAAGAGGAAGTGGGTTAGGTTTTCACTCATCCACACCAAATTGTAACCATCAGATCGCAAGGAGGCTTCCTATACCAAGCAGGTTTGATTAAAACCTTAGTTCTCTAGTATGGATAATTTTCGCAAGACTTTACGGTATTACGAACTCCCTGCGTATTTTCTTTTTGTTGGCGCCGGCTCAGGGAAAAAAAACTTCAGAGGCAGAGCCAACCTCGCGCCGCTTCAGGGTTAAAAAACTTCAGTCAGAGCCAGCCTCGTGCATTGCAATTTTAGCACCTCCCAGGCACATCCCTTTGAGTGCCGTAAGGCTCCACCTTGGCCAGTCACGTGCTTAGTGATCAGTCAGAGAAGAGGACAAGCACTTTTAGCGAGCTTAATAGTGGGTTCTTGACCAGGGTGGAGCCTTACGGCACTCAAAGGGCCATCAGGTTACATTCTCTGATTGGTATAATAATTTACCCGACAGAAGACGGCCAAGCATTTTTACAACTAATTTTGCAATAGAGCAATAATTGGGATCATCTGTGCTTTCCATACATATTCGAATGGAAAGCCTTTGTAACAACTAATGTATTCTTCCACTAACATGTGAAGGCGAGTGGCATATATTGGGTCCGCACTGTGAGGTGGAGGTTTCGGGGAAACCTCGGTTACCACCCTTTCAGTGGATTGTATACGATGGATACGTGAGTGCTTTGGAGGCTGCAAGTGGCCATCCATGGCTGTGCGCGCACCCATGTTGGAATGCGCCGCAGCTGAGGGGAATAAGGCTAGACCGTGGTTTCCAGTCAGATCCATCGCGTTGAGACGTGGAGCCGTGGCACGGTTCGGCCCGCCATTAGACAGCTTTTTGTCATGAGCCCCAGAGATGACTGAGCAGAGATCTTGGCCGCAAGGGGGAAGGCCTGTCTTTTATTTTGGCAACCGACATGGGCCTTGATCCAAAGCCTAATTGTGAAGGAACATTTGGAACCATCTTCTAGGCTTGGCATTAGTCTTTGGCGCGAGGTGGGCACGCGACTGAAGATGGGCTCCTGAATCCTTTGTGGAGCCGGGTCTCGTGCGAATGACATCGGTCGGCCGACTCGTATTTTCTTGGCAGATTTCTCTCTGCACCTCTCTATCGTCGCGATTCATCGTCGTGGATTCGATCGACGCCATTCGTTGCCCCTTCAAACAAGCTTAACTGACAACTCATTTCGCCTATATGGACCACTTGTGGATGCACTCGGTACTATGGAGTTTCAGCCTTTGTCGCTGTTTACCAAGCGGCTATTGTAATCGTTTAGTCAACGATGGCTGAGATGGATACTCTGAATGTCATCTTTGAGAAGTATGCGGTCAAGAATAGGACAACTTCATGTATAAAAGGTTGTAAAAGAACCGCCAAAGCAGTGAATCTTGTCCACCAACCCAACAATCTACAGCTCTCACCTCAAAACAAACACCAACCAGAAAAAAAATTACTTTACTCAACCAAACACTTTTCAAAAACCCCTTCTATCAACAAAAATGCTCTCTTCCAAGATCCTCCTCGGCGCCATCAGCATCTTTGCTGGCCACGCCGCAGCCGACTTTGGAGTCTGGCGAATCCAAGAAAGCGTCGCGCCCTCCGATGTTGCCGACTACCCTCTTCTCACCGGAGGAGATGTCCAGTCCGGCGCCGATGTCGAAAGATACTGGAGCAGCCACGCGCACTGGTACGACCTCGAGTGCGACGGCTGCAACTACGGGGACGCCATCCACCAGACCGGAGGCATCATGTACGTTGGCGAGAGCTCCCGCGACCAAGGGTTCCGCTTGAAGTTTGTTTCCATCCCCGATGGCCCCGCCAAGGATGCTTGCTCTAAACTGCTTGGAATCCGATGCGACTACCGCATCCTCAAGAACGGCAACGAAGATGTTGGAGGGTGTGAGTACGGAGGACACGCAATGTCATTCGTCCAAAACACCATGGGCATCGTCTCGCACATTGATGGTTTCCGACACCTGTGGTGCTCTTCTCAGCAGATTTCTTTCTAAGTCAGATAGGAGGATAAAGGCTGGAAATCTTGATTCGGTATCAATAGTTTGCGGAGGAAACGAGTTCCGACATGGGGTCAGTGGTGTTGGTGGAAAATGCTACAAGTAGCCGACGATGCGAAGGGGTATACTAAGTTTGACGAGGAACAATGGGCCGTATTATTTTGTAGATATTAAATTGTAGCCGTTTATACAACTGCGCCTATACAATCACTCTTCGGAAAAGTCTGACGTGAAATGCACCCCTTGGGTGTTCGAAGCATGACCAAACACGCCAAAGATATGGACGGAATTTCTGGAGTCCATAACTAAACACAAAGCGTTAAAATTAGAGGGCCAATAAGATGATTCGAGTCAAATTGGAAGATGCTTGACACTTATTGAGTACCTCTGGAAATAGGCGAGCGCTAAGTGTAGCTGATAAGTCCAGACCAGCCTGTGGGAACTGTAATACACATCCCGGCCCCTAATAACAATCCCATAAATTTAGGACATCAAATCAATAACCTCGTATAACATAACAACTGCCATTGCTGACAGGTCTAGTGTACATCTATTCAAGCCATCATCTATTACCCGCACCCCCCAATTTGGGGTTTTAGTGAGAACTCTGCTGCAAGAAATCATCAAGTTCAACTTCTCGATGTTTCACATGTTCGTATGCAGTGCTTCTGTCGACAACGGGAATGCCTAGTTTAAAGGTATTCCCGCCCATCCTCCACGGTCCGATCCCGGCGCCTTCCATTACCATACGTAGCAGCCAATACTGGCTGTGCGTGTCCCATTCGTTTTGCCGCCACTCCCCTTTTCGCGTGACCCATGATTGTCGAACCATGAGCACAACAGACTCCAACACCAAACTAATGAAGATGATCAGGAGGCTTACTGATGCAATAATCATCACAGCAGCAAACTTAAAATTTTGATAGCGATTTGTCGTGGTGATCTTTTGGTTTTTGCAAGCATTTTCCGAGGCGTCCTTGAGTGGGCCGCTGGGGAGATCGGAGAGGGCCTTGTAGACGAGGAAGCGTCCGTACATGTGTGGACTGCTGAGGTCTATCCTGCCGAGGAATCTGATTATGTGGCCTTGAAGCATGGCAAGACTCGTCTCAAACCACAGCTTTGCTTCCACTTGCCACTGGTTGCTGGGAAGTGCGGTGGAAAGGGTATCGCCAGAAGTGAGATCTCTGGCCTGGAGACCTGTGCCCCAATATGGGTTAGACCCGTTTCACAAGGGGAACAAAAAGCACTGCGCTCTTTTGACTTACCTGCTACTCCCAACGCTCCTATCCCGTAATTTGAAGCGCCGGTGAGAGCTGCCAATAGCGTGGTGCGGTTAATTGCCACTAGCTGGTGCTCATTCAGCTCCAGGTATTGTGACTGGAACCACGCGGCCGCAGGATGTGTGACATTGGTGCACTTTCCATTCACCGGATTGCAAAATTGTATCTGGTCAAGACAGCCGATGACGTTGAGGTAATTGCTTCCGAGGTAGAGCGTCCACTTTCCTGGGAGCGTCCTCGAGCCGTTGGCAAGAAACAAGGGATCATAAACCGGCTCGGGGTACCTGACGGACTCCTGGCTGACAAAACAAAGCGAGAGATCGGCATCGTCGCGGTCGAAGGGCTCAGCGGCCCACGACTCATATTTTAATATTCCAGAATACCAATTGCATCTGCAAGGTCAGCGATAAGGACCCCGCCTGGAGAGGAGCTGGAGGAGACAAGTGGTGCCGGCTTTAGAACTTACCCAGCTGAGTAGCCATTTGAGGTGAGAGGCAGGGTACGCTTGTTGAGAGAGAAAACGTCGTCATAACTTGTGAGTCGACTGAGATTCGCTATGCCACCATTCTCAGTGACGGTAATGTCGACTAGATCGTCGACATTGACAGGCGCACAGGTGAGCAGTCGTCGTACTTCCATGCGGTTCTCTGCTAGCGCATTTAGACCCAGATGAAAGTGCGAGTTGAGCCTCCCCGTGTCCAAAACCAGTGCGATATTTTCCGATGATGTATCGTTGGACAGACATCGCCCTTCCCCGGCGAAGGGACACGGCACCATCCGCTTCGAGTAGGGAAGCTTCTTGATTGGGAATCTGGAGGTGGGGATCGAGGAAGGTGGCATGTCGGCGTAGAACCACTTGGCGTAAAGACGAGCGTCCATGGCATCTTGAGCCATAATTTTGGTCGCGTTAGGATTGAGGCCGATGGCGGTGGTGAGGGTGGTGGCATTGACGTCCCATGCACCGCATCCCGGAGCCTTGGCGAGGACCACGACGTCTGGTGTTTTCTGGGTCACGGCACTGGAAACAAATGTACCGGCCAGCGTGAAGGCGACCAGACAGGCCAGAGCAACAGTCATGACGGGGAACAGGCGCCTGCGGGCGTGCATGCCGGTGCCGCTCCATGCCATGGACATGAGCACGGCATCGATGATGGCAGAGCTCGAGGTGATGCTGTTTCGCAGCAGCGTTTGGATTTGCGCGTGGACCGGGTCGGTTCGCTTGTCGGGGTGGGCTCGTATCTGGTGGAGGATGTAGGTCATGATGTACCAGAATCTGGACCCGGCCAAGGAGACCAGCAGCGTCATGATGGAGATGAGGTAGCCTCCATGCGTGAGGGACAGTGTGAGGGTGAGCTGGCGAAGCCCATCATAGGAATAGTCCCTCCACAGTCCGACGTAGACTTCTTGTTCTGCCATGGTGGATGATGAGATGAGGGGCGGCTGCGGTCAGGGCTCGCCCGAGAGGAGAGGGTCGGCGAGCGCTCAGCGCGACATAAGAAATGTTGATCAAACTGGTAGAGTTTATCCGTCTGTCCGTTGTCGTGGTTTTCCTTTGTGCGGAGAGAGAGAAAAAGAGGCGCGCATGGCTCATGAGAAGCAGGGCGCATCATAAGAACACTAGCAGCCCTCTTGGGGACCCAAGGTGGCAGCCACACAAACAGACGTGTCTCGATCTCAGCTGCCGTGGTTGGCCAGCTGAAGCCCGGGTTGAGGTCTAGACCAGCCACTGTCGCTGTGCTGCGATGGTGATAGGACGCCACGAGCAAGCTTGCAACCGCCTAACTGGGAGTGACCGTAGTTAGGCTTTGGCGGGGTGGCATCAGCCAATCTCAGGATAAGCTTAACTATTTCGGGTCCACTTCAATCGGCAGTTTTTAAAATGCTTGCTGATGATGATGCAGCTGCTCCTTTGATGAAACGCCATGTTTTGGATCATCAGTTGGCCGCACCATGGCTTGTTCCTGGCTTGTCGCCAGAGACTAGCAGATCGCTTTGGCGGGCGTGATGATGTGCGTACGATGTGGCTGAACCCAGAGTTTCCATCAGGTACCAAGCGGGCTGATGCAGTGTTTTAACATGGCACAAGGGTCACGGTTGGCGCGTTTAGGTCCAACAAAAACGAGAATAAGGTCCAAAAGCGAAACCAGCTTCTTCCAACTTCATGTGAAACTCGTGGCACCGCTTCTCACTCAACACTGCATTAACGATCCATCCATGATGCGAAAATCCAGCTGCCAAGCGCAAGCCGTTGACTGTGGTGCGGGGCTGGGGTTGGTGCGTGCCTACGCTAGCTTCATGGCGGTTTTCAGCCCTACAGCTTCACCCTCTCAATCCTTCTGAATCCAAATTGCTACAGGGTAGCTGAGGCGATAATCACAAGCACCGGTTTGGGTGAAGGCGGCGCAGGCAGCAGCCAAGGCAGCACAGGCGCTATCAAATCCGTCAGCGTTTTATTGTGGCACAGCACTGTAACTAACTGATGCATCCGATTTGCTGTTTCTGGTCAGGACCTTAGGCCCAATGACTTGTACCAGCACCGCCCCAATCCTACGCGCACATCGCTGGCGAACTGTCTGTCCGCCTTAATTATGCTGCTGTGTATTTTATTCTCATTCGGGCTAATCCCAAGCCTCTGCTTATGCACAATTCTTTTTCTTCTTTTAATTCCGTCTTGGCAATGTTTTTCACGGGCGCTCTTCATGTTGCTTTAGCGGCATTGTCGCTATTAACCCCAGCCCTGTCCGCAGCGGCCGCCGAGTCAGAAGCGGACATTGTAAATGAGGAACTCCAGATTGAGATCATGGAGGAAATCCTCGGGCCCGCAATGCTCGCAACGCCTCACGACAACGCACAGTCTGAAGAGCCAGTCCTGGAAGCCCATCACAAGTTCTCACAGATGTTCAAGAGGACCGCTGGTGACGCTATTGAACAGCAATACCTTGATGCGATCGACAATTTTCTTTTCGAAAAAGTCCCTTTAGCCTCTACAAAGGCCGCGCTTGCTGAAGCCTTTAAATCTCTTGGCAATGACACAATCCGCGATGAATTTTCCGATTTTCTTGATGCCCCTCTCAATACCGAGGACGATGAAGTCGCTGCGCGCGCTTCTCTGTGTCGCATAATCGGGATAGACTCTACTATTCCCTATGATCCTAGACTAGAAGAAATCGGGGCTGATATGCAATTCATCTCGACGGAAATTCACGTATAAGAACCTCCCTAGTATCTACTCATGCTGAAGCTAACGGGTGTGTGTGCAACAGCGTCGCTGGAAGAACGACCCGAAACAGGTCAAGGCTTTGATCCTCAAGTTCTATGGCATCGCAATGGCGAAATCCGAAGCTGAGGCCTTCGCCGTAATGAAGGAGCTTACAGATATGATTTGGGAAGAAGAAGATTTGGTCATGAGGGTGGAGAAATATTTTGAGAGGGCCCACCCTGCTGAGAAAACGCCTTCGCATGAAGAGTTATAAATATCTCGTGTAAGGGAAAGAATAAGCATAAGAGCAACGTACACTTGTAGTAGAACCAGCTGGTGCGCTATCCATTGGCTTTCACGAGACGGGAAACGGAGATCGTGATAAAGGCTTGGTTCATATAGCCATATTTTGGCCATTTAATATTTCATTTTCCCATTTTCGCATCCCAGGTTTATGGCAGATTGGAGGGGTTTATGCCTTTGCCCCTTCGGGATCGTGTGCGACCACCTCAATCTCTACTCTCATGTCATCTTCACCCAGACGCGACACACCAACGCATGTCCAAAGTGGTTGGTGGTCAGGCATCCAACGCTTGAAGTTGCGCACCATGGCTTCCATCGCCTCGTTGTTGATGGGCACATGGTATGAGTTGACGCGGAAAACCTGCGACCATCCCTTTCCGCCAGCGTCTTTTAAACACCGCTCAACATTCTCAAACGCAAGATCAATTTGTGCATTGATCTCCTTCTCGAACTTGCCAGTCATAGGATCCCAGCCTCCTGTGCCATACAGCATTAGCATTGGTTAAACTGGTTTGATGCTCATCAAGCAGGACTTCCAACCTTGGCCTGCGCATTCGATACGATCACCAACACGCACCGCTTGGCTGTAGTGGAACTTTTCCTTGTTGACAACTCCAACGCGGTCGTAGGCATAATACTTTAAGTGGGACATTTTGGGATTTTATGGTGCCTTCGATGGAGACAAAAGAAGTCGATATTGCGTGTGGTATTACAAGTGGTATGTCGCAGATGAATGAATGAGAATGGAAAAGGGCAAGGAATTTGAGTCTCTGTTCGGGGATATCTACACATTTATATCAACGAAACCTCCTGATTTAGCTTTTGGTAGCGCGAAAGTGCGGAATCTAAATTCCTCCACCCCCACAATCGTATCACAACTTTGCGAAAAACATCATAGCGCAGGTAATGATTAATCTAAAAGTGGAGTAATGCTGTCATATTTATAATGCCATCGCGGCTGAACTGTGACTATGGTTTCGTGGTGTGGTGTTCTTTTCACAATTGCGCTGTGCATGCTTCAACAAACCTTCAAAATCGAGTCCCACCACCCATCAATTGCGTCTTGACTAAACTGGATTACGCCAGCATTCTGTCATGGGAAAAATAAATGACATTTTTTGAGATATGCAAAGGAACTTTTGCTCCGACTCTGAACTCCTCCATCCTCATCCATGTCTTGTCAGAAATTCCCTGGCGAGGAATGGTTGGAGATTAAGCTGTAACTGAACCAGGATCATGTATGCAGTTGGTTTTGTTCGAGAACTATAATTGGTTAATTAACACAAAGTCGAATGACGTACGTCAAGGTTGCATTAACGCATCTTAGTGAGGTGTTGGGCTTGGCTGCCATCCACAGAACGTGATGCTATTTGTGTTCTACGTTGGCGAACCACAGGAAAGCAGGGAAACCCAAGTTTGTGACATCAATCTGACCACAAATTGGTTGCCTTGCAAATCAAATGCGAGGGATTCTGACAGGGGGCTCGGATGGCAGGCCTCAAGTCTGCAGGTCGTCAAAAAGAGTCCGCAACACCCCCTCGTGATGCATACAGTCCCCCCCGACAGGATTTCTCGGCATCTTGTCATTGGCGGACGTGGTTGAAATGCGATGAGGGAATTGAGTGCACGAAGCTTACGAGACCAATACGACTGCGATGCTGCCTGACTTTGCACTTTTTGTTGGTGCAGCCAACCGCTGATTCGGAGCTGTTGGTCGTGACCCAAATTCCCTGATAGGCCAGACGCCAACATGCAAGGATTTCCGGTGTGGTACAGACAACCGTCTACGGGCCGCTCACCGCCATCTTGTGCATGAGCTCAATTCCGATTAGACTGGTTACACAGAGTTGTGTACTCCGTACAATTCACGCTGTGATTTTATCCCCGGGCGGCTCTGGGCATCCATCGTGAATCCACCAAGTAGCGTTTGAGCCGCATTAGCAATTATAAATTTGTGATCTTGCCTCTCAATTCTAGTATCAATTGTGTTTCTCAACTTATACTTGGTTGTAAAACTTTAAAGAGCCAGCGTTCGATTCATGTTTAAATATCTGGTAGCCAGCTAAAGATCCACGTTGCCAACCCTTTTGGACCAGGAATAATCGGAAATTTCTAAAAAAAATTAGGTAAAGACGTATTGGCTTTCTACTCAGATCAAAGTTTGTTAGTGTTCTGCTTTTTAGCTTCAATATCTCCGACATGAGCAAAAGAAACAAGAGAAGAAACCAAAAGAAAAAGTTGGCGAGACTTCAACGCACCTCTCTTCAATTAAATGACAATCAAGAAAATTCTCCAATGAACGCAGGAGATAATAATCATCGTCAACTTAGATCAAATTTTAATGTTCCTTACATCGAGATAGGTCGCCGTGTGGAAAGAGCGGAGGAACAGCTTGTCGAATTCTTCATGGAAGATCCTCCTGTGACATATCAACCGATGCCTTCGATAGAATGCGTCGCCGCATTTTGCACTCATAAAGAGCTCCAGGACATAAAGCTTGGCAATTTCAGCGGCGCATCTGACAATGTTGCTCTTGTTGATGATTGGACAGGCCGCACTTCATCGCCAAATAGGCAATGCAATTATTCCGGCCCGCTAACTGAACAAGGCCTCTATCTGACTCTTAAAAAGGTGACATTCCCCTAGAAATATTCCACCATGAATCCACTCGAGGCTACTGTGAGTAACATGAAAGGACCAGGCTCTTTTCCTGGACGGCGATATCTCAGCTACAAAAAATAAGACGACGAGTTGCTCCGGTCGCCTAGTAATGTGAGAAGCAATCTATCATTGAGAAATATCTCCAAGACTGACTGTCGGAGATTTATAACGAATCTTAACCCTCGGTCCATGGCAGCTCTCATAGCTACAGCTACAGAAGATCAAGCGAGCGGGCTTCGAAGAAGCTTCTACACATACTTGACCTGCAAAAGCTTCATCTGGGAGATACCACCTGTAGGTTGTGCTTGAATTTCTAGAGTAACTGAATCTGATCTTTGTCAATAGCCTAATATGTTTTCTTGTTTCCAACTAGGATTCGATCTTCCTTATTATGCTTGGAGAACCAGGCCGCCTCATAGAAAACCAAAAGACTTTCGACAGAAAAGACAGGGTCAAGCCCTAAGAGAAATTATACATATTGACTTTTTCTCCAGACAGCCGAAGCTGTGTCCGCCCGTGGAAGCTGACTACCTCTGCGCAGCACATATGACTCTTCTGATTACTGGAACCAATAGGTCATGGGATGCCTATTTCTTTAGTGATAATTATTTTGAACATGAAAATGAGAAGGAAAGTGCCGATTGGCATCAGAAACAGCGACAAAGTGTCCCCAGTTCACTACATTTAGATCCTCTCACGAATGGGCGAACTGTCATCCCTATTTCTGAACTCAGTCATCATGATTACCTGTTACTGGTCTCTGAAGCACGTCTTAAACAAGTCACAAACGAATGGCATAATTCTGTTACAAAGATGCGAGCCGGGATTGAACTCTTCGTAGGTCAAAATCGATACCCACAAGTATCTGCTTGATCTGCTTTCTTGCCATTAGCAAATCGAAAATTCAATCATAAATGCTAACCAGGGGGCTTTCAGGTAGAAACATGCCCTTTCACAAATAAGGCCCAAAGACGTCCTACAACAACTCAAGAAACCCGTACCGTGTGGGAGTCTCGCGATCTTATTACTCAAGCGAAACAAGTCTTGAGAAAAATGGCCGAGCCATTAAAAACAACAGTGGATCAATCAAAATGTTGGAATGTTGGCCACTTATCAAATAGGGTTACTGTCCATGCTTCTCAATGTATCTCAGAAATAAGGGAGCATTTCAAAAATCTGGACCGATGTTTGGATGATCTCAGATTTCTCGAACACATATGTGAAAATTACAGAGATAACGTATGCCTACATTTTACCATTATATCTCTGATTATTCATATATTTTGCAGTTGGTATCTGTATTAGAGCAAGAAGAGAGAGTATACAATAAAGACAACCGCAGTAAAGCAGTATACTCTCAACTCGCCGCTTTTGTTACGCTATTGGTAAGTTATACTGTCGCAAGGCAATCAATTTAATATTCGTTCTTATTAACCTTTCGATTAGATGGTGTCTCCACTGGCAGTTACAGCAAGTATGCTGTCTATGCAATCTGGAGCTATTCCGCCACCATTTGGGGCTAACGCTACATCCTTTATTTTCTTGGTCATCATTCTTACGGTGCTTTTCTGGCTGCCAATCGCAATCATGATCAGATGGGATCAAATAAAACATAAATTTATTGCTTTCCTCCAAAGAGAATCAGGGCGAGACATTGAGGCGTGAGGATCTCCATGGGTAAATATTCGATCAATATGCGTCATCTAGTTGGTCGACTTTTGGCCCCAGAGGTTATAAGTACAGGCAGATAAGACCTCTGGAATCCTGCAATCCCCAGTGATAATATATTGATTAAGATTATGAACCATATTGTTCCTTGGCAGCCATCATTGTAATATATCCCCCAAGCTGACAACAATAAAGGTCGTTGGTATACACTTCTTAATCAATTTCCCTTTGAAACGAGACTAGCCGTAACTTAAAGATGGCAGTCGAGGATCCCCCTACAATCCCATAAAAACACATCTCTCATTTATTTTATTTATATATTTCCCCGGTTTATCTTCCTTTTCCTTTTCATTCTCACACATACACACACATTTTTTTTGTTTTTCCCTCTGTATTTGCAGCTATCAAACGAGTACAATGGCTTTTGCCACGGTACAAACCTTTTATGTTACTGAGTAACGGTTGGGCCAACAGTCCCTCCAAAAATCCTCTTAACTTGACAACGCCCGCATCGAGGGATTGAACAAGCAGAACAATAACTATCAGCTACTTGCATGCCTCCCATTCTACAGTTGCAGCAAGTCCATATGAGTGTCACCGCCTTGTTTGTCTTGCTGTTCTACAATGGAATCAATTTGTTATCCGACTAAGCAAGTCATTCAACGGTATTGTAGCCAAACTTACATGGCCAGATGCAGGTGGATGTGTAGCATCGCATTCCAATGTTATCGAACGACAGCCTGCGTCTTCCTGTTAGAGATCATGCCTTTACCCATTCACCACCGACATGCTGCTGCATCTATCCAATGCTATCCTTGGAGGAGATGGATAAAAACAAACTGAAGTAAGGCGACGGTTAGCCTGAGTCTACTTTTATCTTGAGATAAATAAGGACTTTACCCATATTGTTGACGCTGACCAACTGGCTCTATAGATTTCCACGCCATGACAGACTTTTGAGTCCTTCCCGACTCTATTTAGGCAGAAGATGGGTGTGATATTGCTTCAGAAAATCTTTGGCATTTCCGTTGTCGAGAATGTTGTTGCCTTAGAAACGAGCAAATCTCAAGGATAAGCTAGCCGAAGAGCTCTTGAGGATGTACTTGATGTTTGATGAGTGAAAGAAAGAGCAGACTCGAGGTTGGTGGGCAATGATATCAGTTGTATTGACACCTTAAATATTTTTTAGGGATGCATCCGGTTGTAAATTTGTCAAGGTGAAACGAAACCCAGCTGTCGCCAAATGTCATGGTCATGCTTTTTTAGTCCAATATCATCTAGTAATAAGCAATACAAAAGCTGAATCACCAGACACAAACTCGGTTAGATATTTGAGTAACATCGCGCGAGTTCTTTTTTTTTTTGCTTTTCTTGTCAGATATGCCATTTAACCCACCCGCATAACACATGATGCGATCTTCGTCCGGTGTCAACCCCGGCGTAAGATTCGGCCGGCAGTGTTGCATTCGGCAGTTAATGCAGTTTCCGCCACCCGTTTCAAATTTAGGTAGCGCCGACCAATTATCTCGACTCACAAAGGTCATCTCAAGGTATTTGACAGGCTCTTCTGTTGGGTGATACGGATAATGAATACAGCCGGCACCAAGAAATTTCACAACAACTATTCTAATCCTGAAGTCAACGGAATTGCTCGGGCGCTTTACTTACCTTGAATCTGTGGTCAAGAAGGTCGCATTATGGGATCATGCAGAGAAAGAAACCCCTTGTCTGGTGTGCAGGCATTGAAGAAGACTTTCAATGTGATAGCTGATTTGTCATGCGCAGATGGATGCAGCACTCTCTCGGGGAACTGCAAGCACGCGACAGTCTAACCAAACGCTCAAACATTTCATACATTCACCCCGTGGTATTGTATTTCGCGTCGCGGTGCATGGCGGAAATGACGATTTACAATCATGTAAAGGAGTATGACTTGTATTCTGATTTAGGTCTGATGCATGCATTCCACAACCTCATCCGAAAAGGGTACGTTGATGTCAATTGTTACAAGTCAGGGGATTGGCGCAAAGCACAAGCAACAAAACAAAGGAAAGGACAGGGCTGTGTTAGGATTTTAAATTACACAAAAAAATAATTTTCAGCACTGCGATTTTATCCTGACTTTCTCACCGAGAAATTAGCGAAATATCCTCTCATGCTGGGGCCGATCGGCCATAAGCAGGGAAAGTGGCCTGGTTTGCTCTCAGTCCACCCCTGAACAAAAAAGAAATTGTTCGACAACTTCAACAGCCACATCGACGTAGCGCGGATGGAATCCTTAATTTAATGTTCATTACGATAGCTCATATCATACGATCCGCTACAATAACGTCTTCCACAACAAAATGTTCGGTGTGGTAGGGCTGACATCCCATTTTACAGGTCATGGAGAAGATCCTTGCCTCGTCAGGGGTCGCTACGGTGCTTTGCGGGGGAGTTTAAAGCATATCATCCAAAACGGGTCACCATTTCGCAGTACACATTTGTGCTGAACCTGGTTTCGAGGGGCTGCCGAGCTTTTCCACGGACCTAGTCCTTGTCGCGCGCCGTTGGGGCCCACCATATGATGATTTTTTCGGTTTTACGAGGACATGATGACCAGGCCTGTTGATCGAGATACGACAAAACGTGGGGGTTTGGTCTAGGCCCAAGCCTTTCCTGAGGAGGAGGGCGGGATATCCAATGGGTGCACATGACCTAAGCGCGGTCGCTAAATTAGGGCCTCGCGTATTCGATTTGAAGAGCAAGCATTCCTTATCACTTTACCGGATATTATTCAAAGTTATGCCATTTGTGCTCACGATGCCTTAAACTTATGCAAAAGGGGTATGCTACTCAGCCTTATGA
This sequence comes from Calonectria pseudoturangicola, assembly GCA_013403825.1. NCBI lineage: Eukaryota > Fungi > Ascomycota > Sordariomycetes > Hypocreales > Nectriaceae > Calonectria > Calonectria pseudoturangicola. The sequence continues at coordinate 815,642 of VTGA01000004.1, read as the reverse complement.
AATCGATCGATTCATGAATCTATCAGGGACCTCTGCTATAATAGGATGTCCATATGAATACCCAGTTGAGGAGTAGTTTAGAATAAGAGGGCAGGGGTTATTCCGAAAACGGATATTCATACAGATTGGATGAATATCTAATTTAGGATAGTACGGATTATTGGGCCGAAGGAAAGATACTATCCCTAAAACGGATATTCATACAGACTGGATGAATATCTAATTTAGGATGGTACAGATTATTGAACCAAAAGAAAGATACTATCCCTAAAATGGATAGTTATATAGACTAGATGAATATCTAATTTGGAATAGTATGGATTATTAAACCGAAAGAAAGATACTATCCCTGAAACGGATATTCATCCAGTTTGTATGAATCTCAGTTTTAAGACGAGTGTCTTTCCTTTACACCAATACTCTTAGGTTATTTCCGAAGCAAGGGCAGTTGCGAGTGGTTGAGTCAGCAAAACCCAATTCGAAGGATAACTTCGAAGGATAATTCAGAATGTACAGAGATAAACCGATCGGTTGCTGTATCCAAGTCAACACCAAATACTTATTATAGCAGAAAGCAGCAGGACGGGAAAGAAATAACATGCAGTGACTTTTGCAAGGGCAGACCCTCATATACATCACGACCTAAAAGCGCGAAAGTACATAAAGTTGAATGAGATGGTGGTGAATGAACGAGTGGATCGATAAAGTCCGAAAGAACCAGTAGGCTATAATTGCTGTCCAGATGGTGGAAATATGAACGGGGTCTTTAAGCTTAGCATGATCATTAAATACAGTCAACATCACACATTCCTTAGTTCTACTAAACTATTATATTTCTAAATAATGATTCTTATTTTTTATTTTAATTCATTTTTAAATCTCAGACTTTATTTTTAACTAATTCTTCTTTTTTCTTTTTTTTTGGCTCAATAGATCGCATACTTGAGCGGAATTGGCCCTCCTACCAGACAAGCCCCAAACAAGTCCATGGTCTCCCACATCTCAACCTCAATCATTCTCACGTCCAACATGTGGCAGTTCAGGCTCCCCCACAAAGGTTACCGGGACAACCCTATTCCCCTCAAGCTTCACCCATAATTCCTTTGCATTCATCTCCAACTCATTCACGGGCCGGAGCCCACCACCCACCAAATCACGAGTTTCATTTCCAAGGGCGACCAGATTAGCCAAAGATGAATTCTTCAGGCCACGTACTACAGCCTGTTCGCTTTTATTTAACTCTGTCCCGTTGCTTGTAAAACTTTGGTCAAGCATAGTAAGGCCTAGAAGGACAGCTACAAGCAACAACTCGGCCACAAGTAACGAAATCCACCCCCAGGTAATGTGAACATAGGATTCAGTTTTCCAGGCATTACCGCTGATATTAAATGAATTCTGGGTAAAATGCTGATCACCATGGCGTAGTCTGTTTGCATTAAGCACATATTAGTTTTGGAGTTCCAATTATGCATAAGACAACGGCGCTTCGATGAAGACTTTGGTGGGGCAGTCTTGACTTACACAGATGAGAGAGACGTGGCAACATTCATGTAAATGTTTCTCACGCTCACATCCCGCCTCTCGAGATCCAACAAGTTTGACGGTGAGTAGAGAAGAGAGAGCAGGGTCTGAACGAAACCCTTGTCATGTGAAAACCACTTCAGATTCGGAAAAAGGCGAGGGTGATACTTCACCACTGCGAAACCTCCAAGGTAACTTTGTATCGCAGTAGCTATTGCCTCCATGCATAAATAATCGGCACTGAATGCTTTGTCTTTAGTCGATGGCGTTGATCCGCCAGAGCCTTTTGTCGAGCCCTCAAGATAAAGTTTCTCGCCCCATCGGGATCGGTTCTCTACACATTCTCGGATTGAAGTACGGGCCCCAGACGAGCAATTTACGTCCAAAAACATGTCACGCTTCTGTCCAATTGCTTTCGAGCGCGACTCCACTACACGAGTATCCTCCACACCCATGTGTACTTTCGTATCAAAAGATTGCACGCAGAGGTGCAACAAGATTTCCAGGGCCTCATGACGAAACCCATGCACATTGTCCAATATTGTTTTCATGTTGACTTGGTAGTTCTTTTCCACTTCAGGGTTTATCTTTGGGGTGGTGTATATTATAACAAGTGATGCAATGCGTGTTTGGAGTGCATCCTTCTCATTCTCGAAACCAAAGGTAGAATTACCATGCAGCATATCCGTTAGCACAGCCAGTGCGTTTTGATGAATCAGCACATAGTCACCCGGAAGAGAAGCTTTCCATGTCTTCTCACCGGGGATGATATATGAAGTTTTGGGGTTTTCGAAAATGGGCATTCCGGTAGCATTCAGCGTGTCGAGTTCTTCAACATGCAACCGAGACGTTATATTGGCCACTTTCATGCAAACGCCCAAGGACTGATATCTATCAAAGGTACAATTTCCGGTTGGGCAGGAAGCCCCGCTAGGCGCAATTGGTTTTAAAAAGAAGCTCGTGTCCATTGCAGTAGCCAGTGTTAGCGCCTTCGTTGCCGCGTTGCCAATACGATCAGTCGAATTAATGGTTCGGATAGCCCAAGTTGTAGCTTCTCTAGACCCAGTCACATCCCGTGCCGGATATTTAATTGCAAGTTGTGTAATTGGAGATGTAAGACTCCCTAGTATCATAAGAACTGCCCCAATCGCAATAAAATGTCTGTGGCGGACTTTCCACAGCAGTATTAAGGAGCCCCACGGGCCGGTACTGGCTTGATTGAAGACTTGAAAGTCATATAATTGCCTCTCTGTGAGGAACCAGCTCCATTTTGCCTGACTAATTGCTGCAGAAACCGGTAGCATAAGCGCCGCTTGCGCTAATGTAGTAAAGAACACAAGGAATGTGTTTAATGTGATGCTCAGAGGCCAGTTAGGCAGACTTCGCTGGTCGAAACTGGAGAGTACAACAATTATTGCTAATTCACACAATCAGAACTTGCAGGTCACGATAATGCTCGAAATAATTGTAGCTTGCATACCTAATAGACACGCGAAGCTAAATACCACAGCCGCAATCTCGAGAACCCACAGCTTCCAAAGCGGCGTACCCTCTGAGAGGCCACACTTCTCATTTGAATGGCTGTCTTGTAAGTATGGAGAGGTTTGGTGTTTGACATTTTTGGCTTCTGGTGAGCCCAATGCAGGCACAAAAAGGCCCGAGGACTGTGGGGAGTCATTTCTAACAGGTTCGTTTGAATGCAGGATAGATTCAACCGTTGGCACTGAATCGCTCACTCTACTTTCTTGATCGTCATGGCTTCTCTCGTGTAGTGCGCCAAGGTCCTGAGTTGCAGTCGATGGCAAAGCTGATTCGCTTGGAGTATCAATCATGTTATCGAACCCGAAAGATATGTGGTAGATGGTTATAATTTAATGAAAGGAAACCCAGGCATCAACATCCGGGGGGAAGAGAATATATGTGTCGTCCGTGGCTCATCATAGAATAGGCTGGCTCACAGCTGAGAAGGTAGCCGACAGCAAATGCGACCCCTGCCAGGGCGCATTCAGTCCGTGTGCCAAGGCTGTATCACACACAAATGTTAACCCTTTCGGGGATGGTGATCAACCTAGATCTGCTGTCTCGGATTGCGTGATTCTGCTTCTCTTTCCTTCTTGCACTGGCATACGAGCTTCTTCGTCTCCAAAAGATAAAGCCCTGCGATCGCTTGTCGGGGGGCAGTCGCAAGCGAAAAGCTAGTCTTTTCGGAAGGCCTATGAAGCTCTTTCTATGATTCAAATCGAATCTTTTTCTTATATGTAAGCTTAAGTCACAGCCCGTTTTTGATGCGGAACTGCTTTAGTCGGTCGGCTAGTCTATATGCATTGTGGCGTGCTGCGGCTGGGTATGGATGGGCGCCTCTGCTTTAGGGCGTCGGGACCTGTCTTAATGAAGGCAAAGCCATTCGCCTACTCTCTCAAGAGGATGGCAGATCACTCAGTTTGGTCTCGGCCCTTTTCTATATCTGGATCAGTGGCTTACTAAAAAACAAGAGTTTCTATTCCTATCGAAAAGGAAAGCGGCAAAGGATATCAACCATTTTAGCTCAGGTGAGCCCTTCGAAAAGCCGATATATCCATCTGATGGCTGGACTAAGTACCAAAAACACAGTATGGTGAGCTTCCCACCAATACCTTTCACCGCGGAGTATTTTTGTCCAAAATCTAGCGCGACTCTTGGCTTCATAACCTTGCTGATTGGGGGCTGATGGCGGCACGTAGCGTGTCGATGATCAGTGGATACACATGCAGCTAGCCAGCCGCGACATCGCCTTGAAAGCCAGGGCTGATTGCTCAGGTCGCAGTTATTCAGGCTTCAGAAAGAGTCTTGGAGTTATTAAAGTCGGCTGGAACGTGACTGGTTCACATTCAACCTCTTCTCATCCAAGGCCCGAGGCGGATGACATCAAGCATAACCTATGTCCGCTAACCTCGAAAAACCTGTCACCCGATATTGATAATGTAACTCATTCGAGTGTGTTGCGACAATGCATCACAAGATGTGCAAGTGGAACACCCCTGTTCTTTGTCTCACTTTGACCGTCCCGTTTTTGCGCATTGGCGGGACACTATCACGATAAGAGATAAGAACGATAGCTGTGGCTGTGGCTATGTTTATTGTTATCGTTATGGCTCTACCTAAATGGATAAAAACAGCACTGATATCTACTGCGGCTGAGGCAAGTGCGCCACAGCCCAAGACGCTACCAGGACGCACAGTCCGGCAAATAATCAGGCTACGATCAAGGAGATGTAACTATTTAGATGAACTTGAATTTGTAGCTTATATGGAGGCTAAGCCTAGGGAAAGAAATTAGCCTCCTAAAAATATCCATTTACCAACTTGTCAAAGCTATTGTACCATTTGGCTGCTGTTATCAACAAGAAAATCATCCATTGTTACTTTTTGGACGCTTGAGAAACATGACATATTTTAACACCATCGATACTTTGAATGTTTCGTTTCCCTAGAATTATTACAAATTATAGAAAAATAAACTTACGTGTTGTTTACATGATTAGTTATTTTCCTTCCGATCCTCTCGCTCAGATCGAATTTATGAGACTAATGTGTAGGGTAGCCCTGAAGTCGGACGAGTTGAATTGTTCGTCCCTGCATCTCTCAATTCACACGTATAATAAACTGCTAGCGAATGATAGAATCCATCTATGAGGTTTATGGCATAATATATAAATTGCATCATCAGACGCCCACATAAATCTTAGTACCGCAGAAGGACATCGGAGTAAACCCACAAGAACGGCGATGTACCAACCTGTTTCTCGTCCATTGGCATACAACCAAGTTCCCCAATAAGTGGATTCCTAATGCCCTTTTCCTCTGGGCTCAAGTATTACATGATATCTGATCACGCCTAGAATACCGGATGATAAAAAATTGGGTAGCATGAAACTAAGTCGGAATGCCAATCGTATCGCTACCCAGCTTGTCCGTACTCAGGTAGTAAAGTGCTTACAAAGAGTTTCGACATTGGAGACTCTAGAACCAATCGGAATTCAAATTCATTATAGTGGCGGATCTATGTTTAGATATATGATGTCACTAAAGATTTAGCGAGTTATAGATAGCACCATCGAGGCGAGGCCATCGCTTTTGATGAGAACGCAGCGCTGTCTACCCATACTACTTACCTGGGGAGGCAGAGTTCAAAGCTGTCAGCTTGGGTCTACCAAGCCCACTGAAATTTGCATTGCCAGGAACCTCGTAACTTTGGAAGCACAAGTATGAGAATTCGGTGCCTCCAATGAGTGCTTTATATCCACTTGCCTCAGAAGATGAAAAGCGGCAGGCCGAGGCCGAAACTGGACGGAGAACAAGCATTTGGTCACAAATGCTTCGCAGATTAGGCAATGAGGTGAAACAATTGCAAAATATAACAAATATCACCATCCGACCAAGTTGACTTAAATGCTAAAGAGGAAGATCGCCTGCTAGAAACAGAATACTTGGATTGGGTCGAAGGTTGGATCAAATCATTCAGGTAGAGAGTATGATTCAATTTTCGGTCTAGCATCTTGTGGTGTGGAAGGCTATGCTCAGTATATTATTTGCGATTCAAAGCATGTGACGATATCTCTTTGGTCTTCTGCTCCAAATTTATTACCGTATGAAAATCTATATGAGCTCATCCGTGGCCTAAATGGTAACATTAATGGCACACGTGCAATGGCGCTAAGACACTTCAAGGCCGGAGTTGTAGAAGACCCTCGCCAACGCTGTTATCTTTCTTGTATACCAATAGAAAAAACAGGAAAATATGTTCAATGACGTCAAACCCAACTGAAATGATTTGGTCTGCGAATCAAATCAACCAAATTTTGGGGGTATGACATGGAGCGGGCCTCAAACCTGCAAATCCTCAGCAAATTCTGCACAATTCTCCCGTGTGACATTGATGAGCCACACAGAATATTTCTTCAAGAATTGTGATAGGACGCAGAGGTTGAAACTGGAAGAGGCAACCGTATGCACGAAATTCCTACGACCGGTGCAGCTGCATTGATGCCCAACATACACTTTTTTTCTTCACAACCAACAAGTAATTGTTGGCCATTGAACTGCTATGATTGGTCAGACGCCTGCATCAAAAGTCTTGCAGTGTGGTACACACGATATTTGAGAGGTTGATTGCAGCCGCTTCACGTACGTAAACGGTCAACTGCATTGAAAATGGTTACACAAGGCTGAGCAGTAAGCAATTTCAGCCTCAGTTATCCTTTCATTGGTTGTTGGCCTTGTCGTCCATATCTTCGAGGGACATGCGGTGCCACGTCAGCGCTTAGGCGACCAGTTTGTTCCTGTTCGCCATATTTAACAGAACACGTTTGTTTCCTCGACTGTTTTCTCAATTTGTTTTCTCGACTTGTTTCCTCCATGTCTTGTTTTATTGAGGCCGCATTAGGTAAACAACAATTCACGTGAGCCTTTGATGTATTCTTGTTTTTGCCCCCCATTGTTGCCAATTGGCTAAATGATATAGTAGTTTAAAGGCACATTATCAAGTTGCTGAAACTAAAACAACAAAAGCATTTTAGACACATAAACAAGTGTGATTTATCGACTCATAGTTTCTAAACAGGCCTTGAAAATGAAGAAAAGAAATAGAACAAAAAGCAAAGTAAAAAAGATACTGCAGGTCAGAGATTCCGTTGGTCAACCGAGCAATGCAAAGAATGAAGCTCCTGAAATGGAGATTATCCAGTCTTTCCAGCCTACAACCATAAATGTCGATGAGCCTTATATCCAAATAGGTCTCAAGTTGGGGAAACCAGAAGTGGAATTGATTGAATTCTTCATGGAAGATTCCGCGAGCGCAAGTGCGGGGCGCCCAATGCCATCAACTCAGTGTGTCACGGCATTTTGCCCATACCAGACTCTCCAAGAAATACGAACTGGAAGCTTCAAAAGCAGTTTTGGGAATGTTGCACTGGTTGATGATTGGACAAACGATGGCCTTGGGCCAAATCTCGGACCACTCAAAGAACGAGACTTGTATCTCATTCTGTCCAAGAAGGTCAGGTGTATCGCCATATTGGCTTCATAGTTCACGGTTCTCTAAACAACTTCTCTAGATCCGGCTGAATCTCGCGTGTACTTCTACTCCAGTGGCAAACACACAATTATCAGAAAATGATACCTCAGAGCGGTTGTATCAGTCAAATCGCCTTCTTATGTGAGAGAATTTATTATGTGAAACAGCTTTACGATATTAACAACTATAGATTTATCACCAACCTTAATCCTTGGTCGATGGCAGCCCTGATCGCTACAGCGACCGCTAACCAAGCTAAGGGACTAAGAAGAGCTTTCTACAGACACCTAGCATTCAAGAGCTTCATTGGAGAAATTCCTCCCGTGAGTTTTTTATGATTAATCTAGTCTATTTATGAAAATACTAATGTTTAACCAGCCTAAGATGTTCTCCTTATTCCAATTTGGATTCGACCTCCCACATTATGCTATGAGAACAAGGCCTCGCCATAACCAACCAACGGACCACCGAGAGAATATGAAAGGGCTGGCGTTGAGAGAGATTATTGACCTCAGGTTTCTTTCTAGATCAGTCGAAACATCTTCTCTGACAGAGATAGATTGCTTGTGCCAGGTGCAGATAAGCCTTCTCATTACTGGAACAAGTGACTCGAAATGGAACGCCTATCTTTTTGTTGATACTTATTTTGAACCCGAGGATGAACGAGAAAGTCCAGACCGGTATCACAAAGAAAGAGAAGGTGTTCAAGGCACCTTATATCTCGATGCTTTAGCTAGTGGACAAAGTAGTATGCCTATTACGACATTAAACCCGCAAGACTACTTTTTGGCCGTCTTAGAACCACGATTACGTCAATTTTCAGATGAATGGCTCAACTTGGTCACGAAAATGCGATTCAAAATTGAGGCTTATGTACGTCCAAAACGAAAAAAAGCTTTTTATATTTTCTCATCAGTCCATACCATGACGTCTAATTTGGGGTGTATGTAACGTATCCTAACAAGAACCGTTTTAGATAGAAACCTGCCCACTTGCTAACGATGTGTCTTCAAAATACACCAAATCGGAACGTTCATCGAGGATTTGGCAATGTCGGGACTTAATTATTCGGGCTAATATATTGCTCGAAAAATTAGCAGAAACTATAAAAGCGACCATTGATCAGTGGAAGCGATGTAACATGCAAAACGTTTGCAACAAGGCGACAGGTCGCGGGAAGAGGCATATTCCTGAAATAAGAGAGCACTTTAAAAGTCTAGAGCGCCATTGGGACGAGATAAAGGTTCTCAAACAAATGTGCGAGAACTACAAGGATAATGTAAGTACAAAAGCCCCCTTACAATAGTTTTCGGGAGTTTACACATTGAGTAGCTAGACTCATTATTGGAGCAAGAAGCCACGATGCGTAACAAAGATGATAGCGAAAAAACCGCCTTTGCACAATTAATGGGTATTGTGATGATGGGAGTGAGTAATTTGTTACCAACCCTTTTATACTCTCACATTGACACCTAACATAGCTCGTCTCGCCACTGGCAGTTACTGCAGGTATACTGTCCATGGAGCCCAGTGCTATTCCACGTCCCTTCAATGCTAGTAGTACCTCTTTTTTTCTGTTGTTTCTTGTCTTAGCCTTGTTGTTCTGGTTCATTGTTGGGCTTATGATGAAGTGGGGTCAGATTATACGATATGTACTTCACCGTTTGAAAAAAGAACCTGGCCAAGATCTAGAGGATCAGCACAGGTGAGAGGGGGCATGCAGTGAAGAATTGTAACAAATGTTCGCAGCGATTATGTAGAAAAAGTGAAGAAGGAAGTTCAAAGTAACAAGGAATGGATGGGGAAATTCGACGTTGGAACAATATTACTCTGCGAGATAAAATTAGCTTCATTACACGTCATTTAAATACATGTCAGTGTCCACAAACTGCTTGCTCAACCCCACACACTGTAACACCCCGCTGCCATTTGCCCAAGTTTATTCCAGGGTAGTTGAGCTTCCGCTCCTCTGCGTTAGTCTATTCTATTGTCGTCCCTTATTTTATCTATTCCTTTTCTTATCCATTCGGCTCATAGTTAGCCTCCTCCTGCGGCTTGCGATTATGGGCTTTTTTCTGGTTGCCATAGTATGCCTTGGTTGTAAGTGTTTGCCACCCGCACTATCTCTGCAACGCATCCAGCTATTCTTCTAGATGCTTCCTCTCCTAACTTTACTAATGACTTGGCAAATCAACACTTCTTTAGTCGGGTTATTTTTCAAGATTAGCAGAGAGAATGATTGGATAATCGGAGAAGCTGTGGCCGTCAATGTGTTAATGCCAGGTTTCATGAAGCAAGAACCGTCTGATGTATAGTAGAATAGAATATAATGTGACCATGTATAAATAGGAGACTCAATAAATATAAGTTAGGTAGTATGAATACAAATTCGACTAGCGTATGCGTAATATTCCAATGGTTTCTCTAGATGGACTATGCCAAAATAAGTCGTTCACACCTATAAGTGCGCATTCTCTTAGAGGTAAATCTTTTCAACAAGACAATAACTGCACCGAAGCTTACTGCAGCCTGGACAATAAACATTGTCCACCACATGCAGTCCACCTGCCTTGCAGCTACAGCATGTCCACAAAAATACGGGGCCCCTTTTCTTCTTTGGCTAAGGTACAATTAGTAAAAGGATGAATTGGAACACCTGTATAAAGTCATCTGGCACTTACATGCTGGTAGATGGGGGTTTTCACATCAGACATATTGTCATCGTTGCAGATAGCAGGGTCCAATGTCAGCGTGACCAGACTATCTGAATGTTTGGTTTGTTAGAATGATTCTCTCGAGGTTTTGATCAATTATTCGACAGATCCTATCAAAAAATGAATCATAATAATAGAGTGGAAACACACTAAGTGCATATTTTGGTTAGTTTGGACAGGCCTTTTGCAGAATCACCTGTAGAGTTCTCACCCATCTTGCTGGAGCCATTGAACTGGTACACATGCCACCCTCAAGTCCATCATGGAGGTATCGTGCTCAAAGGACTCAATTGGGGTAGTGGAGGACATAATAGTACTGAAACTTTGCCCGTATAACTATTAAGGTGTCAAGGTAACAAGTAGCGTGATGCTCTTGATGATAACAAAAGACTATGTGAAGCGATTAAAAGAGAAGTGACGATAAGGTTGAGGGGTGTCTAGCTGGCAGCCTAAAAACTGTACAGTACGATGATGAGGGCCTAATGTCCAGAATGACCGAGCTTTAATAGGTTTTTCTCGCATCGTGATTCCAGTAAGTGGATGCAGTGCTCAGCTCAGCTATAGTCAAAAAGAAAAAATCTTTTCGCCGAACGTGCCGATAAACTAACTAACAGCCACAAGAAAGGTAATGAATATTTCGACCTATAGAATGGCCCTGAAACTGAGACCCATCTATTGTGATAAGTCATGTGTCACTTTTCTTCTTAGTGTTCTTTTCTGTTTCCTTCTTTCCCCAATTGGCCGCTAAAGATGTCCGTGGGACGTGTTCGTCCGCTGAAGTTAGGTACGAGACCTGTCATGTCTCATCTCTCTTTGGCCCTTGCACGTATTCGGCCAGCGGCAGCGGGGTAATATCGACCTATGGGTTTGAGAGAATATTATGGATCATATCCGGAAATACAGGACTTGCCGCATCACCAGTCTCCAGACAGGATCCCAACCACAAATGGCTTATAGCTAGGTCTGGCTATTACGTGGCGATTTCTGACACCATGGAGCCTATCCATTTTGGGTGTATCATACAGTTGCATCGGGGAGACTCATGCAGCCGCGGCTCATTGAAGGTAAGAAGAGTCTCGACCAGGGCCCTAATGCATACAATTAGTGGGGTCAGCAGCCATAATTTTCCTTCCTTGTTCACAGCGGTGGGATCACTATTTTTTCTCCTCTCGTTTTGGATTCATACAGCGTCAAGGAGCGATCCCGCAAGGATTGCTGGGAGAGAGGGGCCAAACAAAATTGGTTTAAAACGGGGCCAAACTGGTGCGGCTCTACAGTACGTGGGGTACAACGTGACCGGAGAGGCCCTCCTTTCCTCTTCCCCCCTGGCTGACATGCATGCGTGTCTGGGGGTGTACACAGATGCGATTGTCTTTCATTAGTTCCGGAGCAGAAGCAGGCGGAGGGAACAGGTGAGGACGGCAACGGATCTACTCCACAACTGCGAAAAGATAGAAGCCCAATCCCTGGATGGTAGATCGACATTGTCAGGGCATGTGCCCTCCCGCGTTGGCGTTACTCTGGGCTGGATGTGGTTGACTGACAGTGGTTGTGTGAGCGGGCGAGAGAACTAACACCCGGCACATTCACCGACCCCGCTCGGTGTAGACAAGCAACCTGCATAAACCCTTGTGAGGGCTTGGCAACGCGGAGATATGCTGTAGTATGCAATTTTTGGCCCACTGTTGCATTAGCTCTGTCCAATCATGTCTTCCTTATCTGGTTATGATGGTGAATGTGGATGCATTGCATAAGTAATGCAATGGTGAGCCACCAGTGAGCAATCCTGAGAAAGGTCTGTCCAAAACGGGTAGGGGTGCCTGTGGCCTGTCAAACTAGGGTACATGGGTTGGGTTAATATTCCCCCGTCGCGATGTCTTCTTGCAGCCACTGCCCCTCCGAGCTGAAGCAAGTCTGATTGTCTCTCACTTATCACTCACGTTGTGTGGTGTGCCGACCGGCTGAAAGGTCTGAGTGGGTCTATAACGAGCGTCCAGACTCCAAACGCAGACCATGATCACACTCCGCTTCGGCATCCTGACCGTATCGTACCATACGCTAGGACCAGGAGAGTCACACACCCCAGACTCCTTCTCCCATGTCTTGAGGAGAATGTAACACCAGCAGCCGCTGAGGCAGCGACTGCACGATTCGGAGCGAGAGAGAAGAGATAAGTAGCCTAGGATGACCACCTGCGTATTGGGGTACTGAGTAAAACAGAGGATTTTCCGCTCTCGAATCTCGCTGCGACGAGATGGCCGTGACGGTGCTCAGGACATCAATGAACGGCGCCGACCAAAGGTGGAGTCGTTTGGATCTGGAGTGCGCTCGCCAATCTTGCCATCGAACGATTGACTTTGATCACCCATGGCCCCATATCCTCCTAACTGCTCCGTAATTTATGTAGAAAAGCATGTTCGACTTACACGTATGTAGAACCTCTCGCGCCATTCCTAGATTCCTGCAAGTGGAATTGTGCGCTTTCAAAATCATGTCATTGCGCTAAGATAGGCTGTACTCCCTGATTGGTAACATCCCAGGATTCTAGCAATTTCCGCTAAAATGCCCCTTCATGTCTCTTTATCTGGAGAAGATTTTCTTTCACTTGGGTGTTACCAAGTGAAAAAAAAAACTTCTTGGAGTGGGGGCAAAGTAAAATGGCGTTAATTTCACTTGTCCTGTGCAGGCCTTGTACAGAGCCAGGGTGTCGGGGCCGTCATGTTCGCCCGGAGATATCGACAATGTCGTTTTCGACAGAGAAGTTTCTTGCGCCAAGTCCAGGGATATTCTCTTGAACTCAATTTCAATCTTTATCCAAACACTAATGGCGGCGATGGCCTCATCTGCTCCTTCTTTACTCCACCCTCTGCTGTCGCCAAGTCTTGACTGACCAAAACTTGGGGGATAGCGTCCTCAGCCGTTCTCTCAACTAGCGGTGCACGGACTGTCAGACGGCCATGGGGTTGTGTCGCGTCACCGGTTTCCAGGGTTGTCGTCGAAAATCCGATAAGAACGAGACGATCGTCGTCCGCGGTGGGTGGCGAGTCGGGGAAAGAGAGAAGTGTCTCAAACTGCTTGACGGGAGTTGCGAAAGCAGATACGACGAACAGCTCTTTTTCCCTCGTCCCGTTAATTAGCCCATACCTTTTAGCGAGATGACATGGTTCGTGAGCGGCTGACGGTGGTGGTGACATTGTGACAAGAGCGCGAAGAGGCAACCAAAACGCGTCATGGACTAAACTTGGCATGCGGACTGTTGCGACCCATACGCACACACCTCACTCTGGAAATGCCCGAAACGCCAGGCATGCAGTGAATACATCCAGAGGCATCGGCACCAAAGATCGTCGCAATTGCGATGGGATGTCAAGGGGATGCACCAGGTGACCAACCAAGCATAAGCAACCAATGACGGCCCAGCCCACAACCAACCATAGCCGGAGGCGCGACTTGAACACTGAAAGGATCCCAAGCAATTTGTCAATTTTCAGAAAGGCGACACAATTGCCCCTTCCCAGCCACATGGGAGTTTCACTTGGCTTACCGACATCGGCCAGTCCAACGACGAAACCTTCCTGTCCTTGCCGGCATTTCTCTTGATGCCGTTGAATATGCGTGTCTCAGAGGCAAGTCCTTCTGCCACTATGACTATCTATACCAGCATGGATAATTCTTTACAATCGCCATCTTCCCTGAGGTGGGATTTCACCAACCGGGTGCTTGACCGAGTGCCGCGCTACGCCCAGGGAGTACGTCGCGCACAGCTGTGCATCTTCGCTGATGGTGAGCTGGGTTCATAGTCGTAATGTCTCGAACTTGCATACGTAGTGGTGGTCCCATGGAACCTGAATGGGCTAGATGTCACTTTCAAGGTGGAGAAGCATAAGCCACGAGCTGCTCTGAGGAGATGATGGCCAACCGGTCTGTACCCAGTTATGGCCCCTTGCAGAGCTTCGGCGTCGCAGGCTGAGACATGACCAACCACAGGCAGGGCATGCCATTACCTCCGAAATCGCCAGGCCAAAATCCGGGTTGGATGACCTAGATCGAAGAAGAACTTCAGCCATCCGATATTCTCTCTCTTTCCTCTTGCCTCGTTGTCCCTCAGAATCCAGATTTGACCCTGCAGCAGGAAAGCTACAAGATAGTGGCAAATATGTGAAGGACAGGAAGGTATTCCTACTTCCCCGCACTAATGCCTCCAATGCATAGTCCTTGGACACCCCCTGGCTTGCAGGGGACATGGAGATTCTCAGTCAATTAGGGCCGCTCTTTATCCCGGTGTCGTGTTGATCCGCCTAACAAGGCGGCTGGCGCCCCAGTCACCCAGAGCCGCATCATACGCTGCCACAGCCATGCCCACGACAAGAAAAAATTTTCTTTCTTACTCTCCCAGACAGATAGCCACCACAGTAGTCGCAAGACTCATCCTCCAACCACCAGAAATTCATCGTATGTGGGTTTCCACTACCTCTGGTGTTTATTTTACTCGGATCCTTTTATTTCCTTATGTTTAAGGGCGGTAAAAGGCCTAAAAATGAGGTTTGGTCAGACACATTCTCGGACCGGAGCTTACGAATCCCTTGACAGTCTCTCGGTCTTGCTTCAACCAGATGCTGTTGGCATCTAAAATATACTTGAAGCCGTTCATACCATGATGTTCGTACAAGCAATTACTACGGTCTCTTTATCAGTCTCTCAGTGCTGTAGTCCTTGTATCGAACCGACCTGTTGACCTCTTCGGCCAAGCTGACCTTGGCCAAACTCTTTATCTCAATTCTTTGCGATAAGGCTCGCAGCTACCCCTCGCAGAGGCTTACCCTCGTGCCAACTTGCAACAGTATCAGTGCTGAAATCAAGTCTAGCACGTCGAAGTCGCCTACGAGGACATCAACTCGGCCAGAATTATCGACACTGCCATGTTGCCGATGCTCTCTTCCGGTGTAACGGAGCACAAGTAGTGAGAGATGATCGTTGCATTGTGTATATAGGTGAGTATCCTCTCCTTCGAGAGATAGCTCTGACTTGGTCACCCAAGGAGCACTGTGATTATTGCTAAATACTAGCCGGCAGCCTGTACCCTTTGCGCCGTATTCATCGGAGAAACCTTTCGCCTACCAGGGGTGAAACAACGGTGTATTCTCTATTATCAGCTGTGCTGAAACCTTCATTGTCACTCACATGCCTCATCTGGCCGCGTGAAGTTGATCTTTTCGATATCTATAGTGCCACTGAAGGCAGCCGCGTACGTTGCCGTGGATTATGAAAGATTTTCAAAGCTTACCATTCCAGGAGGCTCCATGAGAAACTATGCACAGCCGTTCCTGTCGGCCCCTCTAGAATAATCTCTTGAGATTATGTAATGCAGCTGTACCTGCAGCGGTTATAACAGATTTACTTTTGGCTGTTTTGGTTCTATTAGTTTAAGCTTTAGATGAAATCTTTTCAATTGTCTCGTCATCTCTAAGGCTAGGGTACTTAGGCCTTGTAGTCCATTTGCATTAATAATAAAAACTCGAACTCGATGTAACGATAAAGATTTTTACAAGACCAACTCTAGCATTACGGTCATCCGGTTGGATGAAAACCTTATTCAGCTCATTACAGCAGTCAACGCAACGGTTGCACGGGAACCAGAAGTGAATGCCTTCATGTTGAAACATGTTGGAGTCTTTCAGGGTATCTCAAAGTTGCGCCGTCCGCGGCTATAAGAGAGGTTAATCGTACAATACAGTAACAATAAATAAGAGAAACGACGATTGTAAAATTGTAGAACCGACTTTTTCAACCACGACCGGAATTTCCCGCAAACTGAATTCCGACCTAAGCATACAAAAGCCCTTCCTTCTGTGTGAAAGACGAACGCAATCAGGCCAGACATTGTATTGCGCATCAATACCATGGCGTCTTCTGTCACTTTTGGCTGTCTACCTACTTCTTGGAAGCTTCGATATTCCTTTTCGACTTGGTCCCTTACAAGGCCTCACTACGGCATTATGCGGCTGGGTATAAAGTTTGCAGCACCTATGCCTCGATCAATTTTTTCCGACACCGTTTCTGACCGAGACAACGGAAAGCTGGATGATTCTGGACATCAAGAGTCTGCGAAAGCAATGCGCCGCCGTTCATGGGCTGCAATCGATGCCCTAGTTCGCCGAGAAAATCAAGAACTAGGGCCAGAGGCTGCTACAAAAAAGTTTGGACTTAGTGAGATTTTCTTTCTCCTTTTTAATTACATGGAAATCGATTAATTAGTGAAAATTTAGAGTATATCCCTCCTTCTAGTGTCTCCGCCGAGGTAGCATACAAGGCTCTGGCCAATTATTATCGCGAACAGGAAGAAGGGTGGTTGGAGGAGGAAAGGAGAGCAAAGGAGGACAAGGAATAGGATGAGAATGTGTTGTAAAATCAGAGATTCTACTATTGTATTTCTGTTAAATAATTTCCACACTTCCAATTTAATATGTGGGTTAGTTTTTATCCAGATAATTTCAACCTCTTTTGCATCCAGGCTGGAGTACTCGTATTCGGTAAAATTTGCCAGCTTTGATTAGGTCGCATCGGCAGGTGAGGCAGCAGCTCTTGTCCAGTTTACTGGAAGTTAATGACGCCATGGCGACGCATAATTTAATTGCGGAAGGCACGGCAATACTGACAAAGATAATATTTTTGTCGAGCCGGTGAACACTTCCAAGTACCATCGACATCCCATTCTTTCAGTGTTGACTGATTACGCTTCGCCTCGCCACACCATGATTTCTGATGCTTTGCGCGTGGCCAACAAGGTCTGGAAGCAGACTTTCGTTAATGGCCCATATACCTCCTTCAAAATGATGGATTTTGTGCTGCGAAAGACCAATGTCCCGTATGAGGACTTCGTCAAAAATCCTTCCGCCTTTCGTCGAATCAAGCCAGATGCCTTTTCAGGAGACGACATACATGGCAAAATGAAAGAGACCTGGAATTCCAATAGTGGCCGTTGCACTTCATTTGCGCTCAAGGTCATTGCAGAGCTAGACAAGCACCATCGCGGCTATGGCGTGGATTTCAACTTTTGTATCTACGATCTCAAAGGCCACAGGATCGCGAGATGTTCGAAGACGGGGCTCTTAATTGACTCGAGTTCAAAGACTGGCGCAATTGTGGTTGCTGAAGGAGCGTGGACACCCTGCCAATCTACGGCCGCAAAATGGAAGTGGGTGGACGGTGTCAGTAAGTTTCGGACTGGGCGAGGCATTTTGGTACGTATTGCGCCCTTGGAAACGACAACTATCTGAAGTATTAACATGCGCAATAGCAATCATCAGCGGATGTCATCTCGCCAATGACAGCCATGTCTCTCTGCTTGGCAGATGTCGCTGCCAGAGCCACTCTTGTTACCCTATTCCGGTAAGGGCTTGCCTACGTTAATAAGAATTATAGTAATAAGCTGGCTTTCACCTATAGGTCTCTAGAATACAATAGAGTCACATACCATAGAATGGTCTGCTGGGAGCTCAAGAAGAAGCAGCTCAAGCTAGTTCCAGATCTCCCCAATCCAAGTCAATTTTGGCTGATTTCATGGAGCCAAAATGGCGATAAAACTACGGACGCAATTTGCAGACTCGCTGTTCGGCAATTTTTGCAGTCGCATGGAGGGCCCCATTGGAGGCGCCAATGGCAAGCAGATGACATTGATAATGTTCACAATATGTTGTGGGAGGCTATGATCAGCCTGTATGGATACCCAGTACTTGCTAAGGAGCTGGAGAATTGAGCTGGAAAGTACTGAGGAGACTGTCGCAAGTTTATGATATTTATGTTGGAAGTATTCTTGCGTGGGGTAATGCACTTCAAGAGTCAACCATTTGCGTCCTGGATGGTTTTCTTGTGCGCTTGAGGGTCCATAATATGAAGGTCTTTGAGACATTTCTACATGCTTTGGAGTTATCATACAAGGGGTGGAGATATCTACGGCACTGTAAGTAAGTTTGTCACGTTTTGAACCGTCCGCCTTACTAAAACTGTTATTCGCCACAGAGTGGATGGATGTGAGCACCCACCAATAGTCCAGGTCGAAAAAGGCCATCGCACGAATGGTATTGTCTCGTTAGTCAAGAAACCGCCGTCGAACCAAGCCTCCAACGATTATTATACTCGCTCCTCTTGGTGTTTGTTTCTTTTGTACTGTACAATACCATCGGTAAGATAGCTAGAATCACTGTGTGCAGCATGAGACACTGGTCAAGACTCCTGTCCTGGCGCGAGCTGTGTATTTGCCATTAATAACCTAGTCTAAATAGCGTTGAGCTCTTCGGAATATCCAAAATCAAGGGTCAGGACGACAGGTCCAACTCCAGATATGACGGTGCAAGACACCGGTGCGACCAGATTAAAATTTATCCAAAATATCCAGCACGTAATCCTAGCCCGGTTGTCAGCTCTATGAAGATCGATTGACACGGGTATTGGTATCATACGGCATAGAAGGAAGAGACGCCATTCTTTTAGAGCCGTCGGGCTTTCGGGAAATCGATTTGGCTTTATACTGCACGCCAAAAGCGGTACTAAAAAAGCTATCCTCAACAGGGAGAACATTGGGCTGGCATATTGCAGGTATATTCTCCTCCGAATTAAAGGTCGCCTTCATATACCAGCTTTAGACAATCATCAGTTAGAACTTCAACACTAATGATGTACGAATATCGAGAATGCGATGCTATTCTGCCATTGGGATCGTCCGTGTAAGTTGGTCTCAAGTAGAAGCCACTCGATGCTAGATTAATCAGCAAGAATATCACAGTTGACATGATGCTGCTGGCAATGGTCACTGACGTGAACCATCTAAAATGCCACAGTCTCTTGAACGGGTGCCAAAACGCAATTCGTACATCTGGCTCACGAAAAAACCCAAGAAAAACAGGCAGAGGATCCAGATTTGATGCGTGGACCGAATACAGTCGAGTTCGCAGCGGAGTTGTCATTATTTGATGTCTATTACAGGCAAAATAAGTCACTCGCTATCAAGTACAGTACGTCGCCACTTTAATGCGAGCAGAATGTGTGAAACGCCATTAATAAGCAAGCATTGCTAAACGTGCATACACCAGAATGATAGTTCAGTGCTGCTCAATGTCTCTGACCTCCCAAATATGGCCATCAGAGCTTTTAGAATGCCAATTACCAAGACAGAGAGGGTTCACTCCATATACATGCACCCGCTGATCAATCATCAGGCTAGCCGTCTGTAGATCTCGGGCAGGCGCTGAGTGGTTGCACATTTCGGTTGTCGGCGGAGGATTCTTCGTAAACTGTGCATGCGAGCGATTTCATGTGCCCATGTTGGGGCTATGTTGGATCCTTATTGATCCAAACTGTTAGATGCTGGATGCTATAGGTGGGCCAAATCAATCGTGCTGATTCAGTGCCATTTTTGGCAACCATCGCCCACATCCATGTTGCATTGAGCTTCTTTGCGACGCCATTGCATCGCCACCTCCTGATCAAAATCGCCAGACGCCTCGTTAATCTTCTAGCCTGGCTATTTAGCCTTACCACTGTGCATCAACTTTAATTCCAGTATAGCGACCGTCCTGTGCAATGTCGTATTGCTGGTTGGTTTGGGGGCCGGATTATGGAGGCTGGGTACCATCTGCTTACCTCTCTAGCTTTAGGGCTAGCATTAGAATGCCACCCCCTAGATAGAAGCTCCTCTAGCTAGCTTAAAAGGAAACCCTTTGCGTCTTCATTGGAGATTAATAATTCATGTACGCTTTCTACAAAGCATCCACCATCACGCTCTATTACGGTGTTGCTTCTCGGAGTCGGTGCCGGACACACACGTCCATGAGATCTGGAACAAAATAACTTTGATCTACCCTCGCTACCTAAGATCGGACTTGTCGCATCAGAATTTCCTAGAACAACTGAGTGTTGGCTGGGGTTTCTGAATCAAGACTGGAAGCACATAGTCTCAGTCGGAGTCCGACTAGACAAACATCTCGGATTTTTAAGATACCTGCATCAAACGATAGAGAGCAATTACAACCAGCTCATGATCCGAAAAGAAATGATCTGCTCACATAATCGTGGATCCAAGATTCACCCTTGCGACTACTTTACATACAGCGTCTATCTAGGAGCCCCGGCCAGATAAGAAACTATCAGATAAGTTTGATTAATTATCCAGGACGATTGAGAGAAGTTCAGGCTTTACAAACGCTCATTAAGATAATATCACTGGTCATGTAGGGTAGGTAGTGTCTCCGCAAAGCCGAGACCAAACGACCAGTGCTGATTTCTGCCCAGTGCTTAACGAATCAGGGATCGAGATACTGCGGGGCAGCGTCGTATCATAGTCTCAAAACGGCTAGGGATTACTAGGTGGAGAAGCCGGTTCTCAGGCCATGGAAGCCTTTGGGCCAACCTCGTCATCGCTCTCTGTCGTCGCCGTCGCCTCACAGTCGCATGCATCCTGCAGAATGGCCCCAGACCAGCCCAAGACCGGGCAGCGCACCCAGAAATACCATACCAGGAGCCGCAGTGGATGTCTCACATGCAAGAAGCGTCACATCCGCTGTGACGAGACCTATCCCGCCTGGTGAGACCTCTCTCTTCCAGCTAGGTTTTGGCCACGCTGAGCATCTGGAGTAAGCGTGGAGACACAATTGGGAGACTAATCGCGGGTAGCATTAAATGTACAACGTCTGGGAAAACTTGCGAATTCCCGCCGCCTGACATTCCGCTTCGAGATCGTAAAATCGCATGGCAGGTTGGCCAACAACGGCCATGGGATATTAGGTCAACCCAAGCTGTCCCGTTACTAGTCGCCCCTGTCGACACGAACCCTGTTGATCCTTTCAACTGTCTGCCAGTTGATATGCCTTTCAGGTCAAAACAACTCCTGCACTACTGTGAGGGACCCGAGGACCCGCCATGCATAACCTGAAATTAATCACCTGCTAGATTCCAAACTTGATGGCGACTTTGACCCTGAAACATGTGCTCGTGCTAAGCAAACTGGCATGTGAGTTCCCATTTTGACCCACAGATTTATCCGAATAGTCTCTTACACCACCCCGACGTGAAGCCTGCCTTTTGCAATACAAACTACTAATGGCCTGAGGGACACGTTGCTTGTCGCCGCGTTGCATTATATGTGGAAATCTGGAGATACCAAGACATATAAGCCCACTGCTCTCTTTCACAAAGTCGAGGCCATTCGGTCTTTGAACACTCAGCTCGAGTCCCCACAAAAGATCAACATCAAACTCTTGATCAAACATATTGCGACTCTCTGTTTTATAGAGGTATCCCATCCCTGGCACTGAAATTGACTGAATGTTTGAGGAGAGGATCTAACGTGATGGATGTATTACAGTGCGCTTCTGGAAATATAGATACCGCCGAGACTCATCTAGACGGTCTCATGTCGGCACTTGACCTCCACCGCCCGTTAGACTGCGACAACCTTCTTCCAATGGGCTTTGATGACGAAGTAACCTATCGATATCTCATACTGTAGGTCAATTAATACCAGAATTGAACACACACTAATAGTCTTTTCGTAGCACATACGATTACATCCATTCTATTAGAAGTCGAACCCACGAAAGCAAAGTTCTCAATGCAATACTTGATAAACCCAAGACACCTGTACCGGAATTTGTATCATTGGTCAATCATTGGTACTCAAAAGATGCTGTGTGTATGCAAAGCCAATTGAAAGCCATGGCCTTGTTTCCCTTCTTCTTTGCTCAACTGCCCCCAGCCGCACATTTCCGCACAGTTAATGCATCGCCAATACTTACATGTTTACGCTCGCTATCGCTTGACATTGAGGCTCTTTCTCACGAAGGCGCTAGCAGCAGTTCCGATTGGGCTTGGATTAGAGCAGGCATCGAGCGCTCCGTGACAGGGCTGCATTTTGCTGTGACAAACTCGCACGTGCTTTCATTGACTGAAGACTCTAACCCAGACATGTTATTCAGAAAGAGCTATACCTCTTGGTGCGGCATCACGATCACGGCTAGTCTGTATCTGA
This sequence comes from Calonectria pseudoturangicola, assembly GCA_013403825.1. Classification (NCBI taxonomy): domain Eukaryota; kingdom Fungi; phylum Ascomycota; class Sordariomycetes; order Hypocreales; family Nectriaceae; genus Calonectria; species Calonectria pseudoturangicola. The sequence continues at coordinate 793,333 of VTGA01000004.1, read as the reverse complement.
ATTATGTACTGGGTTTTTGGAATGCTGGCCAACCAATAGAGCCCCGTTTATTCCGACGTGTGATATCAATATTGGCGCGGGATCTTGCCAATGCAGAATATGACACGAAGAACACGACGGCGTCGAACTTATGGCTTTGGGAACATTTCGTTGCGGCCTACAGCCTCACTAGTCACTCATTGACTACAGGCGAAGAGGGACTGCCGACCATTGAGAATTATTTTTTGGATTCGATTCGAAGATGGAGTAAATATACTGGAGTTGGAACTTGGAAGCAGTGTGAAAAAAGGTTATTAGACATAGCCTGGTCAGCGGAGATATCTCATGATTTAGGGCAATGGGTATGGGACAAAGCAACTGGCTAATAGAAAAAAGCGATTCTGATCTTATTGATTGATGATAAATGCCCTAAAACCGGTTAGAAGATGACCAAAGAAGCACAATATAAATGTCTCAGTGGAATTAATATTTTAGTATTGAGGAATGTATTTTCAATCCTGTATTTCATGAACCATCACTCCTAATCATGGTAACAATTTGGAGTGTGACCCAAGGGTTGTATCCCTTCTGACAACATGGGGGTCAAGCTCAACACCGACATAGGTCTTCCCATCATAACTCGTATACCTTCCGAAGCTGAATGTTTCATTTTTCCATCCTCCTTCTGGAGTGCCATCTCTAACAGCACGGCTTGGCGTGATATATGCAAGAATTGACCCGATTGAAGTCGGCATGCGTGGCAGGATGTACCGCGATGGCCGTACGTAGAAAACCATTGCAACAATGAGATTGAGACAAAGAACTGATATGGATATGACGAATGCATTTTTATCCATAAAGATGCGGACTTCTGGAACTACCCGAGTCCCAGAAACCATACTTCCATTCACCGCTCGTGTAAATACTCTCTGCTGACTATTGAGAAAAACGGCAAAGAGACGGCTGTAGACTTTCTCAACGACGGGAATAATTGTAGGGGGATCTGGGACGGGCTTTCGTGGATCAGAGACATCCAGGGAGCCACTCTCCAACAGTATAAATTGTGATATCCAATCCGTTGATACGGTGTTATTTGACCAATCCCTTTCGCCTACTGGACTCATGATAGTGGAGCCCAATAAGGCAAAGAAAATCTTAATATGTGTTTGTGAACCGGAATAGTTCAGAGTTGAGCTGAAATCACTGGTGCGATTGTAGCTGAGCACATTGCCCTGTTGGTTTACCGTGACATTGAACATGGCTGTTTTAAGCACTGGCCTGCAAACGATAGAACTAGTATCGTTGATAGTAGTACCATTTTTCAAGACATCAGTTCTTGCCCACGTAATTGTGTATGCTGGGGTGCAATTCCCAAAGTTTGTGTCTATGTTTGTCCACGCAACAGCTGATTGACCAGCAATTGGCCCTTCGAGACGATAATTGGAAGCCGTACTTTCCAGGCTCTTGCCTGATACAGTAACAAGATCCGAGCAAGGTGAACGATCAAGCTGAGATTTCGAACCTTGGGCACTGATATGGAGAGACAAGTCACTCCCGGCCGTGCAATTGGCATGAACCCCAAGACCCGTGGTCTGTAAAGTGTACTCGGCCTCGGAATCTCTGTCATTTGGCCTGACGATTTCATGAGGCAGAAAGAAATATTCAGGTGACACCCATGAGGGAAGCTGTGAGTTGTAGGTCATGTTGGACAATGTAATCCATAGATGATCCGTGGACCATACATCGGTCATGATTATTGAATCTGGCTTTAGTCGAGCATTGTCGCTATCAAATTTCTCGTATAAAGGCTGAAACTGTTGTTCATAATGGGCTATCATCGGCTTTTCATTAAAAAGTGCGGCAAGTCCAACTGCCAGCACGTTTGCAAGCAGGGAGATAATACAAAGCAAAGCCAAGACCACTTGCCCTGACTTCATTGCCCTGAAGAGGGCTAATTGGGATGGTAGTGATGCATATGTAGCCTCTATAGATGATTTGGCCGATGAGCGTCCTATCCAGAGCTCTTTGAATGGCTGGAGAATACAAATAGTTCGAGTCAATGTAACCCAAAATGGTTGCATTAACGTGGCGCAAAGGGTCGGTATTCCATTCTCTAGAAGTTGCAGAGCCAGAAAATCATTGGATGGGCGCGGCAGACCTTGTTAACTCATTAACCACTTGGAGTCATATTATCCTGGGGCTTGATAAACTTACCATTCTGGCTAATTTCCTTTGCTTTAAGACACGATAGGACAATGATACCAGCGACCAAAAATCCGGACATCCCCCATCCCGCCCATCCTCTCAATACCCACGGCTTGACGGGCTGGTAATAGCTCTTGAGGGATGCAGAATGTTTCCCTCCAGCCATCCGCTCCGTTTCGATGAGTTGGCAACATTCTGATACTGGGCCAGGTACCAAGCGGAACTTTTCTTGTCCAAGGGAACGAGCAAGGATTTCCTCGTTGGCAGTATCCAATGGCAAGAAAGTTTTTATCATCTCGGGGCTACAATGAGCGATTTCAAGTAAACGGCCGATAGATGAGGGATTCCTTTGCAAAATGGATGTATAAGACCGCATTGTGTAAAGAAGAAGACCAGCAATGATGGCCAGCAATAGGAACAAAGCCTCGGAAATCGCTGCAAAAGGTCTGTTGACCACAATTCCAGTCATGTGGTAAGTTGAAGTCGCCGTACTATTAGATAATTCTGTCTCATATGTGAGTAGGTCTGGAATTGTGAGACTGAATAGACTTTTGTGAGCATTCTGAAAAATTCTTTGTAGTTCATGCGGATCCGAATACATGTTCAAGGAGTCGTTTGTCGGGTTTTCTCCAGCAAGGGCATACGGTAGCATGGCAGACTGGTAACTGGCGCTGATAAAGTTGTTCAAGCTTAATACTTTAAGCTTGACGATCGCCGAGTCCCGTGTTGCATCAGTGTAGTTCGATGCTGGCGAGTTATCGTTGTAGGTGTTTAGCCAGTATGGCAGTTCATATTCATATGCGGTCGAGTTCAACTCATTCTGACGCAGAGGCTCTGGCGCTGAAAGCGATATTATGGATTGATCAATAGGCTTCAGATATTCAGAGGTGATTGTAGCGAGAACTTTTTGCTTATAGTATGACAGCTCGCAGTGAAGTGCTGTGACGTTGAATTGAGGATCGCTCTCCGGTGTACCTTCTGTCCACTTCGACCAGACGATCAAGGCCGCATAAAGGTTATCCGGGTGGCCTCTACAGGTATAATTTAGAGGGAATTCGATGTCTTGCCTCAATCCAAGGGTGTCACGGTATAATATGGCAGTGTTCTTGTGGTCAATGGGCTCAAATGTCTGGTAGCCGTAACAGTCTTTACCACCACGAAATTCATATTTCCTGGTACCGTCGTTCGTACCTTCGCTCGTGAACGTAGCAGGCGAACAGGTGAGCTCCGTCCAAAACTTGGTTGTTGCTGCGGTCCAATTTCTGTCCGTGATGCCAAGCGGCACATCATAGACAGCAAAAGGCAGGAGTGCATACTCTGGCATCGTGAAAGAGGGATAGGATTGGTTTAGAAATCCAATTGCGTAGGCTTTATGCGTGGGCCCGAAGCTGAACTTTTGCTGGTTTACAGGCAATAGCTGCAATCTGCTCGTTACTGTTGCTGGTATTGTTTGGCTCACCACTTTAACACCAAACAAAGTACTTTGAAGGGGAGTAATGAGTCCTAAAATCATAACAACAGCGGTACCAGAGAGGAATACAGGCCAATGTCTGCGAATTTAGCGGAATGCTAGGCCGATGGCTTCAGTCAGAGATTCTTACCTTTTTTTCAGGGCCCGATACGGCGCAACACCAACAAGATCGGATTGGTAATCGAGAAGAATCGAATTTTTGGCTGTCGCTCCAGTGGGTTTCGAGAGTTCAATCCATGGCTGCGTCCGTTTTGTGTCTAGGTCTATCCAATTCCAAGCTAAGCTGAAGAGAACTGCGATGATGTTTGGCACGTAGAGATAACTGAGTATGGCATATTGTGGGATATCGTCGAGGGTCGGGGCAAGTGCTAGACCGTTTCTAGCCTGGCTGCGCTGAGCTAAAACTTCGATGATGGCGAATAAGAGCAGAGAAACTGCTATGACGCTGAGTAGTGATGGCGCTGAGAGCGAGCGTGGCATCCATCCAGTTGATGATGGTTTCTTCTCAAAGATGGTATCATCTTCTCGATCAGAATCACTGTCGGATGACCTTGCCGACAGCTCCCTTAATTCCATCTCTTCATCCCCGTCGCGTGAAAGCATCACAAAAGAGCGGAAGTTGATGGAGTTCTCGACGGAGTAAGAATCGGTCAAATAACCGAACGCACCCTTTCAGCGACGAACCCGCCACACTCAGCCGCCTAGAGACAGCGCATGGCCATTCAAACATCCCTGCATCTGTCTCTCGCATTCATTCGCAAATCAGCCATCATTCGCTGCTGTTGGCCGACGGGATTGCTGCTGGACCATGCTAGTGCAACTTTTGTGTGATCCTTACGAGTTTTGACCGGGGTCACCACCGCAGCTGAAGCCAAGGGGTTTCAAAACTGCAGTCAGCGCTCTCCCTACTCATTAAATGGAGAATGTTAGAATTGCGAAAATAAATAAAGAAATGAGAATATACTGTCATTATCTACGGGAAATGATAAAGCTTTTTTTTTTCTTTTTTTTTAAAAAAAATTCTAATTTTCGCAAGTGCCAATAGAGCCCTCAGACTCTACAGAACGCGCACATTTCTGCTTGTCAATACCACTGGTGTCCCTGTGGCGATGGGTATTGCACTATGCGATCGGCCCACTCTGGTAATTAGGCATAAATTTAGCGCACCCGCAGGGCTGAGTCGGCGCGCAGTAAAGCTGATTTCGGCAAACTCACAGGGATTTTAACAGGTCGATTCCCCTGAGGCTGATTGCTGGCGTTTTGGGTCTCCCAGGATCTTGAAGCGCATAATTGGCGGCTTTTATCGTTACAGTGTAAGCCAGTTGTCAAACGTAGATTCTACGCTTAATTAGTCAGCAGCCATGATGAATCAATTACTATGGGCAAGCATTTGTTCATCTTTAAATGCATTAAGGATAATTACGAATTTTCAGACGTTGATGATCAATAGATTGTAATCAGACTAAGTAGCAAAATAAAGGTAGAAATTTAAATACATGCCCCTCAAGGATTCCAGCAGGGTAGAAACCTTCGTCGATCCTTGAACATTCGAGGCAATCCTTTGGCAGGCATGCATTGCCTTTCCCGCCTCATCCTCAAAACAGCTATTTACAGGTAGTTCAGCTCAGGTTTGCCGCTCCAGGTCTAATGCCTCGAGGCTTAGACGTAGGTGCAGGTAACAGTGTCGGATGTGTCAGAGCAAGAGGTCAAGACAGTTCCGCTCTGCTTAATATCCAAGATGGTAGCACCAGTGACACCAACGGAGGATCCGCTCTTGGTTGCGGAGCAAGAAGTGAACTCGACGGTGCCAAAGTCGGCAAAGGGCACAAGCGAGCAGCTGTTGCTGCTGGTGCACTCCTCGAAATCCTCGACAATCCACTCGGCATTGTACTCGCACAGGCTGCCGTCGGTCACGCCAGTGAAGGTCTGGCTGACGGTGACTCCGGTGGTTTCGTTCTCAATGGTGGCAGTACCGGAAGTCTTGGAAGTGGCCTTGACGGTCATCTTGATAGAGTCGCCCTCAGAGATGGTGATGCCAGAGAAGTCATAGGAGTAGTCAGGGTACCACTCATACCAAGCGTCATAGCTGACCTGGCCGTTCTCAATGTACCAGTCAATACCAGTCTGGAGAATGGCGGTTTCACAAGTATCGCCATCAATACCAACCCACTATATTATCACTTAGTAACTAGGAATCAATAACTGATCAGGAGTTGCTTACAGCAGTACCAGCAGACTCGGTCTTGGAAGACTGAGAGGTAGATAGGGAAGGAGCCTTGACAACACCAGTAACACCGGTGTATCCAGTTCCGATGCTAAATAGACAGTCAGTAACCTGTTTTCAATATTGCGGCTTCGTGATAGTGGAAACTAGTTGAACTTACAGAACAGCGCCGGCCCAGTTGGTGCTGTACTCAACATGAGCCTCACCAGACTCGGTGCTGGCCTTGATCATGGGCTGCGACTGACGCAGAGCTCCCTTGGAACCTCGGCCAGAAAGCTGTCGCTTCTCTTCGCGGCGAGCTTCGCGGCTCTCACGACGCTTCTCAGTCCACTTGGCAGCAAGGACGCCCTCGGCAGCAACAAGGCCAAGCAAGACATTGATGAACTTCATGATGATGGAGTAAGAGGAAACTGTGTTTTTGTAGTTTTGAGTCAAGTAACTGTAGAATGAACTGAGCTGTTTGTGTTGAAAAATGAATCCAAAGTCTGAAGTCCTCTATTTAAATATTCAAAACTCTTTCAAAGTCACGATGAGGTTATAGAAGCACTTCGTATAGATTTGTCCATTTCTGGCCTGGTAAATCCGCTGAAAACGGTGGAGTAGAATTTATGCGAAGAACTTTTGAATAGATAATACCATGACCTTCCAAATAGACAGCCCGTCCGCGTACGTTGGCCCTATTATGACGATAGAGTCGTTCAAGATGCATTGCATCACCTATCATGCAGCACGCCTATTCCGGATGATTGACTGGATAAAGGTAAGGCCACTGCGCGGCTCCAACTCGACTACAAAGATTCCTGGACAATTCCTTTTCAAGTATCCAGCGAAGTTCCGCAGAGCTCTGATAGGAAGGTCTGCCATAGCAGTGAGATCCGTGGTGCAACTCCGTGAGCGAGAGATCGGCAACGCGGCTAGCGAGTTGCGAGATAGGAAGGAGAGATAGCAGCGGTGCGCGACTAAAGTGGATATGGCCTAGGGTTCGGCAGTCGAAAACATGGGGTGATGGGCGCCCATCTCTTATCGACTCGGCATTTCGGATCCAGAGTCGTACTGGAAACCAACCAAGGAAAAATTACCACTGTCGAAACCGAGATAAGACCCAGGGGCATGGTGATTGTTCTGGGGGTTGGGCCGTGCCGATTCATCCGTCCGGGAGCACACATGTTGCAGACATGAGCCGCGGGCGGTTAAACCGCAAAGATCATGCGGTGGTATTGCGGGGTCAAGTGAGCCTTGATTGCAACACTCCATAATCTATCAGCAGCTAAACGGGCAGGGCTGGGACCGCGTATGTAGCTTGCGAGTCTATTCTGTCGTAGTTTGACTGCTCACGCCTGTCAGATTCTAATCTTAAAGTATCACGTTTCTTATTCATATTGTATGCGCATGTAATTTAGACATCAGACGAAGAGTTTGCGAAGCCAAATACGCAGATTGACGACAGGAATGAATCGAAGTTAGAAATTTAGGTCGGGTTAAATTGGTAGATGGACAGGTTGCTTGCGATGGACACATTATCTCGATCCAGCCGATCACAATGCAATGGCACTCCTTTGTACGAAAATAGACCACATACAGATTAAAAGAACCAGGCTAGAATGCTATCGCGCTTAAATGTTTTCTGGTAGCATTCTTATTGGGACTTGGTTTGTTTTGGGTATTTCATAGTTCCTGAAGATTGTGCAGGGTAGCCTGCGATGAGATCGTGCCAAGGCCTTGGCGCGTCCTGCCAAGCAGTTATATGCCGAGTTGCTAATCGAAAATGTGACTTGGCACTGATTGCAGGATTTTCAATGCATTCACGTTTTTTCTAGAACCTATTTGCACCATGGCAAGCAGATTTTGAGTGGTTAGAAAGGCATGAGCTAATTATGAGTGGCGCTGAGAAGTGAACCTGGGTTCCATTTTAGTACCCAATATTTTGGGCGACGATCTGTGACCGTGCAGATTTTCTTAAGCAAAATAGGGTTGGCACAGACTTCTAACTTAATCGCTGGACCTAAATATTAGTGATGGGCAAACTGTAAAACCCCGGCAACCACGCGACACGAATCAATGGTACCTCAATTGGTCCATTGATCAACATGTCTCATACATCTGTGGATCCCGACCCTGTGTAGCGGTGTACGGGAGCTTTAATCAATTTGCTTCGAGGAGGTGCGAAATGAACATGGTTATTTATTCACGTGGCAGAGTCTAGAAGCAACGAGCAATGGGACGCTGGAACTTGGCCGAGCTCGCGGTTGCAGCTGGTGCTGGCCCAACAACCCCGGAGCAGGAAAAATCATGGCTCGAGCTGCAACTGGACAACATCACGACAGATTCACGCCACTTGTTGCCAAATAGCCTGTTTGTGGCACTGCGCGGTGATCGTTTTGATGGTCACGACTTTGTGAAGGCGGCGGTGTCGCGAGGCGCGTCGGCCGTCATGGTGGACAAGGTCTGCCGCGCCCAGCTCATGGTCCCGGTGGTGAGGGTTCCGGACACCCTTCGGAGCTTGGGCGAGATGGCGAAGCTGGCGCGACGGAAGTTGAAGACCCTGCCAGTCGTGGGCGTGACGGGTTCCAATGGCAAGACAACCACCAAGGATCTGCTGGCCGCAGCTCTTGGGGCATGCGGACCAGTGCACAAGACGCAAGGCAACCAGAACAACCAGATCGGTGTTCCACTGACCCTGTTTGCCTGTCCTAGCCGGGCATGGGCGGTCGTGGTGGAGATGGGCATGAATGCGCCCGGCGAAATTGCACAGCTCGCGTCCATCGCTGAGCCCGACATTGCCGTCATTACTAATGTCGGGCCGGCGCACCTCGAGGGGATGGGAAGCGTCGAGGCTGTGGCGAGAAACAAGTGTGACTTGGTCGCGGCCGCAACCGTGAAGACGGTCGTCGTCAATGCCGATGATGACCTGCTTGTCGCTGCGGCCAACAGGGTACTGGGCCAGAAACGCTTATTGACGTTTGGCAGTCGAGTCGGTTGCGACGTACAGCTTGTCGATGCTAAACCTCACGACAACGGCACCAGTCAACGCGTCATCTTGTGCTTTGCTACTGGCGACCAAATCAACGTGTTGCTGCCGCTGGTGGGCCGACACAACGCCCTTAATGCCGCCGCCGCCGCCGCCGCAGCTTTCGCGTTGGGCATGAAGCCCGCCGACATTGCGAGAGGTCTCCAGGCCGTCCAGCCACCCATGCAACGCCTGCGGGTGCATCGCAATATTGGGCGTGGGCTTAACCTTGTCGATGACACCTACAACTCCAACCCAGCATCCGTACGCGCCGCTTTGTCTACCATCCGCGACTTGGCAGCGGGTTCTGAGCAATTGCATCGTCGTATTATCGCCATCCTGGGTGATATGTTTGAACTTGGCCCTACAGGTCCAGAGTTGCACCGCGGCATTGGTCTGGTGGCGGTAGAGAGCGGCGTGGATGCGGTGTATGCAGTGGGGCCTTTGGCCAGATATACAGCCGACGGTGCGCGGGCGGGAGGCATCGAAGCACATGCATTTTTAGATGTTGAAAGTCTCCAACATGTGTTGCATGGTGTCCTGAGTGTCGGCGATTGGATATTGGTCAAGGGGTCGCGGGGCATGTGTATGGAGCGTGTGGTGGATTGGATTGCACTATACGGGACAAGTAAAATAGATTGATAGCTAAGTATTATTTATTTTGTGTATTTTATCAATGGAGAAAAAAGGTCACGAATGCATGTCATTTTGATAAGAAATCCAGCACACAGAGTTCGATTTGCATTTTTTCAAGTACTTTCTAGCCTTCATCAGCAATAATGGGGATCCAACCCAAGCCACAACAACCATTCTGTTAGTTCAATGAACTGCCATTTGAACAATGCGCAATGTGAACTACAAGTCTTTAGTTGAACTATGTAGATCCATGTAGTTTCCGACGGCGATAGTCCGCAAAACTTTCCTCGTGTGCCCAGGACATGCCTGGCAGAGCTCCCCACTCGCTATCCCAGATTCCTTTTTGCTCCCACAAGCATTTCACATCGGCATATGCTGCTACAGTGACAACAACGCCAGAGTATTGGGGGGCATATGACAATCTGGGCAGCTCCGGCATTTTACGTTCACCCAGACCTTCGGGATCATCGCTGGGGACATCTGGTCGGTCGAGATATGCCTGGTGTTTGTAGAGCTGGAAAAGGAAGCGATAGTAAGGGCGCGATGAGTTACGTTCATCTTCCGGCTGAGAGCCTGATGCAATGCTTGAGGAATCCTGTGATTCATGCTTCCACTTGTTGGTTGAGTCAGACCAGGGCCCGCAGTAGATTCTTTCATGTGCCCAAGATTCTTGAACATTGACCCTAGCTTCAAGACTCAGATCAATGTGCGGGTGCGTTTGTCTACCAGTATCTCGAAGTCGTGCCCATTCTTCAAACCACTCGTTTAGAAATTGACCGCTGGGTCGGGATGCATGGTGGTTTTGTTCTAGCTCAGTGAGGCAAGGGACGCAACCAGCCTGAAATCCCGTAGAAGAATGCTGCTCGCATTTCTGAATACCGCGTACGTCCATGGCTGATGTAAAGCGATGTTGGAATTTTGGAAACAAAAGGTCGAGGATTGCAACATGGTAAGAGGGGAGAAGTGAAGAATATATACTCAGATTATGACTTGCCGAACATGCGTGTTCAATGTTGAATCTTGGTGTTCCTATTCAATGTTTAATCTTGATGTTCTGATTCAATGTTGAATGTTGATGTTTTTATTACTCAAAGGAATGTTCAGAGGGAAATAAAAGAACAGGGCGGCGGTTAGACTGGTCAATGCCTTTGTGCCGTTTATACAGCTAGTCATACTAACAGAGCTTTTCCATGCGCACACATAAAGCCATTTATCCTTTGTTATTCTGGATTACCAGATCAGCTCGGCATGTTCGAATGTCCTCGGCCGAACGTGAAGAGAATTCCACAGATGATCAAATCACATGGCTTAATAAAGAATTTGAACTAGCCATATGAGTACGCAAAACAGTGGCCGTCTTTGAGTGGCCGTTTTCGACTGCAATCTCCAACGGCGTGATATGCTTAGAAGACCCCTTTACATCTAAGTCGGCACCCTTCTCAAGGAGCAATCTGACCTTGTCCGCTGATCCCTCGGCTGACACACTCCAGAGAAGAGTATTCCAACCGTACTCCGATGTGATGTACACTTCAACAAGAGCGCCTCTATCAAGCAGAAAGCGGGCTGTATCGAGGTGACCGGCTTCTAATGCAAACCACAAAGGTGTGTGTTTAGTGCCACGTGATTCGATGTCAGCGCCGTGACTGAGAAGAAGCTCTACAATCTCTGTATTTCCTTGTTCGGCAGCGAATATCAATGGCGTGCGTCCTAGATCATCTCTGGCTTCTATTCTGGCACCCCGTTCAATGAGTTGGCGGGTTGTTTTGGCTTGTCCGCTTCCGGCTGCGAGGCACAACGCTGGGATTCTTTTCAGCAATTGTCCATCAGACTTCAGTTGTCGCATTGCTTTTGTGGCTGCTACAATGTTGGCGTTGGCGCCGTTCTGGAGAAGAAATTCAGCCACATCGGCATGTTCATGCTGGATGGCCACGTATAGCGGAGTAATATCTTCATAATTCGGCCCGTCGACAGCGGCACCTTTGCCAACAAGATACTCCATGACCTTCTTATCTCCATCCTTTGCTGCGTACCACAACAATGAGCTGAATTCTGGCCCATACTGAGTATCAATTTCAATCCGTGGATGAGCTAGAAGTAACTCTGCCAAGTCGAGCTTTCCAGCCAAAACTGCTGTGGCTAAGGGAGTCCTTGAATCCTCAATGTCCTGGCGGTTGACATCTATCTCCTCGTAAGTCAAGAGAAGCTTTACTGTTTCTTGATCCCCTTTTGATATTGCAAAGTTCAAGGGAGTCTTCCGTGCATAGAGCTCAAAGTAATGATCACTGTAAACCGACTTGCTCCTTTGATACGCGAGAAGAAACTTGGTTACTTCTCTATCTTGATTAAGAATATCAAGATTCATTGGGATCGTCCTATCCTCAGCCTCGCCTACCAGAGAGTCGGAGTAATTACTGCGGATGTTGAGAATAGCTTCAATCACCTCACGGTAGTCTCGATCTATCAGGATGAAAAAAGGAAAGTCGGTCATATTCTCATTTTTATTTTCCCGAACATTATCTGGGGCACCGGTCGCGATTTTCCAGCCCTCGTTAATGAGCGCAGTTATGGCATCCTTAAAGAAGCGATCTGTTGCCCGCACCACCAAATTGTTATTGATGTTGTTTAGAGCATTGACAAACTCTTCGAGTGAATAGTCTGGAAAGGTATAGCGCTCTGGGTCGAGAACTTCTTGGAATAATATGAAAGATATGGTTGTTTGGATGACCCTGCCTAACGGCAGATGGTAACTCGGAAGAAGATTTGCACGCTCGGGCATGTCTGAGGATATGCCAAGCAGGGCATATATCTTGTCGCGGGGATCCGATGCCTTGCTATTGCTGAAGTATCTCAGGAGCGTATACAGGTCGCGCTCTCGATTCCACCATGAGCTTTTTCTCATTGGTCCAGGCATAATATCCAGCATAGCCTGGGTATGATCGCTCACTTCCAGGCCCATCAAACGCGGTAGGAGGGAGAAGACTCTTGCAGAGGCAGATTTGCTTCCGCAGGCCACAATTGCTTGTCTTGCGCTGGCTACTTCTTGTATGATCCATACTCGTTCAAATCAATGCCTTTGTAACAAGTGCTTCATGCCGTTGTATGGTTTCAAGTAGAAGTCGGCCTGAGGGCCTCCATACGCACAGAGAAGATCTGGCCATTCCAGTTCCCATGGGCTGTAGAGAGGTCATGTAACCGTATCGCTTCGTGGTTACCTGTTTATCAAAGTGATTCATAAATTGCATCAGAGAATCAATTTCGTCTGTGCTGTCGCCAAGCCAGATATTGACCCTCTCTGCCCTTTGGTAAATGAGTCTCATTTGCCCGACTTGATGTCCCTTTTCCTTATTGTCTTCTTGGTTGATGCATATGGCATCAACCCAAAGTATTCTATCTCGATCGGGTAATCTCAAATTCTGCAAAGCCACATACAAGTTGTGGTTTATGTTCAGGCTTTTTGTACCGTTTACTTGAATTGTATACTGGCCAGAGCGGGGGCCCCAAGTATAAGAAAGCGCTTCGTATGGAATACCCTCAATTTCGTCAAGGAATGCCTCGAAAATATCACAGCTGATGAGTTCCGCAGCACCTTTGCACAAACGAACCAGTCGGATGCCGTCTGTTGACAGGTCGATGCGCTCATACTCGTATGGTCACATCGTGGCGTCCAAGCGATGTGAACACGGGGTTGATCAAGATGTCGGTCTATCCTTCAGTGAAGTTTGGGTGCGATAGAACCAAATCAAAGAGACCCAACAGGTGTTTCACAAAGTAGAGCGCAAGAAAGATCAGGTCATTGGGGCTGAGTACACTCATTGGCGTTTGGTGAGGCTTATTATGTACTCGAGTCTGACATGTGGATTGTGATTGGCTATGGTCAAGCCAACGTCCACTGACAGTTCAGCCACAATGTTTCCTATCCCATGTGGCTGAGCAAATATCACAGAGGCCAGCGCATGAGAAGATGAGTCTGCATGCTGGTGCGGTGCATTTGAAGTAGAGTGTGGGGGACGTGGAGCGGATCTAATAGAACGGGCAAATATGACTTGGCGGAGGAACGGTTCGTATGCTAGGCGGTACAGGCTACCAGACCACCAGCTTGGTCATGACTATCGCAATGCTCCTTGGGTGACCAAGTCAGAGCTGCCTCTCAAAGGGGATTTGCAAATATAACCACACATCCATTGAGTAGATAACTTGGTCCACCATCGAAATAATTAAGCCCCCCATTAGTAATATTCGGGCCAAGTAGAATAGGCTAGCAACTGTGATATCGGTTTGAAGCAGCCATCTTCGTGGTCGCGATGTACTCTGCAATTTGACTGAGAATGTGGCAAATTTCAACACAATTTGAACGCATGGGGATAAACGAATACCATCGACAAAGTTTGATTTGCCGTCCTTGCATGTGGCTGCGCCAAGCAGGCAGTCTCGGAGATGCATCTGACTACACACTTGGAGGCCACCGATTGGCCGTGATGTTGTACCAAGGCGCATTTTCTCACTAAAATGTACCGGAAGGCTGCATGACACAGCCCCCACCAGATTTTGGTGAGGCGGTCAGGCATCTTCTTATGACCCCTCAATCGACAGCCTGATTTTCTATTCTTCATCCATTTTCATCTCCCCTCCAGGAAGCAACCCATCCAAAACTTGGTCACGATAGGTGCAGCTGGGCCGAAAGGTGCAGCACGACACCGCCATGTCCGGTCTTGAGATTCTCGGGGCTTTTGCAAGCTCCGTGGCCGTCGCGCAGGCACTACAAGGCACGATCAAAATCATCAACGCGCTGCGCAAGGCTGGTGAGATCCAGCAGGAATGCGATGAGCTTAAGGAAGAGGTAAGGCTTCTCTGCACGCTTGGAACGAATGCCCAAAAAATCTAACGAGCCACTAGATAGCCTTGATGCACACATTCTACGTCGAAGCCCAGGCTCTTGCCAAGCCACAGCCGCACGAGCCCTCGGGATCGAACGAGTACCCGCTGATTGAACTGACTGCCCAAAAGTTGGAAGAAATCGAAAATGAGTTAAAGCAATTGCTGGAGAAATGTACCAAAGACAAGAAGGTTAGAAAGTTTATATGGATAAAAGAAAAGGAGACGATCGAGACGCTGCGGGCCAAAGCACAGAAAACTAGAGAAGATTTGCAAATGACATTGCAGTTCCGAAATTCCTTAATACTCAATACCATGATAACAAAACAAGCCATGTGAGAGTTGTAACCATGATCTCGAAGAACCGCAACTAATCAAATACGCAGGCTCGTCAAAAAGATGCTCTCTGCACACTTTGGTCGACAAGAAATTCAGGTGGAGAATGATATACAGGAACCAGACCCTACAAAACTTGTAACGGATTCTACGACGGTCAACATTTCTGATGAAGCAAATGTGGTTTTTCCATCGCAGAAACGTTACAGGCGTTCGACGTGGCTGTCTCATCAACAGCAGCAGACCATTATGGCCCAAGATGATAACTGTGTGAGAGTAACAGCAATCCAGCCGATACAATCAAGGAAGCCAATATGCTCAACCAGTTGCAAATGTCGATGCCATTGGGATGAAAAGAAATATCAAAGCGGAAGCTGGCTACAGTCTCTCTTTGGGTCCTTTATGATAGGTCTTTATGGTATTCGAAGCCCAACTTGTAATGAGGGGGGCTGTCGTGGGGAAATCAGAAGTGGAATAAAGGTAGAATATGAACTTCCTCGGTGGCTTTGGGCTGGGATGATTTCATTCCAGGTTTTATACAATGGCCAGCCATATATAGGCTGGTCGCTACGACCGTCGAGTACAATTCCTATCTCCGACGAACTTTTCACTGATATCTTGAATCCTCTATCATTACGAAAGAGACTGGAGGACGGACCTAGCCTTTTTCCAGATGACTGTTTTGAAACAGGGGAAGGGATTATGGAAGTATGTGTTGGATGCATTAAGAAGGAAATGTTTCTGACAAAGTGTTGCAGAGAATCATTCAAAGAGGAGCGTATGAAAGTGTGCGACTTTTACTACAAGCCTGGGCGAATTTGTTACCCAGGCAAGGACTGCCAAGGTCTGCTCCTATTTATTATTTCAGCTTAACATGAATTGCTGATTACCTCCAGGAGAGTGAGATATCAGATTCAATTTCGACTTTCAGCGCGAGATCTGAGTGAAGATGAAGTCAAATTACTGCAAGAAGTGCGATCACATACATTTGTAGATGATGACCAAGAGGGTCAGAGATCAACCAGGGTGCACGATGCAGTGCGGACAGGTGGCTGGGCACTGAGGCAAGTGCTGCAAGATGACGATCACCGTTGGGCGATTGACGAATTTGACCATATGGGAGAAACACCTCTTCATCTCGCTATTTTGCTTGGCTGGGTCAAAGAGGCTAAACGGTTGATGGCAGCTGGCGCCAATGTCAACAAACTAGATTGGCAGGGTCTCACTCCGCTCATGTTGGCTGCCGTATATTCAAACGTGGATTGCGTCAAGGCACTGCTCAATGCCAAAGAATGCCGCCGGCAGATCAACCTGCAACAACTTAGTACTGGCATGACGGCGTTGGATTTTGCTGTTAGATGTGCGTCGCCAGAGGTCGTTGCTCTGCTGCTCGAGGCGGGGGCGTCAGTCAAAGTCAGGAACAAGTGGGGCCGCACGCCGCTGCATCAGTTGACTCGTTCCGAACAAGCACCCCAAGGGGCAGCCGAAATCGTGCGCCTTCTTCGCACCTGCTACGCCGACCTGGACGCCGCAGACAATCGAGGATTTACACCAGTGTTCTCCGCCGTACACAACTCTAACCTGGCAGCTTTGCGCGCTCTCGTCGACGCTGGTGCACTGCTCCAAAATGTCACTTCTCATGAAAACAATATCCTTCACTTCGCTGCTTGGTACGCAAATACTGACGCTTTAAATTATCTTGCGAGTTTGAACCTCACTCACGTCGATCCTACCCTTCCCAATGTGTATGGGGACACACCCTTGGACGCATTTTGCAACGCGATGCAACGAAAAGATTGGGAAATTACTGGTACTCTGCGCCGGCCGAATCAGGATGAACAAGAGGCATTCGCCGCTTTGTTTTATCAAGTTTTATCGAACCACCTCCAATCTGACATTTCAGCACTCGAGCAGATACAAGTCGCTGTCCAACAGAGAAATGCTGAAACCTCCCACCGACTCTTATCGTACTTGATAAAAAAAAAGGAAATCTGCCATCGCCAAGATCTGGTCAGTTGGTATCGCGGAATAGATGGCTACATAACCGTTCAAAGTTGGGAATTAGCCTTTGAAGATATCCAAAGTGATTTGGACGACACCATTACCTACAAAGACTACGCCGATGCCGCTTTTGATAAAACAATAGGCTCTATTTTTGACAAGAATGAATCTGATTGGGAGACTTGTTCGTCCGATGAAGAGGAGAAGGAAGATTCTCCATCAAGGGCATATACATTCCAGGATCCCGCTATGATAGAAGCATCTCCTAAGACGATACCAACATCTCCAACTAATGTGGAGGAGGCACTGTCATATAATGATGTTGATGCCCTCGTCAAGTTCTTGAAACAAGCATCAAATCAGTCATTAAATGAAGAATTCAACTGGATCATAGAACTCAGGGATATTGGATACACTGACATCGACATTGCCCAGCTACTCTATGAGAAACAGAATGACTCACCATGGATCTATTTTGAACCTAAGAACATTGCATCCGCTGAGATTAGAGCCTGTCACCATTTGGAAGGATGTGTTCATCAACCTCCTGAAGCCTCATTTCAAAGAAATCGGCTACCATATCCTAGATTAAGGGGATATAACGATCAAGAAGTAATTCGCGACATAGAGGAGCTATGCGGGTTAGGAGGTGTATCTCCATCCTCCCGGAACAAAGAAGCTTGGAATGGAACAGTGGATTTCCAAGAAAATAACTCATTGGCTCTACTTCGGTATGAACCAGAAACATCTGACCGACTCACTGGTCCTAAAATCGTATCTTCTCTAATTCAGGTGGCCAAGAATCTCAACACGGCTATCCGCATCGTTCAGGATGCTGGATTCTGCTGCGATTCGTTCACAGCGCTGAAAGTTTCTACAACTGCCACAGGTGCCATTATTTCTGAATTACAATTGTCCAATGTCCAATTCTCCTTGGCTGGTGATATACTCAATTCCTTGCAGGCCCTCAACCTGGCACAAGATGACACAGAGCGCGAAAAAGCGCTAAGAACGCTGGAACTCAGTTGTCAAGATATTATTAGGCACGCAATTAATGACAGTGATCTTTTCAAATTCAAAGGTATAGAGGATGTCTTACATCTCACCTCTCTTGCTTTGCAGTTTCTCTGCGTCAGTTTTCTGTCCTACACCCAAGCTCATACAGGAATGTTACGGCCGTTTTTTCTTGACACACCGCTCTCCAAAATAATTCTTCTAGGTTCAAAACCTTCAAGCACAGACAGCCTGTCAATCCAGGCTAATCTATTTACATTAACGTGTCTTGATGGGATGTGCCAGGGCCCAGTGCTCGCATTCAGCGGACCAAATTCATTCAACGGCGCACCAGAGACCTGGCGGTACGACATCCGCGCCTTTCCGAGGGATATTTTAGATACATGGGGTCCAGGCGAATTTTTATCTCTTATTACGAAAAAGAATGTCCTAATTGCTATTAAGATTGGTGGGGGTTACATAGCCCCCTCGTCTAGGGGACCTGGAATCTCGAAGTATCATTGGCAGCGTTCTTTCAATGTATCCGCTGAATCGTGCGCCCTTGTTTTAGATGAAGAAATTCTCGTTGGAGGCTTGGTAACTATCAATTCACTATGCATAATCGACGAGAGGAAGTGCTGGGAGGACTCATCGACACGGTTTAATGAGCTGGGTACCCATGATTCGCACTATTTGCCAAATGAACGACAATTAGGTATTCAGGCCGGTCCTGACTATTGTACAGGGGCCGCCACTATGATCTGGGCAAAGCAGCGCGGGAAACCCGTCAAAGAGACTAATCTAGACCGAAATGACCGTCTCTTGATACCATTTTTAGAATTTTACTACGGCGTTAGGGTCAGCTTCTGCACTGGCGTAGCTCAACGGGTCTCACTGAGACAGCTAGTAGCTGACGTATTTCCGGCCTTTGCCAAGTGCATGATCACACCGACAACTCAAAACTTTTGGACAAGTCTTTGTGTCAACCATTCGATCATTGACAAATTTACGAACCTGGACCAGACGCAATTTCAATCTTGGCTGCTCGGGTTACATGAGGATCTCTACCAATTTGTCCTGCTGGTAGTTCAACGGATCCTTGAAACGCTTAGAGATACTGGTCTTAGCCAAGATGGGAGATACTTTTCAATTTCTTGGCCGTATGATGGCAATGTTAGCCAATGTTTCCGAGTACCCGTAGAAAATTGCAACAAGTGGGTACCGATCTTGGCAGACTCTGAGGACTGTGCAACTTTTGCCTACATAACAAATACGTGCCTAGAAGCTGGGACTATCAAGTGCCGAGGCCCTAATGCCACCTGGCAAGGTAGAATTCATCTGCTTGAAACCGCTGTCTTTTGTCCAATGAGTACCCCATCTTGGACCTTATGCCATGAACAGACCTACTTTTTCCAGAAACTCGATGGGATTCTCTTTTGGGTGAAAGTTCGACGGAACGCAGCGGCCCAAACCCTGCCCGCAGCACTAATAAGACTCATATCAATCAAGTCTCTCCCACGCGATGTCATTCAACGACTACTAGTTAAAGAAGCGCAAAAAAAGCAAAGACAATTGCGAGAGAAGTATCTGGAATGTGTGCGTGCTGAGATTGTCTCCGTATTGGAAGAAAACACTCGTTTGAATTAATATTGGTTTTTGGATATGAATTAGGAGGTGCTATATGATTTAAGTCGCTTTGTATTGTAAATTACTTGCGTCATAAACTTAATTGAATCTTCGTTCCAAAGGCCAATCTCTCACGTTGCGGTCCCTATATTTCCGTTCCAATTAAATTTGCCTTTCCACGTAACACTCGTGTTGAATACTCATAAGCTTCAGAGAGTGCTTTAACATGTTTAGTGTTTCAGGTTTGGTCTCAGAGCCTCCACTATGGTTCTCACCCTGGCCATCCGCGCCGTTGTCGTCCGTTGCGCCACCATCATTAAAGGAGGAACTGTCGTTTAGTTCCACACCAACCACAACAAGCGTATCATCAAAAAGATATGTTACCATCATCACTTATATTGCATCTACTAAGGCTGGTCCATCGTCAATCTCTCATAACAAAACAGCGTACAACTACCAAATCTGACTCAACATCAACTCCAAGAGCGTGCAGAAAACTGCATCAAAATCTCCGACGAAAGTTTCATTAGGGCCACCTGGTCCTACTTGATCCCGGACAGCTAAAGGTTATAAGAAATGGTATTCTGCTAAGAAGGACGATCGTTGCCAGGACAATGCAGTCAAATTCAAGATAATTTTGACACACTTCTATAGTTGGAATACTGCATCATGAAGTTCTGCACCAATTTCTACACACTTCCATAACAGATTAGCTCTTTTTCCTCCATCCAATGATTGTGAGTCATTTAGCTGACAAAATTCTCTGCGGATGATTGTAAGAATCTCTGCGCTTCTGAAGCCTATTGTATATATGTTTCCGATAAATAGGGCCTTAAGCCTACAAATTAACTCACTGAAAAACGAAGATTCTTTAAACCACTGGGTGAAAACTTGATTACTTCAGAATCATTCTACTAGCTTGATTCTCGACCTCATCACCAAGTCTACCAATGACATAGATAACGTTCATCTTTGCTTCGTCGCAGAGGCACCACTTGATCCGTACCAAACGAGTCATTTTGCTCGCTATTAGATTAACAGATGATGGCGCAAACACAAGACTCCTGGAACCCCTGCCTACTTCAAAAGATGATATACTCCCCAAGTTGGAGATTTCTGTATCCCAATCTGACAATAGCTCTAGATATTTAATTCTGATGTCACCTCTCATTACACCACGCTCCTCCTGGGCGGGTGAGTAGGGCTTTGGGATTTGGATTTGGATTTTTAGATCGACAGTGGGATTCTGGCGAAGCGGAAATCGTGCAAGGAAAAGAAATAGCTGCCCGGCACTTCTAGTAAATCATTGGTGGTCCTCTTCTTCATCCAAATCAGTTGAAAGAGCAACTTTGCGAGCGGGAAAGACAAAGTCAAACGAAATACGACGAATATAGCGGAGGCGAGCTGGCGTGAGGTAGTTTTCGACCGCGGCTGTATCGAGTCTGCTATCGGTTAAACGCAATTCTCGAAACACTGTGGCTTCAATAACCGCCTGCCATTTTCGAGAAACGGTTGCGTACGCAGCGATCGGATTTTCGGGGTCAACATCGTAGCTAGGCAGCCCGCTCTCGTGCTTTTTCTCGAGGATGTAGGAGAGGACCCTGGATAAGATCTCGATTGGAAGATTATCCATGATTAATGAATACGAAATTAAAAAGGGATTCAGTTACTAAGAACTGCGAGACACAGTATTGGCAGTGATAGGCAGGCTAATCACAATGGAAATGGTCCCTGAGACAGGAAGTGAAGAGAGCCGCAGGTCAAAGCGCAGGCGGCAAAACGTAAAAGGATTTTGGACAGGCACACGGCTCCACTTGCAGTGTGGCTGAGATCAAGGACAAGGGCGTCGCAAAATACAAGCCACCAACAACCAAAGGAGTGTCGTTTTGACAGCAGCACAGGAACTATACGGTGTAACTAGTTGTAGCAATTTGTACGTATCGAAATCTAAGAATAATTATGTAAATGTAACGCCGGTTCAATCCGCTCGCAATAAATGTCGCGTGGATGGCTAGGCCATATCATCCTCATGAAGAATTTTTCCTCCCCCTCATGGAGGCTAATCCTGCTTTTTATCATCGTTTCTGAAGCTTTTGCGAACTTTGGTTCTGCAACCTGTTTGGGTATCTGACAATGTATCTTGGAAGCTTAGCCGTTGGAAACTGCAAATTCTGCAACCGTTATAGGTCTCTGTCATTGTCAAAGGCTGGGTATGAGCCTCATTATACACATTTCACTGTTCTTGGCCTTGTGCTAAAAATTTGTTTCGTTCTTTTATAAGAAGATTCTCTTTGAATCAAAAGATGGATTGAATACTAATCAATACCATCCTCATTCGTCAATAATCTAAACTGCCAATGCAACCCGAAAAAGATACACATTTCCTTGAAAGAAACAAAGTCAGGAAGAAATGAGAAGATAAAAATATAAATATAAATAAATAATACCGATTATCGTTTCCCACCTGCTTTAATTAGTCCTTTCATCGGTGATATTTCGAGTGCACATACAATATGCATTCATCAATGGATTATCCTAAGTCACCACAAAATCCAGGTAGATCAAAGTTATTTTGTATATGCAATAGATGTAGAACCATACCAGGGCAAGTCGTTTGATGATTAATTCAGTCGTCTCAATGATCTCGTGCACGGAAATCTATACGAGTGAATCAAGCACGATCAATTATCCTCTTACCAAGATAGTGGTAGTCATTATTATTAACAATTATTATCAAACATTGACTCCTAAAAGTCAATCAGAAAGACCAATCCCTTATGAATACGCAACTCATTTTTCCGATTAGATGCCCGATTTTGACCCAATTTGCGAAATTACCACAACTTTCCCAGCGGCCATAGCTTCGGATAATTCGCGCACTCTCTTCCTGCGATGACTTCTAACACAACCATCCACGCAATTCCACGCAAGATAGATGAATCGCAGAGATCTGAGATTCATAACTGTTAGTAAAACGTAGAGATTTCATGGGCTAATTCTTACGAATTTATCTCAAGCAAGATGAAACATTTAAGCATTGTGTCTTGCCACCCTGCTGGTCGCGGGCCTCCTTCAAAGTAGTTGTAATCGGAAAGCAACAAGAAAATTGACAGAACAATGGATGCCGCCAGGCCAAGAAAGTCGATGCAGCCAGTGCAGGGTGATGGCGCTCGGCGAATTCGTTTACTGGGATCGAAAATGGCTGCGCATTGTGCAGTGTCGTTGATGAGGCAAATGAGTGCCTAGAATCTAGCGTGTCAGTTTTGTAAGCCTTTTCAGTCAGAATAGAACACAATTACAATAATGATTCCAGCTACACCGTAAGAAATTTTCCGGGTCCATCTGGTGAGAAGAGCGCAGAATACGAGCAGGGTGAGGTCAAGCCCAACACCAATCAGTCGTTTGATCCCATGCACGAAGCCATACGTCGTAGGAATGCGAGGGCGCCGAGGAGGGATGAGTGCGTGCTCATCGACGGCTAGAACTGTGGGGTATGCAAAGTTGTTTGCTTGTAAGGCGTGCGGCTGTATGCCGCCATCTCTCTGAGTCGTATCCATGTTCCAAGTCGGTGAAGGTATGGAGGAAAGAAGCTGCGGGCGAATGAGTTTTCATATTTATGTTGCCCATCTCCAATACGAAAAATTAAATCATGGGGCAGCCCCGCACATTTAAGTACATGGAGATAACCTAATAATAGGCTGATTTGAGTCACTTCGCTGGACCCTGGAGGCGGCCAGTTCCTAATCTGTACAGTGCCAAGGCACCGACCCCAGGTCTACTGTGTTTAGTTTGTCACCTTTGCATAAGCTAACCTTTTTGGTTGTCGCAGCTCGTATCTATTCCCCTTTTACGTATCTAAGACGGCATGCTTCTTATAGGTCCGAAGCCACTCACCACCATCGGCACCCAGCAACAGTTGAAAAGCTTCCCCCGGAGAGCGTAGCTTGACGCCTTCAACAGGCATTTTATTGAGTTTTTCCACCGTGGTCACATACTCAAATTCAACCTTTCCGGAGAGACCTCAAAGGAACGGCCACTCGTGACGGGAAGACAGCCGATTTCTACCCAAATGTGACCCCATTCATATCTCTGGGACAAGACCGAAGATCATTCGAGTGGGTTCACCTTGAGAGAGGTGTATCAAGGTCGTGGCCAAAAAGAGTATTCGCAGAAGAATGAGGCTATCTCAATTTCTGTCAACCTTTTTATTTGGGTTTTTACTGCAAGCTTTTTGCGTTTTGTTGGTCCCTCAAGGTGAAGTTGGGATTTGGGATTTTCTCAACCTGTGAGGCGGATGACAAACGCTGCCAGCCATCCCGCCAGCTGTCTGGCGGTGCAGCTGTTCCTGGACGTCTGTCATTTCTGTCACGTGTCTTCTCACTTCGGTTCAAACAACTACAATACTCTTTGCTGCCTCTGCTGTCAAACCTGGATTTCACGTCGACTCGAAGCCGTACTCCCACGCCTCATCTCATCCACCTACGATCACATCGAAATCCTTTGCCTATCATGGTTCTCACGCCGCCTGCCGTCTCCACTGTACCAAAAATCATGGCAAACTTTGTCATGATGCTGCTAATCAACATGATCATATGGACTGTTTACATGTATCTGGCTGCCGACACTTGCGAACACACCGTCAACACACCAGCAGACGATCGCCTAGTCTTCGTCTTGGAAAGGATCGAACATCATCTACAGCCCCGCTTCATTCCCGATACGAACAGCATCGTTCTTGCACTCGGCGTCGCGGCTGCTGCCATCGTTCTCTTTCGTCTTTTTTGGTGTTTGGCTTTCTTTTTGTTGCCCGATCCCAGCCATGGCCCATCTCTCGTGGCCGAAATGGAGAAGTTGAAAAGAGACCTGGACACTGCAAACAAGGAAGCTATCCAGCAGCGATCCAGAGCCGGAATTTCCCAAGGACAGGTCGCGGCTGCTGAAGAACGAATCAAAGCCTCTGAAAAGCGAATCAAGTCTGCCGAAGATCGAACCGCAGCCGCCGAAATTCGAACCGCAACCGCCGAAATACGAGCCTCTGCCGCCGAAGCCCGAACTGCAGACTTCAAAGGCGAAGTTTCCCGCGAGCGCATCATGGCCAAAATATGGGAAGAAAGATTCACCGAGGCTAAGAAGCGTTTCGAAAAGCAGAACATCACAATCACTGCCCTCAAGCACAGGGACCTTCTATTGTCAACTCGGTTCTCGTCGACCGGATAGGATCTTGATCGCGGAAGGGCCGAAGCCGACGAGGACAAAAACGATGCCGTTCAACACCAACCAGCCAGCGACGCCGAAACAGACGCTACACAAGAGCCAAAAGAAACCACCGCAGCCAAAAAGCGCAAGAACAAGCCCCGGGCCTGCGCCTGGGTCACCAAGACCAATGCTACCGAGTCCAGGGTCGTGGCCGACAGCGTTGATGACAAGTTCGCCAACCACGACGCGAGATTCTTCAAACTTGAAGCTGCATGTGCCAACCTCGACGTCAAAGCAACCAAGCTCAGCAGCGCCGCCGCCGACCATAGTGTCAAAATGACTAAGCTTGAGGGTAGACTCTCCAAGCTCGAATCTTGGGAGTGGGAGTGATATGTCTCATGGGAGTGCACTTGGAGGTGTATTCGTATCGCCATGGTATTACTATTTATGGAGAGTCCTGATCGATGCAGTATATTTGGAAGGGCACTATTTTATCTGTGTGGTGATCCAGTCAAAGACGTTAAATGGATTTGATGTGTGTAAAGTGACCGCCTTAGACTTCATTCCCGTCGGTAAAGAGAAATAGATGAATAATACCCACTCATCACCCTCTCTCTAATTTTACATGGAATCATCTGTCTTAGATTTTGTTTAGTTTTGTTCGATCTTGGTGTCTTTTGTCGCCTGTCTGATTCGATGAACTCCCCCCCGGGTCATTGTGCTCCTAGGTGACTCGAGGGTGCTCCATCGCAACAGAAAACTCCCTAGTTACTACTGTGCCTCGGCACTGGACATCGTCTCACTCATTTCTTCATTTATATTTTTGTTTATTTTTCTATTTTGCATGACAAGCTTTCACCAAGAATACCCAGCACTAGGTCGAGAGGATAGTGTTTCCAAGGTCTCATTGATCTCAGGATGCCATCTTCAGGATGTCTATTTAAGTTCTCCCAAGGACGCCAGGTCTTCCTACGTAGATGATTAATTTAATTCTTTTTCGGTTTGACAAACGAACAACAAATAAGGTTTACAGAATGTAGAGACCCCTCAAGGTTCAAGGTGCGCATCAGATCAGAATGGACCGAACAAACTACGTCATGGGAGCCATTGTCGAGTGTCTCACCGGGTATCTCACAGTGGGAGTCATATCTAGAGTTCTACCCTTGTTGCCAAGTCTCTTGCGACTATAAATTGGACACCAATGCCCACTCTACTCTGAAGTCTGTCATCACATCTACTCTAAGCCTGCTGTTATACATCACTCTATGACTCTGACGCAATCTTCTCCCAAGTCTCATTCCGCCGTACTAATGATCGGAACTACCTTCATGACGCTCCTTTTTGCAATGACATTAGGAGGTTCGGTACTATTTTCCAAGATGAGCGGTGCCTTTGGACAAGTTGCCCATGTTCAACCAGACGAGCACCTGGTTTCGGTCTTGGAACAAATCGAGCGCCATATTCGACCTCCGTTCGACGCTGATACCAGCAAGGCCATCACTGCATTGTGCGTCGCTGCTATTTTCATCGCTCTCTGTGGGGATAGAATTGCCGCTTATGGAAGTCTACTGAATAACTGGTCCTCGAGGAATCGGAACCCGCTTGCTCTCCCATTTCGCCTCTTCTTTTGGTGTCTGCGCCCATTCATGTTACCCAACCACATCGACTCTCTTATGGCAGAGATTGAGCAGCTCAAGGAGGATTTGAGCAATGCTAAGAACGAGTCTGCCGAGCAGCGAACTAAAGCCGAAGCAGCTGAAGCACGAGTCGCAGCAGCCAATGCTCGAACTTGGGAGCAGCGCGCCATCGTTGATAGTCAGACACAACAGCTTACCAAATACAAATATGAGATCATGGATTTGAAGATCACAAACAATACCCATGATTCCATCAAGAATGGACTGAAGTTCCAACTTAGCTTAGTCGAAAAAGATCTCGATAATGAAAGAGCGAGATCTAAACGGGCTGAAAATGATATTATCGAGTACAAGGAGCGAGCTATCATAGCTGAAAATGCATCCACCACACTGGCATCCGGAACCACCAACGTTAGTGGCAGAGACACTACGGTGCAAGACACAAAACTTGATGCGATATTGTCTGGACTTGAAGCTAATTTTGTCTATCTTGAGGCCAGACTGGGCAAACTCGACACTACTATCGATGAGGATGGGTGGTAGTTCCAGGGCGATCAAGATCAGTGCCTTCTGCCAGCTTTGAAGTACCAAAGCCCGGCAAGATGTTGTGGGAATTGGAGTTTGTTCGGGAATTAGAAAATCAATAGGTAGCAAATTAATGAACCCAAATTATCATCATACAATTGGGTCATTCGTGAAATTACTTTTCTCGTCCCATCCGACAGGTGCAGTGTTTCTTAAGTCTCGTCCTCTGTCAGCAAGGATTCATTGTGCCATTACATTTACAGCTTTGTATTTCGTGAGTGCTCCACAGCAACACTGTTCAATGTAACGATGAGTAAATCGTGATAGCGTAGAAAGTCGTATTAATATGCTAAAAATTCATCGCTTATAGGTATCTCAACTCTTTTCCCCCATTTTAAGGTGCCTCGTGCAAGTCCCTCAAGCCTGGCGCTTCATGGGGCATTATTGGCTGGCCTCCAGCTTCCTGGACAGCAGGTGTGTTTGGTGCCTCGTGGATATCCTTCCATCCGTCTTGGTTTCCTTGGTACGCTTGGGGGTAATAGACATTCGTGCCAACTCCGTCGGTCTTGTACTCTGTCATGGGCGAGCCTTGGTTGGTGGTTGACGTGGCGTCCGAGCCTCCACGAGAGCGCTTCCAAAAGAAAAATCCAATACCAGCAAGAAGAGCAATTCCACCTAGTGTCGCGCCCACAGCGATACCTGCCACCGCTCCGGTTGATAAGCCCGAACTGGAACTGTCGCTTGATGTTGTTACTGCTGCGGCTTGTGATGTGCTATCGCTCGTTGCTGTTGCTGCCGTGCTCGACGATGTCAAGGTCGTTGTAGTAGTCGTCTCCTCATCTTTGGTGACATTGAAATAATGGGATGTCGCAGCAAGCGATGTGTTTCCGGTCTCATAAAGTGCAGCGTAGAAGACAGCAGCCTCATCAGTCGAGAAATCCGTCGAGAATCCGCTCAAGGTTGCGTTCCAAACGTAGCTGGTGTCACTGGAATTGACTAGATTGTTGGTCAGCATACGCGTCAGCACCAAAGATTAGCGAAGCAGCCCTACCGACGATGGTATCGTTGTAACTCCATGTGTCGTCGCCAGAGCCTCCCATGGGATAGACTTGGTACAAGACGACGTTCATGTGGTCCAGATCTGATGACCACTCCATGCTGATGTTCTTGTTCTCCTTGTATACCGAATTGTCGCTGTAATCGCCATAATTACCGGCATTTGGGGGCTTGACGAATGCATCGGGTCGTACTTTGGCGACGAGGGCGATCAGCAAAATCGATAGGGTATACTTGAGAGACATCGCGATTGCCACGGAGGCAAGGCCTCTTCAAGATGCTCGAGAGCGAAATAGGGAAAAGAACGACAACGAAAACAAGAAAATCGTCCACAGAGAGACGATGAAAATTTGGGGCTTCCCATCTTCTAGTACATCCACCATGCCAGACTCTCTTGATGTCTGAGCAGGGGTGGGTCATTCGTCATCCCTCCTAGGCGCGATCCTGGTTTCAATTACCACTGCGGCTACCAGGGTCCCGGAGCGATTTATTGGCCAAATTGAGGGCTCTTAAATTTCGACTGCCAGTGGGATCAATCCTTCGCACCCTTAGCGCCTGGTGCCCTCCTCAGCTAGGCCGGAAATAAGCCCTAGTGACGGAGATTCGGCTTGACCTCAGACACCGGCTGGGAAACCTGCGATTGACAATGGAATTCCCGCAGAGGCTGTGTCAAAGTGGTGCGGCGTATTCTCGCCAGTCTCTCTTCCTTTCAAGCTTGGCAGAAGCATGGTTGGGCTATTTTGGTCTACATGGCACAAGTAATCAAGAAGTTGAGCAGACGAAGGCCTCAAGATGAATGAATACGCGTCTTGAACAGCCTCTCCCCAAGTATGGTGTTTCTTGCAACCCAAAGCTTGCGGTGTGCAAGAGCATATCCGACAACCACAAACGGCAACGCCAATTCCGAAAAGTACACGCCAAAAGAAGCTGGGGAAACCTGGGTTTGTCGCACGTGGCTGATGAAAGGCGAAGCCACCCTGATCACACACCGTTTGACTATTTATAGGTCGATTATCCGTCAACGGTCGGAATACCACCAGTCAAAACACACAAGACAGCGCGTTCCCAGTGGAGTCTTCAATTGCGGGAAATTCTACATGACAAATACGTGATTCGATGCGAAAACGACGACGCCCTGTCTTTGGGTCCCGACGATCTGCCCACGCAATCTCCCCGACTCCGCACAGGGCCATGGTGGGGACAAGGCGAGAGCCGCACGTTAGCGAAAAAATTAGGTTGCGAGTTTACTGTTTTGGAGAGTGGAATCCGATGGCGTTGATCAATCTTATCAATGCGATGAACGATATTTCGTTGCAATTAATTATGTCGATCAGCCATGTGGTTCTATAGATACAGCGTGATATATCTGCAGCCAGCAAAACCGTTTACGAATCCTTCGTCTCTCGAACCCCTGTTCATCCGATAATTGGGCTAGTAAGCCGCTAGCGCTGGGTTCTTCATCTGCTGATAAGGGTCCGAGTGTCCCGACTCCCACGCCTGTGTTTCACTAGTCTTGCCCCAGCGAGTGACCATTTTCCGAAAAAGGATTCCCGTGAATCAATATTAACGATTTCCGGTTCAACATCTTACATTTCTTGAAAAATCTGATACATATGAAGTGGTGTCAAGCCATTCACAGATCTTCAGGCCACATAAGTTGATCCAGTTTTCATTGATCGAAAGCCCCCATCACCTTCTAATCACCACCGACGAGTAAGACAGCAGCCTATGAACAATGGCTCAATTGCTTATAGAATTTTATTTTGACTTCTACACAATTATTACGAGCCATAAATCAGTGGTTAATCTTCCATGGCAGCTACAATCGTCGAATATCGTGTTTTGGCAGCACTCGGATAATGCTCCTGTCCGAACTCCGAAATTTCTCACTCCGACTGTCAGCGCCAACTGTAAATTCTCGAAAAGAATATCAAGAAATAATGCCGAATTTTCCATAGCCACGCTGTATCGCACTTTTCTCCCTCATCCCTCGGGTTACGCGTCATCTTGCTTACTCTCTCTGTGCACGATATCCTCCTAGCCACTTGACAGGGGTCTGGACCTCCCATGGATATACGTGAACAACGCTGCCAAATTTCCCGCAGTTCGTAAGATATTAGTGTCTAAGACATTGTGAAGAGAGGTACTATAAGTTCAGCATAGCCTGATAAGAATTATCATGATTTCCACTCAGCCCCAATACCACATAAGGCTCTCGCTCATTGGGCGACAGGCCAGTCTCTGCATGTTGAACCAAATGGTTTCCTTCTGTGAGCCGTATGGTAAGTTCAACTCGCTCGAAGCATCTAACAAGAAACCACTTATTTCGATCGACTAGATGGTATCAAATATTTAAATTAGCATCAACAGCAAAGATCAGGACCATGTCAATAAAAAATCATGCATATTCATTACTGCAAAGTTCTAGCTACAAATCCGTACCCTAGACCTCTCATCTTGGAAATGAGGCGGTCAGAGATTGCGCAGCCCCAACAAATGAACGAAAAACAAACAAACAAACAATATCACACGATGCCAAATACCGAGATCAGATTACTCTTGATTTGGCACATAGGCTTCTAGAGATGCAAATCAAGGAAACGGCTCGTTGATGTGGACCTCAATCTTGCCGGTGCCGGTGGACTTGGTCTTGATGTAGGCCAAGTCGGGCTGGCCGTGGCGAGTCCAATCGATCATGAGCCACTTGCCGTTGTCCTCCAGCTTGAAGCCGGTGCCGACATCGATCAGGCGTTTCTTCCATCCGGAGCTTGCAGAGACGGCGTGGACCTCGACCACGTCGGATCCGGTGCTCTTGTTCTTGATGTAGTACAGGTCGGCAAAGGCGCCGTCGCACTTGGGAGCAAGGCACCAGGTGCCGTTGCCGCTTTCCTGGAGGGCAAAGTCGGTGACAACGTGCTGGGTGAAGGTCTGGTAGTTGGAGGCCTTGCTGGCGACATGGTACTCAGTCCTGCCGGAGCCGGTGTTGCGGGTCTTGATGTAGACAAGGTCACCCTTCTCAGACATGGTCCAGACACCATTGTCCTCCATGTCGAAGCAGGTGCCGGTCTGGAGCACAAACTTCTGATATCCAGAGGAGGCATCGGCGACGTGGACCTCGACCTTCTTGGTACCGGTGTTGCGGGTCTTGATGTAGACCAAGTCGGCCTTGCCGTCGCCAGTCCAGTCGTTCATCAGCCAGGTGCCGTTGTCTTCGATGCCAAAGACAGTTCCGGTGGCGACGAAGTGGTCCTGGAAGCGGGAAGTGCCGCTGGAGCCGTGGACCTCAATCTTGTTGGTGCCAGTGTTGCGCGTCTTAATGTAGACGAGGTCCTGGACACCGTCGCCGTTCAGGTCGGCAAAGGTCCAGACACCGCTGTCCTCGATGGCAAAGGCGGTGCCGGTGGCGATGACTCTGAGTTGGTAGGCCATTTTTGATGTTTAGAAGTGGTTTTTAGAAGAGGAAAGTGAAGATTGATGAAGATGAGATTGAGAGTGGATGCTTTGAAATGCTGTGAGATGCTGTGATGCTTTTTCTCCTGAGCTTTGACGGGAAAGGGCTCCCTTATATATTTCTCTCTGCTAGTACATGCACCGTGACCTCATCACATCAAGCTGTCTCCTCCATTCCCATATCTCTACAGTCTCTGCAAGCAGCATCTCTGCCTCAACTACAACTTGTCCTGATCGGCACTTCCAATCCAAATCCCTCTTCGGATGCCAGCTAGCCACAGTCCTCTAAAGCACGCTCGTCACAGCCCTAATTTCTGACAGGCTATTCAGGTAAATGATGCACGTGTATTGTGAATAGCCATCCTGGCCTATTGAGGCGCTAAACCCTCCCAAAATGTCAGTAATGTGGTGTTTTGGGCGTGCAAATCGTGCAGCGGACAGCGCCGAGCTGGATTTGCTCGTTCCTTGGCAGGTTAGGCGTCCAAAAAATGGTCCCCGAGCCGCCCATGATTAGTACGTGGTTGCCGTCCCCCATGACCAATCTACAGGATAACACCCCCATAGCGGCGTTTTGTGCAAGCCTTCTCTTACATCTTCGGCAGTTGAATGGGTGAATAATAGCAATAAACTTCAGCCACTTGCTCTGCCGCGGCGGGGCGTATCCCTACTGCCCAGCCAGCCACTTTCGATAGATCAGCCACAAGCACTAAAAGGGCGAGATCCCCAAGACCCTGGAAACCACAAGCAGAGCGCCATGGAATATGTTCAGTCGGATTCCGCCATGATTTATTTGGGGAACAAATATTGACATCTCAAATACAGAAAGAGAGATGCTCGTTTGCAACTCTTCGCCCGTTTGTCTGCCCAGGCCCAATCAGTGTTGCATCCATATGTATATTTCTGTGGCCAAAAAACAAGTCCTATGCCCGCCAGTGCGTCTCATGCCAGTAACCAAGGCTTTTGCATTCCGTTTCATATTCCAGTCTTGTTTCGGACAAACCCCAACGTAGCCAGCCACTCTTCAATAGCTTCCTCGCTAAAAAAGAAAACAGCCAGCCTCCGTGTCAAGGTTATTCAGGAACCATCCACTGCCAAGTCGCTTAAAGGTGTCGCTAAAAAGACGGAAGTACGTGTCAGCCCTGTTAAACTATTGGTGGCTCTCGCATTGGCCATATGTCGGCTGCTCAATGGAGTTTGATCCAAAACTGGACAAAAAACGTGCTTCCGATGCCGCCACCTCTTGGCCTAGACCACAGGCAAACATTTGTATAGCCGCTGAGGCTTGTAGCTGAAAGTCCTACACACATCATAGTCAATCATGATTGAATGTCGTATTCGTGCCCTTGTCTCAGTGAATTCTACGTCGGCAAATTTTAGGGGTCTAGCCACAGCAGTCATTATTTGTAGAGACATGAATTTGAACTGTGTCAATAAAATCATTTATTAATATGTTTAGGTACAAAATCCCCCAAAGGAAAAAGGTATGCGCTTTTAATTCATGTACTGTGAACATTCATCCAAGCCAATCGGCTCGGGTTTGAGTCTCTGACCCAAACAAAAAACTTGGCGTGAAAGTGGAGAGAAATGCGCGTGTGTTTAAAAGCTTTTCGGTATTTCTCCAAAGTGGGCAAGATGTACTGGTGCCCCGGCGTAAAACGCCAGTCGATACTCGTGGCGCCGTCTGCGCCTTTAATTTCCAGGCGTCGCAGAGCTGGGACAGCCCCCCGTGCCGCCCTCTTACCGAGACCGATGATGCACTCCGAGCAAGGTAAGGTGCTGCGTTCAGTGACTTGAAGCCGCAGTCTTTTTACAGAAGGTGGAATGGCGTCGGCTATGACTCGAGGAGCCATGGACTCTGGGAGTTCTGGTCTCCTTCTCCCACACCAGCACAAGGTCCTCAAGTTGAGATCCAGCACTTCAAGATTATGAAACGAGGTCCACATTGCGGCATCAATTTGTTGGCAAGTCCGGCTTGTGCCCGTAAAATGGAGCTTGAGATGCTTCAGGTTTGGTGCAACTGGCTGAAGAGCCTGAAAGAAGGCATTGATAGGGACTGATTGTACAAGAAAGGAAGGAGCACCGGCACCCATACTCATAGAAAACTCAAATCTTTGGAGATTTACGGCATGTTTGATCATTTCACTGAGAAGGCCAAAGCCAGAGCTTTCTGATTCGCCATCAAACACGCAATCGTTTAAGCGGAGCGTCTTTAGACTCTGGCAGGCTGGCTTGATCTTGTCGATGTCAAAATGATCCCGATTTGGAAAGCCCAACATCCAGCTCAGGTCGAGCTGTGCCAGGTTTGTTGTGGCGCCCAGCAGGTTCAGAATTGTCGGGTTGGATATGGCGGTACTGTTTCTCACTGCTCGGCGAATGAATAGCCGACGGACGCTTTCAAAGCCAGTACCATCACCTAAAGTCCCTCGGCGTTGAGAGAGATGCTTGAAGTCTGCAGCCGGAGGCCATTCATTGGAATCGTAAAGTTCAAGAAAGAAGGTATCCACCTTGGGTGCGTACGCCATGAGCACTTCGGCAGCGAGAGCTTCGCATGCTAATTCTGGCTCTTCAGGTTGGGAAGGTTCCTCGTCATCACTGGCTGTAGCGAGTAGTTCACGCGCAGCGGTCTTGAAAAATTCTACGTCGTCAGACTCCGAGTCAAGCAAGGGAACCACTACTTGTCGGACGTGGACTCCCAGGTGAGGATGAAGGCGGAGGAAACGAACAAGCGCCGCGGGGGACATGTGGTCGTCTGATTGATGAAGCATGATGGGCAAAGCAGCAGTGCGAAGGCATTTTGAGGTCAACGTGAGAGCCTGCAGTGTCCTGATGCACTTTACTCTGTGAGTGAAGTCATGGTCATCTCCTAGCGGGCCAGGGCAGCAGTGTGTGCACAGATATTCTATGATTTGCTGAAGGATTTCATGCGGCAAAGACGAAAGCGTGGCCACGGCTGTGGGATCACGTTGGGGATCGCGTTGAGGATCCATAACGGATGTGTGTGTGTGTGTTGAATGTCGATTGACTTTTGGACAGCGGAGACGTTGGCCAAAAATAGAGGCCACCATGCGCACAGACCAGACCAATCCAAACGCTGACTCACTGGCCGTGTTGTGGCCCGGGTCACGTGGCCGCTGCAGGTGTCGAATATTTGAATCACCAGTTGTTAGTTGGTTGGTTATGGGTTATTGCTGGTTAATTGTTGACTTGGAGTTACAAGAATGCTCAAAAAGAAGTTTTTAAAATGCATCAATTGTGGTCATTTGGTCCGTGCATGACTACTCAGGCGAATCCTCTATTTCGTGGACATTAACCCGAATCGTGTACCATTTTCTGCCCAAGAATTCCGACAACTCAATGCGCGCATTTGCGCAAAACCCGAGCCCTGCTATCTCCGGTCCTGGCATAACAAACGGGTTGTCTACGTAATGTTTGATGTAGTTCTCCCGGGCCACTCGGAGCGTCTCATCTATGTTATCTCCAAAGTCCATGTCCGAGGCATCCCCTCGAAAGAAAGACTCCCACGGCTCGATCCAGCACGCTCGCCGCGCATCGGATGATCCGCGCTCGTAATTGTCCGAACCCTCAACCCCAAACAAGACGAAAAATCCAGTCTCTTCATTGGTGAAGAAAAATACGCCGTCGACCCTGATGTCATCAATGACGTTTTGACCACCAAGAAAATCTGGCTTGAGTATGGGGTGCGCCCCAACAAAATGGGGTTCTTGTGCCTCCAGGCGCCAAGCTCCATACCCTTTGAATGCCAGCTTGATCTGCCGTCGTTCATCCGATGAGCCCAAGGATAATTCCAAAGATGGCAAGAGAATTCTTTCCGGCTTGAATTGTCCAATATCACAATCCACTAAGAAATAAAAGTCAGTGGCCAAGCCTCACTGGTACCGCTGAACATGACATAATGGTACCTGATATATCGCCTGGCTGACGGCGTGAGGATGAGAGAGACCGGACAAAGTTCTCCATCACTTGCGGCCTTTCCCCTACTTTCAGAATGACCAGCGATTCTTTGTGCTCGCGACGATAGCCCGCAGCTGGAGATTCCCTGTCAATCCGGGAGACAATGATGGCCACCCTTGTTGTTTGGTCCACCTCCACAGGGCAGCTGAGTACTGCTAGCCACTTTTTGGACTGTTGGTCCTTTCCATTATCATGAAATATTGTCACTACACATGGCCCGAGTACAACATCGACTTCCAAGCCTCTAGGCGTTGTGATGATATCGTGTCGTGTGAACCGCCCGTCAGTTCCTTCACCCACCTTAAATTGAAAAGCCGACGGGTGTTCAGGGAGGTATGGCCTGTGCCTATCCCGCCTGAGGATCGACTCTGTCCAAGTCAGTATCGTCTGATCGGGTGTTTTTCGGAGAATCTCCTCCTGCAACCGAAGGAATGCATTCTTCCCTTCGCCGTACAATAAGGGCATGTTGATGTCGAACAAACCCATAAGGCAGTAGGCAATGTCCTCTTCGCGCGTCGTCACTCTGTTTGCAGCCCATTGAAACTTTTTGGCGATCGACTCGTTGCCAAGGTATATGGATAGACTGTCGTAGGCCTTGCATTTAGGGCAATTCGTGTTGTGATTTGTGCGGCGGATCAACAAGGCAGGGCGCTCCAGGCGATGTCTACGAGACAATATGTTGACATGAATGCCGGTGATTTCAGAAAGGTTCCACGCGATATCATGTCTGCTATGCAATTTATTCCAATCGCGATCAAAGAAGTGCAGCTCATGAGGTGCGATGAGTTCTTGCAGTGTCCATCCTCGCGAAAACCACCTGCTAGTCTCAAAATGGACCGGGCCGCTCGACGAAAGGGTGACGTCCTCCATGTACACATAACAGATGGCTGACTTATTATACCATTTAAACATGGAGTTTATGGCCTCCGTAAGTTCGGCACTGCTGGATTTATCAATGCAGCAAGTGTCAACCCAGACATACTGTAGTTTGTCACGCGCTGCCTGCTTGCAGGTTTCGGTGACTTTTTGAAGACCTTTTTTGGGGGTTCCTTCGAGTAAGTCTCCGAATTCCAGCTCGTCTTCGCCCCAGGTATGAGACAGGATGGCATAGAGGGGTATATCTTGGCCAACAAACGTGTGGAGCTCCATCGTCGACACGTCAATGAGACGCATCTTGATGAGCTCGGGCGCGGCTTCGCCCGATCCCAGCCGATGAGGCAGGGAATGGTTCAGAAGCCTGTCCTTCAGGCCCAAACCGAGAACTTGGAAGCCCAAATAGATTGGGAGTAACGATGGCGTCGGAAGTGAAAGCGGTGGGCATGGCAAAATCTAGCTAGAGTTCTAGGCTGATCCACTTTGCAATGCCGTAGTGCGGGACAAAATCGGGGTGACACTAGTCTAGATGCAGTAAACTCCATCACTTGGCATTCCTCTTTTTGACACATTGGAACCGGGCGGAGCGTTTTTGCAACTCCTACATGGCAGCTGGGGTCGAATAACTGATCGCCAACAAGTCAAGCAAATTGAAATATGTTGTTAAATGCCGCATTTGGTGGGAAAACAGAAAAAGAAAGTTTAGTGCTTGCTACCCTGAACACTCTAATATCTTCTCGTACATAATCACACTTTCGCCCCTCCATGACTTGGCCGCGCGGGGGTTTAATCAATTCATATGCTCATGATTGGAACGTGAATTATAACTACTACTTGTTCTGTCAAAGTACAACCCCGCATTCATTCCCATGCGAATCGACTAATGTTGTACGACAAAACGGAACAAGCCTTTCATATGATACGTCTTAACGAGAGTCTATTGTTATCATCTATCAGTCTATTGCTTTGAACCATTCACACGCCCAAGAGATACTATACATAATCATACAAATCCTTTAAACATCACCGAGTAAGATGTCCGTTACCTTTCACGCCACTTTTGTCACATACCCCGCCACCCAATCCGATACACCAAGTCGTATCAATTATACCCAAAACTAAGCCCAAAAGCAAGTCCAAAAATAAACAAAAAGGAAATAGCAAGTGTATGGGTTGACCAGTTCTTCCCTCAAACCCCTTTCTCATATCTTGTAGTCAAATCATCTAGATGAAGTTCTTCGGACACAGTGCCTGAATATTCGCCGGCTTCAAGTTCTTTCATCGTTCCATTATTATAATTCGAAGATGCTAAATTCGAAGATGCTATTATTCGCTCGCAACTGCCGTCCGCATGGATAAATATGTCGTGGTGAGGATTTATGCTTTGAGAGCAGACCGTGCTGGTTGGACAAGCTTGCGTGTTTCGTGGGGTATTTCGATTATCCAATCTCATACTGTGTGATTCTGGGCCCGTCTTGTACTGAGCCCTGCTGGGAGTGATGAGAGACCCGAAAACTGGTCTCAGTTTTTGACGAAACCAGCCCCAGG
The DNA here is from genome assembly GCA_013403825.1 of Calonectria pseudoturangicola. Lineage (NCBI taxonomy): Eukaryota > Fungi > Ascomycota > Sordariomycetes > Hypocreales > Nectriaceae > Calonectria > Calonectria pseudoturangicola. The sequence continues at coordinate 755,726 of VTGA01000004.1, read as the reverse complement.
TAAGTGGGATATTAGATGTAAGGACTGCAATGAATGACTCTCGTATCGCCCAATTTGCGGCCTCTGAGGGGCCCGTGATCGGATTCTATGTTGGTTAGTTAGTGCCCACAATAATTCCCCCTCCACAAAGGCTTACCGATAAGATCATGATACAGCGGAACACTCCGGTGATAATCACTAATATTCCACCAGAAAAGAGAATTATTAAACCTGCTTTCCTTATCTTGCCAATGCGGGCCCCGATTAACATTGGGAGCGGCATGATAAGCAGACAGATATCACTGGATACATTCATGGATAGAGTGACGTAGATATTAATGCGACTAATTGCAGGCTGGCACACGTCTAATAAAAGAAAGGTTAACGACCATCATCTGGAGTTCATAATATTTAACTTACTTCCTGGGTCCGGATAAATCTGCCAGTTCTTCTCCAATGGATGACAAGACAACAGAAGGCAGCAAATAGTAGCAACATACGTGGCGGCAACAAAGCCAATTCCGATGTACATTTTGCCTCTGTAAGATTGTAACCCAGACTAAACAAGATGTCAGACAATTTTTGCGAGGTTGAAAGAGTGATATTTACCGTTAAGCGGGCATAAAAAGAACACATGGAGGCTTTAATTAGCCACATAACTGTGACATAAATACACCAACCGACAATCTGTGTCTTAGATCCAGCGACCCTGAATTCAGTGCACATTAGTATCGCTAGATAATCTTGACCAAAAAATGAAGCCTTCCCAGCATAGCATACCTTGTCTTGTATTCATCGCTTGCAGGATCCAGAGAAGCCCGCTCCTCTTCGGCCATCCCACTATTAGTCAGTCCATGGTATAGCTTCCCCGTCATGGAGGCCAAGACTGTCTCTGCCGTAAGAGGGAGGATCACCAAAATCATGAGGTAATCATCCAGCTCTAGATTGCTCAGCCCGACTTGCTTGGCGCGGCAGAATATTCTGAAGGCGATGATGAATATCTCAACGCCAAGAGAGGCAAAAGCCTCAATGTCGAAGGGTGATTTTGCCGTCATGGCTAATTAGAGCATAGCAGCTCGTCGGAAGGAGAAATCTCAGAGTCTATTTCCAGGGGCATCACCCTATTAAGACCAGCTGCGAGTCCCCCCTGACAGATCTGTGCAGGTTACCATTTTTCTCTAAGCCGGAAGCATACGCGTCGGCCGATGGGGATTTTCTCCAAGGGAAGCCCGATAGAAGAAAAGCGACCCATATGTATCTTCGGCACGCTTCTCAGCGCAAGATGGTATCCACTGGCTGAGATCCGAGCGTCTGGGGATTATTTCTCCGAGAATCACCGCTGCTATCGCGAGCTAGGGTTGTGAGAATTGTGGCTCCCGGCTTTCAGAAGCTGACACAATACAACGATGACCCTGGTATGGAAGGGCGACAGCGTGTTTCCAATTGAAAGCTAGACTAAGCGAATGAGACGAAACTACGTGGCTAGCTACAATACTGCCCAGGGTATTTAGTCCCATTTAATATCCCTCCTACACTTCGCGTGCACTCAATTTTCAAGGGTCGCGTTAATTTACGGATGCACGTTGGGAACAGAAACGTTGCGCTCACACGCCACACTTTGGATAGCTTCAGTAGCCTAGCCCGAGCCCTGTGGTGTGACGACCACTCGGCCATCTACGGGCCGATTTGGCGCGTTTTTCACGTCCAAACATTGATAATTAGGATGATAGGACCATCCGACCGCTATTAGTTCCGCCGAGCACTGTTAAAACACCATTAGGGCACGGCCGTGAGTTTGGGGATTGACAGTCCAAGCGGGCACCAAGTCAGCCACAGTGAGCTAAACTAGCAACAACGGCTACAAAAGACCTGGGGAGACCGTTTTTATTGACTAACCAACATGCACCCGCCATGGCCGGTGATAATACTAAAATGGTTCTAAAGGCATGTTGCACAGGCATCACCAATTTATCGGCCATTGATATTATTTAAGAAACAAATAGGTGAATACTAATCAAAAAAGAAATAAGAATAAACTGGAAGAAAACAATCTATACGGGCTTACCTTTTGTATTCTTGTCATCCAGAGATGCTCAGACTACCATCTTGTTGACCCATAGGAAGCAAGGAACACCTTGCGCATACCTTGAAAATCCAAACCGTGGGAACCCGGCCTTACATATACCGATACCATCTTGAAGATTACGACTCCAGTTTCGAAACAAGGTCGCCTCTTGCAGTGATACGTATACCAGTTAGGCGAATGTTACCTCGTGGACGCGTCTCCAAACAAGAAAGGAAGAGGGAATATGAGTGCAAAGAATCTCTCGAAGGATCCAAGGATAAGTGAAAAACATCCGATGTAGTGGAACCTCGACTTTGTTTCAAACACACGTTGTAATTCGGAAAATATCTCCTTTGACCCGGTCTGTTTGTTGAGTAGCATTGCTCGCATCGGAAGTTTTTTTCGGCAAAATGTCCTCATACTTTGAATAAGCCTACCTGCAGTTTTTTCCCTGACAGGACCTGCACTCATTATATTCCCGCATTTCGGATTTCCACGCCAAGTCGAATTGCCACTGGCATTGTCTCATTTTTGTTTAAAATGAACACCTTCGGTGTGACGATAAAACTGTGCCAAACGGAGTGGCCGAGAGGAACGAGGAATTCACGGATTGATACTATTTTAATATTGGTCTCTTAAACTCATTTTATGCCAGCCCCCTTGGCTAGCTTGCTCAGAAGCTGGGCGGGGAATTATTTGAGACATTGGTTGCAAACGTCAAATCGGAAGCGTGTGACATGTCATCATCACATTTGAGCGTGACGAGTGTTGGTTTAGTGATCCACGGTGCCACTTGAGTGGGAACAGTCGTGTCCGAATACTACCCAGGTCCCCCTTTCATCTTGATCAGCCCTGGACGATTGGCGAGCTCACGTGCACAGAGCCCAATACCCTGTACCTCAGTAGAGCTGTTTTAATCCCAACTCTATGCATGATAGTGCGCCCTTTGTCCTTGGATAGGAACTTTCAAACACAATCAATCAATCTATAGATGATAGGAGCAGACATTTCTTTACTCAGCAAAATAATATTATATTTGGGGATCTTTTTGCATTCCACATAAAGCACCAGTATTTAGATGCACGGCTTGAGGTGCGAAAAGTACAATAATCATGCGCTCATGAAGATTAAGCCTACAAGACTCAAGTCCACCCAAAATCATATAATTTCGTCTACCTAGTTATTTCTTAAGCCAACGGATGCCCTAATTCATCCCATAAGAGTTTTATTTTGTGCCAAACAGTTGTAAAAAAAAACATGAATCTACTATTGTCTCCCAACACGTGACCCACCGGGTTTGGGAATATTGATTGAGTGCGCAGAGTCTTGATCTCTTTTTCATCTTTCCCAATCTTGTTGTTTGACGTTGTCGAAATTTTCATACCGGTTTTCATTTTTGAATCCCATATGTGTCTATTGAGTATACCATGTTTTTGCCGCGGCTATCCCCCGGCACAAAATTACCATTAATAAGGCGTGCGCGCGCTGGGGGTGGTATCATCCATTAGTTCCAATCGAGTGTCGCCTTTCCAATGAAGGAGTGCACCTTGTGTTTCATCCCAGGTTTAAGGGGAGAGCGGGGACTTTCATCAACCACGCGCTAAAACTGAAAGAGAAGCAATCCGAAAGCTAAACCACAATTAGTTTACCAGGGTGCAATATGCTAGAAGCCCAAGATATGTTCTTAGGGGCAAAATGAGATAAATCACGCACAAGCTTTTGTTTTGTCTCGACACCTGTTGACTACGATGATAGCGGCTAGCTCTATCCGTTGCGACTGAGCGGCCCGGAGGCGGCGCGAAATTATTGACTGATCGTCGTGTAGAAATCAGAGCCATGAAAACTCAGATCGATCGCAACAGCCCTTTGAATTGAATTTACGATGCGACCATCAGCTGGCTAGCGAAACACACAGTACGATACAATTCACCCTCTGTGATCATTTTTGCGAAGTCTTTTTTTTCTACTGCTTCTGGGGAAAGGCTCTCGGAGGTTCCTCCATTTGTGTCCAAACTAAAGATAAATAGAACTGCTATAGTCAACAAAACGTGCATATACTACTATTCAATCCAAGACAGATAGTGGTCCAGAATGCGATGAAACGAATGGCATTTATGAACCAAGAAGTAGGTTAGGCCCAAGGTACATCGGCTTCATGTTCAAGCAGGTGCTTCTTCGATTCCAATACACTTTGAAATACAAAAATAACAAAACATCCACATATGGAAACTTAGACAATGGGTTGGAAGACCAGGTGAAGGTGACTGAGACTTTGGGGCGATCTCCATCCTATGGAGATGAAACACTACCCAGCTTCCTGGGTCCAGGGTCAGGGGTGTGCCACTGGTTCATGGTTACTTTAGTGACCTCTCTAATTATTCATTTTCAATATATGGATATGTGCATATTCTCGGCGAGCACTTTTGAAGCATCACAAAAGTCGGGTGTGCTCGGAGAAACATTTTGTGATCATGTCTCACACGAAACATACGTCACCGACGTATCTCGCATTTTTACAGGATGGCAAGCTACAAAACATCAAGATTCTTTTGTGGAACGTGGTGTGACTCCGAAAAAAATCGGGAGGTGTGTAAATAACAGAAACAACCACCTGCAAGCTACAGAAACAGATTGAATCTATCGTTCAATTCATCAGCTAATATTTTAACATCTAGGTTCTCATATTTAGTCGAAAGGATGTGTTCTGTATTCCGTAGTATTCCCCAATATTTTTGACGCGTGGCGTCTCGCCGTTCCGGCCCGAGGGAACTAATCGATGTTACCGAGACAAATACCAGAGCGAAAATAGATCTTGTTATGACACCATATTCATGGGAACTGGGCTATCCAAAACATTCCAGCCCTTGGCTAAACTGTGTTGGAATTAGACGGTGATGTTTTGTTCCTGTCCTCGGTGCTCGCGGTGCTGCTGTACAATTGGACCAATTGACGTATTTTTCAAACCGGCAATTGTATGATTGGTCCATTAGCGAAGATTTGATACGTACTGGATAATTTCTCAATCTCAAACCGAGGCAGGTAGGTTTTGTTTGAGTCAACCGAGGCAGAATGCACGCTGAGTCAAGACCTTTGTAATTCAGCTAACCACAAGTGCAAGTTTGTTTCCCAATTTCACAGTATGTTTGTCAAAACTCAAGAACTAGTTTTGAGAGCTGGTAAGATGTTTAAAGTGAAAAAAGACCCAATCGCGACTTTTCCCATACTGGGCAGAATACGATATCTCTACGCGAAGATCTTCCCCTTGTTCATGTAATTGTGAATTTTTTTTTCTCCTGGCGATGAATTTTTAATGAATCAAATAATAAAAATACTAGCATTCTGAATAATTCATTCATTTAGCTAATTACTAAAAGTATTCTAATTGTTTCCGGAAGGTCCGTAAATGCCAAGAAAATAGATTGTTTGCTGCTAATTTAGGAGTTGAAAAGTGTCTCGGATTTTCCGCCAAATCGCGATGAGAGGCTGTATGCCGAATGCCTCCGAAAAGGGCCCGCTATGCGTTCAACCCTCAGCTCCAACAAGCAGTCAGGCACTAGAGCCACAATTCAGCACGGCAACGTAACATAGGATATACGTAACTAATGAGTCTATCCCCAAATGCGAGAGCAAAATATTTAAGACGGTGCCCCCTCCCACAAGATAACATTTTCATCAACACACTTCAGCAGCACAATCATCAACCATCAAACAACGATAGATCAACAAACAGCTCTCAATTTTCCAACACACCATTCGCACATCATGTCCCAATATCAAGGAGAAAACAACTGGATCTCGATGATTATTCGAAACCAGAGCACCGATGTGTGGCTGAGAGTGTATCGAGCCCGCTGTGACCGGTGAGTGACATCTGCCATGCTGATAAATGGATCAATTTACTTACATGGGCGACAGGGGAAAGTTTTATGAGTCTGACAAGTCAACGGAGGTGGAGGACTGGAACATCAATGAGATAACGATTAATCCCGGCGAAGAGGTCGTCATCGCTGCTTGCGGCAAATCCTTGTCTTCCATGGGCACCAGCGGCTCCCTATGTGTCTATGAAGACTACGGCGACAAAATTTGTAAGATTGACTGGCATGTCCCGTACGCAGGACATTACAATCAAAATTTCAGCATCGCAGAAACAAATTCTGAGTACAAGGTCGACCATCAATTTCTAGACACTCCTGCGGGGCCTGGTCGAGGGGGAAGCGATAGCTACATTGGAAAGGTCCAAATCAATATCACTCACATGGGGGGCACATTATTAAACGTTGGTCACAGCCAAAGTTGCATGAGGCCTCCTCAGAGTTTGTCTCCCATAGCTGAGAGCATGGGCTGTTAGTTTACCAGTATGGGGTCATCGGTTATCATTTGCAGACTGGGAGACCGATTGCGAGGGATATAATAAACTTTAATTAGAATGAGTCGGGGCATGGAGGACGATTACATTTAAGTCAAGGGGGAACAATTGATTAATTTCAATAGATGTAGGTTTCAGTTTGAGATCAAGTTATTATATAACAGAAAGGAAGTAGTCTATTGATCTATTTGCTTTTCACCATTCAATTCATGTGCGTACTTAGGAGACCATGTTGGAGCTGCCCCCGAGGGGATAGAGCTATATTAAATAATAATGTAATACCAAGTAGTCATACATGACGTCTAGCATTAATCCTCCAGTCTATGTGAAATCAATTCCGTGCTGTAAATATTTACAGGTTGACGTAGACGTCAAGAGCGACGGTGAGGCTGTTGTAGGAGGACAGAACAGTGCCCAGGCAAGTGGAGAGGACGCTGCCGCTGAGGTCGACAATAACAGCCTTGAGGTCGATCTCAAGGGTGGGGATGATGACAGTGATGAAGCCACCGCAGCCAGTGACGATCTTGCCGAGGATCTCGAAGCAGGACTTGAGGACGACGGTGAGGTCGGTGGTGAGGCCGCAGACGACAACGAGGTTCTTGAGGCAGACGGAGACGGTGGTGATGATCTTGACAATGAGGTCGACGATGGAGGTGATGTCAGCATCGAGGGAGATGTCGAGGTCGACGGTGATGTTGACAAAGGCGTTGACAAGGAGGGTCAGGGAGGAGATGAGCTTCTTGACCAGGGGAATGGCAACCTTGGCGCACTCCTCCTTGGTGATCTTGCCGCTGGAGACCTCAGCGACGACGAGGTCGATGGTGGCAGTGACGTTCTCGCAGACCTTGACGTAGCCCTCGAGGGTGGCAACGAGCTCAACCTTGGTGTCGAGCTGAATGTCGACGTCGAGGTCAAGGGTCAGGTCAATGCCGAGGTCGACATCGAGGTCGAGGTCGAGGCCGAGGTCGATGCTCAGACCGCTGTCATCACCGCTGGTAGAGGTGGAGGTGGAGCTGGCAACAGCCTTGGTCTTGGTAGCAGTGCCGGTGGCAGAGGCAACAGTCTTGGAGGCGCTGCCGGTAGCGGTGCTGACGGCGGTGGCGATGGTCTTGGTAGAGCTGCCAGCAGGCTTAACGGCGCAGGGACCAGCGATGGCCGAGGCGGCCAGAGCGAGGACGGAGAAGAGAGTAACCTTCATTTTGAAGAATTAGAAGTTAAGGTAAAAGAATGTATAGGTAAATGTACCAAAAGAGTCAAAAGAGTGACAAAGAAGGATGCTTGGAATTAGCGAATGAATGTGAGGATGATGAGAAGCTGTTCAGTCGAGGGAAGTCGAGTGATACTTATACAAGTCGACCTCATCTCGTTGCCTCTTGTAAACTGGGGCACGGCGTGTGTCGATGTGCTAAAAGAGAGTTTATCCCATTCTGGAACATTTCGTGCCGATCTCCCCCTTGACGGACATCGAGATTCCCTTATTCTGCCTGGGCTAGAGATCGCCTCAGCGGCGGCTCTGCTCCCCTGTGAAAGTCATCCATTGATCGGCAGCTATTTGCACCTATTCGCACCAAAGCACATACAAACATACGCACACACATACGCGTACTACTAGATTACTTCTGCCCTCTACTCGAATGAAGCCTTCACGACCATCTTGGAGTGCTGCTGCTGCTGCTGCGGACCTGCCCGCCAAAGCTGCGAGGTCCGGTAATTGCCTGCGCCTCTTAGTTGGGTGACATGGTTTGTGGTCCGATTTGGCCGTTGCCCAGCGAAGGCGGGCTGGTGAGCCAACCCGCCGAGTGTTTGCTTTTGCTCCCATGCCAGCTCGTATTATCAAGTGCCCAGGTTCAAAAGTTTACTCATGATCCATGACCCATGTCGTAGGGCTCGCCGCCATTGCAAACCGCTCGGTCCGGGGCCACGTGATGGTCACACCACGAACAACCAGTCCGTGTCGGAAGCCGGCATTCGCAGGCTCCATAGGTGCTGTTGTCGGCATTCCTTCGAAAGGCTAATCATAGAACAAGTGTGTGTGTCATGTTTCAGGTAGGGGGCTAGTGTACCTGGAGCTAGCCATATCTGTCCGGCATCTAGCTACTACCTGCTGCACATGGCAGTTAGCTCTGTCACCACTTCAGAGCATGCATTTGAGTTACGGTGGACCGTGCAAGGGGAGGAGGAGACGAGATGGTCTGTTCGCAGCTGAGCTAGCGGTGGATACGGACCAAACAGTTTGTTTGCAGTGTTGTAATTGGTTGGCCCTTATTGGGCATACGCAAGCACATGGAGCGAATCAATTTGCACGTGTTGAAATTGTTTAGCTGTGTTCCGCCATATTACACGCTGATATATGCCCGGGTTTGCCTCGTGTAGGTGAAAACTTCGACACTAACTCGTAAAAATTCGATGAGAAAGAGCCGCGAGATCCAATCCGGTGCTGGCACAATACAGTTCAATGCAATTTGAAGGTGGTTCATGCGAGCTAGATGGATACGGCGGGTTTACTGCAGGACCGCAAATACCCGTCACGCTGGCAAAGTTTGCCAAGAGGGAGTGCATATAGCCAGACCTTCTTGGCCACGTCCATAGGCACTGCAATCAAAATACGCCGCAATCTCAGGTTGCCATACTTTTTCAGGTGCAGGCACGACTTTTCTTTTTTTAAGATAGGAGAAACAATCAATCAAACAAATTGCACCCAAATCATTCCACCTCGAGTGGAAGGCTAGAACCTTTTTTCCTCATCTGGGGCCGCTGGCGGTGCGGCAGGGTATCCCCTGGTTCGACCAGTCACCTTTCCGGCACAAATGGGAACTAGTGGGACCAAAAGTACAATTCGATGGAGAAATCAAACAATCGCCGGGCAATCCGTTTAGATCGTACGACCATGGATTATGCCGGAGGATTATTGGTCCTGGCCCATGGTAGTAACGGTATCTGGGGTAATGATTGAAACAATCGGGGTAGAATAACGCCGATATGATTAGATGAGAATGATGATGGGGTATCACATAATCGGACATGGAAGATGTTTTTTTTGACAGTTCCGTGGATTAACACATCACAAGCCCTTCAACTCTCAAGATTCAAAGAAGTACAAGGAAGAAGAACCCATAGATACAAATTTTAGAGAAATCAACACCAAGTATTTACTCCCATCTCGCTCGATCGTCTACACAATCTACATAATCACTATCTTCAAAATCTTGGATCAATAAACTATGTATAGGGTAAGATGAATTTCCATAAGTCCGGTCCAAGCGCCGGTGACACCCATGTAGATGCGCCCAAGCTAATATTCCTTGCGTCCTGTCACCCTCCCGATAAGTGTACCTGACTAATGTGCTCGCTTTCGGGAATGCAACGGAAGGCAAGTCCAATGAAACATTAATTGCGGAATTGGCACCCACACTGCCCCTTTTCGTGGGCTCAAGGTTTGGGTCAAAGCGCCCGTTCCCGGCCGTATTCGTAGGCTTCGTCTTTGATCTAGCCGGTATTGTCTTAGTGCCTCGGGACCTGTCATTACGGGCTACTCCGTATACGCCAGTCCGCAATTCGGCCTCGGCTCATGTTCTGATCAGATATGGGGCTGGAGGCAGAGGCTGAACAGGTTCTGACAAATATCGGCAACGGCTGCCGAATTGTTGGGAAGTTGGCATTTCCAGATGCTTTTTCGCGACTCCATCACAAAGTTGTGACGATCTAGAAACGTTGGTACCGAGAGCTGCCACGGGGTAGATCTTAGAGCCGTCGATCTGCGGGAGGCTGGAGCTGATCCGCGCAATCCGTGGCTGATTGACAACGTTGTGAACGACTCAGGAAACGATCAACAGACGCACCGCTGGGGTGCTCAGATACGAAGGTAAATTTCTTTTTGTGTTTTCCTCACCACTTGGTTACCTCTCGTAAAGCTCATGTTTGCTTTTCATCTGCATCTTGGCAATATTGGCGATGCATGTGCGCGATTATTATTGCGGGCGGCCAAAGTTGCAGAAGGATTGTCACAACTCACAACGCAGGGCGGGTAAAATTTTTGAGGCCGAAATAGTGGAACCGGGACGACGAGGGCTGAAGAACAAGGCCGTGCCAACGACAAGTCATATTGGTTGATGCTACCTTGCGTGCAGCATTCGGCTCAGCTGAACAATGGCTGCAAAACCAAATCGAACGGATAAAATTTGAGGGAGCTTGGCTTGGACTATTGCAGATGCTATTTTTGGTCGACTATTCAAGTGGATGTTGACATTACTTTCCCGACAATTGCTCATTTCTCGACCGGGTCTTTTTCTCCGACAGGCTGAGATGGAATATCCCAAAGTACAATTGTTTTATTTCCGTGTGACGATGCTAATCGTGTACCATCCGACGAAAAGGAAAGGTATCGCACTGCATCGGCATCGTCGCACTGGAGCTCGTGCCTCGGTGTAAAATTATCCTCGGAAATATCCCAAATGATAATCATTCTGGGATTATCCTTGGGAACTGTCGCAAGCCTAGCACTGTCCGACGAAAACACAGGCTGGTATCCAATTGCACTTTGGCGATCCAATGACTGTGCTGTTGTCATGCAGTCGAAGATACTACCATTGGATTTCCAAAGTGCTATGGCGCCTTGCGTCGACGACAGAAACCACCGACCATTTGGCGAAAAAGTAACTGGCTCATCAAATGGTTGCAAGGAATACGCTTGGATCTTCTGGAAGAGGTGGAAACCTTTAGATCCCACTCGCCTCCAAAGATCCACCTCTCCAGCCTTGATCCTATGTGCAAAAAGATCGCCGCTAGGAGAAAGAAGAATTTTACAGTCCTTTTGCGTCTTCAGTGAAAAGTCCAGCCGAGATTTGCCCTTTGAGTTAAAGCGGAATATTTGCGTTTCATGCGCTAGTGCCGTTGCTTTGTTCAAGACGAGCATTTTGCCATTTCTTGAAAAGTGCATCTGATCAACACTTCTTACTCCATCCGGAAACTCATCCGTGTGCTTTTGTTGGAATCGACCTTCGGGATCCATCTCCAGCACAGCAAGATCGGGAAGCGGGGGGAAATGCGACAGAACCATCAATCGGCTATTTGTGGCAAAGGTTGATACCGATCCCACTGAAGATTGTCGCCACTCGAAATTTTGATTGCTATTCATGCCCCAGATTTGAATCCCAACGCAATGTATCGCAAGAAGTTTGCCATTTGGTGAGAGCTCAACAGTTCGGATCCGACGATGAAATCCTCGAAACACCCGGAAAAGTCCGCGTTGAGTCGATGTAAAAAGATCTTGGCGGATAGTGTTTGGGAATCCAAGTATGCGAATTTCATTGATCAATTTTCCCCGAGATGGTTCGATCCATTCCACACTGGACGACGGCAAGGCTGTTTTCGAACCCTGTAATGGAGATCTCGCGGGCTCTTTCTTTTTGAATCCTATAAATTTTCTAAATCCTCCAGGTCCATCATACACTCGTCCCCCAGTATACCGGCGACGGAAAGGTTCCATAGTTTCTAATTTTGCCGTCATGTCACCTATGTTGGTCTGTTCTGTATTTTTATGTTCCACAGCATCTCGCTCAATTTGCTGGTTTGTGGACGTTGGAGGCGACAATTGTGATAATGTAGAGGTGCCAGTGGTCATGGTATGAGGCCTCAACGGTTCAACTACGTTTTGGTCCAAGCCATCAGGCTTCAACTGTGAATGGCTTTTCTTTGCAGATATTTTGCTTTCATCTTTGGGATGTATGATTGTGTTCTCTTGCCAATTCACCTCTTGCGGCTTGATGGTATTATGGATTGAGCTGAAATCTCCATCGGAGATAGCAGCACCAGTTACCGTCGGCCTTTGTATAGTACTATTATTGCTTGAAGACCACATCGCTGAGGCTGCCGATAGAGTGGGTAGAGTGGGACTGGGCGGCTCAAATGATGCCATCGCTTGCTGATCACAATCTATGGGACCAGAAGTACAATTTTTTAGCCACAAATGTGTCAGAGCTTGAGTTGTGTCTGGGCGCTGGCGAGGCGAGGCGGTCAACATTTCTTTGATGAATTGGTTGAATTCCGCGCTGAGAGAATCCTCATTGGGGAAGGTGTCGTTTTGAACAACGTAGCGAAAGAGATGTCGCCGAGAAGGGAACGGCATTCTGCCGGTAGCGATGCGAAAAGCTATGACACCGACGCCCCAGATGTCCACTGCAAGGGAAAAGACCTGTTCTGGTTCATCATTCTCCATGTCTAGTGGACTGTAGATGCCGCAGACTTCTGGCGCTTGATAGAGCTCCGTGCCCATGCTTGTGCGTAGAGCAGTTGTCTCAATCTGCTTGCTGGTGCCAAAGTCGGAAATCTTGACCCACCAGTTGGGGCCTCTGTGCTGGACGAGAATATTCTAAATGTTGACACCATTGCGTTAGTTGTGAACTGAAAGAGGTGAATAATTGACTGAGCAACGCACATTCGGTTTCATATCGCGATGGGCGAATTTGCTCTGGTGCATAAAGTTAAGCCCATGTAGGATTTGCAGGCTTATTCGACTGGCTTGAGGCTCAGGGAGTGGGGATTTTAGGTACCGCGATAAATCACCCAAGGCAAGATGCTCCATGGCGATAAATAGCGAACCATTGCTCTCGAACCAACCAAAAGATTGGACAAAGCAATCTCGATACTGTAACGTGGTAAGCAACGGAGGGGCTGGCTGGGTTTTTGCTGGTCTGCACTCACTGCCTTGTGCGAGAACTTCATGATTGCCGAGAGTTCTCGGGACAGAGTCTGGGGAGAGATGGTGACAGAGCCATAGGTCGTGTATATCTGCTTTACGGCACGGGCTTTACCAAGACTGGGGCCCGAGACACAGTGTTCGAGCCAGACGACGCCGTACGAACCACGGCCAATCTCGACGTTTTGACGCTTCCATTTCTCCTCGACGGGCGTGCGCCATGCTCCGGTCGCAGGATCTGAGACATACCTGAGGTGAGTGGTATGGCTCTGGCCGACAGCGCCCTCCAGCTTCCAGTCGCGGACCAAGTCCGACACCACGTCGTCCATTTCGTGTCTTGTATCAGCTGCGGGGTTTCGGTTTTGTCTCTCTCCCACAAGGCAACTTGGCTAAGGCGATTGTGGCTGTGGCTTGACCTTGGGCAACCAATCATGTTGATGGTCCGTCCATCCATGCACCCAAGGATGCTTCATCCGCAACGTGAATTTCTTACACACATGTGCAGCATGCGACATGCGAAAGAAAAAAAGAAAGAAAAAAAAAACACCGATACAACGGCTTTGGACAATTGGATCCTGTAATCAGGAGAACTCTGGCTGGCTTGTTACTCGCTTGAGGCATGCTCTTGGCTCACAAGGGAAATCAGTGATGGGAATGGAGAAATGGCGGATCCCTCTGCTGTGCCAACCAACTCGAAAAAAGGCAACGCAAGACGATGTGTGAAATACCAGAATGTACTCAACATGTTATTAGTATTTATCTGCAAGCACCATGTTGTGGCCAATGTCTTTGTGAAAATCGTCACAAGAATAGGTCAAGTCATGTCAAGGATATCGCACTTCCATCGGCCTCTGAACCTGTCACCACATCTACCACACCAACATCAACTGAAACGGTGATAAGTTCCTCACTAGTAATCTCGGATTCTATAGCCGCAAGTTCCACCACAGCCCACGCAGCAATTGATGCTGCCGAGTTATCCGATACTACTACATCAGTCGATACTGCTACATCAACGATTACCAGCTCAGCTACTACGACTGCATCTACGCCCCTTATCCTCAATGGAGATTTTGATGGCGAGCCGCTTACCGTAACCCCATGGGGCCTGAATTGTCTACGCGACTGGGTGTCAGTAGTCGTTGATGACACTATATCACACGATGGACCACGCTCACTCAAATTCACAACTACTAAAACATAAAACATGGACCAGCTACATCGTTCAGCAGAAGCTAGACCCCACAATGATTACTCCGGGCGCTACGTACAATTTTTCGGCACGGATACGTAGAGCGCTTGCTGATTTAACACAAGTAACCGTAATCAATAACCTTGGTGTGTTGTGTACCTACAATACTAATTTATAAATAACGAAGTCGATCGACCCTTTCATTAACAAATTTGACTGGGTTCAGATGTCTACGCGATGCACCTGGACGGCAGAGCAAATTGCAATGGGTAACTCGTATGTAAATTTGCTGCTGTATTGTGGTTGTACTTCTACATATGTTGCTTCTATAAAGTTTGTGAGGGTTTCGTGATAATATAATACAAAGATTCAGTTGTTGTAACTCGATGATTAAATTGGACTTTGGCACTACCAGTGATAGCCCTGGTCGTGCCCACAGTACAAGGGTTTTAACTGGTCAAATTTGCACGTCATGTGACCTATAGGACCACTCCTGCGCGTTTTCTTTTCTTTTTCGCAAACTCGTCGCGATCGTCAATTATCCGTCGTGTCGCTGAAACCAATTCAGGATGATGTATGCTGAAGGCGGCCTTTCACGCCCAAGCTTTGCTCCCTGCGTCTATTAATCGCTCTTGAACTTTCATCGGGTTTATCTGGAACTTTTTATGCAAAATATTGATAAAAGAGTTTACCAACACGATGTATTTCCAGCCATGGACACATTCAAGCAAAGAGAATCCCCAGCTGCAAAGCCTCGCTGTCAAAATACAAGGCATGATCTCGAATGCGGCACCAGAAATACCTCTGAAGAGATATTTCGTTGAGTTATTCTGGCCTGAAATAGAAGAAGACTATCGTGTAATGGTACAAAAATTAGTTGCTTATTGCGATAGCCTTCTTTGTGAAAAAGGCATTCAAGCCAAGGTCGATGGCAGAGCAAAATGTCGCGAGTCCATTGAGAAATCACTTGATCGACGCGAAAGGCACAGAATAAATCAAGGAAAAACCTGCTATACAAATTTTGAGGAAATATTTGAGGAAATTCATGATCTTGCGGGGATCCGAATCATCATTGACTCCCCATTCGATATGGACAAGTTCAACGAGCTCATCATCAACACATTTGAAAGGAAGAAATTGAACTTATTTAAGCGGGATAGACCCGTGGGAAAGTCTTGGGAACCGTGGTTTGGTGCCTATCAAAGCTATAATCACCACGTCATGACGAAACCCAACACGGTGGCCATTCTACAAGCATATTCCGATATCATATTCGAAATCCAACTCACAAGTCTTCCAGATGCTTTGTACAATAAATTGGCACATCCTTATTTGTATAAAAAGGCAACTGGGGATATATCTCGTAAAGAAGAGATGGTGATTGATATATCTCATGGCGCTGCACTCATATATTCTCTTTGCCGTTTATACATGGAGGACAATTCGGATGTTGATTCTTTACCTCAAAATGAGACGACTATGCGTAATTATATGAGAGCCGCGGCTATCGCGCCGGGAGGCACGCAGTCAAGGGAAAGAATTGAGGAATTGGCAAAAATGATGCCATTCGCTGTATCTGGCACCCCCCACGCTAATATTCCCTCGAAAAAGCGACGCCAATCGTTCACAGAACCAATACCAGCGGAGTCACTTTTAAAGGTTTTAGAAAATCTACCGGAAGAGAGTGGAAATGTGAAAGATGTCTGGAAAACATTTACTAGCAAGATGCAAGATTGGGATTTGGCTTTTACAGCCGTGCAAACAGCTATAAACAAACAAACGCAGGTAATGCTTCAAATCCACCAAGCACATATTGATGAAAGAGACCAGGAATGTCTCAAAGATCTTCATATTATGGATCCTCAGGCGCACAAAAAAACCATCCAGGACACAAATGGTGGAATCTTGAAGGATGCGTATCTCTGGATCCTGCAAAATAAAGAATATCGAGACTTTATGAACGATTCCGATAATCGATTGTTATGGATAAAAG
Source organism: Calonectria pseudoturangicola (assembly GCA_013403825.1). Classification (NCBI taxonomy): domain Eukaryota; kingdom Fungi; phylum Ascomycota; class Sordariomycetes; order Hypocreales; family Nectriaceae; genus Calonectria; species Calonectria pseudoturangicola. Next base: position 739,437 of record VTGA01000004.1, on the reverse strand, counting down.
GAGATCCTGGTAAAGGAAAGACAATGCTACTGTGTGGTATTATTGATGAACTGGAACAAGAGAAAGGGTCTCAAGCGATATCATATTTCTTCTGTCAGGCAAGTAGAGGATACGAGCACAGGAATGCAACAGCAGTTCTTCGGAGTCTCATATGGATGTTCTGCAATAATGAACCGCATTTAGTACGTCATGTTAGACAGAAGTACGACAGCCAGGGGAAGAAGCTCTTCGACAACGGCGACACATTTGTTGCGTTAAGGAGTATTTTATCCGATATGCTCCACCACTTATGCCTGGCCAATTCTATCATCATTATCGATGCCCTTGATGAGTGCACTGACGACGAAAGATTAAAATTAATCGAACTCATCATTCATCTCTCTAATCATGGCCATGGAAAATGGATTGTTTCTAGCCGGAATTGGCCTGAAATCGAGCAGCAATTTAATCTTGCTAGAAAAAAGAAAGTTTCACTTGAGCTGAATAGAGATTCAGTCTCAAATGCAGTCCAACTATTCATTAGCAATAGAGTTATGCGACTGGCGCTTACAAAAGGGTATAGTCTAGACATGAAGCAAGAGATTATGGAAACATTATGGCTCAAGTCAAACAACACATTTTTATGGGTAGCCTTGGTGTGCGCGGAGTTAGCCCACCCCAAGACCAAAATTCGACATACGCTCAATAAGATAAAGTCCATGCCAGAAGGGCTGAGTATGTTATATAATCGCATGCTGCAGCAAATACAGACTTCAAATGATGCTGAAACCTGTCGACAAATCCTTGCTTCAGCTTGCATTGCCTACCGCCCGCTTAAACTTGACGAACTACGTGTTCTAGTAAACGATACAGAGGAGCTTGATGACTTGGAGGACATCATTGGCGAGTGTGGTTCATTTCTAGCCGTAAGGAATAACGTTGTCTACTTCGTTCATCAATCGGCTCAAGATTTCCTTTTGAAGCATTCAGGGGACATTTTTCCTGTGGGCGTTTCAGAACAACATCGCTGCGCCTTCTTCAATACACTAAACCCCCTGTGGCATCTAAAACGTAACATTTATGACCTGGAATCCCCAGGAACTCTTATTGGCGAGGTTGTACAACAGCAACCAGACCCATTGGCTGGGCTTGAATACGCATGCGTTCATTGGGTTGATCACTTTGGAGACATTGGTAACATCCACAAAGAGTCAGATTATAAGTTTATCATCCAATTCATGAAAGAAAAGTTTCTTTATTGGCTGGAAGCGTTATGTTTACTGAGAAAAGTGCGACAAGGAGTAATGGCAATGAACAAGCTAAGAAGCATCATGGTCAGTTTAGAAACTCACAGCTTCCGGAAACGTGTCTGATAGAAAATTTCAGGACAAGGCAGATGATGCATCAATACGTCTTATCGAAGACATGCGCAGATTTGTGCTCACCTATAAGCAGATGCTGGAGGTGGCACCCCTCCAGGTTTATAACTCGGCATTGCTATTTTGCCCTACTGACAGTCTGGTCAAGACATTGTTTAAAAAAGAAGAGCCAGAGTGGGTAAAAAGTTCAGATGCTGCCCGAAATTGGGATGCCTGCATTCACACTCTCGAGGGACATACGAAAAGTGTCAACTCAGTTACCTTTTCACCTAATGGTCTAATGATTGCTTCTCGAGCTTTGGATTACACGGTCAGGATCTGGAATGTATTTTCTGGAGAGTGTATCAAAATATTCAGAAATCGCGTGTGCAGGCTGTCATTTTCGCCAGATGGACGACAGATTGCGATAGCTGAGGATCAAGGTACCATTGAATTTTGGGACATAGGTTCGTGGGTGCGCCTGAAAATAATTTCTAGCCCCTTGCAAGGGATAAACGGACTAGTTTTTTCGCCAGATGGGAATTCACTGGCAGCATGCTCCAGGCAGAAAGGCGCAGTGCACGTGTGGGACTTGGTCACAGCCACATGCGTACAAATCTTCGAACACAAAATGGTAAATTCGGTGTTATTCTCTTCGGATGGCCAACAACTCTTGGCAAGCGGACATTCCGGGCTCAAATTGTGGGACGTAGCCACAGGCAAGTGCAATTGGGTACATGAAACAGCGAGAAAATTGCCACCAATCTTTCAAAGAGACTCATCACACTTGGCGGTCTTGGTCCCAGTCGAGGGGACCGACCGCCGTACAGTGGAGATACATGATATAAAGATGGGTGCATTAGTTGAAACACTGGACTTTAGCATCCCATCAGGTCTTCTCACCTTTTCGTGGGGAAATGATCTCTCTATGGCATTGGAATGCTCTGGTTCGATCAAAGTGATTGACAGAGACGGAACTTGCGTCCAAACTCTGAGTGGCCACTCTAATCATGTCAAATCGTTAGCATTTTCCCCAAACGGAGAGTTTCTAGCCTCAGGATCAGAGGATAGTACGGTCAAAATCTGGCATCTGAGACACGAGCGCGAGACACAATCTGTCAAACGACGCAGCAGTCGCATTACCCGTCTTGTCTTCTCACACCACGGTCTCTGGATTGCATCAGCTTCGCTAGGTTCCATACAAATATGGGACGTAGCGAACCGCGCCTGTATTTGTACATTGGAGTCCGTGGGATACTTGGAATCATTGTACTTCTCATCAAACGACAGGTGGCTTATCTGCCGTTTATTTCACCACGGAACTCTCGTTTGGGACACGAAAGATTGGCACTGTGTCATTACGTTCAGAAGGACTTTCTACGATGTTCTTTCTGCAGATGGCCAACTACTGGCGTTATGCGTTCAAGGATCAGTCATTGTGTGGGAACTAGACACACAAGCACAAATCTTTCACGCAACTGAGAACACTAACAGTCGATCCCGATTAACGTTTTCCTCTAACGGTCATGGCCTGGCGGTATCTAATGAGACGGAATTTTCTGTCTATAATATCGCGACTGGTATGAGTATTTTCCGGACTAGTGACTGCACTCCCATGGAGTCGATTGCCCTTTCAGATGACTTTGCATGGCTCAGTGCAGTCGATGCCAATGACATCCAGATATGGAATTTACGTAAGGGCACTGCTTTTCACAAGATGAGCTTATCAGGTCCATTCATCAACTACGATGTGCTCTTGAAATCTCGATTGGTGTTTTCATCAAACAACCAGTGGATTGCCTTAAACATTCACGGCAGTTTGGGAATATGGCATAGAGTAGGAGAAATATGGAGATTGGCACTAGAATATCGTGGAGTGCCATCAATTAACAGTCTTTCAGCCGACCCAATTCATGGTTCTTGCTTTCACACCAATCTAGGAGTGATCAGAATAGATCAAAATGCTGTTGACAGAAAATTACAGATAGGGCCAGCTGGAGAAGTCGAGTTCAGCGGCTATTGCCTCAGCAATGACGGTATATGGGTACTAAATGAAGTCAAAAGGATCTTGTGGCTTCCTCCAGAGTGGCGCAGATGTATAACCGCTATTCGAGATTCGACTATAGCGATTGCGAACGAAGGAATGGGATTGCTACTCATGAAAAAGATTTAGACTTATCCAAGAAGAATCCAGAGGGCAGAGTGAACTTGTTTGCCAATGCTAATACAATAGACATTGTATCTCTATTCTCCTTAAGTGATTCTTCATCTCAGCCACAGATATTGTGTATTCCATAATAAAATTTCGAGTTCCAGAATATTCTCCCATGAGAAAGGGTTAATATTGGTGGCATTATCAGCATTGATTACCTGGTTACTCTAAATCAAAATCACATGTGGTCGATTCAAAGACTGGGAAGATCTAAGCGTGTTGTCACCAATAACTGACAAACCCAACAAGTATCACATATATATATAACTGTTACTATCTCCCGCAGGCCGTCCTCGTTTCTGTTGCGGTCTTTGTGGTTGTAGTTTTTGACGTTGTATTGATCGTGGTTGTTGATGCAATTGTTTTCAGGGATGTTTTGAGGATGGTTTTGATCGCGGTGATCGTTTTGGTCTAATGAAAAATAAATGAGTACTGATTTTACGAAGCGTATGATAAAACTGACTGGTGCAGACAAGCCCAAGCGGCCACAAGCCGAAGCAATGTTGCTGCAAGCATACCCCCGAACTGGAGCACCCGCGCAAGCTCCAGTTGGGACTGGACTTTTCCCGAGAACATCCTTAGTGGAGCAAGGCTTCGTTTCAGTGGCCTTGACATATGACTTCAAACCAGAATTCTTGCCTGGAGAAATCTGTTTGGAAGGCGCCCCATGTTCCACTGCATTGGTGGGGGCAGCGGCTCGCTTGAAGCAACTGGGATCAGGAATCTCAGTGTAAGTAATGGTTGTGGTTGTCGAGGTCTCCGTTTCGATTACTGTGTTGGTAATTGTGGTGATTAGCGAATTGGTGATTGTTGTGGTAGAAGACTTTGATCGTGTGATGGTGACGGTCGCAGTCGGGATTTTTAGGACGCTCAAGCAGTACTGATGGGCACCGGGAGCGGCTTTCAGTGCGTGTACAGCGGCGTTATTGGGTTCTGACGGCGCCGCAGCAACGGCACCCACCAAGACCAAGTACTTTGCAAGCATGATTGTTGTCAAGTTGCCAAAAATGGAAGAATTGATGGTGCAAGGTAGCTGGCAGTGGATATGTATGTCGCGGGCTTGATCATTTAAACATCCAACCAAGGATACCAACCCAATTTGTCCCTTTTTGACAAATCGAAGTTATTGAAATTTGGCCCAGAAGTTAACCAATGATATTCATTCCCTATTTCAAAGCCCACACTTGTTGGGCTCTGGAACGCCAGTTTGCCCATGTTGTGGGTCTTTTGCGATTGTGGCTGCGCTATTGGAAAGAAACTCGGCATGTGCGGTCTCACAGCAGTCGTGCAGAAAGGCTATATATCCCAATTCACTGGCGCATTGGCCTCTTTTCATCGAGGAACAAAGGTCTGAAACCGTTATATTTGTTGCCCCAGAGATCAAGATAGATTTGAGTCCCATGGTGCGGCTCTTACCCAGCCTCCGTGAGCAAATTGGGCCAGCGGTTGAAATACCCATAAATTAGCTACAGGCACCGTTGATAGCAGCACGCTAGTAGTCAATAGTCCGTAGTCCAGACCACTAGCCCCTGCGCCACAATGCAGGCAGCTCTCACAAGACACAATGTCTTTGATCAACTATTTTCTGTCAGTCAGGCGACTTGCTTGATTTGGCTTTGTAAGTGGCAACTTCCGCCTCTTTTTTATGTGGAGAGCGCCACCAACAAGACTGGCACGACTGATCGCCAGTGCCTCTCGCAGCGCAGGTTTTATTACTGACACAAGGTTCGTTAAGAGAGCCAGATTACAACAGGTTGAATCTTTTTTGGTACTATTTCCAGTCTTTTCAACTAGTAATGACTGTCATTTGCTACGCACTGCGATATTTGAGAATGTACGAAATGTGAATGGCTCCCTCTCCTCGTGTACATTTGCCACTGTCTTCGGACTCACAAGGCATCAAACTATCCTTCATGAGACTCGATTCTCTGCCATACATCATTTTTGGTTCATACCCGAGAATTTTACAATCACTCTATACATAAAACTTAAACAATGAGACATTTGGCAATTGGGAGAGTGAAGCAAACTTGATTATTTGGGATACCCTTAGCACTGTAAGTCGCTATCTAAATTTCCCCTTTTCTTGCGATGAATCCGGGAAATTTTATCTGGAATCAATCTTGAGGACCACTGTCTTTTCTCCTCTGACTGTGCATCGGTATCATCCATTTCTAACTTTTTGCGTTGAGACCTACGCTTATATATCCACCAAACAAACATTACCACAATCGTCAGTGGAAAGGTGAGCACGGCCCAGAACCACCACAACCCCGATGTGATGACACCACTGGCCCCCGCTCCTGCAGAGAAAATACCAGCACTGAGAATACTCTAGAGGACTACATTAGCGCTTGGTCTTACTAAAGGTGATGAATCAACTTGCTGATGTAAAGGTGCCAGGCAAAAACACCATTGTCAGCGCAGCGATAGCATTCATGCTGGTGCTGTCGTGTTTCATGCTTTTTGATAGTTCAATATTGTTTGCCGCATCGCTTTGGGTCACAAGATTATAGACTAAACTCATGGTGCCGTCCTTCCTACTCTTGTAGTTTAAAAATAACATCTTCTGTTTCTCCATAGAGTCAATCACATATTTTATTACATCCTCGGCTGACTGTCGGAATGAGATTGGAGTTTTCAGATGGTCGTGCAATTTCTTTTGGGAATCACGAATACCAGTTGCAGTGATGATTGCGACATTTGCATTCAGAAGATGGGAGTCAGCTTGCTGAGAAATAATCTGGAGTGACTTTGTGAGTTCAGTCAAGCGACCTCGGTCGCTGGCCTTCAACCCTGCGAGATGATCATCCACTTTGTTGATCTGAAGGCTGTTAGAATAATTACGAGGAATCAACTGCGAAAACGCACCTGCTCCCACATATAACGGCTAAACCGCCCGAGGTAAAATTTAGATGATTCCAAAGATAAGGAAGATAAAAGTACAGCGATCTCAAAAGGATTAGCGAGGTAGCTTGACGGGCGACTCTCCATGCCGAATAAATTCACGCCAGCCTTTAAAATATGTTGCAGGGCGTTTACACTACTGTCTCCCACTTTGTGAGAGATGATGTACGCCGTCATCTTTGTTTTCACTCGTCGCATCATGTATACTGAGAGAGGAGCGCCCTGGAATTGCGTATTCCAACAAGGATGTTGGCAAAAATAGTCTGGCACCAATTAGATTATGAAGCAAAGTCGACGCGGGATATTGATGCGTCCTACCACACATGACGAGCTCGTCTTTTGAGTTGCACTGCCAACGAGTACGAGGGGACCAGTAATCTGGCCGCCCCAACATGTTAAGGAGAAATTCCGGATTTATTCCCAGAGTGTCAAAAAGATTTTGAACGCTTGCGCGTTTTATTAATGCCTGTGAGGTAAAAGAGGTCTCTTTTTTGGGTACTAATGGGATAAAAAATACCAAAAGTCTGCCGCTTCCATGGGGATTTGTAGTTAATGATGCCCCTGTCATCGAAATGGTGGGGTAGATGGTGAGAGAGCTTTGTCTGCTGATCGAAGCAGGTTCCTTTGCAGACACAGATAATGCAGGTGAAGTCGTAGTGTTTGCAGTAATAGATGGACATGCCTCGGCAATAGAGGTAGGCTTTCCTATCTTTGAGGAGTCCTCCGATGCGGCGAGGTCTTGGTCATCCTTTTTAATCTCTTGCAAGATCTTGGCCAGACCTGCACTGTCTAAAGTGTGAAAGGTTGCACGGTTGTCTGTAAGCTCAAAACACTCAATTTTGGTTTGATCCGCAAAATTCTCTGCCTTGTCCAAGTGTGCACTATACTGCAACGCTGGGAAAATATTTTGCAACGAAGGATAAGGATTTCGTAGTAAGCTTCCTGTTGGAGGGTCGTAGTTAAAATCCAAATCCTTTGCAATAAGATCTTCTTGTTCAGCGTGCCTCCAAGCCTCCTCTAACTGGAGTGAGATGCGTCGACGCGCAATATTAATGTGGGCGAACCCCCGTTCGAGATTTGAGAAATCGCCAACGTTTTCATGCTCCACGTCCGCCGGAGACTCTGCGGCGACGGCTAAGTTTTGAGTCATATCAAATAGGAAACAAAGGTTTTTGGAAAGAAAACGACTCCGTAACGAATTACAACTACTTGTGGTCCGAAATCAGAGTGGTGTTGCCGACAAGGGCGCTTTAAATCTTGACTCTCTGATAATGGGTTTCAGCCCAGAGACACTGAGCCCCCAAATTTGATATATGCAGGAGATATAGGTCGGTGCGTCTGTGAGTGCGTGTGTGAGTGCGCGTGCGAGTGTGAACATCTACAATTGGGCAAACGAAGATGTTGTGGCGTTCCCAGTAATCAAAAGCGGACACACACGACGACATGTGCCCCGTCAACCTCCTCAACCCGCGTGCCAAGCTTTGTGCCAAGTCAGGCGGCCAAGGTTGATTGGTCTATCAAAGGTTGCCAAGTGCTAATGTCGCTTAAGATTATCAGCTCCTGGATGCCTTATCAAAAGCCTTCTTTTCAGGCGTGGTTCGCACAGCCTTATCCGGGAGGCCGTCGACTCCGCTTGCCCGAGCATCCATGACATGGAAGTTGAAGTGATTTTACGTATGAATCTGCTTAGAACATTGCGATAACGTGCGAAATATTGTCTGTGCCATTAGACAGGAGCCTTATACTTGCAGACAGGCAATTCTTTTGGCCTGAAAGCGACGCTGACCTAAAAGGTCCGTCGCCCCATTTTCGTGATTAGTATTATTTCACAAGTTTATACCATTGTTTAATATGGGACTAAGCTTCATATCATGATGAAAATTACATATAATAGACGCCGAAAAAAAATAACGATATAAACGTAATAAGAGCAATGTTGTCACACATAGAGGTTAAGACGCGAACCCCAAAGGCTGGGATGATTTCATTGCAAATTGGTCATACCGTCCGACATATAACACAAACATAGCCACAAACTGGCCTTATATAGGTTACCGGGCACACGCCTCACATAGTAACAATATGCCGTTTCCATGTGCCGTTTCAGTTGCCGAGTTTTATTAGATGCGCCACTGTCCTCTTTGGTTACTGATATTGTTGATCTAAATTACCCCGCAATCGGGACCTTTCCGTGTAACCGAAAATCTCGCCAAGAGAGTTTGCAGAAGGAGAGATTGTTACTTCGGCTACCCCACAATCTTTATCCGTCATCCACGTGAGAATAGCGCCTCACCCCGCATAAATCCTTCAGTCCGAGTGAGGAATTAGCTACCCATGCAACCGAAAAAGGTGATAAAATTCTTTTTTAATGTAAACACAGTCATCGAGTCGTTCTACTTTGTTTCCTGGCGTGTATGTGCTTTAAATGGATTGGGTCATGTAAGATTCATCCTCGTTGGAAAGACACGATAAGTCAATTATTAGACGTATGGGACTTGAGTCGGAAAAGTCAACCCGGTTTCATAGACTTGAAGTGATAATGCTTGTGAAAGCTGCTCTCCAAGAAGACCCGGGAACGACCCGCGCGTTAATGATGGTGCCCGGGAACGACCCGAGGAGGTGCTAGTTTTAAACCAGCCTAAAGAGTGGGTACAGGGTTGCATTTAGCATACACTAACCCCGGAATCATGTGCGGAATCAAATGGAATAGCACGGATTAAGGCGGAATAAACTATCCCAAGTGGTATCAAAGCAATCTGGTTCGCCCACTTCAAGCTACCCAAGCTGCAGGCAAGGCAGCCCAGTCGGAATGAGTGTGTTGGTAATGCGGGGTATGCATACTGTGCCGCTTTGATTGATCTAAGATGGAGCTGGATGTACCCCAGGATTGGATCTAGAACCGAATCTAAAATCGGATTCGAATTTAAAACGCGGGGAAAATCAGAACACAGAGTTGAATGCATGACCCACAAAGTATTAAAGGCATACACATGCCCCCCACCAAGCAGCAACTCTATTTGTCTTCCTTGGACATCAGATCGTAGATCCCAATACCAGCATGTCTAATCTGCCAGCAGAGAAGCCTGAGCTCGATCCCGTCTCAAGTCATGTTGAGACTTCGGCTGAGAAGGGCGAGTCTCAGCTCATAATCGACCCTCAGGCTGAGAAGAAGCTCCTCCGAAAATGTGATCTCCATCTGCTTCCGCCGTTGATGGTCATCTTCTTTCTCTCATTCATGGATCGTACAAACATAGGTTGGTGTCAAGATTCAAAGGGCAAGTCAGAGCATTAATTTTTTGCTAACAATTCCCCATAGGCAATGCCAAAATCCAAGGCATGACTGTGGATCTGAAAATGACTGGCCCAGACTACAATATCGCTTTGTTTGTCTTTTTCATCCCGGTAAGTTTGACATGACGGACAAACAAATCACTATAGAGAAAACAAGGACTTACAATGGGTTCCTCAGTACATCTTATTCGAAGTCCCGTCAAACCTCGTCATCAAACGCCTTCGACCGTCCCTTTGGCTAAGCATCATTACGATTCTATGGGGTTCGTTTCCATCCTCGACGTGAACGATCTGGGAATAAAAGTACTCATTGGGTTTCAAATACAGGGATAGCAACCGTGGGAATGGGTCTCGTAAAAAATAATGCGGGATTGATCGGTTGTCGACTTCTACTAGGCCTTTTCGAGGCCGGAATCGTCCCAGGTAAACACCAACACAAGGAAATAAAAAGAAATATTTTTCCTAGCTAACAATTGTTTGACACAGGCTGTATCTATCTGATCAGTATGTACTACAAGCGATACGAGATGCAGTGGCGCATGTCATTGTTCTTCTGCGCGAGCATTTTAGCCGGCGCCTTCTCGGGGCTTCTCGCCTTTGCGATCGCAAACATGTCTGGCGTGGGAGGATACGAAGCATGGCGGTGGTTAGTCTCATTTTCAAGGTCAAGATGAAATAATAACTAACGTATGTACCTTGTGCCCAGGATCTTTATTCTCGAAGGCCTCTTGACGATTGTCGTTGGCGTCATCGCCAAATGGTGGATCCCTGATTGGCCGGAAGATGCCCACTTCCTGAGTGAGGATGAGAGGGCGATGCTCATCTACCGCCTAAAACAAGATGTTGGAGACGCAACAATGAACACTATGGACAAGAGAGCGACCAGACGAATCGTTAAAGACTGGAAGATTTACCTTGGTACAATTAGCTACTTTGGCGTCGTGAATACCGGATACGCCAGCTCGGTAAGTGCAAAGTGTTAACAGACTGCTGCTTCATAACGCTAATACTTTACAAGTTTTTTATCCCCACCATTCTTAACCAAATGGGCTTCACAGCGGAAGATGCTCAGCTGCGTTCCATTCCCATCTACGTTGTAGCCACGGTAGCTTGTCTTACCGCGGCGTATACAACTGATCGCCTCCGTCACCGCTACAGTTTCACCATGATTGGCATCATCGTAGCATCTGTCGGCTACTCCATTCTTCTATCTCAGCAAAGAGTCAGCGTGGGAGTGCGATACTTTGCGCTGTTTCTTATTGTGTCCGGGGGCTATACCACCCAACCAGTACTACTTGCTTGGCTGTCAAACACCGTCAGCGGTCATTACAAGCGGTCAGTCTCATCGGCTGTTCAGGTTGGAATAGGCAATCTGGGAGGAATTGTCGCGTCCAATGTATTTATCCAGTCAGAGGCGCCACTGTATTGGACCGGACTAGGAGTCAGTTTGGGTATGCTGTGGATTTGTGGTGCAAGTTGTACGACATTCTACTGCCTCGCTAAGAAGGAAAATGCTAGGAGAGACAGGGGCGAGAGAGACTGGAGACTGCAAGAGCCAGATGCTGACAATCTGGGAGATGATCACCCACACTGGCGGTATGCGACTTGAAACAGGTAGACAATTGAACCTTTTACTCCCCTCAATGCATTTTATATATGTGCTCATAGATATGAGAGAATAATTATAGAGTATTCCTATTCGTACAATCCGTTTTGCGATATACGTGCATAAGATACATAACTTATTTATTTATAAAATAAAATAAATTATCAAAACAAAAAAGTCTACTTCTTTATTAATATTTTTTTTTTTAAAAAAAAGTGTTTAGAAAGGTCCCAGCTAAATAGATTTGAGTGTGCAAATAGCAAAATACATGTGTGCGAATAGAAGTACTAAGTAAAACATGCAATCCAGGTGCGTGGAATTATCCTTGCTCAACACCTTTACAACGGGGAATGCAATCTAAAATTCAAATGATATCAATAACTTGCCTTGTTACGCTGAATTCAGGCCAGTTCTTGAGTACCACACAACCAACACGTCTGTAAACGACGCCATCAACATGTTCCAAAACCAGCCCATACCGATGTTGTACCCAAAGCCACCAGCATGATTGCGCTTTTGTAATGATGGCCCTATCACCGACTCCATAGCAATCCAAATTCAGTACAACATTGGGATCCGTACCTTTAAATGCCCCTAGCAGCCAGGTCTTGGGTCCTGGAATGCTGGCCCCTTGAATCAAATAGCCTCGTACTCGTAGCCGGCCCCCAGTAACCTGACCTAACGGCACTAGTCTTGACCGAGGCGACACGCTACAGTCTATGATTTCCAGCTCCGTTCCCTTAGCGCTTTGTAGTTCATTGGTTGTTATACCGCTACACGGGCTGTGGAAGAGGATCTGACACTTAACCGACGCCCAAGACCAGCTTGGGGCGCGATGGGTGGTGCATCGCACATCTCGGCTCTCTCCTGGTTCTGTAAACCAGATAAGCTGGTCGAGAAGATCGTTTTCCCATATTCCTGCCAAGTACCTTCCCGGTTCGCCCCCATTCTCTATTGACAAATGGTGAACTTGACTTGCCAACGCGGAGATGGCAGGTAGCTTATCCTCTGGGAAGGTGAGGCTGCGGCTGACATACATGGCTACCATGCCTTTCCACGTTTCCTTGTAAAGATACTTGTCGCCACTTTTAGTAAGAATCTTGGCCATCACCTTTTGGTATTTACGTAGCCACGAGTTCCATGTTTGTATGCCCTGCTGGCACCGCCAAGTCAAGGTCGATGTCCCATACGTCAATGCTCTACGGGAAAGAATATGTTCCTGATAAGCCCAAGCACGACAATCCAGAGGTTCTGAGGCGATACCATTATCCCACCTATTGTACTCAATACCAACAAGTCCCACCCTATATAGGAAGGCCATTGGAAGCTGAAACTGGTATGACGCAGATTCTAGTTCCAGAGAACGTGGCGATGCTTTTGGTGCCAAAAAGCCCTTGTCGGAACCACTCGAATTGGCTGCAATGATGGTGACAGAAGAGTTCTGGTAGTACTGTGCCATCTTCCCGATTTCAATGTCTTTGTCTTGTCCAGAGTCCTGAATGATACATAGTGCATCAACCCACAAATACCTGAGGCCAATTCTTCTCGTAACCGTGACTGCGTCCTGAATCGTCAGTGGTAATAAGGACACTACTATTTGTGTACAGGCATCTGAAGAAATAGTCAGTGTAACTTAAATCAATATAGTCCATCAGGATATGATAACATACCATTAAGAGATGATAGGGTGGTTCTATATTGTTGCCCATCCCCCCAGCAATAGCTAAGTGTGGCATATTTACCGAGTTCAGCCTGCGTCTGATGTAGTCTGACGATGTCTGGGTTTTGCAGATCAAGCACACGTGTAGGCAGTGGCGCCAGCACCGAAAGTGTACAAGACGAATGCTGGCTATCGCAGTCTGCTATCCATGATTGAACTTTTGAATAAGCTGCGCTAGAATGCATATCATGATTGCATTCCATAGCACTGATATAGTCGGCTGCTCGATCACCTACTTAAACAGAAAAACTTGTATTAGATGTCAAGCATGAATACGGGAGCTATGAGAAGAAACCTACCAGGAGATACATAAACCTTGAACCTCAGACACCTGTCTGGCAAGTCTCGCGGGAGGATTCCAGTGCCTACTATTCCTCCATACGAAAGAATTTCATGGATATCATAAATCGATTTTCTCAGGTCCTCGGGTTGAAGAACAGCCCGGAGTTTAAGTAATGCAGTCGCTTCCTGGTGTGCATCTAGAAACTTGGCAGTGGGCCAAGCGAAGACGCTCTCATCCCGTAGAGAATTCAAAGCCAACAAGAGGAAAATACTGGACATGCGACAAAGACCTGATTCAGCGGAGTCGTACAAAATTCTAAATGGGATCTGAAATTTAAATCCCCCCTCAGACGTTGCGCGATGCAAGCATTCTGCGTCTGTCGTGATGTCATAGCATCTTGCGCAAAGGTTTGGACGTTTCACCACACTCTTCATCCAGCTCGCATGGCTGCTAACACCGCAAATATCTCCTATGGTCCGGTTATGCAAGGACATTATATAAGAGGAGGAAAACTGGAAGTACAACGAGTTGGTTGAATGAAGTCGAGGCAAATTGTAAGATACCACCATACCTAAATTGAGCTGTTGGTTGGGGCATGAAAAGGTGTGGGCCCTTCGGTTTGGAATAATTTTAACCCGATATATATAAAATAAGAAATTTCGATCTCAAACTCATCCCAATGGAATATATTTGCTAAAATATGTATTCGAAGTGCATATCCTTGTGAATTCATAATATGGAGAGGGGACCTTTTTCCCCGACCAATATTCGGGCTTTTTATATCTGCCAGGTCAAGTTGTTGGGGACTTCTAACAAAGCTTTCGATTCAAATACAAATGGAAATAAAGAACAAGAAAAAACAAGAAAGATTAAAATAAATATAAAAATAAATCCTTTTATAATAATTTAAGAAAGTTATTTATTAGTCTTTTTTTAAAAGTAAAAGAAAAAGCAACCTTAGAAAAGTCTTAGCTCAATAGGAAAATGGATATTTCAAAATAGAAATACACTTTCACAGCTATGCTATACCAAACACGCTTTCAAAACATTCAAGCCCAAATTGTAATTTTGTTACTCAATCTCAGGATGTCGTTGCAAATCGACTTTTAGCTCTGATTCTCGGGCCAAATTGGAAGAAAAGATATGGAAATGGCATCATCGCCACGGTCAAAAATGCCAGCAACGAAGAGGCCCAATGGTAGTTAAGTTTGTTATACATCTGGTTTCCAAACAAGGGAAATGCGGCTGGAAGAACTTATGGTCAGTCTATCTCAAGCTGCAGCATCATGACTCAAAATGACAACGGAAAAATTATTCAAGCATGGAGATCAATGCTTACCAGCAAATGCACATCGTACAAATGCATTGGCAGCCAAGGCACTTGCAGCAGATTGCGGGTATGCATCAACCTAATAACAGCATTAGTCAATGACATGGGTGATATTCATAGGCTGGATAAAATGAAGATTTACCAGAAATGTGAAAACGCCGTTGAAAACTAATACGACTCTGATAATGAACAGCTTGTTAGCGAAAATTTATTCTCACAAACCTGGTTCTCGGAGTGGTTGCCATTACTTACCCGGCTCCAAAGATAGCTGACCCAATAACGGGAACGATCCAGTGCACCCAAGGATAGCATGACCACCCAAACATGAATATCCCAGCCGGAACGAGGACAGATCCAGCAATGGTCGACGGTAAGCGAAACTCGGGTTCGCTCGCGCCCTCAACGCCAGTTTTAGCGCTATTTTTTGCTATTAAATGCGCACGGATTCGGTGGAATAAGAAGAAGTCAATGCCTGCAGCGACTAGCATCCCGGTAAGAATACCCAAAAAGGTTAAACCGCTCTGCCAGAGATTGAAGCCGTAAACATTGCGAAAAACTAGTGGAAAGGCACCGAAGAAGAGGTAGAGAATGCCAAGAAGGATGGCCGAGAAAATGCATAGATTCAAGCACATGGGCTCAAATATGAGCAACTCAAAGGGTCGAAGGAGTGAGTGCCCAACGGCACCCAAAATACTCTTCTCGCTCTTCTCGCCAGGCGCATGCCATCGTTCATCGCCCGTTCTCTTTCGTAGATCTTGTGCTTTCTTTCGGAGCAAAACAGGATCTGTATTCTGTTATTATGATTGTGTCTGGAACGCATCCGGGAAAACTCACGAAAAGTCTCTGGGACAAGAAAAATGATGCAAAGCCAGATGACGAATGCCCAGATCAAGAGTACATAGTACGTCCACCTCCAATCGGCATTATAATTGATGAAGCCGCCCATGACAGGTCCAATTGACGGTCCAATAAATGGTGCCAGGGAGAACATAAGCATGGGTCCCTGGAGTTGCTCGCGCTCGAATAAATCACCGACAGTGCCGCCAGACACGGCAAGGAATGCGCTGCCGGACAAGCCATCCAAAAATCGACTGACAAGAACTGTGGCCACATTTTTCGCCACAGCTTGAGGGATGATCCAAATGACAAACATGGACCAGGAAACCAGGTATATAGGGCGACGGCCAAAAAACTCGCTCAGGGGGCTCATGAGCATAGGGCCAAGACTGATACCCAGCACAAAGAGTGACAATCCCAAAATTGAAACGATGCGCGAGTTTCCAAATTCGGCCTCCATCTGAGTATATGTTGATCCGTAGATTGAACTCGAAGTTGTTCTATTAATTGTGAGCGGAGCTGTGGCACCACAGCCAGATAATGAGAGGTAAAGACATACACACAAAAGCTCGCCATGGATACAATCGATACAATGAGCCATTTACGTAGTGTACTCAAGCCTCGCGGACACAAAGGATCCTTGTGGCCCTGATCCCAACCAACCTCATATGGGTCCTTGTCGGAGTCATCAGAATCGCCGAAGCTGATATCAGGATCACAGCTGTATCCATTATGTGATACTGTGTGGTTGAGTGTGTCTGTGGGAAATAATGCGGCAGAAGGGCGTCGAGCCTGTGATGCGATGCGGGTGAAGAGAGGCCCAGGTTCGTCTCCAGCTTCTTGGGAATCTTTCTCGCTTAGGTTGTGTTCTGGATCCATTGTGGCGGTAGAAAGGCCGATACTCCTCCAAAAATTGGACCTTTTGCAATTTGGAGGGCAACTCCCACCGGATGTCGCCTAATTCGAATCTAAAGCAGCCAATGTACCAGAAGCAAGTAATAGTAATCAGGTAAGGTCTGGTGAGGGTATTCGACAACTGCGCTCCAGCGGCCCCGCAGGATGAGGTCTGTTTCGCAGGAGCTAGCAAACTCTCTCGGTCAGGCCACCCGAAATCAGCGAGCCTAATATGCCCGGATAACGACAAAGATGCTGACTGATGCCGGTTAGTCGATTAGTCACGCTATGCACCAGTCAATGCTTCCACCAACCAACCGATGATATTGCTGATGGGCGAGCTGATGGAAGGGCGAATCCAAAGAAATTCGACCATGAAAAGAAAAAAGAAGTTACTCACTGCCGATGAATAATTTGGCGTGCTGAGACCCCTATTAACAATCCTACAGCAGTATGCGCCTTGTCGAAACTTGAATAATTGGGTTAAGGGTGCTCGGTTACAAACCGAATATTAATACCAATCACGGATTTTGAACATTTATTTTCTGCATCACGGAAGTGAAAAGCGACGCGTTAAAAGCGCCAAGAAGAGCCGAAAATCTCGAGGCCCAAGGCGACAGGTGTGTATAATGTCGGGGTTTAAAGCTTCTGATAATGCCGTTTCGCCGTCAAGGCGTAGGGCGTAGGGCGTGGCCTGGCCAATCGAGAGCAGGAAATTTCGATGGGACAGCGATGATAAATCACTGGCTCGGTTAGCGTAGCCAGTGGCCTTAGCAAGGAGCTGTGGTTGGGATAAACGATGGGCGCATTAGCTTTTTTCTGCGCCAGCCAACAGCGAGACTCCAATGGGCCCCACGGCAATGAAAAAGTCGTCTTGAGCAAGGGACGAAAAATCCCGACGTCGGCAGACAGTGACATCATGCTTCCAGAAGGTCGAGAACCTCGCCGAGCCCCCGAAGACCCACCACACATTGACGTATGTGGCGGCCCGTACCGGCGTTAGCGAGTCGTGAAGCCGTTACAATGCGGTTTTACCTTCAGCCCAGGGGCGTGTCTCTCGTCTACGGCACGACGGCCTTTGCGATGGCCGCGTTACGGCATCACCATCTTGTTTATAAGACTCAAAAGACGTCGTGCAATAATTTTAACAGCATCGAGTACCAAAGCAATCAACGCATTACAATTATCTAAAAACAACAATACTTTCTTTTGGTGCCTCGTGAATTAACCATGGCTGGAACACGCAAAGTTATCACCAACACCCCTGCTCCAGATGTAAGTTTAACCAAATGCGGCTCATGATCGACTTCCATCTAACAACCAAGGTTCCATTTTATACACCCATTCAAGATCCCCCGGCGGGTACACCGTGGGATCCTCAGCCTGATGGAACCATCTTCTCTCCACTCAAATTGAGGGGTCTCACCCTTCACAACCGCATATTCGTCTCCCCCATGTGCCAGTGCGTACTATCACATATCCAAAAATCGATATGTCACTAATTTTTCCTGCAGATACTCTGCCAAGGATGGATACATGACACCCTGGCACAAGCAGCACCTTGGTAGCTTTGGAGCTCGCGGGCCAGGTCTCATCATCACCGAGGTTCATGCTGTTTCCCCCGAGGGCCGCATCAGTCCCCAAGACTGTGGCATTTGGGAGGATGGTCAGCTTGGCCCACTCAAGGAAGTGGTTGACTTTGTCCACAGTCAGAACACTAAAATTGCCATCCAAATGGGCCACGCAGGGCGCAAGGCAAGCACTGTGGCACCTTGGTTGGATCGCAAGGCCACCGCTGTTAAAGAGGTACGATTTTAATCTTCTAAAAAAATTACTGGTATCCTAAATTGACTGTGTTAGGCTGGTGGATGGCCCGATGAGGTGGTTGGCCCCAGTGCCATTCCTTTCAGCGACGAAACAGTAGTCCCAAAGGAGATGACAAAAGACGACATCAACAAATTTAAGCAGGACTGGTCTGCTGCGGTGAAAAGAGCGCTGGAAGTCGGGTTTGATGTAAGTTGTTTAACCCCGCAAACATTTATTTTGTCTAACGATGATAGGCCATCGAGTTCCACTCTGCCCACGGCTACCTCTTGAACTCTTTCCTCTCCCCCGCATCCAATCAACGTACCGATGAATATGGCGGTTCGCTTGAGAACCGTGCACGTCTACTAATTGAGCTCGTGGATATCACTCGCAAGATTGTGCCCAGCGATTTCCCCCTCCTAGTGCGCATGCCTGGTACAGACTACCTGGAGTTTGATGCCACCCTTCCCCAGTGGAACGTCCAAGACGCTGTCCAGCTCGCCAAGATTTTGGCCACCAAGGGCATCGACTTTTTCGATGTTTCCGGTGGTGGAAACGACAACAGGCAGAAGATTGTCCCGGGACCAGGATACCAGGTTCCATACGCGACAGAAATCAAAAAGGCTCTTGCCGACACGCCGGCCTTTGTCAGTGCAGTGGGTAACATTACCTCTGGCAAGCAAGCCCAGGGATATCTGAGTGATGGCTCGGTTGATGCAGTTCTTGTTGGCCGAGAATTCCTCCGAAATCCCAACTTGGTTTGGCACTGGGCTGAAGAACTTGATGTTGATGTTCACGTCCCCGCTCAATGTAAGTTTGGCCACTTGCACATCCCGATTTTTGAAGCTATTCTAACAACGACACTCAGATGGATGGGGCCTTGGTATGACTCGAACACACCGAAAGAGAAAGAACTAGATCAAAGAATTGGAATAGAATTAGAGCAAAACAGCAGAGAAGAGATTAGATTAGAACAGATAGATTTCAATACTAGAGAATAAGATTCCATCAAACTCACGTTAATCCAACTTAACATCTATCCAAGCTCTTGGATTGGCGGCATCAACAAACCCATCGTCTCAGATCTGATTCTTCTATATCACACTCACAAGTGGTCTCAATCGCTCATACAGACGGCTGTTACGAAGGTCAGATGCCCGGACTAGCCGGCATCGGGATTAAGGTAAAAGAAAGATGGTCACGGCCGCAGTCGACCCCAAGACACCATACTAAATAACACACGAGCCTGTGTTATCAATCTATAGACCACGGGCCCTGCCGGGCCCGGCCAATTGACCATCGAGGCCAAGTCCTGATCGTCATGTCGATCAAACCTTAAGACCTCGAGGCCGGAGGCCGCCTTCAACGGCAGCCTCCAACGGCTAGCAACAACAGCTATAAGAGACCTAGTTAGATCCCTTTCATAGTAGAAAGATCAAGAGCATCCAATTCAATGCATCAGGAGCCGTAGCTATCTATTGATATTCTAGGTACATTGTACGCATGAGCATCTTCACCTTCTTATTCAAAGCATTAATATTTATTTCCCTATTTGTATATAGATAGGAGATTTAGTATCCACCAGCTCTCAGTCTCTTGCCAAAGGCCTCATAGCTGCAACCCCTCCTCTCGGCTCAGTCTAGGCTTTCGCACCAGCCTTCTGTTCTTCAACCTCCTTGTCGATAATGACCACTCGGACAATCTTTTCAAAATCATCCTTCTCGCTACGCGCCTTGATGTCCAACCCTTCAAAAACTTCATTTTTGACAATCATGTTCGCGATGAAGAGCGCTTCCTCATCGCCCACGGTCTCGGAGCGGACATGATGGCAGCCAGGAGCCTCGTACCAGCTCTCCCCGGGTCCGTAGATTTTTGCACCGCTATCATGCGTTTTAGTCTCGCCTGTCACTGGGTCCACGTGAGTGTGGACCATCTGGTTGAGTACATGGCCTCGAATGACAGTCGCAACGATAGCGGCACCGGCGTGTGTGTGCGGTGGGGTAGCTGTGTTCACGTCAGTCAGATGCTCAGGCCATTGATAGCAACCAGAATGCCAGATATAACCCAAATAATACAACGATGGCACTGATGAATAAAGGGAGGAGTATTCTGGGTTGTTTACAAAGAGTCAAGACTGAAAATACGCACCTGCATTTGGGGGACCTGTGACAAGTAGTCCAAGCCAAGTCTGGCCAGGAAGGTTGGGTGGCTGATGAACATGAGATACTGCAACACTGGCTGACGGTCGGCTGTTTTAGTTTGACTAGTCAGCATAACTCTTCCTGCTTAGGCAGCTAGCAGTATTTGACGGGCGTGGAAAGTGAAGACGATTCAACTCACCCATCTACTGTCCACCGACCATCTTTTTTAACGACATTCTGGTCTTGCCAGCGGAGATTCAAGTCGACATTTGGAAATTCCATTATGGTATCCACAATTGGTGACAGTTGCAGAAGAGGTTATGATCGCGGATTGGTTGACTTGATTCGGCGAATGGAAAAGCTAACGAATCTGGAGTGAAGGTGGATGATATAATTAAGTTCTTCGCTGGGCGAGTCTTAGTAATTTATAGATCTCATCTCAACAAAAATTCACCTTGTTCATTGCCTCCATCCACATGCCCATCAACAGAAGTGGACCTTTGCTCGGATCCTCGCACGCAGATCAGACACGCGACAGATTGAACTAGGCAGAGACACCCAATATTCATTTGTCAAGCTGAAGACGTGGATGGTTCTACGGAAGCACCGGGTTCAACTCTCGGCAACTTGATTATGTTTAAGACACTTAGCCTCGAACAGCGATTGGCCAATCCTCTCAAGTCGCGAAGCCGCGAGCCTCCAGCTGGGCAAAGCAGCTTACACCTACACCGGTTCTCGTGACGCATTGTGGATTACTCTATTTTTTGAAGGATCCGCACATTACGACAATGGCTGCTCGGCACTTTGCTGATTGGCCATGGTGGATAGGAAATTTCGATGTCGGAATATGCTTAACAGGTGGCAAATGCGATGGCGTCGTGGGCAAGAAATTGAGGCATTACTGGATTGGGAAAACAGTGCCATACACACAGTGCGGCTGAGCCGCGGCGGCTGAACGCAGATGACCACTCGCTTAGACATGGCAGACCAAAATTCACAGTGCATCCACAAATCATGAGTGTACTCTGCGGTCGTGATATCATAAAA
Organism: Calonectria pseudoturangicola; assembly: GCA_013403825.1. Lineage (NCBI taxonomy): Eukaryota > Fungi > Ascomycota > Sordariomycetes > Hypocreales > Nectriaceae > Calonectria > Calonectria pseudoturangicola. The sequence goes on along the minus strand of VTGA01000004.1, from coordinate 718,026 downwards.
TTCAATTTTCCTTTGTTTCCCTGTATCAAGCAAATCTTTTTTTAAACCTACAACCTTGCCCGAGCACCAAGTCGATTATCCCCCTGCACCATCTGAGCCTTCCACTCGTCCAGTATCTTGGCGACCTCGATTGTTCGCCGATGCTTCGCACCCATGGCAACCGTTCGGCGCTCCAGGCACTCTGTCATGAGTTGCATGGCGTTGCGGTGCCGGCCTTGGCTGTGCCAAATCCTTGCAATGTTGACCATCGTGTTGAGGGTCCCAAGGTCGTTGGTCCCCATCCTCTCACGCTCCTGGCGGAATACCTTCTGCGCAGTTTCGCCGGCTTCGTCCAATTCTCCCTTGGCGCGCTGCGTGTTTGCAAGCGACATCCACGTGTCAAGTGTCAGTGGGTTCTCGTCGCCGTAAAGCTTCCGGCGCGCGTCGAGTGCCTCAACGTTGAGCGCGATGGCCTCGTCGTGACGCCCCAGCTCGCGGTATGATTTGGCCAAAGCCATCATGGACTGTGTGGTGCTCTTATTCGTATTGCCGAACATTTCTCTGCGGCGATTTAAAACCTCGAGTCTCAAATCGGCGGCCTCTTCGTGTCGCTGCTGGTAGTGGTAGCTTACGGCGAGGTAAGCCTTGGCGCTGACTGCGTCCTTGTGCTGTTCTCCGTGGACCTTTTTCTGAAGGTGAAAGATTTCCGCTCTCAATTTTTCGTTCTCATCATGGTTCCCCAGGCGGCATTCTGCAGCCGCTAAATCTTGCATCGACTCAATTGTTGATTTATTAGTGTCGCCCATCACTTCCCGTTTCACCTTCAATATGTTGGCGTACAAGTCTCTAGATTCGTCGAGCCGTCCCTGTTTACGATATGTGACTCCTAGGATCTCTATTCCTCTGAGTGTTGACTTGTCCTTCGGCCCAACCTTCTCGGTTTGCATTCCAATCACCTTGTGGCAGGTCGCTTCAGCTTCAGCAAACTGGCCTCGACGGTACTGGGATTTGGCGAGTTTTTTCATGCTGCGGATGGTAGCTGAGCTTGTTTCTCCGTGGCGCTCAGATTGCCGATTCACAATGTCGGATCTAATCTCAATCGCCTTGTCGTACTGACCCTGCTCTTCGTATGTTCCAGCCAGCGTAGCCAGCAGATCTGGTAGTTTGAAGTCATTCTCTCCCGATCCTTTCTGGCACAGTTCTACCATGCGCTTGTCTACGCGCGCCTTTTCCCTCCACAATTTATATTCATGCAAGCAACCAGAGACCAGACTGAGTAGGTCTGATGTCTGGATCTCTTTGCCACACTCTTCGGCCCATGGCTCAACGCGCAAGGCGTGCGGTATATATTTTCCTTGACCGCGTGGTTTGTTTTTTAGGAAGACCAGTGAAATAGTCTGTATCGCTTTCGCAAGAAAATTTTTTGGATCTTCTGTCGTCTCTTCAAATTGAAGGGAATATCGAACGACCTCCTGTAGCATTTCGCTCATCTCATAGTTTTTGTTGTTGGTGTCGCGGGGTTTTAGAATTGAAAATTCGCAAAGCTTTGTCAAGCACTCTTTCGCCTCTTTCTCTTTCGCGGCATCATCATCGCCTAGGTTTACTTGTTTCCATGCTCCCAACAAGAGATCAAAGGGCATTTTTCGGTTGTGAAGGTAAGAAAGGACGTGAATCATGTCTTTGAAGTTGGGGTTGTCCTCCTGGATCTTTTGCGCAGAGACGTGCCAGGCTTTTAATAGGCCACTTATGGCGTCCCTTTCAGCACTCTTCTGATCATCTTTTTCTATGCCCAACTGTTGCGTTGCCTCGGCTAATTTTGTGAGGTACTCGTCAGGTTGAATTTTGGACACGCGCAAATACGAAGTTGCGAGTGAAATGGCCAGCGGAAACCATCCCAGCTCATCAAACAACGCGGTATAATCATTCTCCTCCTTGTTTATTGTCTCATCTCCTTCGATCTGGAACAATTCGAGTGCCTCCGTGTCGGTCAGGTGTCCAACTTCGATACCTTGCCCCGGGCCCAGAATGGTTTCACTGGTGGATTGGGAGCGGCTTGTCCATAGGACTGACCCTGTAGATGCCTCGGGAATGTATTTTCGTAGGCTTCCGCAATCGCTATCGGCTGTGGCAGCACGAAAAAGGTCGGCGTCGTTGGCGCTGTCAAGCACGAGGAGCCAACTTGGGAGCGACTCCAGCTTCCCACGAACAGCAGTAAGCAGATAATCTCCCTTCAATCCGTTGTCCAGGCCTAATTCCAGGGCAATTTGGTAGAAATGAAGGTAAAAGGTAGCTTCGTTCTCGGCATGGACCCAGAAGACAGGTGTGTTGGCTGCGTGTTGGCGATAGGCGTGCTCAACGGCGATGTGGGTTTTGCTAAATTTAGACCAGGTTAGTTGTTGGACGGTACCCATGGACGGGACGAAACTAGGGACGTACCCGCATCCTCCAGGCCCCCAGAGAGCCGCATTACGGTTCTCGGAGGCTGGGTCGAGAGTTTTATTGATATTATCGAAAATGTGCTGTCGGTTGACAAAATTGTCGTTGCGTACATATGGGATGACCAATTTTGGTGCGGCGGGCGAAGGCTGAGGCGGCTCCGCGTCAGCCACAACCGGCGCCTCGGGTGAGAGCTCGTCGCCCTTGGAGACGTCTGCCATTATGAAAAGATGGTTACGGCGCCGTGATTACTTTGCCTCTCTCTCGTGTGGGCAAGGGAAGAATATATGCGTCGTAAGGCTGCGGGCGGTGAATCATAGCACTATGATAATCGTGCAACGTGAGCCCCGCAGTTAATCAGGCAGCAGGCAACAGCGCCTCATTAGCTCGCCAAACAGAAAAAAATGAGAATGCCAAAGAATGAGGAAACGAATTGACAGAAAAGACCCAAATTTAATAGCAATTGATTCCTGCAAATACAGCCACCTGCTCTCAACCGCTTGCGCGAGAAACTTTCCTAAATGGAACTTCAAACTCTTGCACGTAGGTCGAAGCGCGGTCTCCCAGGGTCGCCAATAAAAGAAAAAGAGAACGAAGGACAGAAGACTAACTATCGCGTAGGGCAGGATAATTTATAGAATCATATTCAATTGAAGTTTCGCAACTAGGTTGGTTAGCTTTGATTGGCCTTTAGCATGTCAACCATGGGAATCTAAACCTTCAAGCCAGCCCTCATAATAATGTTTGTGACATGCATTTGTTCCCCCGAACAAAGCGGAAGCCCGCCATCATTTGTCATCTTTTTGTAAGCTTTCGAGCTTTTAATCCCTTCGGCTCGAGATAAAAATGTCGCCATTCCTCCGTGGCAAACGTCAACGTATTAAAGAGCGGAAATACCGAAGAATTACTCGATGAGGAAGACAGTGTTGTATGCACCGTATGCCAAGATGACGTTGCATCCTAGAATCAGGAATTTACAGTGCCAACATGCTCAGACATTTACGATGTGGCTTGTCTAGATAATAGGTTAAATAGTTGGTCTCCCCATCTGTCTTCTTTCATCAAATCGGTTTCCAGATCCAATCCTCAATTAGTCCAGAATTATTGAACTTGCCATGGCTTCTCCATCCACTATTCCAAACACCATGAAGGCGATTTTGCAGCCAGACAAGCACTCTCATGACCTCATTCTATCTGAGCGACCCACGCCCGTCCCCAGTCATCCCGATGATGTGCTGGTAAAAGTCCATGCCACCGCGCCTTGCAAGGGCGAGCTGGACTGGGCTCTGTGGGCACCCGACTTCATTGGCGACGACAAGGTCCCCATCCCGGGCCAAGATCTTGCGGGAACTGTTGTCACTGCGCCCTCCGGCAGCGGGTTTAAATGCGGCGACGACATCTACGCGCGCATCGAGGCCAATCGCCCAGGTGCCGCAGCCGAGTACACACTGGCACGCGTGTCGGAGCTCGCCATTAAACCCAAGAACCTGAGCTGGGCAGAAACTGCAGCCAGCCCCATCAGCGCCCTGACAGCTTACCAGTCCCTCTTCACGCAAGGCACATTGGATGCCGCCGCGCTCACCGGCGATGAGGCAGCGAAGGAGAAAAACGCCAAGCTCCGGGTCCTCATCACTGCTGGGGCCGGGAGTGTGGGGAGCTGGGCGGTGCAGCTTGCGCGAGCCGCTGGCGCAGGCGGCATTGTGGCTGTGGTTGGTGGGAAAAACGCCGACTTTGTTCGCCAGCTCGGCGCTACGGAGACAATCGACTACACCAAGAAAACCATTGGCGATTGGGTGGCTGAGGACCCTGCTAGTCGTCGGGTCGATCTGGTGGTTGATTGCATTGGTGGCACGTCGCTTGCACAATCATGGTATGCATTGAAAGAGGGTGGAAGTCTTGTGAGTGTTTGCAGTGTGCCGGAGCAAAGCCGCCCCCAAGATGTCAAAACAAACGTCCACAGCCTGTGGTTTGTCATCACCCCACTCGGCAAAGATTTGGATGTCATTACTAGGCTACTGGAAGCGGGTAAACTGAAGCCGAATATTGACAGCGTAGTTGCCTTTTCAGACTTTGCTGAGGCATGGGACAAGGTTGAGTCTGGTCGGGCCAGAGGCAAAGTGATTCTAAAGGTATCTAACGAGGCATAGTGGAGGATGGCGCCAATCGCCAATCGCCAATCGGTTCCGCACACGTTAGTGAGCTTAGGTTGAGGAACCCGAAAATTCGCCCCTCAAACGTCATTCCGTACATATTTAAATAGTTCAATTGTCAAATTACGCCTATTTTAAAGCCGGTCTATTTCTTTGCTATATAGTTTATATTCTATACATTCAACTATTTACATTCTTTATTCCTCAAGCCCAAGGAGAATTTCCTGGCCCGCACGGACCTGGTCGCACAAGGGCTGCCCCATCCACGCAGGCTGCGCGTCGTGCAGCGAATCCTCGAACTCGATAATCTCATTGCCAGAGATGAAAAACGCCTTGCCGTTGATGTCTGGCTTGATGATGGGGAGGAACAAGGATCGCGCTACTCCCCCCGGCGTGTTTTTAGGCAGAGTCCACTTTTCAAGCCACGAGCTGATGGCCATGGGAGTCACTAAACACGGGATGAGTCAGCTCAACACCAACAATGCTTCGTTGTATTCCCTTGATGCAAGCTCCAGCCGATATACTGCGATGTGTCAAGCGAATGCTTACCTGTAAACCAAGGTGCCACCGTGTTAATAGTCACATTTTTCTTGATCACTTCTGAGCGTAAACCACGCATCAGCCCCAAGACACCCGACTTTGCGGCGCAGTAGAGATAAATGGGCGGAGCGGGGAAAAAGGCGCCTGCGGAGGAGGTCAAGACGAGCTGGCATCGTGTTTCCGGCCATTTAGCAAAGAAGTGAAGCGCGCATTTGGTGACGTAGATGTGCCCGGTGAGATTGACGTCGATTGACTTGAGACTGGGTGGCAGCAGCCTACCCGTGTCTGGGTCAAACGCGTCCGTGGTCAGGTCCTCGTGTGTGTTGATGCCTGCGTTGGATAGAACGCTGTGTATGACGCCAAATTGGTCGTGTGCCGCTTGGAATAGATCCAAAACATTGTCCCAGTTAGAGACGTCACATTTCTTAAACAAGGCACGGTCTTTGTGTGGTTCGACAAGCGCCGCGGCTTCTTCATTCCAATCACCGACTGCAATGTTGGCGCCGTGCTCTAACGCACCCCCGTCGGGGCAGGGTCAGTTCTATATTAATTGCGCACAGCTGATTATAGTATTAATATATGAATTACTTACCAAGTGCAACATCAATGGCGGCACGCCCAATGCCTGTGGCTGCTCCGATAATAATAATGGTCTTACCCTGGAGGGCATCAAAGTCGCCGTCGGCGAGACTGTACGTGGTCATCTTGTCAAATTTTATGCCAAAGTATGGTAGAATCTAACCATCAAATTTGTTAGCTTTTTTATTTTCCTGCTTCTGAAAAGTTTTGAAAGTTGGAAAATGGAACCTATGAGGGGTTAGAAAACATGTCAAGATCTGACGGTTAACCTTTTCCCACACTGTAGACCCACCCTGAAAGCTGGAGACTTATTGGACTAGCCAATCATGATGCTGAAACAGCGCAGCCTACGCATTATCCACACTGGCTTTGTTTCGGTACTTGGGCCGGCTGGATCATTTTAGCCTTACTGGCAACTGGTCCGTAGCACTGGGATGGCCACGGAAAACAGATGGATGACGTGCATCCTGGCTTGAACATCTAGTTGGGTTTGATTTATCTACTGTATGTATATGATGATTCCTAGATCGCCAAGAAGCGAGGTACGTAGTAATTACAACTGGTTGGTGGCATGTTGTAGGATTAAGGGTCCAGACTATATCGCTGGGGAGAGTATCGCATTAAAATGAAAAGGGGATGACGCGTTGTTGAGCCACAAAAGTAATTTCTTGAAGGCAACAGTATTCTTCTTGTAACGCAGAGATACACCGTGCTAAGTGAGGCTATCTACGGTGTGTGATCGAGGTCAAGGTATATGGATCCTTTCACTGCAATTTTAGCCTACAGAGACCAGAACCAAGAGTCCAACCACCAATAGAAACTAATGGTTGTGTACGCGGTGTACAGGTCGCAGGCCCTAGAAATGTTGATTGTGCATAGTACTCCTGGTCCGTAGTGGTTTTCTTCACTGCAATTTTAGGCTACAGAGGCCATGGCCGGGAATCCGACCACCAATGAAAATCGTGTGTTGGCTGACTTGCACCGCAATTTTGGTCGACAGACGCCAGCTCTCGACAATCATCCCACTATCTAATTAAAATCACTGGGGCTGTCTTGTCATTGATTAGTGCTTACTGAAGAGAAATTAATCATAAAAAGGATTCATAAAAGTGCTCCACCACGACAGCCCAACGTGATATGCTGAGCAAGTGGACCGTCCCGGATTAGTATTCCTCCGAGTAACTAGCCGCAAGCCTCAATGATGCCAGTGAGACAAACAATCAAATTTGCTCCTTTCCTGGCGACTTCGCATGAAATATGGGACACCGCGATTAAATCCATTCGTACGCCGACTGCCAAGCATGGATTTTCTGCTTGAAAACTCGGGGGCTGCTGCAGCCTGCGCCAAATGCGTGGCGCTATTGGCGGCCATCTGTGTCCCAACCGCCTTGATTGTCGTGTCGACACCTAAATCTGGCCTAAATTCTTTTGTGCGATATGCTTGGATCACCGTTATCCTCGCTATTGGCAAGCAGACTTTCCAGACGATATCTGGCGCTTGTTCCAGTCTCATTCTCAACAGTGTCTTCTTGGGGCAGGTGGGGCTCATCTCGCTGCAATGTTGCAACTTTCTCGCCGTCACGCGTTTTGATGCGGAGGACTTGATCAAGGGACAGGCTTTCACCAAGTCCGATGCGCTGTCTACCAAAGTTTTTCGAACGACTGCTCTTTTGGTCAATCTGCGAGGCATTGGCACTCAGTGGCAAATTACCCGCTTGAACCCATTCCCACAATTCTACCAGCGATACGGTGACCAGGGAAAGCCAACACGGGGCTTGTTCCTCACCCGTCAGCTATTACTCATTGTCTGGCAGTACCTATTTCTCGACTTTGTCCAGTTTTCCACATTTCAAACACCCGCTGAGGATACAGAGAAGCTCTTCGGATATGGGAAGGAATTCGTCTATCGAAATGCGACCGCAGAAGAATTGGCTGGTCGGTTCGCTATCCTTTCTGGCGCATTGCCGGGCCGAGTTACAATGGACTTTGTGTACAGGACTACTTCGTTCATGGCCGTTCTTCTTGGACTCACATCCCCCGAGGACTGGCCTCCTCTCTTTCGCAGCTATTTCGATGCTTACACTCTTCGAGGCCTCTGGAGGTTAGTAATCCTATCATTTTACCCTTGTCTCAGAATTCTTTCCTGACAAACGCGAATAGTACCTGCTGGCACCAGCATTGCCGATGGCCTCTCACAACGCTTAGCAACTTTATTAGCCGAGATGTCTTGCGCCTGCCGCGCCCTTCGTCCCTGGAACGCTATGTGAACATCACACTTGTGTTTTTGTCCTCGGGACTTTTTCATGCTGCCATCGACATGTACTGCTGGCAGCCACCCACCAAGTTGCCCACCCTAGCTTTCTTTGGTGCCTTTGGTATAGGCATTATGCTGGAAGATGGTGTTCAGGCATTGTGTCGCCGCGTGACAGGTGTTGATACCAGAAGCAAGGGCCAGAATGTGCCTTTATGGCACAGACTTGTGGGGTACATTTGGGTCGTGTCTTGGATGGCAATGATCCTGCCCTGGTACCTGTATCATAGTGCTCGAGCACCCGCTCAGTACAAGTGGATTGTGCCATTCAGCGTGGTGGATCGGTTCGGACCTGAGGTACCGGGTGCGTTACTGGGCGCGGGCGGTATGTTTTTGAAGTTTGCAGTTGGTGCCGAGGTCTAATTACAAAACTTTGGGATGCGGGATTGTCACAGCTATAGATATAGATAGACTTTGTCACCAATACTAAACTTCAAGTGTTCATCGGAGCTAAAAAAAAACCCGGCCTTTGTTTCACACGAAATTTCACCTTAGATCTTTGGATGGTTTCTCTGGTGTTTTCCATTGAGAGGTAATAGGAAAGGCAACGAATGTTGGAGGTAAAATCGACTACTCCATGGTAGCGTCTTGTTTGGATTCTATTATGACATAAAAAAAATGCCGTATAGGCTGTCGGTTCGCCATCTTTTTGGGCGATAATCGTAGTGCTCCTTGGGTGACCAAGGTAGAGCTGCCTCTCAAAGGCGCGGATAAGCACTTTTCTACACATTATAATAATACATTCTATCGTTTCCAGGAACGTGGTAACGTTCTTACAACAAGCTTCCTCAATGATGACGACTTTTCTTGTCCAAGTCTGCGCTGGCGCATTTGTTCTTCATACATCCAATTTCCCAATCCTGTATCGAGTGGTCCTTCCAGAGCCACTTTGAGACGGAGCCAGTTGTGATCGAGCAGTCCGGAACCTAATGGGGGTCTGTCAGGTTGTTGAGCTAACAAACGGAGCTGAGCGTTCCAGTCGGAGCTTAATTCCAGGCACGAGACGTTGAGCCAACCGCCGCCATCCTCTTGAGGCCCTTCGCCATGGTAGACCAATTCACATTCGAAGCTTATGGAATTGTGGTAGTGCCATGAAGGCTTGGGTTCGGGATCCACGCGCTCGTACAAGTTCCTCACACGATGTTTTGCAGAACCAGAATGAAGCGTGACACGGCGTATCGTTTTGCTCCTTTGGCGCAGGTAACGGAATAGATGTCTCGCAGAGGATATGGTGAGGGCAGGTGCTGGCGCTGGCTTTGCCATGCCAAGTGGGAACCACAGCTCGACGGTGCGGAGGTTGGGAAATGAGGCAATGGCGTCGAGCTCTTCGTATGGCCAGTATCCATTGTCCCGGGAAATATCCAGAACAAGATGTTCTAGACGGTGTAGCCTTCTGCTCAGTTGTCTAAGGTCTGAGGCTGTTATTAGGGCGTCTGTCTCGCCCCTTGATGCCGGCTCTGGTTTGTGTATTGTAAGCTGTTTTAGTGTCCTGCCAAATCGGGTGATGAAATCCGGATTGCTGTCGATATAGCACCAATCTGGGAGAGTCATCGACTCTAGTGGAGCCGTAACATGAAGCAGAAAATTCGGCCTGATCCTGCTCCTTTCGTCTAGTGTAAACTCCTTGAGATTCGTTAATTTGCGGGCTATCTCAGCGGCGAGAAATGGTGGCACGTCATTCAATCGGGTTAACCGCGACCAATCGAAGGTGTGAGCCCAATAATCCCATTCCCTGCCTTTTGCTGGATAACCTTGGCAGGTAAAGCCCCCTTCGACGCCCCAGGGGTATTCTTCGATGCCAAGCTCCTTGAGCGCCGGTGGTGCCTCACCATCGAAAAAGCCCAGACCACAGTACGGCCCCCCATCAAACGCTGGACCGTACTCGTCGCACGGTCCGCGGGGGTACCAAACTTCTATGTTTGGAATTCTGGTGAGGTTGGGGCACGAGAGGAGCACCCTTTTGAGCACGTGCATCGTCTTGACGCACTCTCGCTCATCGGTGAAGATGACCTCGACGAAGAGAGTGTGAAGGTTCCGGCTGTTTGCGAGGCGATATAGGAACTCGCGAGCCTGCTCGTGAGATTCGCTTGTTTCCACGCACGAGAGAGCTGTGTGAAGACGCACTTTGGCAGGGAGCGCCTTTATGATGGGTGATGGAATGGGTATTGTTGTTGTTCCTTTGCGTTGTCCAGCTTTGGTGGTGGTTTGTGTCCAGCGAACATCCCAGTGCAATTCGCGTAGACCTGTCATGGCAGGTATTAAGTCCATGAGGCAAGCGACAAGTAATCTGGTCTCCTGATTTGTCTCATCATAATCGCGACTACTCACACGAAGCGTGCGAACTGCTGGTAACTGTTTGAGGCGCTTGATGAGTTTGATGCGGTCCAAGGCGTATGTTCTTCGGTCCAGATCGATGTGTACATCGCGGTGCTGAACTTGGCGGGCTTGGTGGTAAAATGACGAATTTAATGATGCTATGGTCTGGATGTCTTCGGGCCGCGCATCATGGAGGAAAGTGAGAATGCGCTGCACGACGTTGGTAGGTAGATGGGCAAGGCCCAGCCTCGCATAGTTTAAGGGCACAGGCTCTCGTGCGACAATGGTGATGTTAGTGGTGCTGGTGATGATGGTGGTGGTCGAATTAGCGGTAATGTTATAGGGCACACGACTTGGCTTGACGAATATGTGTGAGAAACGGCGCTTTAGACTCATTTTGCCACGAAGAATTCTCCCGTCTGTTGTTGTTTTGCGATGAGCGAGAGATGCGTCGAGTGTTGTTGGGTTTTCAATGCTTCTTAAGCAAAGTGAGAGGGGCGTTAGTGGAGATTGGTCGATCACAGACAGGGGTTCAGAGGGGTCAGGGCGCGTTTCTTGGGGTAAATTTTGGACTGAATCCAGAGCTTTGGCGCTTAATAAATATCCATGCACGTTACAGATGACTCGATTGTTATTATTACATCGGACGAAATTAAAAACAAAAACGCTCAGACACGTTTCACTTCCAATTTATTACCCATCTGTGACAGGCCCTTCCGGCTGGGATTGGCGGCGGGGGGTAGACATCCCCCACTTGGTGTCTGGAGGGAGACATGTTGCTCAGCGAACGCGCGCCAGGTGTCTGAGTTATTGAGTGGGTTCGGCTGACGTTTCTTTCTTTTTGCTTTTGCCTCAATAGCACCCTATTTGAACCTAGCGGCATGGTCATCGTCTGTTGCACTTTAGTGCCTGTTGCGGTCTTGGTAGCTGGGCCAACTTATCACGAGCGTCGTTGGGATTGGGGGTGAGCATTCAAGACCTGTTAGGGTTCCTTGAAGTCGTTGCCGGATCTTGATGCACATGTCTGTCGAGTGTGTGTTCAACGAAACGACAATGTTTTCGGGAGGAGCTTCACATAGTATGAACCTGCGCCATTGTGCTTTCCTTAGCCTTCCCAACCTAAAACACTTCTGGAACGTAACATTAAATATGTAATTTGCGTTGACTACTGCCTGTCTTTGTTTGTAGGTGAAAAACAGCAAGACTTGCGACAGCAGATATCTGTGACTGAGCCTGGCTAGTCATTGTGATTCCATTATCCCATATCTCTTCCATCGACTTCCGTCGAATGTGTAGCTATCACCAAGCTGAGCTTTCTGCGTGACGGATGCAGAGCATTGTTGGATGATGAGGAAGGCGAGGTGAGTTTAAAATAAAGTGATCTGCATCTTGGCCAGGAACAGGGCGACTGCAGGAGATTCCGAATGCTTCGTCCAGCATATCATGAATCTTGGGGTCCCGCGAGGCATTTATGTACCTTGTTGATGTCTTCAAACTTTTTTATCCGGTTTCAAATGCTTCGGATGGGGAATTGAAGTCCTGCGCCTGGCCATTCAAGAGCCCGCCGTTTTCCCCACGTGCTCATGCTCAATGGTAGATAAACATACCTTTTTCGACGACTTTGCCTTCAGTAGAGATGACCATCGCGAGGCCTGAAAATACTGTAAGATCACCTGAATATTTAAAAAAAAACTTTTTATAAAGGATAAGCTTGTTCTCGCTTTGGGCACCATTCATCTGGTTTAGTACTTCTGTTTTGATTTGATAATGGAAAAACAACATTACGAAGAATTACGGCCTGTGGATTGGACTTTTTGTTTTAGTAATGGCGGGCACAGCGTCAGAGCTGGATCCTAAATGGACTTTTGTCAGTGCCAGCACGCTCTGCAGTTGATGGGTCTTTGTGATTCTTGGCACGTGGTATCAGAAAACCGGCACGTTTTGCCGTTTAGCCAATGCAACGTGGATGCTACTGTGGCGCATCGAAAAACGAGTGGATCGCCAAGACCAAAGCCTAGTGGCGCTCAATTCTAGCCCTAGATGCTTCCTAACGCGATTTAGGCTTGACATGCCGCTCGCTCAACGCACAGTGGATCACAGCTTACCTTGCTTATGCTTATTTGCTTCTCTCGATTCAGCCAACATTTTAATTTTAGACCTACCCAACTATGTATTGCACAAACACTGCCACTATTTCGGCTACTCCAGCCGCTGTTCGATCCACGACTGCCATGCATAAGCTGCTGTTGGGGAACTCGTCCAGCTGGGCCCATCCGCGCAAGGCATTTTCATGTAGCTGAAAATCCGAATATGGCGATATTTTGCAAGATGCCACTGAACTGCAAAGAAAAGACATCTTGGCGCTCTTGCCATGATGTTTGCACAGCCTCTTCCATTGTCTATAAGATTGAAATGCATCGCTGCAATTCTCTGGATTCTTCAGCTCAATAGGCACCTTTCTACACCAAGTCGACCAGAACCACCATTCGTTTGTCTTATATCATGTTGTCTAAATACTACGGTATTCTCCTGTTGTCATGTGGCATTGCACAGGCATTGCCGCATGCCGATGCAAAGAGGGCTGAGGGGATCAAATGGGGAAACTGCACCGAAGAATTCTTCTCCCCTTCACCTGACAATGCCAAGGTCGCACATGAGAACAACGTGACTTGCGCAACCCTCAAAGTCCCTCTCGATTATACCAAATCGGACTCGAAATCACTCTCGCTTAAACTGGTCCGAAGGAAGGCAACCAAGCAGCCATCCAAGGGAAGCATTCTGTTCAACCCGGGCGGACCTGGAGAGTCGGGGCTTAGTTGGCTTACGGCATCAGCACCTGCCGTTGATCAGTAGGTTTCTCATGCTTCTTTTTACTAAGTGATGAATTCTAATTGTGTAGGTGGTTGGATGGTCATTTTGACCTTGTTAGCTTTGACCCTAGGTAAGCCTTTTCATCCGATACAACTTCACTTTCTTACAATTTCTTTAGAGGTGTGGGAAGTACCATACCATTTAATTGTCCCAAACAAAACACGACCGATTCTAGCCTGGAACGAAGATACGATGAGATTGTTGTCAACTTGCCCCACAAGAGCGCCTATGAACAACTGGTTGAAAAGTGGAAGACAGAAGGGCAGCTGGCAGAGCAATGCTACAAGTCTAACAAGGAAACGGGACATCTCATCTCGACCGCGTTTGTAGCAAGGGATATGGTTAAAATCGTTGACGCCCTGGATGAAGACGGACAGCTGAGATACTGGGGCACGTCGTACGGCACCCTACTAGGTCAAACGTTTGCAGCAATGTTCCCTGATCGCGTTAACCGCATGGTACTTGACGGCAACCAAGCAGCATCAGATTACTATGATGGGTACGATTTGACCACGCTCGTTGATGCTGGGCGTGCACTCTCCTTTGCTTTCAGCGAGTGCATTGATGCTGGACCCAAGAAATGCTCTTTGGCCAACTTTTCTGGGTCAAACACAACATCAGTAGACCTGATGACTGCTTATGCCGACCTTCTTCAAGAGCTGATTGACGAGAATACAGCTGATGCGAAAAAGCGCTATGCAGCTGTTAAAACGCCCGTGCAAAGTCTCCTTTATACTGTGTCAGACACGCTCCAGGCATTGCAGTTAATCGGACTTGGTCTTCACAGAAACTGGACAGCGATCGATGCGCTTGCGAGCGGGGAAACTGAAGAGAGCAAATCAAATGCAAAGGCAGATGGCGCAGATGATTCGGAGTACGAAACTCAAGCATTGACTGCAATTACCTGCCTTGATGCTGCTTTTCGCGCAAAGAAGCCCGAGGATGTATACAGCCTTATGATGGCTCAGACTGAGCTTAGCCCTTCTTTCATCGAGAGTGTGCTTCCTTCTCGAAGCTGCCCTCAATGGAAGTTTGACGCAGCCGAGCGCTACGAAGGCCACTTCCGAGGCATCAACACCAGTTTCCCCATTCTGTTTGCGAACAGCCCATACGACCCAATCACACCACTTGTCGGCGCATACCAGGCTTCCGCTGGATTCCCAAGCAGCAGAGTTTTGGTGCACAACGGAGCTGGGGTAAGTATTATCATTGCAGAAGGGTGAATCTAGTTCAGAACTGACATGGGAACAGCACGGAGTAACGGGCCACCGATCAAACTGTACCATCAAGGCTATCCGAGATTACTTTGTCGACGGGGCCTTGCCCAAGGTTGGAACTAAATGCGAACCTAATGCAAACCTGATCGAGTACGGACTTGCACTTGCCGGGCAGGATTATATTTAATTCCGGTTCGCAACTTCAACCGGGAATAGATTCTCTTGTTCTAACACATGAACCATGGTTTTGTTGCGTATGATTTGGAAGTCGGGAAATTAGATCATTCATCCCCACATTGTGGTAATTGAGGTATATTGAGCTTTGTTAATAAATATTCTTCTCTTTGCCAACGAATTCCATCATTGCGTGCCCAGAAATAGTTATTTATGGTCGCAGAAAAAATGCGAAGTATGAAACCAAAAAAACCCACAGGCTTATGAAAGCCATCTGGATCGGGTTGAGTGAAGTTGAATGTAGGGTACAGGGTGAGGCATGTCGCGAGTGACGCGTCAGTGGGGAAATATGATCAAGGTTGCCCTTGGTTGGTTGTACACCTCTCGGGACCGTGTGTCTTGTTTTGAGACTCGCAGAGTGAAGTTTTTAAGATAATTGACAGGCGGATATGTTTTGAGAATGATGAAGATGAAAACTGTCTTGAACCCGTGGCATATCCGCAGTTTATTCACAGAGGAGCTTTGGCCGACTCCCGTCGATCTGTCCCCCTGACGTCAGCACATGAAGAGGGGATACCAACTCAGCCCACAAAACAAAGTAATAATCCCTGGGTGCGTGTATCAGATCTCCATCAATTGAATTGGTTGTGGAATAGGGGTGACACCCATGTCCATTGGACGCGCGCAATCGGATCTCATGATCGCCCCGCCGCCGGCATGAATGCTTTACTGATCAGCGATTGGTGCAATGCGCATCGGAGTCGGTGTTTATTCATGACCGTCAAGTGCCGACTGAGGCCACTCTATTTATTTCTAGTGTTCAATCATAGATCGCTTAGAGTTGGGCGGCTGCCTCCCGGGTGGTTCAATTGCTGTTCTCTCCATCCGACCTTGCCGGATGGGGAACGTGGCGGTCAGTGAGCTATCCGCTGTGCTCCACTGTCCCGCCCCCCGCGCATGCAAGTTGACCTTGAAGATTGGTCTCAGATAAACCATAATGTTATGCAGGACACCTTTTACATAAATAGATATGACTGTTAGACCTTCAAGATGGCTGTGGCTGGTAAACGCTTGGTATAGGCCTACTGGATTTTGCTCATTCTCCTGAGCATTTGCGTCAGATGCTAGCGGCAGTGGACTCACACATAGACTTTCAAATGGCAGGAAGGACAAGGTAGTCATGCATAGCGTTTATGCCAACCCGTAACTCAAAAGGAGACTTGCATTTGTTATTTCGTCCATAACCTCGACAATAGCGCAATCGCTTCACGACGTGGCGCAGCCACTGTCTCAGCATCAGGGGTTCGTGCACTTTGTCAGCGGCGCCGTAAAGGCATAAACTTTCCGATATGCAACAACATTCACCGACAATTATAGATCCGGCTTCGGGTTCCTATATGGCCCGAAACAACGTATTGCTTCAATCGCGCGACGTGTAAGCGAGCTGCTTTTTGTATATATAACATCGTCGAAGCCCAGAATTCCAAGTATCAATTCAATCAATCTCATCATTCGAGCTACTTCAATTCAACCAACTCATCACAAACACCCTTTCTCACCAAAATGCCTATCATCTCTATCATTGCTCCCACTGTTCCCGCTGGGGACCGCGAGAAGTTTCTGGCAGTGTGGCCAACTCTGAATGAGGAGCTAAAGGCCCAGCCTGGTGTGGCTGCTATCCTGGCTGGCCCTGTTGTTGCCGAAAATGGCGAGCTAATTGACGAAGGCAAATATGTGCAATCCCTTGGTGAGTATATCGAGTTGAATATTCGAGACATTGGCTTACATTATCTAGCCTTCAAAACCGCCGAGGACTTGGAGACTTTCCAAAACTCCTCATGGGCTCAGGAGCGCAAGAAGAAGTTTGAGGAGCACCACGGAAGCGAACCCATTATTGGTCGATTCGAGGTCAGCGAACCTCCTGCCGATCTCAAGCCCCTTCCTTTCGTCCAATTCTCAACCCTAGAGATTGATGATGGAAACAAAGCCGAGGAGGCCAAGAAGGCCTGGTTCGACCTTGTTGCCGCACTTGGAAAGACTGCGACTGGTGGCGGCAGGAGCATCGGAGAGGGTGCCCCCAACGTCGGACTTGGACTACTTGGATGGGCTAGTCTCGAGGTAAAGTCTTTCACCGTCGCCGTGTGAGTAGAGACTAACTGAATAATTTAGGAGGCAAAGGCTGCCTACGAGAAGCCAGAGGCTGCTGCTGCCCTGGCTGCGTACAAGAGCCTTGGAAAGACCCGAAGCGCTCTTGTCCGTGTTCAGCACTCTTAAGAGGAATAATGAGTTCAAATTGGTGGTGTGGATGTAAAAGCATCTAAAGAGCCACTTAGAATCCCAGTCAACAAGCGATATAGCTAAGAAACTATCATGTCTCAAGTTTATTATGATACTAAAGATCATTGCATCGTCCTATTGTGTCCCTTCGAATTCGTGACACGTCGGCATTAACTCCAGGCTACATTATGATACATGATTGATTGAAATAGCATATTTCTAGACACATATTATCCCAAAGCGGCTTCACTTTTGAGAGTCACTCACTGGAATACGGAAAAGTCTTGTTGGTCGAAGAAGGATCACGTGAAACCCCAGTGTCCATCAAGGATAGACTGCTGGATGCGGAGGGTTTCCGCCCCTCAGATCCCGCGCTCTAGAAGACGTCATTGTAACAAGGAGATAGAGATTGGAAGGAGCCGAAAGAGATTAAATAATACTATTTCGGGAGACAGAAACAAAACACAACCCACCAACAGGCCAATGAGATACTGTAAAAGTGGGGAGCGTTGCAACTCGCAACACCCTTGATCCCAACAACAATGACAAGAATGGTAGTAACCGGGGCCAACAGAGCGGAGTACTGGCAATTTTGCGACAAAATAAAATAATCATTTTGGTTGCGTAAACGAAGGCGTAGTTGCTCCTCCTTTATGGTCCTGGTCTTCGAAATACTGCCAGCTTGTTAGGCGGCTCGACAGGGGCTAAGAAACCCACTCATTTAGCAGAATTTGAGTCGCAGAAAAATTTCTTGACCTGTCATCTAATAGGACCATTTGCACTCGCACTAGGAAGCAAGCACCCCAATCAGCCCCAATTAGGTCCCCAGCGGGTATTACTTCAGAAAATATACTTCCAGTCCACCGGCTTCTTGGCATACTTTGACAAAATGTCGTCGTCCAACACTTCTCCGGCGAAGGACAGCGTCATATTAATCATCGGCGCGTTAGTTTGAACCCCCCCTTTTGTTTCAAATTTCCAGGAGAGACCAATACTAACCTACCTGTGGTGCAGTGGAACTATTGGCATCAGCACAGCCTATCACCTTGCTAAGCGTGGCTATTCGAATATTACTTGTATCGACCGACACCCATGGCCTAGCCCCGACTCAGCCGGCTGCGATCTTAATAGAATAATTCAAATTGAATACGATGAACCGCTTTATACTGATCTCGCCTTGGAGGCTTTGGATGCTTGGAGGCATCCAGACTGGAATGGGATTTTTCATGAGACTGTAGGTAATGGTCCAAGCTTGCAAGCACTGAACTTACACTTTGTTCCAGGGCCATCTCGCCGTAACAGGTAGTCGACAAGGCGAGAATCATCTCCAAGAGTCGTACAAGAATCTTCAAAAGGCAGGACAGGCCGCGAAACTTCAAATTTTGCACGGTAAAGATGATGTGGTCTCGCGCGTGCCCTACCTTCAAAATGCTCACCACATTGAGGAAGGCCTTCTCAGTAGCCATGGCGGTTGGGTTCATTCAAAAAAGGCCCTTGAGAAATGGGCAGCAGAAGTGATGCGCATGGGAGTTAAATTTGTGTCCGGACTTCAAGGCACAATGACCAGCATCCAAGTGGACAGCTCAGGAGCTCTCACGGGCGTCCATGTCGCTTCGGGTGATGTTATTAAGGCTCATCAGTACATATTGAGTGCTGGAGCAGCATCTCCAGAAGTTCTCCCAGAGCTCTCCAAGCAATTATGGTCTAAGTGTTGGGCGTCGGCTCAGATCGAGCTCTCAGAATCAGAGATGAACCAATGGAGAGGTGTTCCTGTGATTGACCACTGCGAATTTGGCTTCATGGCCGAGCCGGATCCCGAAACTCGTAAGCGGACTACCTCAGAATTCAAGTTTTTAAGAGACAAACGGGCTAATCATGACAGGACGTATTAATATTTGCAGCAAGAGCCCTGGATATGAGTATCGAGCTGGAGTTTACACTGAGTCAGGCAAACAAGTCCGCTACTCTATTCCGCGATATGCTGGTTCACATCCTCATGATGGGATCCCAGCCGAAGCCAGGGCCGCTATCAACCGGTTTATTGATACCATCATGCCCCAATTTTCTGGTCGTCCTCTTCTAAATGCACGAGTCTCTTGGTATGCTGATTCGCCCGACGGCCATTGGCTGATTGATAGACACCCGAAACACAAGTCACTTTTGGTGGCGAGTGGGGACTCGGGGCATGCATTTAAAATGTTCCCAATCATTGGAGCATATATTGTAGATGCCTTTGAGGGAAGTTCTCAAGGTTTGCGAAAGGAGTGGCAATATGGTAACAGGAGGGTGAAGAGTAGCACTCATGCTCCGGAGAATGAAGTGAAGGATATGCGGGATGTCCTCGGCCTAAGAATGAACTTCAAAATCTAAGTCCTCAATGATTGAAGTGAAAGTTAAATACAGCGCAAAACTTCCTTCATTGCGGAAGATTTTAATTCTAACACATTAATATATTTGTTTCAATTAGGATAACTTATATTTTAAGAGTATTTGTATCCATGCATACTAGTTTTACTATTTGTACACACAAAATATATTACTTTATTATTCGAGTCTTTAATGCAACAAATAGAGGGTTTATCGAGGAGGGTCGGAGACAGTATTTTATTTATTGTACTATCTTGTAGTAATTTATTGAAGGCCAGTTTTTCATTGCTGACCCCTTACCCAAGATACATGTCTGCCAACATTACGTCAAATTTTATACATGTGGACTAGCTATTAATTGAATGTGATAAAGCTCCAATTGAGCACAAGTCATCACTGTCCATGGACTGTATGAATTTTATAGGGGCCCCGTTGTGCGGCATAAGATTCTGGGTGACCTCTTGGAGTTCCTGAGCAAGATATTTTGATTTGGAGTACGAACCGGAGAGCAAGACATTCTGTAAAGACTAGTTAGTTATAATTAACCTGAATTCTAGCCTAGAGGACTCACTGATAATTGGTATTCCAGTCCGTTCATCTTGGTTACAGTTCCCCTTAAAATACTGCATGCCATTGATACACTCGGTTTAAAACAACCCAGAATCTCATTATTAGTAAATTTGAGCTGTCCATGTTGGAAACCCGGGATACCCCCTGGCATCTCGAAGTCAACTGTCCATTCCGTGCCATCATTTTGAAAACCAGGGAGAATGCGGTGCTCGAATTGTTTACAACAAGATTTCATGATCCCATCAAGAATAGATGGATCTATTCTGCGTCGAAACTGTCTTGTGGTGAGTTTTAGTTGCTGTTCAACGAGTTTCGCGAACTCGGCCTGAGCGTGTTTATACCTGCAGGAAAGCAATGTTAACTTATAGTTTTGGAGTATTTTCTGCTCTCGATATTGGATAAACAACGGGGTGGAATATAGGCGAGTATGCCAGGGGGGAGCACATACCCAGATGATTCAGCCATAAACGAAGACGGTATATCAGTTACTTCGACGTAATCATGCGAGGTAAGCTGTAAGATATACGGCGAACATGTCACGGCGGTTTCATCGCAGCTGAGAACTACAACAATGTGGCATGGGATTTCTGGGCTTTGTTGGTCGAAAGTGAGTGCCCCACAGTCGATGTAATATTGCAAAATTGCAAAAGATTGCGGAATGACCTTTACGTGTTGCATAAGCGCACACTCGGCCAATATCGTCATGTAATAATTCCACACGGCACGGACTAGAAAGTCGGGCACTGCTAAGACGATACCTTCTAGCCTCAAGGATGTAAATGACTGAAATGAGGAGGGTTGGCCCTGGCGCAAGAGATTTGCGATTGCATGCTCAACTTCACGAAGTTCACACTCAAGTTGGCAGCGCATCGCCTTTTCGTCTCCAAGAATGAAACTATGTTCATCTTGCATTTCTGGACCGAGCTTTTCTATCCAATTACGTGGCTGGCCCAAGTCAACCGTGAATGGCGATGTATCAGTGTATGGAGACTGTTTGCGACCGAAATAAGGGTTTATCCTGCGAGCAAGCTTTCGCATGCTCAGTGTAGATACTTTTGTAGTCATGGCCTTAGTTTGGCTCACCTAAAGATGTCGCTTATGAATTAATGTTTCCGTTTTTGGTAGAGTATGCACACAGGAATAAAAGCAAATGAGTGGCATCTTACCGGCATTTGATAAATTAAAACGGATTGATGCCCCGTGGAAAGTGCAATACAAGGAGCCTCATCAAAACGTATAGAGACTCCTACATATTGAGCTCCTGGGTCTGGATATTGTCGTTGAAGTGGAAGAAATTGAGACGAATAGGATCCGACAGGTTTAATACCACCAACGTTGCCTATGTCCTTTTGCACTGTCCACCTCTTTCTAGATTGATCTGAACTTGGCGCATGTATCGAGGTATCGAGCTTCGTTATGGGCTGGAGGTAGCTAGAAAACAGACTTGAATTGGTGAAAGAATGCTGGGTGCTTGACTGAAGGCTGGGGCTTCTTCTCACTTCATTGTTGTCGATATGGAGAACTTCAAGGGTTGAATAAAATTCATCAACTGAGTCCTTTGTCACATATTCGATGAATGTTTTCGGTAAATCTGAACTTTCAGGACTGGGAACTGGTTCATAGACAGTTTCCTCGTTGCGAGGCCAGTGTGTTTGAGCCTTGTGCACTTTGTCAATCAACCACTGATGAGATAACGGGCGACATAGAGGTCTCTCAGAAGCCGATCTTGCAGGTTTGGTGGTATCGCTTGTGCTTTGACCCAGATCATAATTAGAGCCATGTGGATCATTGTCAAGGTGATCAACAGTTGCGGTTTGTCCGCCAAAATCTTTTCTGGACACGCTTGGGGTTGGTTGAGAAACGCTCCTCATCAACTGCCCGGTAGACTCCATGTAAAAAGCATCGATAGGATGAAGAGTTTGAGAAGGCGCTGCTGGACTCATGTTGCCGTAGAGGCTAACATCATTCGGGTAAGGAAGTGATTTGGAATGATCTGTGGAGAGGCTCGGTGCATGCCTTTTTGGTGATGTCGGTCTTTCAGGAACTACAGCTGGTATCAGCATAAACGCTGGTCGACGTGGTGGGAGATCTGCAGTTGTATCCGAGTTTCCATGAGTAAATTCCTGATTCTGAGTTGATTGAAGTTCAGCTCCAGGAGCAAAAACCTCACTTTGGTAACCCTGATCCGGCCGGCTGAGAATATTCTGCGCGTTTGTAGAGGATACTCTACGATGGAGGTCAGGCCCAGTTTGTACGATAAACTCTTTTCCCGTATCCGTCTCATAGATTATCGTTCCTCTCCTCTCATCTTGCTCGGCTCGAGTATAGCCGGAGGATGAGGTGTTTGGAACAAGTGTCATCCAACTTTCGGCCAACCCGGGTTTTGATATTGACTCGCCAGCTGAAGATGATTTAGGGCTAGAGGGAAATTTTGCCGCCGTGTTCGCATTCTGTTCATCGGCGTCCTTAAGGCAAAATATCGATCCGATCAAGTTTTCATGATTGAGAATGTACTGGGTAGGCGATTGGACATTCTCTGGGATTATCGGCGCCCAACCTCGTGGTATCGAATGACGAACAGCCTCCGCTTCCAGAGGGTCCCCTTTGCTTTCGCAAATGCTTGCAAATATCCACAGACACTCGTTATAGTCGTAGTTGCGATTGCCAATGATTTTCTTCTTGCCTTGCAATACAGTTTTACAGATGTCGTAGGCCTCATTGAAGCGTTTTCCTTCGAGGTGAGCAAGAGCAACAGCTTGAAGCAAATGAAAGGTGGGGAGATTGGCCGCCGACTTGGTTTTCGGCAATGCGGAGATGATTCCAGTGGCATGATCCCATTTTTCTTGCAAGCAGCAGCATAATGCCAGCTGAATCTTGAGTTGCCTGAAACCTGGACCGCTCTCACCAGTCGATCGCTCGACGGCCATGCGCAGAAATTGTTCCGATTTGCTGTAGTTCTTTTCCATAAAACTTGAGTAGGCCAGTTCTTCAAAGTTTCTGAGAAAGTCGAGCTCAATGTCGTCGTTGTCGTCATCCTCTTCTTCCACCATTAGATCCCCAGTAATATCTTTTTCTTGGTCGTGGGGTACCTCCTCGGCGATAGAGCTGGCGGCTGTGACTAAACTTGTATCGTGACTTGAAGAAAAGGTTCCTTCTGTCATGCTATCTTCTACAGATTCGTCAATTGTAGCCAGATCATTCCACAACTCAATTCGCTCCCTCTGGGCATCGGTCAATTCTCCAAAATCACTGCCTCCCCAGGTAGAGGGAGTTGACCTCCCATCTGGCAGTCCGTAATGTGTACTAGCTGTTGAACTCGCTTTGCTGTGAAAGGTCTGCGCGGCCTTGGCGAGGCTTTCCAGGTTCTTATTCAATCGCGCGGAAAATGAATTAGGGTTTATTTCCTGACGATGTGCCACTCTCAAGGATTCTTGGACGAGACCTTTTAGATTGTGTAGCTCTTGGAATATATTTTCTTGAGACACATTCGTTCGAAAAGATAGAGATCTGCATTATCTTATGTTAGCACGTATTCCATCGACGCAAGTCAAGAGTAAATTGTCAATACTCACACGTTTACAACAGCTAAGGATGTCTGGATGGCGCAATTAGATTTATAAATCTTGTCGATGAAGTCATCAATCCCTTCTTTATGGAACGAAAGTTTGAAGTGCATGCTTGGTTTCCTCAAAAGCCTTGAGAAGCTTTTTGCATCAGGGTCATGCTCTCCAATGAGATTCGTAATCAGCTCATTCAGTCCATCGACGCTTAGTTCACAATCAGAAAGTGCGTTTTTGATCTGATACCACATGTGGTCATCTAGGTATGCAAGAGTCAAGGCTTGAGATTGGCATTGTTGAACCACGTGCTCAACGGATTCGAGCAACTTGGTAAGCTGAGAGACCGCTTTCTCAAGGTCTGATAGTCTGGAGTCGATATTCTTTACATCTTTAACCAATTCATACAACCAGATAGATACCTGGTGATTTTATTAGCGCCTATTGGTCAGTTTCGTGCCGCAGACATGATAATGGCCAAAGGAATTTGAAGGACAGAATTTTCCCTCTGGAGATGTGCCTCACCTTCCGTGTGGTTTGGGCCAGTGCCGCCGCGGAAACGGTAATGGACAAGGGATCCATTATATCATTTCAAATGCGAGAGCTCGTTAAACGAACATAGATTTCTTGCGTTGGTCATCGGCCATCAGAGGAAGGGATGAAGCCCTGAGAAAGCAATCGCCTACAATGCATGAGTAGAAACTGAGAGTGGATGGCGAGAAAGGGGGAGAGTCCAGAGCGAAAGCGGGGTTCTCGGTACCTATTCCCAGAGCCTGCTCAAGCACTGAGTACTGGAATTGTGGCTTGCAGTGGTAGGGTGATCAAGGATGGGGTCTATTCGATCTAATTCGCCACAAGAGTGCGACATGCAGAACTCGGCTGAATGGTCAACAGAGCTGAAAACCACCCAAATTACATCCACGAACTGAACCTCAGAGTTCGAAATCAGCAGAAGCGGAGACAAAATATGCCATCATCAGATGGGGATTTTGTTTCGCCTTGTGGTGCTTTGTGAGCAACGCCTTTTACCTTTGGGGATTCTTTTCAACTTTCTCTTACAATGCTCTGAGCCTATCCCTCGCGTGACAGGTGCTTGGACCTCGCCCACAGCTGAGTTCGGCTGAAACAATTAAGACAGGGGGCGCCAGCCCTTCGAATCTAGACTGATTAGCGCTGACCTTGAGGACGCGATTTACTTTTGACAAAGAAAATCTCTTTCTGAACCCGAACTGCAAGTACAAATAATGCATGGTACATCTTCCTACAAAGTATCCGCACAAAGTTTTCCCACAGTCGTACGACAGAAAATTTTCACAGAATTATCTGATAGAGGTACGTTCGCTGGGTATCCATCACGGCGACTCTGTCAGAGAAATTATATCGATCCCCATTCACGTGTATTCAGATGATTCCTGTTTATCGCTATAATAGGAAAGGAAATGTGGTCCAAATCCTTCGAGAAGACTGTATTAAGCTAACAATAGCTACTATTACCTGACAGTAATGTCCTTGTTCATTATTATGGGATGGCATATAGCCTGCCGGTAATTTTACCCTGTCCTAACATCTCAAGACCCTTCGGAATATCCAAGAACGGAATTTCTTCAATCTTGGGATCCAAGTCTCCCGCCGCAAGCATTTCTATCACCTTGCGAAACTCGTCAATGCTAGCGCTTGTTGATCCCTTGAGTGAGACATTCCTTGTGACCAGATCAGTCGACGCGAACTGAATCGTTGGACTTGCCAGACCGACGAGCACAACGATACCACCGAGACGCACGTTGGACAAGGCGGCCTGAACTGTCGCCCGAGCACCGGCAAAATCCAGTATAACGTCAAATGTCTTATCTGAAAAGTGGTGCAGGCTGGTTGCACATTCAATAGCTCCGGCGCGGCGTGCATTCTCGAACGCTTTGGTGTTGATATCCACGCCATATACCTTTGCCCCCTGAAGAGCTGCAATCGCAACTCCATTGAGACCGAGGCCCCCTAAACCGATAACGCAAACGGTCGACTCTTTGGATACACAGCCTTCAGTCATAACTGCATGGTAGGCCGTGGAAATCGAGTCAGAAGCCACAGCAGCGTGAGCGAAACTGACACTCTCTGGGAGTTGAACTAGGTTCTTTATTGGTGCCACAGCATATTCGGCGTAGCCTCCATCATACCCGACGCCAAGGGCCTCTTGGAAGTTGCGGTCGATGATAGGATGCCCCACACAAGCTACCGCTACACGGTCACCGATCTTGAACGATTCCGCTGGCGAAGACTCGTCGTTGACAATATCGACAATCGTACCAGCAACTTCATGGCCGAGAATAACTGGCAATGCGCACATCCAAGCTGCCCCACCTCCATGGAGGACATGGGTGTCAGAATGGCAAAGGCCCGCAGCCTTAACTTGGATTAGCGCCTGGCCTTCGCTGGGCTTGGGGACGGCCACATCTCGTAGCTGAAGACCCTCTTCGACACCGAGGAATTGAAATGCCTTCATGATTCTCGAGCAAAGAAAAAGTATTGAGGTGTAATTGGTGATGAGAGGTGAGGAGTTTGAAGATGATAGGATGGTGAATACATAATTTGCTCAACTATCTCCTCGGGATATATAGCCATGAGAAAAATATGAATCATAGCACATCAATCAATAAAACGACCAAAAAATATATGAATCATCGTGAATCCAGTGATTAAAGGCCAAATTCAGAATAGCCTGGGCCTGTTTAAGCTTTTTTGCAGCAACTGTCAAAACGGTCGTGCTTTTCCTCACCCCACAAATTCCCGAGTATTCCGATTTTGGGAACGGCGATCTAGGCATTTTTAGGTCAAGATAATCTCGACTTTTTATTTTTCTCACTTCAAAAACGCAGTACTGGATGTACAGTACAAAGTAACTTAGGATTTCGTGAGTATATTGACATGTATTCAACGTACAGTTAGGAAGACCTTTTTTCCCTTTTGCTCAAAAATTTGGTTCGCCAATAATCCTTACAACCGCAATCCCTGCCGTGCTCTCGGTTGCAGCTACCCCCGATTTTACGCTAGTAACTCCGAAGTTAATGATGCTTGCTCCGTATAGATGTCTGCATTGGGAAAGGTTTCAACATGAACCCTCCTTGCCCACCCTAGACAATAGAGAGGTTGAAGACTTTTGGCTATTTTGAAGCAGGCAATTTTACAACGTTGGTCTCCAAGCTATTAATTGATTTGAGTTCATTGAGTGGATTTTCTTTTTATCAAAAGCAAAAGGGCAAGAAGTTAAGCATGCAATCTTTGAAGCGGAAGGGTTTTGATCGCATGAGATCTCCTATACGTGTTACGCGACATAAAAAAACACAGTAGTTAACTGCAGCGTAAAATACTGCTAGTCAAATCAATGGTGCTTAGGTCTATTTTTGAACTTAAGAACGCCACAGCTTGTGCATTGGTGTCGAGGGAAAGAAGGTCCCGTTTGGATTCTACGAGATGACATCATGCGGGTACTTTGATCTAAAACAACGTGCTTCATTTCCACCCCCCATTGAACGCCAGCTTTAGCTACTGCTGTTAGTTGAAACTACAGTCAACAAGGTGAATTGTAGTCGGTACGGTTGGTCACAGCCACAGCCACAGCTCCAGCTAGCTGGATTATTTACAGTGATGGCCTGCCATAATTAACTTACAGCCACAGACTAGATGAAACTAGCTCCAACGGTCAATTGCACCTGTAAATCTCTCACTCACTACGGTTTTGTGGAAGTGAAGGACTCTAGGCTTAACTTTAATAACGACAGGAATCTCGCCTTCACCTTCAAAATGTTTGTTTGCGGTAGCGCCTAGATCCTGATTTGTTGTCCTTTCTTTAAATAAAATTTCATCTCTTGGCTGCTTCCAAAGCCCAGGCAGTGAGCATATGCATAATTTTTAAAATCTTAGCTATGACGTGGCTTCACTAACCCCTCACCACGGCGCTGAAACGCCTCAAGAGTGTTTGGCTTATATCTTACTCATATTTTTATTTTTGGTTAATCAGGTATATCATCTCAATTATGATCTCCGTGATGAGTCATACGCAGAAAAGCCACCTAGCACATTAGCATTTGAAATTGAGGCTGTGAATGAGATAGCATTATCATGATAGGTGTACAATGAACCCACTCTTTGCTTTTTACCATACCAAATTCTAGTCAACCATTTCAATAAACTACTCCTCTGTCTCAGTGTCTTCCAAATATCATCTGTAAGCTTATGGCGAAGATCATCATTCAGTAATGTGGTAACACGGGAGACAAGCTGCCAATGTTTCCCTGCTTCATGCTAACTTCGGCCTTGCACAAAAAAGCTGACGCTAGGAGATCTCCGAGACTGTGGGGTACTGGGTCATAGAGTTGGTGTTGTGGATAAGAAGCCACTTGCTCTCTCCGTGGAACAATGGGAGCCTGGAGTGGAGTATATCCGTGCATAGGACTTTGCAGAATATAATGATAACTTCTGAGTTTGAACCCAATTGATGTAGAGTCTGTGTGGGAATGGACGGAGCGTTCGCGGTATTGTGCCTTAATAATTGTCAAGACGCAGTCTACCAGTCTCAATGTCCCTTGTACGACTCAGTTTGATGAAACCTGGAAGCGTATGAGAATGACGATGTTAAACAAGATATAGATCAAGATTGCACGACGCATTTACGCGGTGTTCACTTCACTCGCAGCGGCCGCCTCTGCATCACAAAGCCCCAAATGTCCGTCGGCGATTGTTTTAGGTATCACGCCACTCTTGGTATCGTTACAGATCCTTGTTGACAGATAAGAGGGTTGATTTATGAGTGGTTAAAGAAAAAAGGGCTTTGGAACATTGTTCACGGATGGTTGGTTCGGAAAATTTGGCATCTACTCAGCAGAGCTGAGCAAATCAAAACAGGCGATAGTGACGCGGCTGCATGAACTTGATGGGATTTGGTGTGATGTTGGGTCTGACTTCGTGCTCCTCGAGAATGACGGTAATTCTGCGGTCATCAATTTGGGGGGAAGAGCAGCAAGTGGGCGGGCTTCTGTCAAGTTTGTTTGGTGCACTGCGGGATGGTAAGCAAGGGATGGAGGAGGGGTTGATGTTGAATGATCAGTCGTACGTTTTGAACAGGAAATCATCCGGAGGACTTCAGAAATGTGCATGAGGATTCAATCCTACAGAAATATTTCCTTGATCCGGACCGGTTGATGGGCTCTGGTGACTAGGTCCTAGGACGACGGATGCCCGGAGGTTATAACCACCGGCCTTGGAGCAGGCGGGGCGAGTGCGAAATCCGAGGGCCAATCAAGAAACCAGTGTCCTGCTTGTTGGGTCTTCACCGGTTTGGACCCGTAATCGGCGGCCAGTGAGCCAATAGAAACCGGGTCTATCGTATATTTGGAAGAATGTTGCGCAGGCTGATGGACTCCGTTCCCGTTCGGACCGAGCGCTTGGCGTGGCATTAATACGCCCAGCAAAAATGCACAAGACGATGCAGGGAATTGCGGGTAGTCAGACGCACTGCCGCGTTGCTGTAAACCACCAGCATTGTCTGTACTTGCAATCCTTGGGCCGCAGTCAATGACACAACCGGTCGACGAGGGCATTGCGGTCGAGTAACACTTGTTGCCTTTTCTTGGCTTGTATGCAGGCCTCGGGTGACAGATATATAAGCAAAGCAATCTGCGACCCTGAGACTGCTTGTTATCGATAGACTTCACAGTCGAACATACAGAACATTACATACAAGACACAAAAAATGAATGCCTCAAGGCCCACAGGGAATACAACACAGAAGCGCCTGGCTTGCGACCGCTGCCATGCCCGGAAGCTACGCTGTCTTCGAAAGACATCGACCGCACGGTGTTCTCGCTGCATGCACGACGGTGTTGCATGTACATTTAGCCCCCCTCTCAAGTCTGGTCGGCCCAAGAAGACGTCCATGGCCGCGGAAACATCAAAAGCTTCATCTTCTGAGGGATCACCACCTCCTCCCGGTACCGGAAGCGATGGCATCTCTACCACCATTGCCACTCCGCTGCCGGAACTGGCAGACATCGACAGCGCACACGATTGGATGAGCATTACCTCAGGTGCTGACTTTCTGTGTCACGTCGATCTTATGAGTGGCCTCAGCGCGGGCAACCTGTCTTCGGCGCATCCGATGAGCCTTGATACCTCATCGTGGCTTGACATGCTGGGAGACGGCGAGCACTCAGCACTGACCGAGCCGTACCCAGAAAAACTGCTCCTCGACGACGACAGAAAAGTCAATGGCGGCTATAATCTCAATAGCTCAGGGTTGTTTGGGCAGCCGGACCCGAGGGTCCCGATCGAGGCTAGTGCCCGCGAGGGGAGATCTGAGATTGTCCAGAAACTAGGCCGCCTCCAACAGGAACTCACCCAATTGCGAGCATCCTTGTGCGGCGAGGGTGGAACCGCGGCGCCGCCCAAGGTGTTGCTGCCCCAACAGTCAGCCCTGAACTCGGTGGATGCTGCGCTCCGGCCGGGCCAGGAGTTGGTGGACGCCGTGAGGCAACTCTTTGATCAGTGCGCCCTGGACCGAAGCACTCACGCCCATCAACAGCAGGCGTTTTGGGATCGACAAACGCTACTTCCCTTAGTCTTCACTCCGTTGTCTCTGTTGCTATCAACATACGGCGACGTGTTGAGAGAGATCACGACCGCCTTGCCCCAGACCAGCCACCGCATCGACAAAGTCAACCATGATCGCCACGCAGCCAATCATATGTCGACAGCATCATCCGCAGGCAGCGAACATCACTCAAAATATGACGATGGGGCCTTCGCACTGCCCCCTTCCCCATCATCGGTTTTCACCAACTCCAATGCCAATTCCAATTCCAACGCCAGCTCCAGCTCCGATAAGCCGTCCCCGCTCCTGATTCCCGGAAACCTCAATCTCTCACTGGGAGACATGAGCCTTGACCAGCCCCTGCAGCTCATCATTGTGACAACGGTCATCAAGCACCACCTGGTCCACCTGGAGAATGCCTTGCACATCTACGGTACCTATCACATGCAGGGTTGCAGCGCCCCAAGTCCCTCCGAGGGGTTTTTCCTCTCAGCGCTAGCTGAGCTCAAGTCCTACGCCCGGGTGCTGATCTCTGAGACGGCAAAGGTTGTATAGTGGAGGCGGAGCAAAAAGGACGGATAAGCCTAGGCCAGCGCGGCCGAGAATAGCTACCGGCGGCCACATGGGGGTTTGAAACGCGCTGCAGCGGCACTAGACCTGCAGGCGCGCGGCTTTGACGGCTGGCGTCCCCGCCAATCCTACAGCATGTGCTGCTTGCTACGTAGGACCGGCCCCTGTCCACACGGCTCTTGGGCGCCAAAAGTGCCGCGTGGATCGGCGAGTGGCGTGGTGCTGAGTGGAGGCTTTGATCCGCTGGGCGGCAGAGCATTGGCCCACGGCAGCCCAGTGAGGCGAGGCAACCCGCGGATGGGCTTCTTCAAATGATGACGCGTGAGCACATTAATTACACGCATCTGTGTTGAAAGAAAATGCGCTTAGGATTCTAGAAGAGACAGGGATGGGCTTCCAACGGCTTGGCGGGGTGGGTTTTTTTTTTCTTGGCCCAGCAATGAATTGTCACTTTTCAGAGTGGGATAAATGGGGCACAAAGGAATAATACTGCAGTCACTGATCTAACAATAGAGCGCGACTCAATGCTTTTTTTGCATCGCACAATGCGACTTGGGGATATGAGACAATAGAACAAGCAATAGCATGGCTTAGCATCTTTTTTTCGATTTAAGAGTAGCGAAACCGTTTGATCCTGCTTAGCCAAATACATCACCACCATCTTCATTCAAAGATTAAAATTCTTATGCATTCTTATGCCTGAACCGCACTGTCAGCGGTCATATTTTAGTCGCCGCGTGAACCGCCGTCACGTAATTGGTGAGAAGAGTACCATCTGCCGTATGACCCGAATATTCGGGAACACGCCACAAACAAGGGGGGTTCAACTTAAGAAATGATATCATAACGAGGCATAGTCCTAAACATATCACATATCGATTCTTTTCTAGAATCAAATAAACAAGACTATTATTTCACTATATATCCCCCAAATACCACTTGTGCTGAACAACAAAAAGTGGACCCCGGGCACCAGTTCAGCTCGTATTAGTATTATCCCAATCTGACAACGCTGATGTCCAAACCAACTGCCTACTCCTCACTGTCTTGGCGTATTATAGAAAAACAAAGCTGAACCACTATTTGTAAGGACACGTGTTTGTCACAAAATATACCTTCAGGGGTAGACGATATAGCCTAGTAACTTTTAGTTTTCGATTTTACCCAATAGGCGTAAAAATATTGTTGCATTTTCTCGTTTCGCTCAGTTCATCTGCAGTCCGAGCTGCGATCGTATTTCGGTTTCCCATACCTCTTGAAATCGATACGAACCGGCCTCACTTCCCCGTGCAGGTACCCATGCAGGCCCTAGCACATTTGCCGCCGCAGCGCTGTGCCTTGGTTGGCTGCGAGGCTAAGCAGGTAGATGCAGAGATGACTGTCAGAGCGTATGGGGATTGATCCGCCCCGCCAAGATCTGCGCGGCCCCCAACCAACAACAATGACCCAGAGTAGCTGCCGCAGTCGTGTTGTAAATAAATGATCGCCGTTGACCCTTGCAATGCCGAGACTCGATTTCAACCCCGACACCTACAGCTATGATGTCCCATGAATCATTCTGAAGTGCATTGTTAATCTACCTCTCGGATGTGGACCGGAATACCCATTTCCCTTTCAGGCATGTGCGGTTAATTCTGTGTATCTGCGGGAAACTTGCAGCTAGGCTGACGTGGGATTCAACAAGTTGATAAGGGGACCCTCGGCGGGTTTTTGATTCGCTCAATTGCCTCACATTCCGCGCCCCTTCCTATTCTTGCTGCAATTCCTGCGATAGCCGTATCTTTTTCGCCCCAGCTAGTAATTGTGATGCTTGTGCGGTGAATATTTGCGAGTGCTGCCGTCTCAAAGATCTTGGGTGTGCTGGGCGTCATAAGCTGACTGAAGTTTATTTCCTGGATGTTCCGATGTTCTTTCACCTCGATAGCAATGTAGGGAGCGACTGAAATTAATCAAATTAAAAGAAAATGAAGCCTTATCCGTCAGGGCTATCTCTACTAATTGAATGAATATGGCATGACTGCTCTTCATACATTGTGTTCAATGAGAGACCCAAACCCTGAAACGACAAAAAGGTCAGGACGGTGGGATCATGCAATATGCGTATCTCTCAGGAGCAGTAATTCTAATATATGTCTATGTTAATATAATAATATTTTTATTCAATTTACGCGTCAATGCTGTCAACTTCTGAATTGAAAATATATGTTCGTCTTTTACTCCCTTTATTTATGCAAAAGAATAATGCGTAACGATTCATATCTGTCAATTTGAAAAATATATATAAAACTAGCAGGTGTCTTGCTTGAGTGATGTCAGAACTTGAACACAATGCTCACAGAAAACAGATCAGGGACAAGATCGAAATGGAGCTGAAATACTTGCGATACGACGCACGATTTTTCGCGATTCATTACAACAGTTGCGTGCCATCTCCTTGCGCAAGACAATGTGGACTGTGGGGTAACAAGCCTGCAAGAACTCGATATTTTCCCGCTAATAAGGAGGGCATGCCCGTTTCCGGTAGTGTCGAAGATATCACGCGGCAAACGACCTCTTAGCCAAGACTCCCATCGTCCCGGCACATGAGCATAGGCAGACTCGGATGGAGGGGGAGTTGATCCAGACAAACCACAAGACGCCCGGAGGCAAGGCGATGCCTATCATCATACCAGAACGGAATTTTGTCATAGGTGGAGTTTGTGGGGGCTGGACAAGTCTGATGTATCGCTAACCATCAAGGTGGTTGAAAACCCCATACCCACTGGAATGCCCAAGAATGTCAAGCCGGTGCATCTACCAGACCAGCCTCGAACCTCTGTCAAAACATTCGGGAAAGCAGCAAGGATAAGGCATGTGGTTCCATGTATGATTGACTTGTAGAAAGCCAAGCCCAGCGAAATTGACTCGCGGAACAACTATTGGCCACCACATCAAGTCCGGATTAAGTTGATCCAAAGAATTCTTTTTTTTAAAAAAAATGTAAGATTTTATTTATTATTTCATTTTTAATAAATAATGAATTTTCTATTAATCAATAACCCTTTTATCAGTTTATTTTGAGATTTATCAATATTCAATAAAAGGAGCTTGCTACCCTAAACCTCATTATGTAAGAAAATCGGGCT
Organism: Calonectria pseudoturangicola; assembly: GCA_013403825.1. NCBI lineage: Eukaryota > Fungi > Ascomycota > Sordariomycetes > Hypocreales > Nectriaceae > Calonectria > Calonectria pseudoturangicola. The sequence goes on along the minus strand of VTGA01000004.1, from coordinate 684,410 downwards.
TTGTGTGTGGTGTTGTCTATTTTCCCCTCCTACAAACAAATCGATGGGATTGTACTATTTCTACTGACCATCACACCATACCGTTACAGTTCAGAATGGCTACGCAAAAGACTGTCAATATAGTAGGCGGTAAGGTCCAAACCCTCATCTGAATTTGTCTCAATCTTACTGAGCATCCAGCCGGTATTTTCGGCCTTTCTCTGGCTGTGAGCTTGCGCTCTAAAGGTATTTTCCGTCCCTCTCTGCTCAATTAAAGTCATTGATCGCAAACCAAATGTCCAGGTTGCAAAGTGATCGTTTTCGATCAATGCCGCTACAATGAGAACGACTACGACCCTAGCAAAGTGACAGGGCACAACGTCGCTTCTGTAGATTACAACAAAATAGTTGGTTCCACCTTGCTGCCCTTTGTTCACCTAGCCTAATTATTCTTCGCTTAGATGCGGTCGTCCTATGGCACGAAGATACATTATCAACGGCTAGCCCTCGAGAGCCGAGAGGCCTGGTTGAAGATGAACCAACAGCATGATGGCGAGCTCTTTGTGGGCTGCGGCATGCTGCGAGTTCAGCCCACTTCAGAGCTGGGCTTGCTTGAGCAGGAAACCCTGGCCAACATGGAGAGAGATGGACTTCGTGACACCCAATTTGTAAAGAGCGATAAAGCCGATCGGGAAAGGGCGACTAAACTGGGATGGGATGCCAAGCTGCTCGAGTTTCGCATCCCCGACGATGCTGACGAGAACTTTGAAGCAGTTCTAGACTCATTGGCCGGCTACGTCAATTCAAGCAAAGCTTGCGCATCTATGAAGAAGCTCGCCGAGTCCGACGGCGTGGAATTTCGTCTGGGTCCGGACGAGGGGTGCTTCGACTCCATGGTCTTACAGGATGATCCGCCAGCAAACAGCGGCTCCGGCTCGAAGAAGGTCGTGGGCATCATGACGCGAGACGGCGTGATCCACAAGAGTGATGTGGTCGTGATTGCCGGTAAGCTCTTTATCCCTTGGTTTCTGGTGACCGGGCCTATTTAATCTTATCTAGCGGGTTCTTATTCGACTCAGCTCCTGCCAGACCTCTCATACCATCTCGAGTCCTCAGCCGGCTGTGTTGTGGCCTTCAAGATCGACGAGGGTGACCCGGAGCTATGGGACAAGTATGCGCCCGAGAACTTTCCCGTCTTGACATGGAAGAGCATGCCTCGAGACCAGAAGGGCAAGGACACCGGCAGCGTCTACGTGTTTCCCAGAACTTCCCAGGGCATTGTCAAGATTGGCTATCGTGGAATAAAGGTACCTGCCACCCCAAAGTTCTTTACTTTCTGTACAACCAACTAGACCGGCTTCAACTGACCCCCTCTAGTTTACCAACTTCGTCCCTGCTCCGGAGGGGACGCCCTTTACACAGGATGGCCAGTGGTCGGTACCGCTTCCCCCAGGCCAGCCGAACTCGCTTCCTCAGCCTGCCATCGACGCGATCCGAAGATTCGTAAGCATCTTTTTGCCCGAGTTTAGCGAAGTACCGTTCCACTCGACAAAACTCTGTTGGTACACCGACTCCCTGGATAACTCCTTCGTTGTAAGTACACCAACTGGTCCCTGTCAATCGGCCGAACCCAATACGACCTCATTAAAGCTAATCTGGGAAAAAACCACCAAGGTCGACTACGTGCCGACGTACGCCGATAGGTCTGTCTTTGTTTGCACCGGTGGCAGCGGACATGGGGCCAAATTCTTGCCCGTCATCGGAGAGGTTAACCCACCTTCCACCCCTTGGGCCTGAGAGATTATTTTGCTAACCCACGCTACAGCACGCCGCCGACATCTTGAAAAACGGGGCGGAGAGCACCTCGTTCATGTATCCACACTGGCGTTGGCGCGAGGACAAAGTGCGGGGGAATGGGTTGGAAGAAGGACCTGGAGGGCCCCGCAACATTGGCTACCATCAGGCATGATCTTGGCCTCTTATGTAACTAGTTTTCTCCACGTGTCTTGTCCGAAATTTACAAGCATTATTGCCAAGGTCTCACGCGAGTATGGGGGTGAAAATAGCGAATGTATCTTCCGGCCGGTGCGCCGACTTGGCGATTCCGCCCGTCCTTAGCGTCCGCGTGGGGGCGCCCGAGGCTCCTCTGTAGAGTAACATCCGTAGAACCTTGATGAAGGCTGTGGGGGCTTGCGGCGATCCCACTGGCAGGGCTCATGCCAAACTTACACCACACTTCGGGCCGTTCGGTCCACCGACCGGCTAGAGAAATCAGAGTTTGTCATAACTTTAGTTCGTATAAAGTGCTTCTTTTCAAGAGGGCGGGCATTGCTGCAGATTAGCACTTACCTGTCCAATGAGCACTGCAGCAGCTGTGCGCTCATACCGCGATGGAATTCTACCTGCTCCGTTGTTGTCTCTTTTTGGCCTTGATCCCTTTCACCGTCGCTGAGCTTCTATCCACGGGTCTGACGCTTCGTTTGAATGGTGTACCATACTTTGTCTCACCTTACTCTGCTGGGAACATTTCGTTGCCTCAAGGAGCTCTCAATGACATCAAGAGTGCTTTTGGTTTCATACCTGTCGCGGTCTTGCCCTCGGGCACCCCGCAAACACAACTCGCCGACATTGTCACCTCGTGGACAGCAGTCGATGATGTGTTTCAGCACGGGTTCCTGCAGCTGATCCTCACGGAAAGCACTGGAGGGGGTGCATTTGTCAGCTCCCAAGTTAACGTTACTGGGGCTGGCATCTCCAACCTGGCCAGTTATGATTCGACTGTCAAGATCTCAAAAGGGCCATATTTCTTGGCGAGGCAAACAGGGAACCTCCACCGAGCCTACAGGCTGTATGATGACTTTGCCGGGGCATTCAACGAGGCCTTGCTGGCTAAGCCGGATGACTCGTTCGAAACACTGTCTGCCAAGGTCCCAGGCTCGGCCACGCTCACAATTGGCGTGCCGTCACGGCTATACTTTGAACCCTCGGAGGCTCAACCTCTTGCTGGTGTCCGAGTAGCTGTGAAGGATATCTTCTCACTGGCTGGTGTTAAGAAATCCAATGGTAACCGGGCCTGGTACCATCATTATCCACCCAACAATGTCACCGGCACTGCGCTGTCGCGTCTGATCGCGGCTGGCGCTGTGGTGGTGGGGACACAGCGAGTATCTCAGTTTGCGACCAGTGAAGTGGCCACAGTGGATTGGGTTGATTATCATTCCCCCTTTAATCCGCGCGGGGATGGCTACCAAGACCCTTCCTCATCGAGTTCTGGTGCCGGCGCATCTATTGCCTCATACGAATGGCTTGATGTTGCTGTCGGCACTGATACCGGCGGCAGCATCCGAAGCCCTGCAGGTGTTAACGGAGTATTCGGCAACCGACCCTCGCATGGCCTAGTTAGTCTAGATCATGTCATGCCACTATCTGAGCCTCTGGACACTCCTGGGTTCCTAGTACGCAACCCGACACTCTGGGACAAGGTCCAAGCTGTAATGTACGGCGAGAACTACCATTCGCTCTCAAGGTTGACCCCTAAATATCCCACCCGGATATTCACCGTCGACTTTCCCAACACCACCACCGAGGCAAGCTTGCATTTGAAGAACTTTGCGAGCGCACTAGCCAACTACACGGGAGGCAGTGTGAGCGCCCTCAATCTAACTGACCGTTGGGCCAAGGATCATCCATTCCCGAGCGCGAATGCGAGCCTGTCTACGCTTCTCAATATCACATACCCAGTGCTGACTGGGAAAGGCCAAGACTCTGCAGTTACCGGGCCGTTCTACGCCGACTATGCGGCAGCCCATGACGGGCGGCGGCCATTTATTGACCCAGCTCCGCTCGCCCGATGGGCATGGGCTGCGAATTACTCCTGGGATGAGGCTATCCAGAATAAGACGCTCTTTATGAATTGGTTCAATACTGAGATTCTGCCCCCTGCCGATGACACTTTGCAGTGCAGCTCCGGGCTGATCCTGTATTCAGGCAAGGTGGCAACTGCAAGCCCGCGAAATAGGTATGACATAGCCCCGCCTACGCCATTCGTAGGCTTTTCTGCGGCGCGTATATCCGTCTTCTCGGAATGTCCTGATTCTATTTTCCCAATCGGCGAGGTTGGCAACTTTAGCAGTCTGACGAGCCACGTGGAGTATCTACCGGTCGCGGTTGGCGTTTTGGCGGCAAAGGGTTGCGACGGGCTGCTCAGCAAGCTGGCGATGGACCTTGCCGATGCAGGCATTCTACGGATCCCACAGGTCGGTAGGAGCATGTACAATACCACGATGTAGCTTCGCAGTTACAATTAGACCGTACATAGAGCCAATCTAAGCACAATATAAAATTTATGGTTAATTGTCTAATGTGTCAAAGTTGAGTTGAATCACCCGAGGTACTCCAAGTATGGTGAGATGGCTGCCATGCCCTGACTGTGCATGCCTTTGAGTCCATTAGCCCTCCACCCAGGCACTAGGCAGAATAGGCGACTAATTGCAGATAGCAGAATTACAATTATGCAATTTTCCGCTCACGCAGAGAATTCCATGAGGATTACATATAATTAGACGTAGATATTTCAGTTAAATTATTTACAAGTATGAACCTTTGTGCTCGGCGAATTATGGCGGGGTACCTGGGTTGAGGGCTGGCGCACTCAGTGATAGTTCACGATACGGCTTGATCATAAGGACACAAATGGCGAGCCTTCGTATACAGTAATTATGTTTTGCAGGAGTTCTTAGATGCGGAAAGTTCTTTTTATATTACACTAAGTAAGTCTAAGAATAATTGGAGCATTTTGGCTGAGAGCTATGGCTGCAGCCCTTCAGACGTGAACCCCTTCCGCGACTCGCATGGATCCGGCGCGCTTTACGCCTGAATCCACCGTCCCATCCACCGCTGATTCAATTCCTTGGCTTCATCAACAAGTCCCATCTCCAACAACAGCTGCACGGAGCCTCTCGCAGCCGAGTACAAAGAAGAGCTGATCCACGCGTGGGTGGGCGCTGTATGCTCACCCATCACGATGATGTTGGACTCGGTGCGATGATAAGCAGGGATATAGAGCTTGTGTTGCGCCACATCCGGACGGGTCCAGCTTGTCGCAATGAAGGGCTCGTCAAGCCAGCACAGGCGCTCGTAATCGCCGGTATACAGGTCACGCACTTCTTCCCCGTGCAGAGATGCAATGGCGTCGAGCACAAGACCAGCGTGCTCCTCGTCGGTAAGGCTAGCAAATCGGCTGCTCCAATCACCACCACGGTAGTGTAGGATGACACCAGGCCGTGATTCGTTGTGACCGTATACTGGATAGTACAGTGCGCCGACAGCAGCATCAGCTGGGGTTGAGTAGCCGCCAAAGATGGGTTTGTCTCCCTTTTCCCAGAAGCGCTCACGGAAGAGCAACCCGAGCTTGCAAGCGTCCTTGAAGCGTAGGCCTCGCTCTGACATAGCACGTGTGAGCACCGAAGAGAAGGAAGGAAGGCTCATCATGCGCGTGACAGTAAAAGGCGGAGTGAGAAGGGTATAGTTGTAGTCCTTTACCTGGTCCGAGCGAGGTTTTGTTGCGGTTCTGTTTGCATCAACGTCTACCCAGGATAGGCGGGTTCCGGTGACATCGCCCTCGCTGTTTTTGATGGCCTCGATCTTTCGGACTCGTCTATTGAGAATCAGACGGTCTTGTACATGCGGTACAACGCCATCTGACAACCGGCTGAAGCCGCCGTCGATACATTTCCACTCGGTCTCTGCAAGAGCACTAGAGCCACCATCTTGAGCCAGATTGGAGTTGTGATGCATTTCGTCCCAGAAGATATCATAATCAGTTGATGTATGGATGGCATCTGTTACATTCTCGCTTGCGTTCCAAACGTTGTGCATCATACTTTGTTGGCTGATATCATCCAGCCCTTCAGCCATAACGCGCCCATGCACTCTCCATACATCCCTCTGAATATCCCTGAGATTAGTCTCATTCATCAGAAGACTGTTCATCTTGGCCTTGATGTCTTTGTATTCCTGTGTTGACAATGGTGCCGGCTTGCCGAGGCTAGAATTCGCAGCAATCTCTGCCCGCGTCGGAACGCTGCCATCGGGATGTCTGCCCGTCCCTAAGGCTAGTAGCTCGTTGGGAGAGTGTTGGATCCACGGTATCAGATTAATCTGAAGGTCTGATCTGTTGCCGTGGTTCACCTCATTGACCCAGTCGATAAACTGAAAGGTCATGGCGTGGTCAGAGTACTCGAGAGTCTCATTGTCACTCTTATACTTGATCTTGTAGGGTAATCTCATGGCTCCCATCTCGGCCCACTCTTGAGTGCCTCCAACATAGAGGGTGCGCAGACGGCCACCAACTCGCTCGTTGGCTTCGATCAACTCCCAGTTATGGAAACCCACGCTGTCGAGCATAAGAGCCGTAGCCAAGCCGGTAATGCCAGCGCCAACGATGGCAATAGAGGTGTTCTTGGAACGCAGCAGATTCTGGGAGCTTGTTGTAGCGTTGATCGAGGCCACGCCATCAAACCAAGCACCCAAAGCGTCAAAGTCTTGTAGAAGAGGCTTCTGGATATTTGCCGTTACGGCAGAGGTATACCCTCCCCACAGGGTGGCGGCAGTAAAAAAGAAAGACTTGCGAGGCATCGTATACGGCCGAGCAGTTAAAGTTTCCAGTTGGACTATGACAATAGAGTGTATTCATGTCGTATGGACTGCGGCATGCTCATAGATGTAGTTATTCCCCTCGACAGCTGCGAAGACGGCACAGCCGTGGTTCTCTAGCTTCAATAGAGTGAGGATGGGGTGAAATTGAATCCGCTTTCGGTGTCAGGTCGGCCGATGCTGGAACTCAAACTAGGAAACAAGTGCAGAAAAACTAGCACGGCTACACAGCCTGGTGGCGATCCTTGACATAATTCCGTGGGGGTTTTGGAGCCAAAAATCTAATCAGATTGATAATACTAAGGTATGCGAGTAAAATAAAGCTGTTTCCTTCACACCCAGACCCACGGTTAAACCGGTCAATTTGGACCCTGATGTTGTGCCCGACTGTGCCGCGTGCATGCAAATCCTAGGCTCAGGTACATTGTTCGAGCCCGAAGGGATCGGTTTGATGGTGGGTCGGAGCTAACACTGCTCAACCCACATACCACATTAGAGCCTTCTTACATCTACCCCTAGCGTGTAATTGAGAATCCTGACGACCGCGGCATCACTCCTCTCCGAATGATACAGTGCAAGACATACGAACTCCCCGAGGTCGTAAATGACGCTGAGACAACCCATTCGGGAGCAAAAGAACTCGGTAGTTGAAACCCACCAACCTCGTCCGTACGAGAGGTCCTGGGCTAGCGGAATGAACCGGATAATGGCACCGCAACGCCTAATGAGAATATGGACTACATCCATGTGCAGAAGCATGTAAGTGACGGTAGCACGCAAATGATCCTTTGTTATGAGAAGTACCTGCCAACCTGACTACCGAACACTCTCCAGAAACCCGTTTTTATTAGTCCGTTCATGAAACTTGCGCATATGGCACGAATGACGTGGTATTTTAGAGCTACTAACTATCGCATTGTTACATAGTTTGATGCTCGAGGGGCAAGGGCAAACTGCTCCACTGGCCGTACGGACCAAGCTAGATGTCGGTGTTGCCACCCTCACAACCATCAGAATTTCCCAGCCCACTCAGTACCTTTAGGCGCAGTCTAGTTAGCCTTGACAGCTGCTTTACGGCCTTCCTCTTTCAACTTTTGGTCGTCCGGGCGGCTCAGCTCGATGTGGGGCATCATGAACACAGCTACGAAGAAGCTTGCCGCTGCCAGCGCAGCCCCAACCTGGAAAATAATCTTGAACGCCTGTTGATATGCGGGCAATAACACGGCCCTAATACGTGATGCGTCTTCCTCGGGAAGAGATGATACATATCGAGTTGGGCTGTCGAGGAGGGACCGAAGCTGATCGGATTCCAGCTCCAATGACTGCAGTGAATGGGTGACAACATTGTTACTACAGACTTGATTAATCCCATTTCGAGTACAGAGGCGGCCCACAGGTTAACACTTACAGAATGATACCACAGACAGCAAGCCCAAATGTAGCTCCCAAGTTTCTGACAAAGCTATTACACATGCGGTTAGAATTATCGTAGATTGCCCTTGGCTCCACAAAGTTGTGACTTACTTGCGGAAGGAGGTAACAACAGCCATGTCCTTTCGGGGCACTCCAGCTTGGATGGCAATAAGCGCTCTTTGTGTCAAGTTAGCGACAAGTGCCATAAAGGGAAGGGGAATTAATACGGCTGAAGAGTGTTCCCTACGCCCACGCCGATGAGCAGAGAGTAGCCAATTTGCTTGGCAATGCCGGAATGCTGATCTAGAGTAGACATAAGCCCAAGGCCAATTGCCCAGCAAAGCCACCCGAACAGGATGCACTCTCGATAGCGCCCTAGCCAATGCACTACAAGCCCAGAGAGGGTGCTGCTTGCTGTCTGTACTAAAGTGATAGGCAACAACATAACTCCGGCTTTGGTTGCTGAATAGTTGTAGGCAAGCTGGTAGAAGGTGGGTATGTAGTATACTTGCACCACAAAGTTCCATCCGTTAATGGCCATGGTAATGCAGGCACCGGTGGTCATGCGAGAGCGAAAGATATTCACTGTCACAAGTCAGTACGATGCGCGTACCATTGATGATCGTAATAGGAACGATTGGACCTACACGGGACAAGGGGGTATTTGGGGCCCTTCCACTGCCACAAGACGAAGACGACGCACACTAAAGCTCCCGAGAATATGCTGACCAAGACTGCGGCAGAGACCCATGGATATTGGCCACCTCCCCACGTCAAGCCAAGCATCAGGACAGTAGTGCCGGCTAGAGCAAGGGAAATGCCCACAAAGTCTATGGCCAGCAGCTTTCTGATCGCCTAACAGTCAGCCGCCAGCAGCGTGCTAGAGATGGGGGTATGTCCTCACTCACACTTTCCAGTTACCCTCGACCTTCTTTAGGGGCATGAAAAAGGCGACAGCCCCCGAGGCTAATGCGGTCAAGGGCAAATTTAGCCGGAATATCCAGCGCCACGAGTCGCTGCTCTGGGAGGAGAGGGCTCCGCCAATGACGGGACCAATGCCATTGGCTAGAGCAGTCACCGCACCCTGGCTCAGTTAGTCAGGAAACAAATATGGCTACGACTGGCGCAATCTTTTTGGAAGGCCGAGGTCGGAGTAAGGATTTGCAGGACTATTCTTACCAGTATGCCTTGGTACTTTCCTCTCTCGCGGAGGGGCACCACGTCGCTGACGATCATCTGGGCCACAGTCATAAGCCCACCGCCACCAAGGCCGGTGAAGCAGCGGAAGATGATCAGTTGGATCGCAGTCTGTGACAAGGATGAAGCCAACGACCCAAGGCCAAAGATGGCTAGACCGATCACTAGGATCACCTTCCGGGACCAAATGTCCGACAGCCTCCCGTATAACAGCTGGCCAACCGTGGAGGTGCTGCATCTATGCGTTAGGCAGGACGCAGCTAGGGGTCACAATTGGAGGGAAATTGACGTACATGAAATAGCCATTAGCCAGCCAAGCCAGTTGCTGGCCCGCATTGAGAGCGTTGCCGACAATAGTCAAACTCGCCGCAAGTGTCGTCTGATCCATGAGTGCCACCAGGTCGATGCTGGCGCATGCCAGGAAAATCTACACAACAAATTAGTCTCATAAGACGCAAGAGGCTATTGGGAAGGAGACTTTACCATGATGATGGTGCCCCTTGGGACATAGTTGGTTTGCTCGTTGAAGCCGGGTTTCTCAGGCTCCTTCTCCGTTGGTTCGCTTTCTTGCGAGCCATTCTGAAGCACTCTGGTCTCTTCGACAGCAGGCTCCGTGAGAGAGTCATGCCTCTCCGGGGTAGTTGGCTGCTGCATCGTTGTTGCTAGTGGGGGGTCTCAACTGTCGCGAAGAAACTATGGAGATAGCAGGTCTTGTGATAGTAAAAGGGAGGCATTCTATCTACAACAGATACGCGCTTGAGGGTTAAATTAAACCCTCAGACAAGCCGATAAACGGAGTGAAAGGCTCGTGTGAAAGTGTTGAAGCGGTCTGAAGCTCAAAATTGAGGTCCGGCAGTGTTGAGCCCTGATCGACAGTATGCCGCGAATATCATAATGCTCTTGTAATAGAAATACATGCATCACTTGCAATGCAACCTTATGGATACGCCCCCCGCATTCTTTCGATTTTCCTCACAGTGAAATTCTTGCCGGGTCCCGCCAAGGCGGCCCAAGGCGAGCCAGCAGTCGATCAGTGTGGATACACTAGCCAAATGAGGGTGGGCTTTTTCGCTTCTCATTTACATTTATGGGGCCACGCCAGGGTGTGTGTTCGGTTCATCCAGATTTTATACAACAGCATTGATGTATTGCCACAAAACTACATGCCTCACTCTTGCTGTGCATACGCGAGCTAATCCGAGCCCAAAACAGGTTCAGTTTGTGCTCGGACACTGGGCATCCCGTGCTGGTGCCAGGGAAGGGAGCCACCAAGTTTGAATCATTGGCCGCGATTTATCACGCACCTTGTAGATCGCCGACAAGGGAAAAAAAGGAAAAGAGGTTTATGGAGGTTTGGTTTGGGGGTTAAGTCGTTACACCTTACTAACAGTCCGAAGAAGGAGTAAAAAAAGTCATCTTCTGGCACAGCGGGCATGGGGGTTCAGAAATCGGAGGGCAGGTCGGCAGCGTGGGACATGTTTTACCTGCAGACTCGAAGTAGTGCTACGTATAAAGAGAATACTTCATCGTTACGTTTTCATATTATATCTTTCTCAGAGAACGAAAAGCTCAAGAATATTGTCAGTACTTTCATCTATACCCTAAAGCTTTGGAACCTCTGCCCAAGCTACCCTCCTTCCTAAGCATAAACTTGCGCTCTGCCCATTTCCTCTCTCATCGCAAAGCGCAATGGAGAAAAGAAACCACCTCAACGTCTATAAGGGAGCGGATTCTGTTAGAGACTACTTCAATCCTGATGTTGCCCCTCCTCTTCCTCTGGTCGAGCTACCTGAGGCCGTTAACCCCTATCTCAAGGATGGCGTTCACATCTATGCTAAGATGATGACAATGCACCCGGCTAATAATGTGAAATCTATGCCAGGTGAGAACTTATATCTTGGTCTTCAATATTTGCTATCTCTAACGCTCTAGCTGTCAGCCCTTAATCTGCTTCAGCACACAGTAGACCCAGAAAAGACCACGACCGTGGTCGAGTACAGCTCTGGGTCGACTGTGATATCTATGGCCTTGATTTCACAAGTATTCTATGGGATAGGCGATGTGCATGCCTTTCTCAGCAACAAGACCACCGCTGCAAAACTCAAGTTGATGCAGTTCTTCGGGCTCAACATGCATGTATTTGATCCCCCAACCTCGAGATCTACTGACTGACAATTTGGTTTGGCACAGAACTCTGTTCGGTGGCCCGTCTCAGCCGGAACCACTAGATCAACGCGGAGGGATCCGTGGTGCATCTCGATGGGCAGAACAGTCTGAGTCTGTTATCAACCCGGACCAGTATGGTAACGACTATGTGAGAATAACCACCTGGGTACAATATAGACATGGGACTGACCAAACCTTCAGAATTGGAAATCGCATGTTAGGTGGACGGGCCCGCAGATTTTAGAGCAACTCCCAGAAATCAACGTCATCTGTGCCGGCATGGGCACATCTGGTAAGCCTAGCCGTCCAAATAGCTCTTGGGGATTGAGCATAGATTTCTCATACACCGGTTCTAGGTACTATGTCAGGTCTAGGGACCTTTTTCAAGGACAACAAACCTTCGGTATTTCGTTTGGGGTGAGTTCTCCAGGCCAGTCTGTATTACAAAGTTTGTTTAACATGCTGGTAGAGTTTGCACGGCGGCAGGCGACAGAGTGCCCGGCCCACGATCCCTCGCCCTCCTGGGCCCTGTAGAGTTCCCATGGAAAGATTCGGTTGATCAGATCGAAGAGGTCGGATCACTGGAATCGTACAAGCACTCTTTGAACCTTTGTCGTCACGGGATTGTTTGTGGCCCGTCATCCGGCTTCAACCTCCAAGGGCTGTTTCAGATGATTGAGAAGCGAAAGGCTGAAGGAACGTTAGCCGAACTCGCGGGCGAAGATGGCCTTATCCACTGCGTGACATTGTGCTGTGACCTGCCCTACCAATACATTGACGAATACTATGACAAGCTGGGTACTGAGAATTTCCCTGCCATTCGGAACTCGGTGAGTTACGTCGAATATCTAGGAGGTAGGAGATGACAAGCTAACTCGCAACTCAGCAACTGCAAGGTGTGGATCTGTACCGATATGACGAGGCTTGGGAGAAGAGCCCACCAGTGGCCCTGGGAGAGTACTACTGTCTAGAGAAGGTGCTCGCCAGAGATATTTTGCTCTTCATGTCCAGCAAGGGCTCAGGTGACCGGTTAGGCTGGGAGCAGATTGTTTCTCCCGTGGCAGACACCATTGTCATTGACCTGCGCCAGCCGGAAGACTTCGACAGCTTCAGCCTTCCCGGCTCAATTAGCTTTCCCGTTGCCACGGCAGATGTCAGCCCCTTCAAGGACCCGGACGCGCTGTCATCGCTTTGGCAGGACCTGAACTCCAGGCTTGGGACGGAGGATAGCGAGGTTTCCTCTCAACTTCGAGGCAAGCGCTGTCTTGTCGTCTGCTACGATGGAGACTGTGCGCGTGTTGCCACTAGTATCTTGAGGGCCAAGGGGTACGTTGCAGATAGTTTACGTGGTGGCGCTGAGGCTCTGCTGTATCTAAGCAGCGGTTCTCGCTCACCTAGCCCTCCGAACTATCCCACCCACATGGTAGACTCAATTAGCACCTGAGTATGCGGCCATCTTCCTGATGCCGAGAACTACATAGCAGTCACATAGTCCCAAATTGAAGCCACTTGTACCTTGCCTGTTGATTTCTATTCTTCGCGATGATGATTTTTTTGAAAAAAACCTAATTGCATGTGATACCATAAACACTCAGTAAATTGGGATTTAGTCGTGGGTCTTACCCTCCCATGTCAGACCAGCGAAAAACTTCCTCCACAGCGAACGATCAGCTAGTGGCTTGGTCAAGCAGCTTTTAGCGAGATCGATCGTTGATTGGGTACAGCCAACTGGCCCGGACAAGGGTCTCTGGACCCACGAGTAAATCCGAATTTACCGAGTTGTTACAGTAATATGGTCACCTTTGTCCAACGATAGCCAGCAGGCATGAGGCCCCAGGCTATGTATGCAACAGCCAGGGTACAACCGCATGTCTTTAGGTCCACAGCGAATGCTACCAGATTTGAAGTTTAATGACAGGATCTGATTAGATCTTTTGATTATTACCCGCTGTGGGCCTTTTGAGTCTCATCTTTTCTACCCCATATTTGAACTGTGAGAAAACTTTGCTCCTTTGTGGGGTGGGGGTAGGATCTGCTGCGGGACTTTGGCCCCCACAATCAAGGCTGCATCCATCTGATTAGATCCTTTGATTACAACCCACTGTCAACTTTTTGAGTTTTATGCTTGATGGCCAGGGTTTTAGCGTTATAATTAAAGCTAGAAAAAGTCAAATTTCATAGAGCACGCACACTCAAAGCCAGCCTCACCAGCCATGCACATCGCAGCTAGATCATCCTCCATTCAAACCGCTTGGGTGTTACTAGACCTGGCTCCTCACTGCGAGGTCGTCTATGTGTTGGCTTGGGAACCTTGAGCGTTATGCCAAGACCATAAAATCGGAAGGTGGGATCTTGCCGGAGCATCACGAACGGCGAAGGGCTTTAGTGGATTATCGGCCCACGGGGTTGGTTGGTGGCCACTGGTATACCACATGGGTGTGTTTTTATTTTTCCAGGGCCACAGCTCGGTAAGGTTGCCGATGCAGGCGGCGCTCCAGCTGAGGGACAACTAGTGCCAAACACGACCGAGCTTGCAGGGGACGTTGTGCCGTCTCCCCCTGTCGCGTACATGTACCAGCCCAGTACATGCACAGCGCCCCATTGCACCTCCACATCATCACAACCCAACCGGGATCTACACGCCCACTTCTGATTTTTTGACTGTCTGGTATACGAGTGGCTAGCCAGCGAGACGGGGCACAGGATCGGCCCGTTCGTTCAGAAGAGGAGCACGGCCGGCTGTTTGCTGCTAATAATGGCGGCCCCCGTGCTTGTTTTACGCCGCAACCCCCATCATGTAGCTTTGTCCACCTCTCGTACCAGCCATTTGCAGCTGCTCCAGCACCTAATAGCTTAGCGTACGGCTTTACTGCCCTTCTTGAGTGAGTCCTGTGGTTGCCGTGCTATCCTTGCTGAACCTACAATGAATAAAATTCCAAATCAACAACCATTGCTTTTCCTTATTGCCTCTTGACGATAATTATTAGATGAAGATTGATAATTCATAAAATAATTAGTATTGATAAAGGAAAGCAAATTTGTTTAATTACACTATAAAACACCTCTCAGTATTATCGTTGCATATTTTTAAGTTAAGAGGGTTAACCAGCACATTAATTAAGAATTAAATAACAGATGAGATCTTCCCATGTTCTATCTAAACAAAAGGAAGCAAAACAAAATGGTACCATTGATTGAACTTGTTACCGCTGCTCTAAAGGGAAAAAAATGCCTGGAGCCGAAAAATGGAAATTATGTATGTGCGTAGGGTAGCAGGAATACTTGCCAGCCAGGTGCTAGGGGCGACAATTTTCCATAATTCGATTGAATGGACCTAATGAATACGGTCACTGCATTCATTCTTTCCGTCTTTTGCCTCCGCTGGACCTGATCTTTGTCTTTCGGAACAAGGTCTAGTTTCCGTGTGACGGGTAGGTGGTGGGCATACCTGGCACACAATCTGACAGTGAGGGGTCTCTGTAAATTGCCTTGTTCCCTTGCCTTGCACCACTTCGACCATGCACAACTGCTGACATCAAGAAACATGAAAATGCCCCCACGTCATCTCTGAGGGGAATGAACCCCCAGATACACCCCAGCACATTTTGCGCAATAAATCAGGTAATACTAGTGTTGCTCCCTCCGGTTTCGCCTTCCCAGGATACTTTGGCTATGCATATATTGCTCACTAATCCAGCCTAGGCCTGCTCCTCACCTTCGTCGCTGATCACCATCTTCATCATGACATCTGAGAGCAACGAAAAGACGAACACCACTCTGCAGAGCCAGGATGCTCCTCCAGAAGGTGGTTTGAATGTTCAACCAAGGCACCTCCTCGCCGCTGGGGAAGCCGCTGGTGAGATCTCCGGGTACGATCACGAGCGCATGAAAGACCGTGGCCTCCTGTCCTACGAAGAAGAGAAGAAGCTATTGCGCCGGGTGGACTTTCGCCTCATGTATCTGTGCGCCATCATCTTCATGATTAAAAATGTCGATGCCAACAATGTGAGTTCAACTGGGCCTTGGAGGCTCTTGATCTGCCTTGCCGTGGCTAGGGAGCTAATTCTGCATAGGCTGCACATGCGCGCATCATGAACCGCGGAACCCCCCGAAACATTCTCACCGAGCTTAACATGACCAGCGACGAGTTCAACTGGGTCAGCACCATCTACTATGTACGTGTCCTCGAAACCTACTGTCGGCAATACGCAAGCCAACACCAACACGCGTCTAGATACCTTTCATTGTGTTCGAGATTCCGTCCAATCTCATCATGAAGAAAATGCTTCCTTCAAAGTTCCAGTCGCGAATCATGGTAAGCATCCAACGGCCTGCTGGAGATGGGCTGCCTGACTGAACTGATTGGAATAGGTTACTTGGGGTATTGTCCTGGCATGCCATGCTGCTGTTACGTCGGGCGCGGGGCTTCTCACTGCTCGATTCTTCCTTGGTCTTGTGAGAAGCTACTTTGATCCACGTTACCGACAATGCTGACCCTTCACAGTGCGAAGCCGGAATGTTCCCTGGTATCATTTTGCAAATGACATACTGGTATCGTGCAGATGAGATGAACAGCCGCCTTCTGATCTTCTGTGAGTAACCATGTTCGACAAAGGCACTCTGTATACGAAGGGGTTGCTAATAACTCGCCAATGAACAGATTCTTTCGAATTCTTTGCCAATATCGTCAGCGCTGTACTTGCATTCGCTTTCAATGGCTTATCAGGACGGGCTGGATTGTCTGGTTGGCAGTGGTCAGTTTGCCTACTGTGTGTATGTGACGTCTTCGGATAACTAACTGAGAAATGCGCATAATTAGGTACTTCTTGATTGAGGGCATATTCACAATCCTCTTCGGACTTTCACTGTGGTGGATTTACCCTGATTGTAAGACGCCCTACCCCTCCGAGACGAAACAGCTACTTACGATTGAACCAATCCAGTCCCCGAACAAGCAAAATGGCTTACCGAGAAGGAAAAGAGGTTCCTACAGGCTCGACTTCCAGCAAACGCACCGCGATCAAACGAAGCCAATTTCAACTTTGGCGAAATCGTGGAAAGCCTAAAGGACCAGCGACTCTGGTGGTTCACTTTGATTTGGGCGACCAAGACCGTCGGAAGCTCTGGTCTCTCGTTCTACCTGCCTACCATCGTAGCTGATCTGGGACTCGCGTGAGTGGACCCCTTCGTTCTGAGAAACGGCGATATCACAGCTCTAACAGTGTGCCCTTGCAGCTCTATCGCCGAAAGCCAACTTCTCACGATTCCTGGCTCAGTCCTAGCTATAATCCTTATTGCCGTTAGCGGCTACTTGACCGGTTGGAAAGGCGTGCCATATCCCCTCGTAGCAATCGTGTACATGACCGCCACACTCGCATGCTATGCTGTGCTGTACACGTATCCAAACAACGGAGGCGTTTACGCTGCTACAATCATTGCCACTGCTGCCTCGTTAGCCTGGTTCGCAACCATGTGGCCATGGCGTCTCCAGACTACTGCCAAGGCGACTGGATCAGCTTTTGCCATTGCCTTTTCAAACTCTCTCGGCCAGATTGGCACCATAGTTGGGCCGCAAATCTTCCAGTCCCGTTACGCACCTAAATACACGGTTTCATTCGGTGTGGCTATGGGCATGAGCGGTGTGTGTATACTTTCGTGCGCCTGGACCTGGTGGCTTACGAGAGAGACCGAGCGGCAGACACGGCATGTGAGAAAAATGCGAATTGATGCGGGCAAGAACAGCGATGTAGTCCTCGTTGACGTCGACATTGATGCCGACTTCCGGGTCAAATCGAAAACGGCAGCATAAATCAAGTCAAGGCAATACAGATGTATGTATTTCGATGGAGCCAGGTAACGGTGAACTTCTTGCTGGACCCATGCAACGCAATTCTCTACTATTCTAAATTAGAGTTATCTTTTATCTTTAGGATAATTAATTTAGTTACAGCCTGAGCCTAATGGTAGCTTAGCTTAGAGTGATAGAAGTCTAGCTATGGAAATGGAAATGTTTAGGTTTTATCACTGTAAGCACGATCGATACAATCACTCAATCTTGTCCATAACGAAGGAGGACTCTGGATAGGAGCCAAAGCCTCCCCGATCGATGAACTTACTCAACCTCATAAGCAAAGGAGGTTTTGTTTCATAATCAAGGGTTGTTAAAACGACTCCTGGAAGTACGCGCCATGATTGATCCGGCAGCCCTGATCGACCGGAATTTAAACGCTGTGATTAAATCATACAGAACAGTATGAACAGGTTGTGATCGTAAAAGACACATAAGCTTCACATCGTGAGGCAAAGGGGTACGGGCCAAGATTCTCCCGTTATTTGGATAGTATCATTAGTGATAAAATATGTACCTAAAACGGTGAAACTGTTAAAGTGTGCGTGGGAATGGCATGTTACCGTTTTCTAGACGCGACAGCTTATGCTTCTTGGGCAATGATGTCGACGGACGTATAGCCACTGGGGCCCCCACTAGAAATATACAGGTAATAGCCACTACCGGGCGAGTATTGATAGTAAAACTGATTGTTCAAATCGTTGCTAGGGTCAGTGACACAGGTCGTAACTCCGTTTTCATCATCGGAAGCTCTGGGAGCTGTACAGGCGAGCTTGCCGCTGACGATCTGGCAGGTCATATAGTCATAGTACATGTTCAGGCCGGCGTTGCCATTCTGGCAGAATGAAAAATAGGCCGGGGCAGAGGGCGAACTGGAAAGCCCGTAGTAAGCGCACACGATATTTCCAGTATCCCTGTCTTGCATTCGGCCTGTTTGGGATCGAAGATGAACGTTCGGGCACCGACGTTTGGGAATTGGCGGTCGGGGTTGAATAGCACGACACTACCATCTTGAGCGCTGCCTTGAAGGGGGGGCGCCTTTCACAGAACCACCACCACCAACGATGGTAAAGGTTGGAGTTGCCACGGGTGCGGCAGTTGTGCTCCCGGCCTGAGACGCAGTAGTCGCCACTTCTGCGATTGTTGTTGTCTCGGCCTCCGATGCTGCTGTGGTGATGTCGGCAGGGGTAGTTGTGCTCTCCGCCTCAGATGCTGTAGTCATCACTTCTACGATGGTTGTCGCAGCCTCAGATGCTGCTGTGGTCACTTCTGCGGTGGTTGTTGACTCGGCCTGCGATGTTGTTGTGATGATGTCGGCAGCCGTAGTTGTCTGAGCGTCCGATGTCGCCACAGTGGTGGTGGCCAGAGCGAGTGTTGCAGTAGTGCCCGTCTCGATAAGCGTTTCAGACGACACAACAGAAGAGGTCTCCCCAGCTATTATAGTGGGCTGGATTGTAGAAGCGGTCGAAGTTGTCGTTGCCGCATCCAGGGCTGAAGGGAAATTAATTGTCAGCCACCTCTCAAGGTATTGTGCTCGCTGCGTCCTATCACGACTCACTGGAAATCCTGAGCTTGCAAAGGCCGGCAAGCGCAGAGTGGGCGACAAAAGACCAATGGCCAACGGGAAGAGATTAGACCGCATCTCGGATAGTGCTAAGAATTCACAAACGATTGACTGAGGTGAGTTGCGAACAAAAGCTAAAAGCACACATCAGGAAAGAAAGCAAGAAAGAGCGTCAAAAGGGATGCTTATTTTTAACGATGATGGTTGTCTAATTGTTCCGAAGATCATCTCATTTTCCCCAATCAATAGTCCGCCACTGAATCAAGAGCTAACTTAATGCTTCAAGACAATTGGCTATTGCCAGCCTAAAAAGAAAAGAGCTAAGCCAATAGCTCCATGCACCTTTCGGAAATAGGCCTAGCTCAGTCAACATTAAAACTTGGTTTGGGTTCCGGTTCTCTGACCATACCAAATCAATATCCTGCCTGTGTGCATACGCAAGTCCAATTTCTACTAAAAATACATCAAGATCTTTTGACTTGTTCTCAGTGTTAACTTGATTCATAATATAAAAATTAATTATTAAAACCTACTGGACAGTGTACTCCTTTAATCAGTAGCCACGTAGGTGGGGCACGCAGTGCTAGAGACCACCACTAGCTACAGTGGGTCACAAAAAATCTAGCCTGGTCCTGAGAAGACCCTAACATTAACCCTAACCCTTAGGATATAAAGGATAATAGTTATATAAATAGCTAATATATGAAATATTAAAAATTTCCAAATAAACTTAAAACTAACTAAAATCTGATAAATAAATTTATATAATATATTTATTTTATTTTAATTATAAAAAGAACTTTTAAATATTCAGATTAAAATTAAGCTCGTATAGGGTAAGTCATAGGTACAAAATCACCAGGCGGAATTTTTTCAAACCTACTTACAGTAGCAAAAATGATGGAATCAAATTCTTTACACACGGCCCCGCAGCCCCTTTGTGATAGTGTTAGTGCTATCCCTTTCCCTTTGGAAACCTATACTAATCAGTTGCTTCGTACATAGATCAATAAGGCCTAAAGAAGAGACGTCGGACGCTTTGTGAAAGACGTATTAAGGGAGAGATGCGCGAAATCTTTGTGAAATCTCTTGAAGTTCGATGGTGATTTGGGAAGCAGAACTTGTGGCGACCCTCCCTCGACCTCTCCAAACATCGAGAACCGCTAGTTTCGGTCGAGATCGGCATCTAGATCCCTCTTTTCACGCCACCTCCAACGCAAACACTGTAACCTTTGCCTGTTTCGGGCAGCCTGACTGTTGACTAGACGATGGCAGAAATATTATGTGACAATCCGAGCGAGATGACGATGAAGCAGATCAATAACTATCAAGTCCTCCGGCAGAACCTTCTCCTTCAATTACTGTCCACTATATAAGTAGTTCTTGTTTTCGCTTGTCCTGTAGCTACATATCAATATATAATTCATACAAGCCATCCGGCCACTCAGTGAATTCGAACGTTTTCCACACCATATCAATTCCTACATTATCGTCAAGGCCTTCAAACAACTAGATTATATTCTCTTGTGGCCTCCATTCCCCAACTTGCCACTCCACTAACCCTTTGGAACCATTCCTCCCAGCAACATACCTCACACCCCATCTGTGCCGGCTGCATTCATCATCATAGGGTGCATCGTCGCCATACTTCTGAGACATCTCTTCTGAAGGTTTCCAGGATAGGGTTGTGAATAGCTCTGCCTCTTCTAGTACTGGCATGCCTTTTAATGCCATAGCAAAAGTCGATAGGAGTGGCTCGATCCGGTTAGCTTGCGGCTCTGTTCGAAACACGTTGGGGCAAAACTCGTCATCTTCTCCCACATTCTCGTTCTCGTCTGAGCCTTCATCCCATTCTTTGTCCTCTTCATTTGGACTTGTGGGGGTATAATGTGTCTCGTTTATCTCGAATCCTCCCGAGTCAGGATCCTCGCCATGAGGCCCAACAAAATACCAGCAGCCATCAGGTCGAAGGGGATGAAACTCGATGCGAAGATGCTTGATTCTCTCTAGCAGTAATGGCATCTTAAAAATATCAGGCGTCAGAAAGGCACGCATATCAAATTCTTCAATACCCGATGCCATCATGGTGCGTAGCCCAACAGAGACAG
Source organism: Calonectria pseudoturangicola (assembly GCA_013403825.1). Classification (NCBI taxonomy): domain Eukaryota; kingdom Fungi; phylum Ascomycota; class Sordariomycetes; order Hypocreales; family Nectriaceae; genus Calonectria; species Calonectria pseudoturangicola. Next base: position 663,481 of record VTGA01000004.1, on the reverse strand, counting down.
GATCCTCGAGAGCAGGGTGTAGGAGATTAGGTATTACGATGCCTTGGTCTTCATGCCAGTTGTATGAATGTTTCCAAAACCGCATTTTTATCCTTCTTAGCGACGGCGGCATCTGCTTGTGCAACTCATCCACCGCCCTGCCAAATTCATGACGTGAGTCTCGCCACTAACCCTCCCATACACGAGTATAGTGGCGCAATGCTGGCACAGTAAAAGCAGATGGGGTCCGTTTCCAGAGCCACGGGCATTCAAGCTCTTGCAGATCAGGTAGTCGCACCGCGCAATCTAGTAGTACTCGTAACGAGACCGGGCGAATGCGATTGTAGAGTCCATCACCGTAATTTGATACCGATAAGATCTGAAAATGCGTGATGTGTGGCAGAAGAGGTAGCTTAGCCGCATCTTTGAGATGCAAACGATTAGAGTGAATGTTGCGATGCAGGCAGTCGGGATAAATGTCATAAGATTGTTGTCCAATTTGAAGCCCAAGCTTCATACCGCCTTTGTCGATTCTGGGTAGCTCGTCTTTGGTATTCGCATCTTCGCACATTTTGAGGACGTTGAAAAGACCGTGAATGTGACCAGAAAAATGCGCATTGACAGCTTCAAATTCTTCTAGTGTCTCGCGACATGGCAGAGGCGATCCGTAGGAGATATTAACTGTGTCTCGGGGAATTTGTGTGGTTCAAGTCAAGCCACCATCACGGATGACGATCCAATATGTGGCAAATGTGGCGCACATGTGAGAGCCGCACAAACAGTCTAGGGTAGGTGGAGCGAAATTATTTTTCATGCGCTGCTGATTATCATAACAAATTTGTTTATTTAAGAAAGGTTGTTTTGTTTAATTAAATACATAATGTACCTATTTAATGTGAAGATTAGAAAATATGATGGTACTGGGGTCAATCGAATGACAGTGCTGAGCCTGAGCTGTGCGAATCACGCCTAAATTTGTCTTAATCATAAAAAGGAAAATTTAGGATTAAGAAAAAAGGAAAGGTAAACTAAGTAACCATTAGGTTTATTAAAAGAAAGGGCTATATAATATGACTAAGGATAATTCAATTCGAGATAAGTGGTTTATAAAGGTATAGATATAAGCTGGCCCCCTGCCTAGTCATATGTCATAATATGCCAATATTTAACAGAAATGGATCGGGAGATAAGAAAGGCAACGCGGATTCATAGCTCAAGAGCAGCAGTTTTCTTTTGATTAGAATGCTTGGTATGATAATGGCAGATAGCCTGAGGATTGCGGTAGAGCTTGTAGTCCTCTTCAGTAATGTATGTGGTGTGTTCTCCGAATCTCCAATGGTGACCAGGCAATATCCACGGAGACATGTTGCAGTGCGACAATGTCCTCGGGCGATTATTTCTTAGCCATGTGATGAGAAAGGCTTTTATGCCGAGCAGAAGGGCTTTTTTGGCATAAACCCGGGCGATTGCCATGTCCGTCTCGGATCCTCATCGAAGTAGTAAACTGGGCCTGAGCTCAAGAGATGATCAAAATCATGGTATTCAAGATACCATCCCAGCGCCAGTGCATCCCCATCTAATCTGACTCCAGCTCAAATTGGTGAACATGCCCCAGCAGCGAGCCAGCCACCCCGCATAAAGGTCATTCCACAACAGGCAAGGTCCGGCTTATGCTTAACTAACTTGTGTGTGAACACTTTGCGGCTGCCAGCGCTGAGCTAGTCTCGTTTTGGCTGGATGCAGCGCTCAAGCTTATCGCAAGTTGAATTCTGCCCTGCTTGTGCACCTTTACTGGGCCATGCCCGCCCTTGCATCTATTTATTCCCACTGCGAAGTCCACCAATTTAGGCACCCGCATGCACAGCTGAAACCCCGAGCCCCAAAATGTCGTGACAAAAAGGAAGCTGAGCCATCTGTTGAATTTATAAAAAATATCACCAGTCCATCTCTCAGTTGCCATGTCATGTTGGATTGATTCTGGCAAGCCCCTCTCTTATCAAGCCTCATCCAATACATCATGAGTTACCTGCCAGTCCCAAATGTCCCTTCAACACCATCTGCAGAATCTGCAGAATTTGAACAAGCTGAACCAGAGTCCGAGAAGAAAACCCCAGCCCCAGAACAGTGGCATGGTGGCCCGCGCACACTTGATCATGGAATAGCCCTGATTGTTCTCTCCTACGCCTGGGACATTGCCCTGACTCTGGCACCCTTGGGCTTCTTCGGTAAATAGCCAACTTCATCACTTCAATAACACTCCGCTAATCAAATCAACCACCAGTCCTCGCATTTCTAGCGTCGCGACTTGACGGTGAACCCGAATCCGCTTATGGAAAACAATTGCAACAGGCCACTTTGGTCGGCCCTACGGTATATCCCATTCTATTTGCTGCCGTTGCCAGCCGCTTTTATAAAAATCTAGCCCGATGGCGCCTTGAGGCAAAACAAGGCATTAAACTCGGTAAACTCGAGCAAATATACGGCAGCCAGAGCCTCGCTTCATCAATTGAGAGGCTTTTGTTTGTTCGCACCCATCTCCTCATCGGCACCATAATATTTGTCATCTGGACCCTATCGCCACTGGGCGGCCAGAGTGCTGCTCGTCTATTCAGACCTGCCGAAGCCCACAACAAAACAACCGGGGCCGTATACTATATGAATCCAATGTACCAGGCCACCTGGGCTGTATCTGGCAGTGATGCATATAGATCATCGTCATCATCAAATGCATTGTACGTGTCTAGTCTGATGACGTCGCCAAGTCAAAAGTTCTCCCCAAGGGATTTATGGAACCTTCCAAAGATTCCGCAATTGCCACCCGATGCACAAGATGACATATTTTATGATGTTCAACATGATCAGCTATCACAAGGCCATGCTCATTATGCCTCTCTACTCGGCCGAAGAATCCAAGGACTGAACTTTTCTTTGGGCAAATCGCAATACAACTTCGCAATCAACTCTTCATACCTGGATTTTGGATGCAAATTAATCAACGATTCCATACCAAACAATGACACTACAGACTACTTTACCGTAAAGGAGCTCAACATAACACAGATAAGCGAGAACAGAACTGCGCCGTTCAGTACATTTGTCGCCAACTTTAAATTCCCGTTCGCTATGGATACCTACAATTTCACTCTTGACAAAGTTCCGTCTATATACCTGCTGTACGCACGCCAGAATCAACTTATTCATGTTTCTGGCAGGGTTGGGAACTTTACATTATACAATTGTACTGTAAAGCCTGTAGTGCTAGAGAGTTGGGTTCAATGCGGCCCGTCTACCTCCTCAACCACTTGTCAGGTAAATCGGCAAAAAAGGACCAACAATCATTACAAGCCCGCAGGCATCAATATATTCACAGATCTGTTTTCCATCCCCGGAAACACCAATATAATGGAAAAGTGGAGGACGAGTGGATTAACGCTATATCAAGAAACAATGTCGCCAACCGACAGTTACACCAGAGGCAACTCTTACCCATTTTCAACTAAAACAGGTAATAATTCAAATGACTCAGACTTTTCAAGGAGACTCACGACTGTTTTCAACTCCTACTGGGAGGCCACCATGTCTCCGGACTCGCATACTGTAAATTTATTAACAGATACTGAGGCCACCAACAGCACCTGGAGGCTCTTCAATACTACGCAAGGAGAGGCTACGAACTTCTCAACAATTTACCAAGCAGACTGGCCATGGATGACAATGCTCATCATCGCCACAGCCATTCTCGAGTTATTAGCCATTGGCGGATTAGTTTTAAAGTTTCTCATCCGAGGTCCAGATCTGCTTGGATACGTGAGTTCCATGACTCGAGATAATATTTATATTCCTGTGGCCTCCGGTGGAACTGCCATGGATGGCCCTGAACGTGCGCAATTGTTGAAGGAAATACCCGTTCAGCTTGGCGATGTTCAGCCCCAAGACGAGTTTGGTTATATTGCCATCAGGAAGGTTCCGGATGTAGGTGAGCCCGAATCGAATGAGAGTGATTCGGAAATTATTTATAGACCGCTTAACAAGAGACGGTTGTATGAATGATCTGGACATCAGAAGTATTTATAGAGGTCAAGCGAGGGAGAAATGTCACCGTCATAAGGCAAGAGCCCCAGCAGAAACGGCAATCAGAAATCAACAAAGAAAACAAAGGAGGTCTGTAAGAGGACCGGGGAAGATAAGACCTCTACACGGTAAAAAAGAAGGACCATTTAGTACAAATAGAATCACATAAATAGATATTGGGATAATTACTCCTAATGCGTGTACTACACAAATAACCTCGCCATAGACATATGACCATACATACTAGACGAAAATACCCAAATATATAATGAAGGAACTGTGTAATTAGCATCCCACTTTATGTAATGAGCATCCTCAATTGTAGCTGACTTAGCCACAACTAGCTACCACCTCCGAGACCGGCGTTTTACAGCTAAACTAACCACTTTTCTAGTAATCGAATGTCCCCACATTGTCAAATGCTATTTTTTCCTAATGCCAAAATCACCAATATTATATAAAGCTATTTGCAACTTGCCTATAAGTCAATAACTTTAATATAACTATAAATTTCCTTATTATCCTCTTCTAATTGGCATTATAAGCCCTCTAGCTCCTGTATTAGCTGCTTTATCTTATTAAAGTCAATTCTATTATTATTCTATTTATTATTATTATTATCTAATGCATTTATATTATCATTATCATAAATATCTTTAAGTTGGGCTTAGATCTGTTAATATAACCTTGATATTATAGTTCTAGGTTTATATAAATCGCCTGACTTAAGGTATTGAAGTCCTAGTGTTATAGATAATATCCTAGTTGTTCTTATTGCTGCTGGGGCTGATGAAGGTAGTGGCCATGATGCTGGCGAGGGTGAAAGTCTAGTGTTTTTATTAAATATGGTTGCCTTAGCTTGCTTAAAGGCCTTAACCCTCTTGAATAAAATGGGGTTATGTCTCGAGCTGTTAATGCTAGCGCTTTGCTCGAGCCTAAGGCTCCTTTTTAGCTGGCCTTTTTTACTAATAATTAGAGGATTAAGAGGATCTTTTAAAGTAAATGTATTTGCTTAAGCTAATACCCTATTCTAATGCTAAAAAGGATTAACCTTATAAGGCTAAATTAGCTTATTGTCTTTTAACTTTCTCTAAATAATATAATAGTATAGGATGCTATATATAATAGAGATTAGGCAATTAAGGTATGGCTACTTTAATTTATATATTTTCTGTTTAATAGTCTTCTTTTTAATATTAATAAGATTTATTATAATAAAGGAAATATAATCTTAGATAAGGGTATATAGAGATTAGATTGAGAAGGTTAATATTTTATATTATCTTTAAGCTTAAAGACCTTAAATATTAATTACCTAATTAATCTAGAATATCTCTAGCTTTATAAAGATAATAGTAAGATTACCTATATTATATAAAATAATCCTTTTAATAGCAATATAAAGCAATTTAATAATTAAGATTATAGAGTAATTAAAATAATAATACTAATTAATATAATAATAGACTATCTTTTCCTTCTATAGATTAATCTATATATTAAGGGCATATATAATAGCTTATAGTAAATAACCATTACCTTCAAAAGATACCAAATTTGAGGTAAATTCAATGATTATATTACTATTTATAATCTTATTCCAAGCTTAAAGGAACTTTTAGAAGGTTAGCGCCCACCACATAGCTCCAGTCTCTAGATCCTTAATTACCTTAGGAAAATGCTGCTTGCACTTAGTTAGAACATTCTTATTAATATGCTAATAGTATAGGAAGTGAGGTATAGTATTAAGGAGAGGATATTTTATTAGGGCCCTTATAAGGGCAAGCTCTTAGTTAGTTATAATTGCTTATAGGGCTGGAATATTAAACCTTTATATTAACTTAATAAATTAGTATAGGGCCTATAAATATTAAGCCTTGGTCTTACTATTGAGGAAGGTGGCTATAATATGAAAAGTCTGCTTTAATAAGATTGTTCTATATATATTAAAAAGTAATATATTAAACCAGTTTATTTTATATATGCTATTGTAAATGAGAATATTATGATATTAGGCATATAGCTTGATCCTGCTCTTAGAGATAATAAAGAGGCAGGAAATGTGTGAAGGACGGGACAGTTGGTTGCTCACACAAACTGATGCCTCGTATTGGTCTATCTAAAGCTAAGGAGGAAAGAAAGGAAGATGATCAGAAGAACGCGTTCTTCTGATTATATATGCCTTGGTGTGCCCTCGCTACCAATGTAATCAGGAAGCTTAATCTAGGTGGATACGGCATAGCCGTAATCCTCTGCCAGGCTTCAGCCTGTGACAAAATGCAACCATTATCATCACAAAGGTTAGTAGAAAAGTAATTATCTTTATCCTTCAATTAGTTAATTAATTATTTAATAGAAGACCTACTAGCAAGCTCCTTATAATAATAATAATATATAAGATTATATATATCAAACCGGGTAATATAACAAGCTTCCTCACTAGCCTAGCGCCATATCTTAAAGAGAATAATTATAGATTATAACCCCGAATTCCATAAGGATATTATATTATCTTTAAACCTTATAAGGACTCTTTTTCAATATTCTAGCATAGTAGTATAATTAATAGGATCATAATTATAATTAGAAAGCTTCTTCCTAGCAGGTAAGTTAATAACCCAACACCAGTCTGGCCGCCGCTATAATACCAAGCAATATAGGCATCCTGATATTTATATATGGCCCTTATACCTCTTTAAGGGATGCATTTAGTATTATATATTGACAAGAGGGCAGCCTTGGGCATAGCAGAGCACGATGCACGATGGGTCAGCAGCAAAGGGTCGTTTTTAGTATATTATAAAGTGGGCTTTTTCTTCCTTAGCGATGATTTTAACCATCTGGAAGGCCTCCTCATATGAGGGGAAATATAGCTTAAAGAGGGCTTCCATTATCACCAAAAACCTCAATAGTTGTTGTTGTTGTGTGTAGTCATTGAATGCGTCAAGGGGGGGGCAGGGGTATTGCATTAGGACAGTCACTGTCTTAGGTTTCCTAGTAAATTATGTGTGAGCGCCGACGTCGGCTGTCACGGGCCCACTAACGACCCTCAGCCACAATGAGGATGCTCATTACACAAAGTGGGATGCCAATTATGGAGTTCCATAATGAATTAAAATAAATTAAATTTAATGTATTAATCAAATAAGTTTAATTAACAAGAAAAAAGAGACTTAAAAGAAAATCAATAATTATTATGCCATTAATAAATCAAAAGATTAGATTAGTAGAAGATAAGAGAAGAAAGAAAAGAAACGGAAGGAAAGAAGATTAGAAAATCCAATCAATTACATAGTCGAAAATACCAATCGAATACAATCCAGGTAGGCTTTACTTGTATAGTATAAGGGTGCAACACAAGATGTTTCCAAGAGATTTAGAATTTATGATTGAAAGGAAATCTAAACGGTAAAAAGCAAAAACTAGTCAATCTATCAAATACATTCACCATGAGCTACATGGAATCGCCCAGTCCATTCTCCACCAGCGCGCTCTTCTCAGCGACTCTGAAAGCAAGAGTCTGCAGGCTGTTCGCCTGAAGAATCTCAAATACCGCAATATCCGCCTTCATCTGCTTCTGGAACCAGTTTCGGAGCTCGACAGCGACCAGACTGTCGATGCCAAAGGCGCTGGTTGGTCGGGTTGGGTCCAGCTCGGCAATGTCCATCATCAGACTGCGGCTTAGCTTGAGGGTCATGGCCTCAATGATGACCGCCACAGCGTCAGTGACCGACAAGGCACCCTTGAGCTGGGCCTGGATCGATTGTGCGCCACCGTTGGTAGCGTTGGCAGAGGAGCGAGCGCCGAGCTTGGGAATGTGGGAAAACAGAGGGCTGGTCTTCCAGAATGGCTCGTCAACTGGAACACCATCACTCAGCGCACTAGACTGGGTCTGGATACCAGTGATCATCTGGGTCTCGCCAGAGTCGGAGGCACACTCTCGAATGGAGTGCTCCAAGATGCCGAGGAACTCGTTCTCCTCAATGCCCACGAAACCCTTGCTCTCCAGGTTGTTGCGGATCATGCCAGTGGTGTCTTCAGCGACAGCTCCGACGGACAAGATCATGCCCAGATCGACAGAGATGGCTGGGAGACCCTGGGAGCGGCGGTACTGTGCGAGAGCATCCTCGTATGCGTTGCCAGCAGAGTAGTTGGCCTGACCCGAGTTGCCGAGAACACCAACGGAAGAGGCCATGATGACAAAGAAGTCCAGGGGCTCGTCGAGAGTTGCTTCGTGCAGGTTCCAAGTACCTTGGACCTTGGGTCGGATACCCTTGTTGAAGGCCTCGAGTGACATGTTGTCAAAGATGGCGTCCTCCAAGACCATGGCAGCCTGAATGACTCCGCGAATGGGAGGGAAAGTACCAGCAACACCAGTAGTCAAGGCAGTCTCCAGCGCTTCGCCGTCAGTGATATCAACTGCAAGAGCCTCAACACGAGTGCCCATCTCAGCGAGTTCGTCGATGAGCTGCTGGACTTCGGGGCGGTTGGCACCGGATCGAGACGCGAACATGAGGTTCTTGGCGCCACGAGAGGCCATCCATTTGGCCATGCTTCGACCAAGGCCACCGAAACCAGTGATGAGGTAGCTGGCGTCCTCGGCGAAAGTGAACTGGCCAGTAGGCATAGTAACGGCCTGAGAGAATTTGTTAGAGGCGTAAAGAAACATTGGGGAGGAAAAACTTACTGGAACCATATCATTCTTCTGGGGAACCATGACAATCTTGCCAACATGCTTACCCTGCTGCATGAAGCGGAAAGCTTCCTCAAACTGTGAGAAAGAGAAGCTCTTGACTCGAGGAATGGGTCGGATGGCCTTGCTGCGAATAAGCTTCATGGTCTCGTGCAGAAGCTCACCAGCCAGGTTGATATTTTGCTCGTAGACAGTAATGAGATCAATCGAGGCAAACATGACATTGCGCAAGAAGGGAGCCATGTCCAGGCGGCGGTTGTCAATCATGTCCTTCTTTCCAATTTCAATGAAGCGGCCAAAGGTGGCAATGCAGTCCCAAGTGGCGCTAAGGATGTCTCCAGCCAAGCTGTTGAGCACGACATCGACGCCGCGGCCATTTGTAGCCTTCTTGATGGCCTTGGCAAAGCCGGCATCACGACTGGAGAAGATGCGGTCATCAGGGATGCCAAACTCTGATTTGACCAAGTCTCGCTTCTCCTGAGTACCGACAGTGACAAAGATGTCGGCGCCAATAAGCTGGGCCAGGATAATGGCAGCCTGTCCGACACCACCGGCAGCGGCGTGGATCAGGATGGACTCGCCCTTGCGAAGGCGGGCCATGTTCTGCAATCCGTAGATGACGGTGTTGTAAACAATGGGCAGCGAGGCTGCAATCGCAAACTCCATGTCATCAGAGATGGGCTCGACCACGCACGAGTGGGTACGGGCGTAGGTGGAGTAGTTGTACCTGGTCCAGGCCACAACGCGCTGGCCGACCTTGACATTGGAGACGTTGGAACCAACACGGTGGACGATACCGGCGCACTCGAGTCCCAGCATAGCATCAGACATCTGGCCAGTGCAGATCATGATGTCACGGAAGTTGACACCGGATGCCTTGACCTCAACCTCGACCTCGTCGGCACCAAGAGGTTCAGCAGGGCGAGTGTCGTCCTCGAAGCGCAGGGTATCCAGAAGACCTGGAGTCTTGATGTTGAGCTTCAGAGGGCGGCCAGGTTGGTAGAAAGGCTGGAGCTCAGTCTTGTCACCGCCAATGGCCTCATCGTGAAGGCGGCCGTGGATCTGGGCATTGGTCTCAGCGGACTCGAGGCAGCGGGGAATGTTCCAGCAACCGTCGTCATAGTAGTACTCAGGCTCTTGGGCACCTGGCTTCTGAAGAATCTTCTCAATAATCTCGAAGAGCTGGTCAACAGTCTCTGCAGGGTTGTAGCGGTTAACAGAGGCAAAGTCAACAGTAGTCAGAGGGAAGGTCTCGTTCTCAGCCCGGAGGGTGCGAGCCATGCCGTGGAAAAGAGCCGACTCAGGGCGGCTTGGGTCATTGAAGGCACCCTCAGTAACCCAGAGCAGGGCTCGGCTTGTCTTGACAATGGCCTTGATGGCATCGAATTCAGCAGGGGTCATGTCCTTGACAATTGAGCGCTCAATTTCAGCCAGCGAAATGCACAAGGCGCTGTCGAGGGAGGTCTCGGAAAGTTCTGACAGCTTGGCTCGTCGTACAGGGATGTCCAGGTTCACAAGCTTGTCCTCGACAGCCTCGACTACATTGCTAGACACCTTGTCATCAGAAATCAGGACCACAGATCGAATAGATGAGTCAACAGCTGGTGCGGGAGTCGGGTCGATAGCAACACACGAGAAGGTGCGTCCGAGCTCATCAATATCGGTTAGGTTATCACCAACAGCCAACGACAGGTCGCTGAAGCCAACACGCTTGAGGTGGTCAACCCATATGTCCTGGTCCATAGTAGGACCCCAGGTACGGTAGCTCTCCTCAGACATCCACCAGCCTGGAAGGCAACCGAAGAGGAGGAAGGCTTGGTCGAGCATGTTGGCAATCTCGACCAGGATAAAACGACCACCGGGCTTGAGGAGCTTGCGGGTGTGCTCCAGAGTGCGAGTGATGTTGGTGGTGGCGTGCAGAACCGAAGCCGCGACGACGAGGTCATACTGTCCGGCCTCGAAGCCCTGATCAACAGGGTCCTCTTCGATGTTAAGCTTGCGGTATTCGACCAGTCCCTGCCACTCCTTGAACTTGGTCTCGGCCTCTTCGAAGAAACCGGATGAGATGTCAGTGAAAGTGTACGAGTTGAATTTGGCGTATCGCCCGTTGTTGCCACCGAAGGCCCGGAGAATGGGCGCAGTGGCACCACCGGTACCGCCGCCAATCTCTAGAACCTTCATGTTGGGGTTCTTGTTCGACAACAAATCAGCGTATTCATACAAGACATCGTAGCTCATCACAGATTCGTAATATTTGTACAGCAGCTCATCCTGCAGCATCAGGGCAAGAGGGTCCACTCCTCCGGTGAGGATCTTATCCAGCTTCTGACCAACTCGGCAGATTAGCTGTGCATCGACACCTGTGGTCTCAAGCTGAGCAGCAAGGTTCTCCATCTTTGCGATGACAATCGGATCGTCGAGCTGCTCCCACTCGAGGGTTTGGTGGGGCATCTTGTGAGCCTCGACAAGGTCTCGCTGATGTTGCATGTAGCGGAAGAACTTCTGGAGGTGAGGCTTCATGCTTGTAACCTGATCCTCAGTGATGGTTTGCAAGACGCGGTAGTAGTAGTAGTACGAAATGGTCTCCAAGTTGGCTACACGCTTGGGGTCGGATTGGACGGGAATAAACTGGCGCATAAGCTCGTCACCCTTGGTCTGGGAGAGAAGCTCAGGGTCAGGACGCCAGTTGGAGTGGAAGCAGAGCTTCTTAATGGCGTCTTGACCCGTGAGGTTCTCGTCTGAGCTCTCACCCGAGTCGACACCACTGCATCGCACGTTCTTGAAGCCTACAACGGCTTCACCCGTGGCCTCATCGCGGACAAGCACATTGGTGCTGACCTCACGGAAGCCACTGTGATCGGCAGATGCGATAGTGTCAAAGCGGTGACCAGCGTCCCGGGGAATGTCGGCTCGCACAAAGGCCTCGCCAAACTCAACAGGGAGGAAAGGGGATGCAATCGAGGTCTGAGCGTGCAACAAGGCAGGGAACAGCATCTGCAGGAACCCGTCCATGGTGGCAGGGTGGACAAGGTAGGGGTACTCAAACTCATGAGGCATAAGAGATTTGGTCTCAGGGACCGTGACAATACCCCTGGCCGCTCCCTCGTTGGTTGAGAGGTCTCCGGTCAAAGTGCGGAAAGGATCCTCGTAGGACAAGCCGACGCTGTCGGTAATTTCGTACATGGCTTCAGCGGTGCGGGAGTGGGAGAAGCTGTCCATAGCATCAATCTTGTCCAAGATAGGGTTGTAGGGCAGGTGAGTGACAGCAGCAGTGCCAGGGGCCTCGTGAACAGCGGTGATGAGACCATGGGCGTGCTCGGCCCAGCCATCAGCAGCAGACCAGGAGAAAATGCGGAACTCGTACCAGGTATCAGAGAACGAGGCACTGCTCTCCTTGTAGTGTCGCATGGAAAAGAGCGTTTCGACACCCTCTTCGCTGGCGGGCACCATGAGTGCTCGAATCAGCTTGACATCCTTCAAGCGGTAGCCCACAAAGTCGCCCTGTGGAGCTGTGTACTCGGGCATCTGGCGGAGGTGGTGAAGGGCCTCGAGGGCCATGCACATGTAACCGGTACCAGGGTAGACGTAGGCGCCCTGAACGATGTGGCCCTTGATCCAAGGCTGCTCACGGAGGCGGATCAGGTTGCGCCAGCGAGGCTCCATAGGGTTCCAGTCGTTGACAGGGTATCCCAAAAAGTCGGTGCGAGCATGGCGGCGGAATCGGTGCTCAGAGCTGAGACGCGACTCGATCCAGTGGCTCTTGGTGTGGTTCCAGAAGTAGGTGGGCAGATCGACAACGACCTTGGGCTGAACTGCCTGCGATCCAGCAGGAGAGTTGAGCTTGTACAAGTCGATGGCTGTGCATCCCTTGGCGAAGAGGAAAGCTGCGGCTTCGAGAGTGGTAGCACAAGCATCCTGTCCTCGGGAGAGAACAGACTTGTACACAATACCACTCTTCTCAAGAGCAGGGACACTCAAGATTTGCTTGATAGGGCCGGCAAGGGCCGCGTGGGGACCAAGCTCGACAAGAACGTCAACAGCAGCCTGGCTAGTAGCGAAGCGACGAGCACGCTTGCTGGATGCCTGGGGAGTGGAAAGTGCCTGCAGACCCTCGTTGAATCGGACCGACGACACCATGTTCTCCCTCCAGTACTTGGGGCCGAGAATGTCGGAAGATGTCACAAGCTTGCCAGTGACAGTTGAGACCATCTCAACAGGTCCTGAGGGAGGGAAAACATCCATGCCAACCATGGACTGCTCATAGTCCTCGGCAACAGCCTCCATGTGGTGCGAGTGGTAGGCTGTAGAGACCTTGAGGAATCGGGCAAAGACAGACTCCTTCTTCAAAGTCTCGCCCAGGGCAGCGAGAGCAGGTCGATCACCCGAGAGGGTAACGTTGGCAGGGCTGTTGATGCAGGCAACCGAGATGCGGCCGAGAGCAGGATCAACGGCCTCAATGTGAGCCTTGACATCATCCTCAGACAGACCGACAGCCATCATGGCGCCATCAGCCTCTGGGAGCCTCTTCTGCACCAAGGAGGAGTAGCGACCACGGTAGTAGGCAGCCTTGAGAGCCGAAGCGGTAGGCAAGATACCAGCAGCATAAGCGGCAGCAATCTCGCCGCTGGAGTGACCAATCACCTTCTGAGGCTTGATGCCCCAGCTAGCCAAGAGGTCGATCAAAGCTAGCTGAAGAGCAGTGCAGGCTGTCTGGCTGATGAGAGACTCGTTAATGCGAGATGTCGCCTCGTCCTTGTTCAACTCATCTGCTCCAATTAGTTTGTGTCTGCGTTAGCTAGGTATGGGATGGGATTACTTACCGATAAGAGACCACTCAGCGCCGAGGCTCTTGACAAACTGATCGGCGTGCTTCAAGCGCTGCTGGAAGAGAGGGTAAGTCTGAGCGAGCTCACGACCCATGGCGAACCATTGTGCACCCTGGCCAGTGAAGACAAAGGCAATCTTGAGCGGGTTGAGAGAAGCGCGCACAGGCTTCTGGCGGGTGGCAGCCACCTTCTCGACGAGGTCGGGGAGGGAGTGGGCGACAAGGAACGACTTCCAGGGAAGCATGGTTCGGCGGCTGCAGAGAGTGTAGGACAGGTTGTCCATGAAGGCTTCCTCATCTGCCTCGACTCGCTGGGCGAGATGCTCGGCGTAGACTGCACCGCTCTTACCACCGATATTCTCCTCGTGGGTAGACCACATGAAGACGCGGTGGCGCTTGGCGGGGGATAGAGCCTGTCCATTTGCATTCTCATTTGCAAACTCCTGGGTAGAGTCCTGGAGCAAGAATGGCGTAGTCGAGTTGGTGATGGCAATGCCGCTCTCAAGGTCTAGCAAAGGCCTGGGAGCCGTTCGGTGGGCTGCCCGGAGACCGCGTCCCTGGAGATAGTGAAGCGAGTCATCCAAAATGACGTGGCCGTTGGTGCCACCGAATCCGAATGAGTTGACACTGATTCGGCGCTGTCCCTGGGTAGGCCAGGGCATGGCTGTGGTGGGGACGCTCAGGTTCCAGCCGTCGAAATCAATCTGAGGGTTGGGTGTCACGAAGTTGGTGTTAGGGGCAATAACACCGCGCTCGAGAGACAGGACGGCCTTGATCACACCAGCGAGACCACTGGTTCCCTCAGTGTGTCCAATGTTGGTCTTCACACTGCCGATGTAGAGAGGCAGCTTCTCACCATTCTCGTCAACAGGTCGATGAGGGCCAAAGGTCTTGCCAATAGCACCAGTTCTATTACTAGTTAGTACTTGTGTCTCACCTGTCAAAGTCGGTAGTAGACTTACTCAAGAGGGTCTCCGGCCTGTGTTCCGGTTCCGTGGGCCTCGAAATAAGAGGTGGTTGCAAAGTCAAGACCTGCATCCTTGTAGGCCGTCTTGATCAACTCCTCCTGGGCCTCCCGCGAGGGAAGCATGATACCAGAAGTCTTTCCGTCCTGGTTGCATGCAGTTCCTCGGATGACAGCTCGAATGGTGTCATTGTCGCGGATGGCGTCGCCCAGAGGCTTCAGGATCAGACAGGCGATACCCTCACCACGTGAGTAGCCGTTGGCGCGGGCATCGAAGCTGAAGCACCGAGAATCGGGACTGAAGAAGTGCATATTGGACATGGCAGTGATGACGTCCGGGTTGAGAATCAGGTTGGTCGCGCCGACAACGGCACGGTGACTCTCGCCGGATCGCAAGCTCTGGCAAGCCAAGTGGAGGGCGACAAGACTGCTGCTGCAGGCCGTGTCAAGGGTAAGACTGGGTCCCTTGAGATCGTAAAAGTAGCTGATGCGGTTGGAGAGAATGGCGGCTCCGTTTCCAGTCATGGCGTAGATGGGGACAGTTTCGGGATCGCGGTCAACGATCTCGTAGTAGTCACGAGAGAAGCTGCCGACGTAGCAGCTGGTATCAGACCCAGCCATATCATCCAGGGTCATTCCACCACTCTCCATGGCCTCGTAGACAGTCTCCATGAGGATGCGCTGCTGGGGGTCGATACTCTTTGCCTCGGTAGGAGGGATGGAGAAGAAAGATGCGTCGAAGGCGGCGACATCTTGCTTCAGAAAGTGACCTCCCCTGGCGTTGGTCTGTTGATGGTCAGTAAGGATCCAGTATCTCGTTTAGCCGAAGGGTTCATACGTTACCACCGCGTTCTCCGTCAGGGTGCCAGAAGGCATCAATGTTCATGCGATCCTTGGGCATCTCGCTCCAAGCGGCTTCCCGGTTGGCGCAAAGCTCCCAGAGCTTGTCAGGGGTGGTTGCAGTTCCGGGCAGTCTACAAGCCATGCCGACAATGGCAATGGGCATGGACTTGTCCTGTGCAAGGACAGCCTGGACAAGGTTCTCTGGCATAGCGCTGCCGTTGTTGCTGTTGTTGCTGGTGAAGGAAGGCATTTTTAAATGATGGAAAGTCGTCTGTTTTGAATGAGACAGGAAAGTTGAATGTTGAAGAAGTGGGAAGACTGAAGAAGATGATACTTGTTGTTGAATGCTGAGCTGGTTGTTGAGCTTGGATTGGAATTCATTGCTCGGGCGCTTTCAGCATCTAATATAGCACCCTCGATTTAACCATCATGGAGTTGGATATTCTTAGTGTTACTGCAAAATCCAAAAGTCGTCTACGTTTCCACCTGGAGCCGGTGAGTTTCGTCCATGATTGTTCACGCCGTTTCACGATGCCAACAAGTCGTGGAGTTGCAAGGTGCTGAGCGGAGGGTTGTCAGCTTCCTGCGCCTCGCCTGTGCCCCCGAGCTGAACGGGTGGTTAGGCAAATGCGAATAGCCTCATCTCGGCGGGCGGCCATGCACGGAGAGATGTGGCTGTACAATCTTTCCGTCCATCATCCATCATGCAGGTCCGAAAACAGAACATTCGGCAGTAAGGCTGATGCCGATGCATGTTGGCTCTTTGCGGGCCGCGTCTCGGCGGGTTCAGGTGCATGCGCTTATTCGCTCGGTGGGTTTTGGCGGCGCAAATTCAAGCGCGATAAGCCTGGACCAACGATAAGCCGCGAAACAGCTGGATTTAGCAGTGGGGTCGAGTCCTACAAGCGACAAAAAGCGGCCCACTACGCTCAGCACCAGATTGTTCTGTTCTAACCAACTTCCGATACTCACGCAGAACGTTCAACACTTTCATTCTGTGTTGTCACAGGTTTTTTTTCTTTTCTTTTTTTTTTTTCAACTATTACCATTGACTTCAATTTTGAGCTACCTCCTACATCCAAGATGAGAGTCCTTTGCTTGCATGGTGCTGGCACCAACTCCAGTGTAGGTTATGCTTGGCCTCAAAAACACCAGTCGCTAACTGCATTGCTAGGTTCTGGATATCCAAACTGGTCAGCAGAGTCCGCGTCTATGCCAAGTGTATGCACTAAAAAAATTTAGGTCCAATCCGCGAAGCACTTGGTTCAAATGCCACCTTTGACTTTTACGATGGATTCTGCGAGGTCGACCCAGTGGAAGGTGAGTCCTCCATCCAAGCACGTTGCGTATTGAACAGGTTTAATTCGATGGAGTAGAGATTAAAAACTTTTTCGCCGGTCCATTTTACACCTGGTACTCTCCTGGTCTAGGCGGTCATACCCTTGAAGAAGCCAAAGCCGATCTCATGGACCTCATTGAAGCTGAAGGCCCATTTGATGCGTGCATGGGCTTCTCTCAAGGTTGTGCTCTGCTCGCCGCCGTCATCATGGATCACCAAGTGCGAAACCCCTACGGGCCAAACCTTTTCAAACTCGCCATTTTCATCTGTGGTGGCAGTCCGCTGCTTGTCACCAAGTCGGTTGAGGAAACCAACCTCGACTACCAGCCAACTGTCGATAGCATGTCCTACTTGACAGAACCATGGCTTGGACCGTATGTGCCTGGGCACGAACCACAGGAAGATGAGCAGTGGAATATCTTCCGGGCACAAAAGGTCAACGATGCTGGCTTGACCATTAGAATCCCCACCGCGCACATCTATGGCGCCAAAGACCACACAGTGAAAGAGAGCCTGAATTTGCGGGACATGTGTGACCCGCGAAGGCGAGTGGAGTTTGATCACGGCGGAAAGCACGAGGTCCCCAGAGCTCCACGACTTGTGCAGCAAATGGCCATGACAATCAGACGGGCAATTGACAAAGCCATGACTGATCACTAAGCAGGTAGTTTTTGCTTGAAGATTGGATGTACTAGGTTTTCTTTGTAGACAAGAATGGATAGCAATAGCACAGATATACTGAATGAATAGAATGACTTGGACCCCAAACTTATTTGCGTTTGTGGTTTATTTCGGGCCCATCCTTCCATTTCTGACATGCACTTTTCATCTTGCAACCCGCTGTGATGCTGAGCTATGGATACTTTTCGCCTTCTTAGTGACTACCTAGGATTAATCCTCCGAATCATCTCCCAATATGTACTGGGCGCGTCGCATTTTTACGATTATGTAGCAAAATCACGAGCTAGTAAAACATAAGTATTTTACACATATTTCCTTTCGAATGGCACCCAGATATTGTAAAATCGTTCAATTCAAATACAAAACACGAGACTGTCTACAAAGATAGGGTACATTGAATGCCAAATTTCCATTCAACCACACATTCAGCCTACTCAAATATTCTTCTTTCTCTCGCTGTAGCGCACTATTCACTCGTCAGTATCTTCAAAAAAAGAATCTGGACCTATACGACATACCTGGGAAATCTTCTATGGCCTCTTTTGGGTGTGGAATCCACCAGTCGAACACCCTTAGCGCCCAGTTACGCAGCCATGCTTTCCAGGACGAGTCGCCGGCCTCGAATGTCATTCTCTGTGCCATCATGCTCTGCCTGGCACCCTCGAATCCATTCTTTAGCATTTCTCTTTCGTACTCTGCAAGGCGAGGCGTGAGCGACAGGTCTGGTCGGTGTTCGGCGCCTGCTTTCAGGGCTTTGGCGAGCGAAATAGCGTCGGTGATGGCGCTGCTGGCGCCTTTTCCGAGATATGGAGACAAACTATTCATTCTGTCAGGTATTTCCCCTCGGACTGCATTAAGATGGACAGTAAATAACTGACCTGTGAGCAGCATCACCCAAAAGAGTCACTCTGCACGTCTCCCATGGTTCAATCGGATCCTGCGTCTTGATATGCGACACATATGCAGAGCTTGGCACACTCAGCGAAAGCAAAGACCGCAGGAGCGGGCTCCAGTTTCTAGCCCTGGCGAGACACTCGTCCTTGAGCTCCTCGGGCGTCATCTCGTCGGGGTGCTTGCTCTGGTTCTCGAATTCGTTCGTGTAGCAGCCCATGCCAAACATGAGAAACGAATCGGACGGGTCAATCTTTTCGAGGTCGTATGGGCCGTATGGCTTCTTGCGGTCTTTGTAGTAGGTCACGACCATTGAGCGACGGGGCGTCATTGCCTAGACCGATGTTAGCGAATACATCCATGGTTTTAATTGATGGATTTACATACCATGCACCCAGAACTCCAGGGAATCATAGCCTCGGTCTCGGGAGTAAATGGCGCTTTGAAATACACCACCGTTAGGCCGCACGCAGTCCTGGTGCTGTCCGGCAGCAGCTGCTTTCGCACTCTAGAGCCGGCTCCATCAGCACCAACCAGCAAATCGCACTCGATTTCTTCGCCGTCGGCAAAGTACACTTTGATGGGTCCATCCTTATCCTCCGGCTCTTCATACGATTCAAACTTTTTGCCAAACTTGACAAATTCGTCTGCATCGTGCAAGAGGGCCTCGCGAAGTTTCCAGCGCGAAACCGAAGCCATGTCCCGCGACTGCTGCAGGTCCAGGCGGCAAATGAGATCGCACTTCTCATTCATCAGCCCCACGCGGTTCCCGTGGGCCTTAGGCACACCAATGGAGTCGCCAATCAGATCCGCCACGGGCGCAGTGACATAGCTGCGCAGATCATCGAGAATTGCGGGCTGGACGAGGATGCGGAAACCAACAAGCGTGTTGGACTCGGTGCCGCCCCGGGAGCCGCGCTCATACACGGTTACTTCGAAGCGAGCATCCCGGTGAAGAATCTGGGCCAACGCAAGGCCACCGGGGCCAGCACCGATAATGGCAACGCGAAAGGGCACTTGTTCAGACATTGGTGTCTCTATTGAAGAAATGCGTGGCAAAAAAACAAAAACTGCCTGCTTTGATGGCTCCTTTTTTTATTTTCGTTTTCGGCTTCTACTTGGCCCTCATCAACTATTACTGACGCAATCACAGCCTCATTTACATAGCCGTTCCCCCTCGGAGGGATGGCTGCGGCATAAGCTGATCTCTCGGCGGGTTTTCCCTGTCGTCAGGCGACTGGACGGCGCAATAGACAAAGAGGTCAGCCCAGCCCAACAGGCAGCGCGCTGGCTGCGGATCCCCGGGTCGGACTTCGGATTTCGCCCGCACGCCGTAAGCCCTTGTCTTGTCCAACGCCGACCTCAGCCAACATAAGGGAACGCAATGCAAGTGTTTATTGTGACGTTCCCTTTTGGAAAAGAGAAAATTTTGAAACGTTCACAGAAGCTATGCTAGAGCGCATCCGCCCGACGCAATGGTTCGATTTTCCTCAGAAACAATGCAGCAGCGCCGTTCATTCGACACAGTGCACCGGCGTTCGACTGAAACGTTGGAGCAGCTCTCCGAAGTCAGCAGTCTCTCCAGCACCACGCCAAGCGTGCAACCTCCCGCTGCTGCCTCGTATTTCTGGGATGATTTGGCTGTGGTGCTCGCTTGGGAGACAGACTTTGTGCTGCCTCCCTTGGAGCTCCCGCACAACACCAGCAGCGAGGCCCTGGTTCTAAGCCAGCCGCCCCAGCTTGAGAGTTCCAGTTCTGGATCGCTGCGCATGGCATTGGGTGTATTTGGGTATGATCTCCTCTGCAGTAGTGTTGCATCATGCATCATGCATTTTGTTGTGTTCTTTTCTCATATGTGACAGACTTTGGATATGCCTGTTCATGTCGGCCTTGGAGACAACCATTGTCTCCACAGGGTTGCGCACTATATCCGATGACCTCGATGGTCTTGCACAGTCCAATTGGGTCATTGTGGCCTACCTACTCACATACAATGGCAGGTAAACCACGCAAGACATGTACTGAATAACCTCACCTAACATGTCTTTCATACATACAGGCTTTCTACTTTTATTCTCCAGAATGACCGACATCTTTGGCCAGAAAACACTCCTCATTACTGCTCAGGTCATCTTCTTGATCTCTTCTATTGCCTGTGGTGCAGCACACACAATGCTCCAACTGTAAGGCCTATTATGGCACTATTTTGCAGCCACTAACATGTCGGCCAGCATCGTCTTTCGGGCTTTCCAGGGTCTAGGCGGATCCGGCATCTACGCCACCGTCTTTGTCATTATCACCAAGATTATCACAGTTGACAAAGTCGGCATGTACACGGGTATTCTAAGTTCAGTCTTTGCACTGGCTAGTCTTCTGGGACCCATCCTTGGAGGTGTCATTGTTGACAATACATCATGGCGATGGGTATTTTTTATCAAGTAAGAAAGCCTCACTTGTCGTGTAATAGAGCTAGACTAATTATGGTAGTGGCCCTGGTATCGTCATCTCTCTCGCTCTCGTCATTTTTGCAATTCCCAATGGCACTGGGAATCAAAAGGTGTTCAACAAGGCTAATCTGCAGCGAGTCGACGTTGTCGGAGGCTTCTTGTCCCTCGCATGGCCAATCTTGTTGGTATTCGCGCTTGAAGAAGCCGGAGATGGGTATGCCTGGAGCGATGGCCTCATCGTCGGAACTCTTGTGGCCAGTATAATTGGGCTCATCGCCTTTGTTGTCTACGAGGTGTGGGTGCAGCGCCGACCCAAGATGGAGCCGATTTTCCCGATGCGATTACTGAGAAGCACGACTCTGTCGCTCAACTTATTGTGCGTACAATTCCTACTAGCAAACCCATCTAATAAATTATCGTAGAACCGTTTTTGCGCTAGGTGCCTGCTTTTACCCGGCCATTATTCTACTCCCTCAGCGCTTCCAAGCCGTCAACGGACTGTCGGCTTTGGATGCCGGTATCAAAATGCTTGCTTTTACACTGGTATCTCCCACTTTTTCCATGGTCTGCGGTATGGTGCTCTCCAAAAAGGCTCCTGCTGCGCCTATTCTACTGATACTAGGCTCAATTCTAACCGCTGTCGGGATGGGTTTATTGAGCAGCCTGCCTCATTCTGGGTCTGTGCCCGCCCCGGCTTATGGGTATGAGGTCATTCTCGGAATCGGGCTAGGCATTATGATGCCGGCACTCGTGTTTCTTTTAAAGGTCGAGTTTGATGATGAGGATTTAGGTACGTCTCGAGTGGCCTATATCCAGCAGTATTTTCTCTTGACTAACAACGAAAGCCGCCGTCATGGGTGCAAACAACACGATCCGTACCTTGGGCGGCTGTGTCGCTCTCGCCGTTTCGTCGACTGTGCTCCACACGGATTTGAATGAAGAACTGGCCCGCTTTTTGACGCCGGACCAAATCACATCCGTGCTGAGCTCATCAGAGTCCATAAATTCGCTCTCCGACTTTCAAGCCCTGATGGTGCGAGAAGCTTATGGCGCGAGCTACGACAGACAGTGTCAAGCTCTGTTGGCCTTTGCAGGATTGGGCGTCATCGCAGCACTGCTGTTGGGTTTGGCATGTAGAAAGTTGCAGAGCAGAATGGCAACTGTCTGGGAACGACAGCGATCACTACGATCCCAACGATCAACGAGATCACAACGGCCGTCACAGAGATCGCGGCCATCACAGAGATCTCGGCCGTCTCAACGTTCGCGACCGTCGCAAAGAACTCACCCGTCGCAGCAGTCATCGCAACGGTCACGGCCATCACAACGGTCAAAGCCATCGCAGCGCTCAAAAGCTGCAACAAGATTCCCAGTGGTACCGATGTCACAAACACCAATGTCGCAGCCGTTGCAGCGATCACGAAGCCTTCCTTAGACACATACTAGTCTAGATTGACCTCTTCAGAACACAATTGTACCCCTCGCGGGGATGGATTTTACTTAGTAATGTTTTTTAGCGAATATAGTTTGTTACATGTGTATTTTTAGTCTCAATCCAGGCGAGTAACCGACACTTGGATATGATTTCCTCGGTGATATATGATAAAACTTGAGTATTTCTATCCGCACACATACATTTTGCTATTTGTACACACAAATCCATTCAGCTGGGACTTTTCTGCAGCCTTTTTTCGGGAAATAAATAAATAAATAGATAATCTTTTTTATTTTATTTTATCTGTAAATAAATAAGTTACATAATTTATGTGTGCAAATAGCAAAAATGATGTGTGCGAATAGGAATACTTTAAAACTTTTTAATCGCATAATTTGATGACCCCGCCATCCCACACAGTCAATTTAAGTATATTCTATTAGTGCAGGGCACAGCCAAGGTGAGCACTTTTGGTGGTGATTAAAGTGATTGTGCTCACCCAGGAAGTGAGAGAGTTAAAAGAGCGTCTTTTCTCCTGCCCTTCTTATCTGGTTCCAGGGTAGGTCGGGCTATAACAGCCGTTATGCTAATTACGTTAGCAGTATATTCTGGCTCCAGAAAATATTTCCACGATCTAATTACTAGCGTAACACATGCTAGAAATGTACAAAGAATAATGGCAACTTCGATGAATGTAATGGTTAAGATTCGCATTTGTAAAAGAACTGTTTTGCTGCATTCCGCGGGATGCGTGAGTGGGATGGGTTTATTCCGATTCGGACATCTATTCTTAGCATGGCTCCAAGCTACGGTGGACTAATAGCTTGGCATGACTAATACTAAGCACAACCAGAATTTCCTTAATGGGAATTATCAAATCAGTCATTCTAATCCATTCTAACATATAAATTCAATTCGTTTTTTGCTGCGTATGTCTTCCACGTTCCCTGTTGTTTCCCTCGTCGTTGTTAGATTACCCTGGAACACTGAAGCATGCGACCAGGACCCCCGCCAGCGATCGCGGATGAGCAGCTACACACCATGTATCTCACGAATCTCCAATGAATTGACAAAGCAGGCTTGGCCAATGCATTATGATAGTTCGTATTATCCTAGATCGGGAGGAAAAAATTGGTTATAATGGGGAATTGACCGGCTGCTTCCGCTGACCAAGAAGTCTAGTTCGTATTAACCCTGCCACCTGAACGATTCCTGTGGGTCGGTCAAAGCGGCCCCGTCTGCCAGAGAATTTCTACCGACGTTCCACAAATCAATTTGTATCCTCGGATGCATAACCGAACATAGTTTAAATTTTCTCGTATCGCCCCTGAGCCACCTACCCTTGTGATCATCATGCGATGTTCCGGGCTCGTCTAACCCAAGCTTCTCGAGTTGGACCGCAACACATATAAACCAGTCAGTAGTAGATAGCAGCTAGGAAAACCTGTTAATTCCAGTTTTACATCCTTCACTCACTCGGTTTCTGCATCATGCTTCAACGTTACTTGTGGGCTTCGGCTCTGCCTGCATTGTCCAGCGCAGCGGTTCTCGACCTGCCAATAATACTTGACAACAGCTATGTAAGTTAGTAAAGCAAGACTTTGAAGCATGCTAATAGTCGTAGAATTTGGTAGAATTCGACATTGGAACTCCCCCACAATCATATCGTCTTTGGTTTGATACAGGAAGCGCCACTTCTTGGGTCACGGACGAACAATGCGCTAAAGAGTGCCCCAACATCTCAGGGTAAGTACCTCTACCAACAGCGACAAGACGTCATGTACTCATCAATCAGATACAAGCGAGTTGGGTACAACTTGACAGAGTCCTCCACTAGTAATCAGACTGGGCTATGGGGAACAATCGATTACTTTGGTGGCAGTACCGGAGGACCGGTCACGACCGACATCATGCGAGTCGGTAACGTGAGCTGGACGCAGCCTTTTCTCGCCGCTTGGCAAACGAGCTGGTCGAATATTCCAGGTGACGGCTTCTTGGGTTTGGCATTCAACAGCATCATTGTCAGCGAAGCCGACACTGTCATGACATCCCTAATGCCCCAACTCGACGAGCCGCGGTTCGGAATCTACTACAGCCAAGGGAAGGATCAAGGCGTCCTGACCTTGGGAGGTTCCAAGGAGTCGGAATATGTAGACGGTGAGTTGACCAAGATTCCCATCGTTGGGCAGAATGGAGTCTACGACGTCTGGGCTTCTACCATCTACTCTGCGACGGGTTCGATAAAGAAGGGTGAAGAAACGGTGAAGACGGAAACATCCTTCAACAAAGGGAGAGTTGTCTTTGATACAGGGGCCGGGCGAATCTCTCTCGCTAAAGGAACACTGGAGGGAGTTTATGAATCGATTGGGATGAACTGGACCGACATTTGGGATCATGGTTACATACCCAAATGCAGCGATTTCAATTCATCCTGGTCTGTGTCATTTTCATTTGGCGACGGCACAAGCGAGCCGGCCGTGGTGACATTAACGGGAGACCAACTCGCATTGCCAGGCTTCGCAAACCGCGAGGACGCATGCTGGCCGCCTTTCGATCAAGGCGATTCGGAAGGCTTTACTTTGATTGGTAAAGCGTTCCTCCAACACTTTTACACTGTCTGGGATTTTGGTTCAAAGACCGAGGAAACGTTCGCACCAACGCTTGGCATTGGAAAAATTAAGGCGAGCTTGTAAACCAGGTACAATATGAAATTATAATGGTTTTTGTTCTCTGCTATCTATTAGGCCCCCTCGAATTCCACAATTGATACTTGAAAGTGTTGCGTAGTATTATGACAATCAATATATGAGCCAGAATTGCAATGAGCACGAGCGGAGTGCTCCTTTCTTTACCTTATCCAGCAATGTGACATGTCGTCTGGATTTAGTCGACTAGTAAAACTTACCTCATTGCATTAGCTCGCCTTATTTACCATGTATTTCCGATATCCCCTACAACTTACTGAATGGGAAATATTATTCACGATAAATTCCTGTTGAAAAAGAACTGATAGCGCGGAAGGGCTGCAGCAGTACAATACGAATCAACAGCAAGTATGGGTCACATTATGTACAAGCGAGTTTGGGACGGAGAATCAACGCTTTTTTGCTTTTCCGGAACCTGATTTATATGATGAATAAAAGGATCTTGTCGTTTAGCTTGGAACATGAATCTTGATTTCTGGCCAATGGTTACAAATGTCGACGCATAACTCTCTAAAACCCGCCCGTCCTGTGGAATCGAATAAAGTACATGATAAATACTGTAGAAAATTAGCATATACCCAAGATATCCAAAACATCGAAGGATAGAGAGAATTAATCTATCAGAAAAATGTCCTTCGTTATCGGACAAGATTTCTTCGTAAATCCATATTGTGGGCATGAAAATTACAACACTCACACAATGCCTTGCTCGAATTTGCGCTTATCATGGCTTACAAGTGTCGCAGACTTCTTTGATGCAGCCGTTTACAACGTAATAAGGGGATTGGGTATTTGTGTCTGAGCACCAGCCGATGCAGTTCCCGAGGCTATTGCCGCCACTTGGGTCGTTGCATCTTGCGGCAATAGCAGGTATCAAAACAATAAGCGCATATATAGACTTCATTTTAAAGCCTGGAGGTGAAATGAAGCGATGTTCTAGAAAGGTGTGTGTAATTGAAGTGGTATAGCTGGCGTGGGTGAAATAAAAAGCTGGCAAATAATTTTAGTTGGGAAATAACTGGGTTCAAGTACTTTTCCGTTCTCCGCAGGCTTCTATTCCTCTCGGAAAATTATGCATTGAGATAGATAAATTATGCTGCACGTGGTCAATATTTTGGGGCCAATTTCGGATTCGTAGGAAATGCTGAGAGATCCAAGCTTCATAAAGTTTCGGTTCGCTTTCTCTTGCCCACTTTGTTTTGGAGCCCCAAGATGGCCTATGTGAGAATCTTCCAAAAGAGGAAATTGGCCGTTTCATATTTTCATGTCAAAGACACACGGTGATCTTAGCGAATACAAAATCACAACTTGACGCATGTTGAACGTCCTAACATGAAACCCGTCACATTGAACCACAGACCATCGTCTGTGCCACGTCAACATTAAACGAGCCATCACTGCGGACCCCTCAAACCTGCTCTATTTCCGCCTCAGGCACTGACAAAAACTCGCACAAGAGTGACCGTGCACAACACCAGGACTCTCATGCAACAGATGGCCAGGATACAGGTATGCGAGATTAGAGTGGCAAGTGGTGGCCTACCCTCTCTAAAATAGCCGAATTACTTAGAATCAAAAAATAACTAAGGCTTTTTATACGAGATTAGGAATCAGATATCTCGCTGAATGGTAACTTATTGTAATTCATAATAAATGCGTTGCCAATATCGATCGAGTGTTTTGTTATGACCTGCGTCTCATCAGGCGGTCACCAGCGGCAGAACCAGCAACTCACCCCGTAACGAAGTCCAGGCCAGCCACTTTTCACACTTGTTGCGGAGGCAGCGACGATAGCGAAGTCATATATCTGTTCATGGCTTCCATTTGTATTCCCTTTTCAGCATGTTTGTCTTGAGCGATGCATGGAGCGTCGACCCAAATATGTTGGAAGCCTCAAGATTTTAGATGCAACATCGAATCTTCGATTGTCCCATGAACTTGTAGACCACAGCGCCTCATTTCCCCAATTACTTTTACTTGGCTTTTACAAGTTTCAGCTCTTGAAGCCTTCTCCAGATGAAGCTAAGGGCTATCTATGTATTTTTATATTAAGAGTTGAATGTCATCCAAGGTGACGATACAAATTTGCTCAACGTCAACGATGCGGGGCTGCTGATGCTTATTCTGGATTTATGCAGGCCATTTCACAAGCGAGTTCATGGAGATTTCGATCCAACGTTTTATTCATTGAAGGACCATCGACAGCCACCAAAAGCCATGACATCAACCTCAGGCCTGTGATGTCGCCATAAACTAAAAACAAAACAAAACAACCACATCTCACGTTTCGGTCATCTAGTTGCTATTATCCCAATATAAGCCATGAAGAACAAGCTAACTCTATTAGAAGAAACGAACAGGGAGTTTATTTACATTATTCTCCATTGCAGCGTTCCCTGCCGCTTAGAACTACTTTTTACCCCTTCTGTTTGGGAATTATCTGAGGACTGGATGCGACAAAATAATTATGATCGAGAGAATGACTAACATACGGCCGGTTCAATCCCGTCTCTGAAGATCGATCATAAACCCTTGCAAGTCACTCCGCATTCTACATTTTGACCAATCTACGTGCTCATGCCAAATAATGCGATTATAGAATGCCTATGTCCCTTAGATGGACAAACGACGACTAAAGGCTCAGGGGGTAAATATATTCGCCATAATACACTTATGGGACACACCTTATGTCAAATGCGTTGACTTTCAGATCTAGCACTGTGCCGTGACCAGGTAACAATTAGCGTTTATAAACCCAGGTGCGCAACTCCCGCATCACGAAAGTGACAAGTGAGTCATAAATATCCGATTAAAGTTTTTTTTGATAGTTAATCTCCACATTAAAAATGCAATTAATCTTCACATATGGCTGATGGTCAAGTTAGGCGAGCCGGACGAAAGGCTAGCTCGCTTCAGGTCAATCTTGTCGGCAAAGGCAGCGTTCTTTTTAAATTACAAGCAATTGCTAGACGTGTCTGGTACCATACAAAATCAAACGAAGGCCGATAAAGCTAGCTGGAAGGTAAAATGCGATGAAGCCTCTAAACTCCAAGCGGGAAGAGAGGCGATCGATCGGCTTGCACACAGCGAATGCTGGAATGTAGGCCCATTTGACCAATCGCCGGCCCATTATTAACCCTGGCAAGATATGTTCAAGATCCTCGATCGGGCTTGAAAATTATCAATTTTGACAGAAGTCTTCTTAGTGAAACCCTTCCTCGGAGAAAATAGACAATATCGGTATAGCGGAGCCTTAGCTTGTATTTAGGTTTTTGACTAGTTTTAACCTTGATACAAGATCGTATCATGACCGGGGATTTTGCTGTTCTCTGAATAAAAGTGATTACAACGTCTGATCACTGGACAATGATACAGCGATGAAAACCTCCCAGTCTATCTATCTAGCCATCAAGAACTATCTATGCACCTCATCGCCTAGGAAGGGTCTTTATAGAACATATCAGAACATTTTGCGTTTCAAAATTACGATCCTAGATTGCGTTAGATTCTAAATTGAGAAGAGTTTATCCTTTTTCGACAAGAATTCGCTTTCACTCAAAATTAGCCAAAATACAAATAGCCCCTTAGCCACCGATCCCTCCTGACATCAAATCATGAACTTTCTCCTCCTCATTTCTTGTGACTTGAATCTGCCTTCAATTAATTCTATTACAGCAAAAGTATTCCGTCACGAAATTGTTGTTTCAGAACACCTCCAAACCCCTCGTGATCTGAGGCCGTTTCCATTGGTTGAAACATGAAAGATATTTCGGAAACCGCATACATTGTTAGTGAGAGTTTCCAATTTATGCCAATCGCACAGGCACTAATGGTATTCTCAGGTTTGGGTATGGGTACTTGCAGGTATAGCCCTATTTTTCGTGGGTGCCCGTCTGTTCGTGAGGACGTGGAAGCGGCAGTGGAGCTACTGGCAGTCTGAGATGTGGCTCGTTTTGGCAGCTGCAGATTATGTTGCCCTTGTGATTGGCACTACGTATATGTGGGTACATCATTTAGATGATATTGGAGGTTATGAGAATGTGGGATATAACAAGGTGCGTTCCCATCTCATCCGATGTGCATTCACTGACGTGTCAATAGTGGCAATGGGCTACTATCTTTCTCAGTGAGATTGGTTACTACTTCCCGAGGTTCAGTCTTCTTGCGTTCTACAATGAGCTTTTTCCCATATCAGAAGAAAGGCTTAGGAAATGCCTGTACGGGGTGGTTGCTTTCAACATTTTATCGTTTCTAGTTGCTTTTTTTGCGAATTTATTTTGGTGTGGAGTACCTATATCCAAAAACTGGTCTGTCAATCTTTACTTAACATACCACTTGCAGTTCTGACTCATTTTTAGGTACTTGACCAACGACACAGACTGTGCGTTATTCCGCACCGTAGAAGTTTTCAAGGTTACCTGGCCATTCAACCTTGTGTCAGAAGTACTTGGTTAGAAGACTGCATCTTCCCATAATTATTCCGATACTAATATACTCCACAATAGTGTTTATATTACCCTTCGGGATGCTTAGACGATTAACAAAAGTCCCTACGCGTGAAAAGGTAGCAGTGACCTGTCTCTTTGGTATAGGGATCATATCGATTGCACTCACCTCTGCAAGATTTGCTTTTGCGATGGGATCAATCTTTACATTCTCGACTAGTGAGTTTTGCTTTATTTTATATAACGCCACATATGCTCATACAATACAGTTGTCGTTGGCTGTGCAGAGGTAGTTGGCCAAATTATCGTGTGCGCAGCCCCTGCGCTGCGACCATTGCTTCCTTTCGTTACCGGTGGTTTCACCAAACTTGCAAGTTTGGTAACCGGTAAAACTACGACACATGACGATGAAAGGACCCTTAATGGCTCGTACAGTGCAGGAATGAACCATGATGATAAAAACCGGCGAGGCGATGATAATATGCCTGAACTTGCTACATGGCATGATGGAGCCATGGATGACCTCGAATCATCTCATTCGGAAGTAAAGGTGGAGACTAAGACCCAGTCGTAAAATATTAGTAGATTGGCAAATTCAATTGCCAATGGCGTGTAATATTATTGCCATCTGCACGATGCGTGATGGCCAAATCCTGCGCCTCAAATACCGAGGGAAATAATACATATATGTTAGAGAGGATGGCTAAATATAATCTTTTATTAAACATACCTATAACTCTATTGAAGATCAAATTGATAAACCAATTGACTTTCTATCTTTGTTTTTACTCCCACTTTTCGCTTTCATTCAGTGTAAATGCAAGTCCACAACGTGTCTCAGCCCTCTGTAAAATTTACGTGTTTGGTGTAGGGTAAACCATTGCAATCACAATGTAGGGCCAACAGCACGTTACTCACTGCAACGCGAAACAATACAGTGACACCATGAAGCGACGTGTTGATTATTTAATCTTGATCTTGAACAGAGAAATGATTTAAAATTTGGTTCGGTGAGAGTGTATCATCTAAGACAAAGGAGAAAAATAAAGAAAGAAAACGCTTCTACTTGAGCAGGTTCCTCAACCACTCTTGACCTCCCAAAAGTGCCCTGACTGTCTCAAATATGGGGCCCCGGTGCTGCCACAGCATCTTGCCACCAATTCCTAGCCCACCAAAGAAAGTACCCAAGCTGAGAACAGTCACGGCCCATAGATCCCAGTTCTTGGCCTTCCAAGCAGGCATTCTCATGTCGGCCGTCTGCAGATGCATTGGTCGGAGCTCCTTTCCGTCCTTGAATCTCAGCTCGTTGTCGTACATGAGCTCCTCCATCAAATCTCCAGCATGCTCCTTGCGGCGGGAAGCCACATGGGCGATGCGCATCAGGCGCAAGGAGTTGCGCGCATATGAACCCTCCTTGTCCTCAATAATCTTCTTGGCCTTGGTGTAGAGCTCCTCGGGAGTGAACTTGAACTTGTTGAGCGGCTCGGCCACGCCGCCATCGACGAGGCGGGCCGTGTTTGAGAGCTGGTCCATAAAGACACCCATCGACAGCATGGGTTTGCCGTGGTACAGACCCTCGTTGGCGCTGGAGCCGCCGCCATGGGTGTAGTAGATCCTTGTGGATGGGTGGTCGAGAATGGAGCGCTGGGGGACAAAGGTGGAGCAATACCAGTTGGGGTTGTTGTTAGAGAGAATGTTGTTGATGCTGGTCGACTGGCTGCCAACTTGGAATCTGGTGCTGGGCACGAGGTCTTGGCGACCGCTGATGGGAATGGACCAGAGGACACCATTGATGGTGCCATCATCGATGAGCTGCAAAAGGCCAGTGATGAGCTTGGATGCATCGGCATTGCTGAGGATAATGTGTGTTCCCAGCGCAATGTAGATGACTTTGTCGTGCTCGGCTAAGAACTTCGCGCATTCATCATCCAGCGGGGGGTATGTTTCACTGATCAAGGGCCCCACAGGAGCACAGGTAGGAGGCAGATCGCGGGGGATCTCGAGGCCGAGGAAGGAGTTGACAAAGAGGAGGTAGTCGGGCTTCTGGATCTTGTGGACGGGGTATGTGACGCCGTTGGCGAGGCGCATCTGCTTGGTCCACTTCATCCACTTGATGACGACGGGCAGGTCAAAGACGACGACGAGCTCGTTCCTGATGCGGTTCCACAGCGAGGCCTTCTCGGAGGTGAGAGTGCCCTCGAGCTGGAAGCCGGGCTCACCAGGAATGTAGGGGCAGGGCATCATGAGCATGGGCATGATCGGAGAGACGATGGCAATGGGCAAGTGGTACTCGATGTGGATGTCCTTGACGGCGTCGACAAAGAAGTCTGCGACCATCATGGCTGGGCGTGTGTCGGGATCGTCCATAAGACCCTTGAGGGCGCGGTATGTCATGGGCCAGAAGGAATCCCACAGGTACTTGCTGGGCATGGCGCCGCCGACGCCCTTGGAGATGTCCCAGGTGCGCATGCGCAGGTAGTGGTCGTTCATCTGCTCCTTGGTCGGGCCGGGCCCCAGGGTGTATGTCTTTGAGATGAAGTCATAGCCCTTGGTCCAGCCGTCCTGGCCGTCGAGAGTTGCAAACTCAATGGTGTGGCCTCTGTTTGCGAGGACTCTACCGAGCTCGAAGACGGGGCCTGGTGGTGAGGGTGGTGACGGGTTAGCGCGAAATCGGGGCAACGGAAATAAGACGACGATGGGAACGTACTGGCGTGGGTAAAGCCGCCGGTGGTGACGACGAGTAGAATCTTGCGGGACGGGTGGGCGAGGTCTGAGCTGGCCATGGCTGCTGCTAGTGGCAAGCTGGAGTGGGATGCTGGATTAATTGATTGCAATGGCTGCTCAAGCTCAATGAATTGAACAGGCGATGGGAGAAATAATTAAAAGAAGAATCGCATGATTTCGTGAGAGAGGGACGGAGAGAGAGTGAGTGCATAGCCACACATTTAAAGCGCAACGGCAGACGGAGGGTTTGCCCCTTAGTGATTGGCCGCTGGGATAACCCCCCGACAGCTGAGGGCGTTGGCTGCGCTGCGAATCCTTTGTCCCTGAAGGATTGCGCTGTGCAACAGGCGTTGGCCCACCGGCATTGGGCAATCCCGCTCAAAACGCGCCGGGAATCGGGATTAAGCTGCCTTATGACGTACAGCCGCACCCGGGCGCCTAGTGCTTAGCGGGGTCCTCAGTGAGTGGGTGCTCAGTGGGTGCTCAGCGGCTGCTGCTGACTGGCGGGGTCAACTAAAATGGACTTCAGCCCTGGGGGAAGAGCCGCAAGCCCGCCCGCCAAAATTCCCTGCCGCAGATCGCCATGGCTTATTTTTTTTTTCTTTCTGCTTGTGGCTGATGGCGCTTGGCTTCCTGCGAGGCCGGGCGAAGCAGCAGCCAAGTGTTTCACCCACGCTGCAAACCAACAGCCACAACGAGTCTTGGCCCGTTTTTGAGCGGAAATTCCTCGGCGGCTTTTCAACTCGCTCTATTCCCTCGGGAGGTTATCGCCAAAAAAAAAAAAAAATCCACAAGCCACTGGCTTGGCTTACCAACGCCCACTGGATGCGATGAGATGGGGGCTTTCACGCGTAATCCCGCTGCTGTCCATGCATGCAGAAGCTGAGCATCAATCTGATTATGTGCATGTTCAAAGAATCGTTTAAATCCATCTAGATAAATAATCTGTAAAATCCACTAGACAAATGAACCATCACCATTCACTTCCAACTATCGGTGCATCTCAACAACCTATTGGCTAATCCTTCCCGGTCGAACCATCATGCACGTTCATGACCTTGTTGCGACGTTGTTGTGCGCAATGCCATTGGCATCCGCAGCCAGCGCGTCCGCTTTTAGTATGTTTCGAATAACAGCCAACATGAGAACGGCTCTAACACAAGCGTTGCAGAATACCCTGCTGGTGTTGGTCTAGATGAGACGCGATGGGCAGAGGCCCGCGCAAAGGCCAACCAGCTCATCGCCCGCATGAATGCCACAGAAAAGTCTCTGATTGTGACTGGAACCATGGATGGCACTTGCATCGAATATGTGGCTCCTATCCCCAGCATCGGCTTTGGTGGTTTGTGTCTGCAAGATGGCCCCAACGGTCTTAGGACTGCGCACAAAGCCAGCGTCTTCCCTTCTGCCCTGACTGCCGCCGCGAGTTGGGATAAGCAGCTCATGTACATGCGGGCTGTAGCCATAACAGAAGAATTGCGAGGCAAAGGAGCCCACGTTGTGCTCGGGTAAGTTGCAATCAACACGCACCCCTGCATAGTTCATAACGCCATCGTGGCTAACACTTGAAATTTGTAGCCCTGTAGCCGGACCACTGGGCCGAAGTCCTTGGGGCGGACGAAACTGGGAGGGCTTCTCTCCTGATCCCTACCTCACTGGTGTCGCTACCGACTTGACCATTCGTGCCACCCAGGAAGGCGGCGTTCAGGCGACCGTCAAGCACCTGATTGGCAATGAGCAGGAAACGCAGCGCAAGCCCACCCTCATCAACGGTGTCATGGTTGACGCCGTTTCATCAAACATTGACGATCGCACCATGCACGAGCTGTACCTCTGGCCCTTTGCAGATGCCGTCCACGCTGGTGTGGCCAATGTCATGTGTTCCTACAATCGCGTCAACGGGACATATGGATGCGAAAACTCGAAGCTGGTCAATGGTCTTCTCAAACAGGAACTCGGGTTCCAGGGCTACGTTAGCTCCGATTTCTTTGCCACCCAGTCGGGCGCAAAGTCGGCCAATTCCGGTCTTGATCTCAACCTCCCGGGGCCAATCTCCCAAACTGATCTCGAAAACACATGGTTTGGCCCTAACTTGGTCAACTCCGTAAAGAACGGAAGCGTAACCTCGGCTCGATTTGACGAAATGGTCCGCCGGGTTCTTACTCCGTATTACTATCTTGGCCAGGACAAGGACTTTCCGTCAATCGACCCGTCGACACAGGCCCTGACACTGCAGTTTTTGGGCGAGCTTGCCGAGAATGCACCAATGCCAGCGGGCAGGGATGTTCGAGGAAACCATGCTGAGCTCATTCGAGAGATGGGCGCCGCTGGGACTGTCTTATTGAAGAATGACAATGCTATCCTTCCCCTCAAGAACACATCTAATCTTGCCGTGTTCGGAAACGACGCCGCAGAGCCCTTGAGCCTCGTTTATGGACACGGCGGCCCGGACATCGGTACGCTCACCATCGGTGGAGGAGCTGGAGGTGGCCGTAACCCATACATTGTGTCGCCGTTAGATGGGATCAAGGCTCGCACCAACAAAACTGACATTGTGCAATACATCACCAACAACACGCTTCTGGCAGAAGGCGACTTTTCCTCGCTGTATCCTAGCCCGGATATTTGCCTCTTGTTCTTGAAGACCTGGGCAGAAGAGGGATACGATCGTATCAGTCTTGAGGCGGATGATGACGCTAGTGCCGTTGTTGAAAAGGTCGCTGCGTACTGTCCCAAGCGAACTGTCGTCGTCACACACTCTGGAGGCGTCAACACGATGTCTTGGGCGACAAACCCCAACATCTCTGCCATTCTTGCTGCCCATTATCCCGGCCAGGAAAGCGGCAACTCAATTGCCGACGTTCTTTTTGGCGACGTCAACCCATCCGGAAAGCTTCCTTACACCATCCCTAAAAAGGAATCAGACCACAACACCCCTGTGGTGAACATTACGGGCGCTGAGGCTACCAACCCTGCGGCATGGCAGTCTGACTTTGTGGAAGGCCTGTTCATCGACTACCGCCACTTTGACTCCAAGAACATTACGCCGCAGTATGAGTTTGGCTATGGGTTGAGCTACACCACCTTCAAGATGAGCGATGTTGCAGTGGAAAAGACAGCTAGGGCAAAGTCCTTGACCGCATTCCCCACCAAACGTAACTCTACCTCTCACGGAGGCAACCCCCAACTGTGGGACTCGCTGTTGACCATCTCCGCGACTATTTCAAACACGGGCTCCGTATCAGGTGCTACCGTTCCCCAGCTCTACGTCTCTCTCCCCCAAGACAAAGTGCCGTCTGGAACTCCCACTCGTGTCCTACGCGGCTTTGAAAAAGTCTCAGTGGATGCTGGAAAGAAGAACAGCACCGAGTTCGTTCTGCTCCGCCGAGATGTGAGCTACTGGGACGTTCAGGCCCAGGACTGGCGTATCCCAGAGGGTGAGATAAACTTGCATATGGGGTTCTCGTCTAGGGACATTAAGGAGACGGTTTCTGTAAAACTACTTTAAATTCTTCTCATAGTTTTTAATTTAAATTGACCTTGACTTTACCATCATCAAAAAAAGACACATACGTGTTTTTGTAACTGAAACTTCTAAAAGTTCCACTGATCACACCAGGACGTCATGAGACTTGGCGTAATTTTGCCTATTTGCGCAACCGTTGGACTAACATTTCTCGTTCTCTCCATGCTGAACGACACGTGCCCATTTCCGGCCCGCTGCGCTGCAAGCATACTGCGATAGGTATCTAGTAATTTGATACCAGGATTATTGCTAATGTCATCTGGCTTGCGCGCACTATCTTCCAACATGGATACCCATTCCTCAAAGCTGACCAATTTCTGTATCTTGGTCTTGTAATAGTCCTTGATTCCAATCGCCAGATCTGACCAGTCGACATGAGTGGGGTTCACGGCATGGAAATAGCCGGATATTTCTTGAGACGGGACCTGCGTTGTAATGCCTGCAACATCTAGGATCAAGCTTGCCACGTCCTCGATTGGAACCCAATCTATGACCCCGTTTGGACCTAGTTGGTCAGGCAGGGCCCCAAGAAACACCGAGCTGGCGACGAGACTTGGGATGTACTCTTGGGGATTCCATGTTCCTCTATGCTTCTTGGAGCCTGCAATTTGCCCGATTCGAACTGTTGCTGTTGGCACACCTTGTTGTGCTGCTGAGTCGAGGATGAGACTACTAATCAGCTTCGATTGGCCGTATCCTAACCGAGCCAGTGCCAGGTCCTCCAGCGGCTCCTCCGGCACTGGTGCAGCCTTGTTCCATTCGGCGACAGTGCTGATGGAGGACAAAAAGATGATGGGAACTCGTTTTTCTGCTGCCGCGGAAAAGTCGACGAGATTTCTCACGCCACAGATATGCGGTTCGAAGGAAGAGACACTGATGTTGAAGTTGACAGGCCACGCATTGTGGATGATCCGATCCGCGATGCTCAGCAAATTCTTGAACTTAGCTTCACCGAGACCAAAGTCGTGGAGCGACAAGTCAGCTTCCAAAAATTCAACCTTGGAGAAATCTGTGCTTAGGCCACGGCTCTCGTTCATTGAGAGTTGTCGGAAACGGCCGCCGTCCTGGCCTCGATTGAGAGCAATCACTTTCTGCACCGTGCTTGAAGTGCAGAGCCGATCAAGCAAGTAAGATCCAAGAGACCCAGCCGTTCCCGTCAGGATGATTGTTTGTTGATCGTCGGAGGGACCAGACTTGTGAGAACCGGAGATGGGTAAATCTTTGGTGTATTTAGACAGCTGTTCCTGTAAATCAGTTTCTTGTGATGTGGAGTCTTTTGGGTCAGCGGCGCAGCCATTTTTTAGAATCGAGAAAAGAGCCGCTGAAAGTTTTGCAGGTGTTGAGTTTTCGTATATTGTGCGAGGCACGATTGGGGTATCAAGTTGTATCCCAAAGTTTTTTAGACCAATATTGAGCATTCTGGCAGTGGTTATGACCTGGAGTGAGTCGAAACCGAGACTAAAAAAGTCTGTGTCAACATCAATATTTACGATGCGTGTAATGTCGGCGAACAAATATATAATTGACTGTGCCAATGTCTGTTCATCAGTGAGGTCCAAACTGAAGGATGCGTCTTGCGCATTTTGTTGGTTTTCATAAAGGCTCTTGATCTCATCCTCAAATTGCTTCGTATTTGCGGCTCTCATTATTGTGCCCTTTCCTGCGCGGATAAACGGCTTTTGCGGCGGGGCTACTATGACGAGCCATTTTACAAGGCGACCATACGCAACAGTTTCCCGATTTGCCTCTTCGACCACTGGCCATACGTCATCAATAAGCTGTTTTGCTGAAGCCTCGTCTTCACAAGGGCATGTTGGTTCCAAGATCAGAGCTGGTTGAAATCTGTCTTGCCCTACTACAAGAGCGCCCTTGACAGATGGATGTGCGACAATTATACCTTCCATCGAGACGGTGTTCAGCTTTTCCCCATTCGAGAAGACAACAATGTCATCTACTCGGCTTACGTGTTGCCAGTGGTCAGGAAGGGTGGGGTGCGGCCAGTACAAATCCTTGGTTGACCATTCGTTGAGATGCGGAAAAGTATAGAATATGGCTTGCGCACCCGGCTCCTTGAGATCTTCGACATTTTTGCGACGGAAGACGAGCTCGTAAATATTGTCTTCTTTGGAGTGTAGACGCCACTCGCAACCCATTAATTCAGAGTCGATGATGAAGTAGCGCCAATTATCCATCTTCGGCTGAAAGTATAATGGATAAGGGAACCACCTGCATTTGTTAATTCCAGCCACCATGAAGAGACTATTTACTTACTCAGTCGAGGCGACTTTATGAGACAAGTTCACGCCGCCTTCGACCAGTATTCGACCAGCTACTTGGCTAAGACTTCCTGGTAGAGCATTAATTTCATCAAGGTTGTTTAGAAAAGAAAGGATGACTCACCGCCTCCAAATCCCACAAAGTCCAGTTTTGAAAGCCTTTCAGTACTCTTTTTGTTTTTCGAAATCTCTTCCAGGACAGCGGGTACCAGTAGGGCCCCTTCAGCTTTGCAATGGTCCAAGCATTCAATGATGAGATCAGCACTCGGCGGCCGATCGGGGATACCCAAAGCAAGGGGTGTATCGTATAGAACCGTCATTGTAAGCAAGAACATGAGACCAGCCACATGGAAGAATGGGAACCCGAGGAAGAACCTCGTCTTCTTTTCCGTCCAAGCTTCGGTCAACGTTCGGTTCCCATGAAAATCAGGCAGCAGACGGTAGGCATCCACAATGGACATACTACCCTGTCTTATGACCAGCGACTTGGGCAGGCCTGTTGACCCGCTTGTGTGAAGTACTACTGCTGGGTCCCATTTCCCTTCATCAAAGGTGCGGTGATACGGAAATGGCGCTGCAGTGGAGTTGATCAGTTCATCAACGCTGGGAACAAGGACCATTTCCATTTGTTGGCCTTGGCATAACTTAGCGACCAGGAGTTCGGCATTGTCGGTGTACCAAAACATGTGGCAGTCGTTTGCCTCCAAAAGTGCCTGTTGCGCCTCCTTGGTGTTGCGAGGGGAGAGGAATAGCGCTTGGTACCCGGCCTTTATGCACGCCAGCATGACCATGATGTACCGAATGTCATTTTTCCCTATATACGCCAAGGTTTTGAACTGGTCTTGGAATCCTGGCCCGTAATTCTCTGTAATCTTCCATGCTAGGTGATCGACGGCAGTGGAAATGTCTTTGTAGCTGAGGGCCTTCCAGCCATCTTCGGGTCTGGAAGTTTTGGGCACAAAGACAAAAGCTCGAGATGGGTCAGTGGCAGCAGCCCCGCTGATGATATCAACGATCAACCTGTGTCCATAATCGGGTGTCATTTCTTGAGCCATTTTGTAAAGCTTTCCTTGGTATGAAAACCCGCTTGACTGGGGGAGCAGCGACAAGGCGATCGGAGTGCACACAGATCTGCTAAGGTGGGCTTGCCGCTACACCTTGAGGCCACAATTTCCCTCTCATATTTTATAATTTTCTTAGCAAACATACGTGTCCATTGGTATCCATTTGTGGATCATTGCTAAATCTATCGAAGAAATCTTGTTTGCCGTCCCGTTGCCCCGATTTCTTGCCGTGCCGCGGGCTAAGGCCGCCACATTTCATTATGATGCCGCTTGTCTCAAGTAGCTCCGAATCATGTTGTGTTATTGCGGATCCTTATCGTGGCGAACATCCTTTGTAGAAAGAAACGTAGGAATCGCTATCTATGATATTGTCCCTTGAATATCTTGCCAAGGTCTTACCTTGTGAAAATAAAATTACAATGAGGTCGTATTAATAGTGGTTGATAACTGGGTCTTAGAAACCATTATGAAGGGACTTTTACAATTTTCGGACCCCGTGACGTTGCTTGGGTCTAGACTCTCGAATGTTGGCAACTTCTGATTGGCCTCATCTCTGACCCCATGACCTCCTCACAACGGTGTGAGCCGTAGTGGCAACGACTTTAAGACAAATCACTGCAGCAGGATTGAAATCAGGAAGGTCTTATATTATTTCCTGTTGACATGCCGAGCGGCCATTTTCCGCTGCATGCTCGGCATTTACTTGGCGCTATTCAGACTACGGACTAGTCTCATATGAACTTGGCAAGGGAAGCTATTGGCTACTTCATGTCCACAGCTGACTGTGAAGTTGGATTAAAAGTGGGACGCTAGTCAAGAACGGAATACAATCTGGTCTTAGATGAGTAATGCCAAGTAGATGCTGACACCCGCCTGTTCGTCTTCAAAACAGCTCTTATCCCTTGTTGAGTGTGAAGGACCAGTTTGTTGCCCGAATCGTAATCGCGGGCATTTAACCACAATGGACGGCCAGCTCATGTTCATTTCGACCGACAACAATACAGGGAAGGTAAAACTGCCGGACCGGAAGTTGATTCGCAGTCACTGCATGCAGGGGAAAAACAGAAAAGCGAATTCGCGCCGCTCGTTGCGGGCCGCTCGGCAGGTTGCTCAATCGGAAAAGGAAAAGCTACCAAAATCGGATTCTAAAGTGCCCCTTGATCATTCACAAGGCAATAATGGCCCTAAGCTAGATTTAGAGGTGGTCCAGCTTATTCACCAGGATTCAACCATCTACCCTCGCGAGTTCATGTTCAATTGTGGGTCACCACGTATCACCGTCCAAGACAAGAAGCTAAAAAAGACCTGGAAAAAGTCGATGCATTCAAAAAAGTAAAAGGAATGAATTCTCCCGTCGTCCATCTATTGAGCTTTGACGACATGAAAGACGAGGGGTTTTACTGGTTGGCCCAGGATGTTCCATTCCGGCACGCTGTCGCCCTTTTGGTATCCGCATACTCTGACTACATCCGACAAGAACCATTTAGCGCTTCGACATTCATGCATCATGGCGCTACAGTAGCTTTGCTAAATGCGCGTCTCTCGGGCATACCCGAACAGTTCCTGGTCGACACCACTATCTACATCATCAACGTTCTCGCGACAATCGCCGTATGGCTTGGCCGAAATGATGAAGTCAATGCTCACCTACTGGGTCTGCAGCAGATTATTCGTCTTCGTGGCGGTAACGACTTTTTGTCTCAGAATCCTTTTATCAAATACCACCTACAATGGTTAGTCCTATGTGCACGAATCTCAAATTTGTTCAATCATTCATACGTCATCATTTAGCATCGATTTCGCGAGGGCTATGATCACTGGCGACAGGACGAGCCTAAAATACTTTGACGATAGCCGCAGCACAAATGAGCCTCTTTTTGAACAGCCCCAGGAGATATCAGCTAGCTGCTTCTGTGAGTCCATTCATAGACTATTAGATGTCCGCGTGGCATCGATTTACCTTGAGTTGAAAGGAATTGTGGCTCGGGTTAATATGTGCTGGGCACGACATGAACTCCTAGAGTACTCCATCTTTCAACCTCTTTACGATTCTGTTCTGCACAAGCTTTTAGCTTTAAAGGATTCCATCCAGGATAATACCTCTGAATGTTTCAGACTTGGACTTCTCGCGTTCTTGACCATCACTACATTTCGCCTACCGGAAGGAAGACACAATGGCATTGAGAAAGCCAACAAGTTCGCATACTTGACAACCAACTACAGAAAGGTATGTCGAGTCATTCAACATGATACGCCACAGTTAAACATCCTGGTATTTTGGCTCCTCACGATCGGTGCCATGTCTATGTTTAACATAGAAGATGAAACTTGGCTTGCCAAGAAGTGGAGCCAAGTCGCTCAGACACTCCCAGGAGCACGGCTGGCGTGGGAGGATGCAAACGCACAACTTGAAAGCGTGCTTTGGATCAAGGGCGCTCACGATGACATTGGCAGAAAGGCGTATACGCGTCTTATGAAGAAAGGTAACAGCAAGGTTTTAATTTAAACCATCCGCAACAATGCATGCTGCGCCATTGGTCAGTCGCGGTGGAGATGCTCTGGGCGATGGCTTTTCAAACCCGACAAGCCTTGTCGACGAAATTCCCTGATGAGCTCCATCTCAATTACACGTCAAGTTTTGCAACACAAATGGGAATATGTTCGAACTTTGCAGGCCAATGGTTCTTAGGAACCGGCTTGCCCAGCACATCCACCGTGCGATTATTGTCAAATGCCTGACCCACCCCTAAAGGTCTACGGTTGTTGACGCACTCCGTGGTCAACACATTGAGTTGGAGGAGTCTGGCACCCTCAGAAAATACAAAAGATGTTGGTCAAGTGACTCAAAGGAGTTTTAGAAGAGTCCCAGTTAAATAAAATACCCTCCCATGTACATGCAAATAGAAATTGTATGAGTAGTGATAAAAATACTCAAAAAATAACCTCGGAACATCTCTGCACCAATCGGTCCCATACAGCGCAACACAACAAGCAATGCGAACCCACATCCAGCGCACCAAAATGTTACAAATACACCAGGACCTTTCTGTCGACATTTTTAATGATGATCGGAAGGCACGCATAGGTAGTGGGAGGTCCGCGGTACTTGTTCCCTAGGGTTATGAGAGAAATGTTAGCCACTACACCATACCGGATTCTGATTGGTTGAGTTGTTCGAGATTGGTGCCAAAGTTTTACAAGTTGTATGTACCAGTGCAGTGAGAAATATCTCTGATAAGTGTTCGCTGCTAACGTCGGACGTAATCAGTCCAAGGCTTATTTTGAATTTGGTTGTGAATGAAGTATGCCCTCAGCGAGATACTTAAATCTTCGTAAACAGCTAAACTAAAGTAGAACCTGGCTTCGGGGTTGCTTAGGAAAGCGCTACAAATTTACGTATGTTGAAAATAAAGTTCAAAGTAATACTAACAACTCACCACAACCAGCTAGCCTTTCAACTACCCAACCTCACATGTGCACAACCTTTCGTAACAGGTTATCTAACTTTAATACAGTGGTCAAGAAAATCAAATATACAAAGACAATTCTCTTCTTATGACCAGATAAAGCTGTAACAGATATTCTCCAGCGCACTTGATTGTATTCTGTCGTCAATGCAAATCTTCATCGTCCGTCGAAAAGTCGATTTTGAGCATACGGCCAGATGGACACCCCACAAAGATCGCATGCCTCGCTATCGCTTTAGTTTCAGTAACCAACGAGCGATAGCCCGCTGGAAGCCACAGCACCTTTTTGCCATCCCACGTCACCCAAGGGTTTCCATCACGTAGGCCAACTCCAGTAAACTCAACGGACTGATAACGCGCTGGCTCTCCACGCTTTAAACTTTGCTCATATTTTGACTTTATTTCACTCCTGAAATCATTTGCACATTCTGAGCTTTTCACGGTCGGGAATATACGCGATGTATCGTTCAAATGAGCGATAGAAAATATTCCCTGGTCAGTTTGAATGTCCAAATCTGTCACAAACTCGATATTTTTTGTACTGACCTTGTACACAGCACACGAAGACCTCGATACTAGGTCCCACAATTCCACTACGTCTTCGCTGAGAATGGAAAGCCATCGGCCATTGGGCGAAACTCTCAAATCTGAAAAGTTACCAGTCTTAAGACTGCTATGGCATGTTGCGGTTACATTATTTGTAATAAAATCCCAGAGTAGCAGTAAGAACTGCTTTTTATACGGGATCATGATTACCAGAGAGTTGTTTATTGATTCAAAGGCAAGCTGCACAAGACAGTCAAACTCCACGTGCTCAACAACTCCAGCGAGGTCCAAAGTATTTCGCAACGTGCCGCTGTTCGTATCCCAGACTGAGTGGTTCGTTCCTTGAGTAGATGATGTTGCCAGCCATTGACCATCATTAGAGATTGAAACCGCGGAAATTCGATCAGAAATGAGAATATTGCTTTGTAGCCTTGCACTTTTAGTATCAAAAATGCCAATTGAGTTGAGTTGACCTGATGCCAGCAACTTTCCCCCCTTCGAAAAGTTAAAAGCTGCTTGTCTAAAATTGTTATTCTCGTTCTCAACCCTAAGTGTCGAAAGACAACACACCACACCTGCATCCCATAGCCTCACTTTGTTGTCGTAGCTTTTTGTTACAAGAAGACTGCTGTCGCTTGAACAACAAATTTTTGTAATGGGAGACACAGGAAGGTCACGGGACTGCTGAGCGAAGGCGTGGTTCATATCCCAGATCCACAATGTACCATCTGAGCAGGCCGCCGCCAACTGTTGGCTATCGTGCGAAAAAAGCAGACGTTTGAAACTCGTGGATCCTGCCTGTAACTCTAATAGTGGTTTAGACGTGTTCGTCTCATATAGCTTTATATTAGGATCGCTGAGCCTTGACACTGCAACCCAGCGACCATCGGGGGAGAAGTCAAGCGTCCACGGTTGGTTCAAATCGAACGCTGTGGTATTCACCGGCTGCAGTAATTCATCCACAACCGATAGCTCATCTGAATCAAGAAATCTCAAAATGAGTTCATGACTGTTGGGTAGAAACTGTACAGCTGCAATAGGCCTACTCCTCTGAACAATTTGCGAGTACCCAGT
Organism: Calonectria pseudoturangicola; assembly: GCA_013403825.1. Taxonomy (NCBI): domain Eukaryota; kingdom Fungi; phylum Ascomycota; class Sordariomycetes; order Hypocreales; family Nectriaceae; genus Calonectria; species Calonectria pseudoturangicola. Next base: position 619,486 of record VTGA01000004.1, on the reverse strand, counting down.
GTGTAAGTTCGTAATTCGCACGTGTATCCCCCAATGCCAAGCTACCAAATGAGAATCGAACGAGAAGTCACATCCACGATCTTCGCCCCTTTGATAGTTAGGGCGTTCTACGAGGCAGACTTTCGCTGAATCCATCTGTAGATCCCACAGTTGTATTTGCGTCATTTGAACGATCGTTAACCATTGGTTATTAGGTGAGAATACCAGACCCACCAAAGCGCTAGAGTCAGTAACAGGCATCGTCCATCGGATATCTGTCACCTCCAGGGACTCTGCATCGAAATTCCACACCTTGAGTAGATAATCAAAGGTAACACACGCCCACAAACTCCAGTCCGGAGACAATGCCTCCATCAAAATCTTTTTCGCAAATGCTTCAGGGATCTCGCAGGCGCCATCGTCTAAGTTCCAACTTGAGAGCCTGTAGCCTGAAGATGGGTCTTTCATTGATACAACTATTTTCTGAGACTCGGGAGAAAACGCTAGAAATTCTGCATGGTCTCCAAGTTCAAAAACTCGAACGTGCTTTTCCCAGTCGTTCTGTATCTTCGAGACAATTCTCGGCTATTTGGGCGCATAATGACAAAAGCTTTGCCGTATCAAGCTATTTTTGGGGCTAAACAATACGCCAGATGCATAAATTTGGAGCGGATATTCCTCTATGGCCTCTCGAAAGTAGAGTATAAAATGAAGTGCATCGCTGATGAATTCTAAACACTTTGACGTCGACTCAAATCGTAGATGCGCCTGAAGTCTCCTAGTTAATTTTGGAAAAGGGAATAGGCACATTGTATAGACTCACTCTGAACAACTTCTCCAGCTTTCTTAAAGCTGATATTCCAAGTGAAAGCGAACGGTGAAGACTAAGCACCTCGATCCAAAAGAGAGATCTTTCAGAAAAGAAATGGTGTAAAGCATCGCTTTCCGGATGCGCAGTGTTTTGAAGCATTCCTCCTGAGTCTATACTGAGTGTACATGCTCTATGCAGATGCTCTGCCCAAAATAAACATGAGTATCGCAGACTAGCCAATGGGTCTGGGTTCAGATAGATGGATACAGTAGAATCGATATGGGTTCCAGGATCACCCAAATCATACATATCTCGTTTCAGTTGCTCCATCGTTATAAGAGATTTCTCAAACATTTCGTAGTGCAGCTTCTCAGGTTCAGTCGGGAATAGCTCCGACCTTGAGTTTTCAAGCAAAAAGTCCTTGGCCGATTGGTGTACAAAATAAATACTGCCATTTTGAATAGTTAAGAAGGATCCGCATTCTTGGATAATATTCAAAACATCCTCGTCGCGACTTGGCAATGTTACTAAGCGTCCAAACTCCTCCTTAGAAAGAGGCCGGTGAACCAGGGTGGCGATAGCAAGGATTTTCAGATACCGCATAGGATTCTTCTGCACTCTGATCTGCTGAATCATTTTATGATACAGAGGATAAAGGCCAGGAGGAAATTCCATTATGCACTCTTGTAGCTCCGATCGTAGGCACTTCTCAAGTTCCTGGCACACCAAGGCAACCCACAGGAAGGTACCTTCGGCATGCTGCGTCAAGAAGTCTCGCAGACAGATAATATCATTCTGTGTATAGCGTTTCCTTTTCGCAAGTGTGTCAACTTTGTGTTCGATGTAAAATGCAATGGCTTCTGAAACCAAGTTCTCATTGAGCTCAAGAGATAGCGGTACTTCAAGGCTGTTAGATAGTATACACTCTTCGATTGCAGATCGATTGCGGCTCGAGAGAATCCATCTTATCCCTGATGATCGTGTTGAATTGATGAAATCCAAAAGCCCCGACTGGTCTGTTTCACATTCGTCCAAAGCATCGATGACTAAAATCATGTCCTTATATGTGGGGGCGTGGATCAGTTCATGGAAAATCTCTTCGATGGCAACGCGTGAGTTCCAGTGATCCGAATCCAAAAAACTAGGGCCATGCTGCTTCTTGCGTAAGAGCTCAATGAGAGATGGTTGCTGTACTAATAACAGGTAAACAAGGCCTCTTAGTATTGCTGCAGCATTTTTTAAGCCTTGATTTGTTGCTTGACAAAAGAAGTATGCAAGCAATACGCCACTTGCTGGATTGTTCAGCTTGGTATGGGGACTTAAGTCATCTAAAATGCCGCAAATAAGCATTGTCTTGCCCTTTCCAGGATTTCCCCTGATCCAGAGTAGCTCGCAACCCTCCTTGTTGTGCCATTTCAAGTACTCTGGTGTTTGAAGAACCCAGCGATAGGATTTAGGTAAAATACCGCCTTTTGTTTGTTGGATTCTGATCTTGTCGTGGCGGGGATCAGTTGCCCGTAGAGCTGCAAGATACTCGTTGGTAGCGTCTTTTTGGACTCCAGGGTAGTTATGAACAAAACCTGCGTTGATTAAAGATTTTCAACCTGTTCGTTCTTAAGACCTCTCGCACTCTAGAATGGACATGATTGAAATAATGTAGGCGGGGGTGATATGGAAATCACCACGCTCATGGGCTGTTCTTGTAAGCCAATTCCTATCTACACTTGATACGAATAGTGTTAATTGGTATTTACAGGACTAGTCCACTTTTGACCTTATCGATGGCAACTGTATTTTGAGCGGAAATAATTTGGGAACATACGAGTTATCTGCTGGATATTGGTTTTAGATTTAGTTTTCTGATCAGCTGAATTGAAGCAATCACAGTCCGAACAATATTGCGTGCGTGACATAGCTGCAGAGCTACTTGAGGTTGGCGATATGCGGTTTTTCCCGTCTGAGTTGTTGGTAAATGGAATAATTGTCTCGGCCTGGCCGCAGTGGCGAGCTGAGTGGGATGTCTTGGCAAGACCAACCTCGGCGCCGGTGCGTTGGGGATCGTTGCCGCAACCGGCAGCCCGAGCGCATGGTGGTGGATCAATTCTGGCCACTCGGTGGCCGAACGTCGCAAGATTGGCCATGACTCAGAGGCCAAGCACCGCCACATGAAACGCTTGATTGATGGCCAGTACGAATGAAAGGTAGGTAGGTGCATTTTGGTGCGATGGATTATACACCACGTCATCGAGGTGAGTAGAATAAAACGTCGGGCAATGAAGATGCTGGATTCCTGTTGTTGGTTTCTGTTCTATCTTTTTTTTCCTTCTTTTGTTCATCCAGAAACGGGGGCTCAAATAAGCATAAAGCATGACGTGGTTTGCGTCAGCCAAGGGGAAGCTCCACGGCTTAGCTCGTCTTGGTCTCTAACACCAAAACCAATCGTTTTGCGCGAGAGCACGCAGATCCCCCACGATGTGCTACTAGATGTTCTTGGGAGGTAGTCATGGGCAGCCACAGACATGGATTCAATGGCTCTTCCGGTGGCTGTGCATCTACCAGTTCGCTCGTCGGGTGTTTCCTCCTGCCAACTGCTTCCAGACCCACAACAAAATCAACTTCCTGTCGCGCCTCCGTTCTTGTCACTTAACCTTTTTACGAGCACAGCTTAATATCCACTCCAGCCTCTGCGAAAACATCATTCATACTACGCATCTAGACGGGCGAGAATCCATCACACAAGCGACGACCAGCAGCGTCTCTCAACACCATGACGGACGAGAAGCGCGAGGAGGAAGCGCGGACGAGCGAAGATGCTACCGTTATCGCTAATGACAGCAACTCGGCCAACGAAAGCGGCAACGATGGTGTCCACGATGACGTCCAAGAAGGTGTCCAGGGCATCGAAGCCATTTCCAAGACATGGACCAAGACATCCTTGATGGCTGCCTACTTCAGGTGCGTGTGTCATTTCGGTATGCACTAGTCGGATGGGATCACTGACTTGTGTCGCGCAGTCTCTTGCTCATGGCCTTTGTCACATCACTTGAAGGCCAAGTCACCTCGTCCATCCTCGTCTTTGTTACCAGTTCGTTCCAGAGTCACTCGCTTGTTTCGACCATCAACGTGGTTCAGGCAGTCATCCTGGGTAAGCCAAGCCTGCGGCTCTCCATCTTCCTACCGCAGCACCTCAATTAACTCGTGCAGCTGTGGTCAAGCCTCCGATGGCCAAAGTAGCCGATGTGTTTGGCCGACTCGAAGCCTTCACTGTCTCCATCCTGCTTCTCACCCTCGGGTACATCCAGATGGCCTCATCCACAAACGTGCAAACCTTTGCCGCCGCCCAGATTTTCTACTCCGCTGGCAACACTGGTCTCCTCATCCTGCAGCAAGTCTTCATCGCCGACACGACTGACTTGACATGGCGCGCGCTGTTCTCGACTCTGCCTGATCTTCCCTTTCTTGTCACTACCTGGATTGGCGAGCCTATCGGCACAGGCATAAGGACCTTGTCCGGCGACTGGAGATGGGCATTTGGCATGTGGGCCATCATTTTGCCCGTATCGTTTATGCCTCTGTTTGTCTCGCTGTTTTTCAACGGAAGACGCGCCAAGAAACTCGGCTATGTCCCCAAGAGTCGCACAACGATGAAAGGAAGGCCATCGCAAGTCCTTCTCGACCTTTGGAGAGATATGGACATTGGCGGAATCCTCCTCCTGGCCGCCGGCCTTTCCTTGGTTCTCATCCCGTGCACCATTGCTACAAAGGCTTACAACGGTTGGGGCAGTCCCAACATCATCGCCATGGTCACGATCGGCGCTGTTTGCCTTGTCATCTATCCATTCTGGGAGATGAGCTCGAGTATTGGAAAGAAATTTGGCTTGACGGGAACTCTGGGCAAAGTCGTTGCCAACCTAGCACCTTACCCGTTAACACCACTGCATTTGCTCAAGTCGCGAACATTCAGTGCTGGCTGCGTGCTCATCACGTTTTACTTTAGTGAGTTCTAATGCTGCCTCTACCACCGCGCGAATAGCGCGCATCTGACGCCTCCACAGTGGCCTTTTACCTCTCTGTCGCGCCGTACTTTTACTCTTACCTTCTCGTCGTCAAGAGCCTTAGCCCGAAGTCTGCTCAGTACATCACTCAAACCTTCAGCTTCTCTTCGACAGTATCGTCAATCATCATCTCTTTCATTATCAAATTCACCAACCGATACAAGTGGTTCACTGTTGCTGGCTCGTGCTTGTACATGCTGGGTCTGGGCCTCATGACAAAGTACCGCAGCGAAGCTTCCTCCCTCTCTGCTATCATCGGAACGCAAATTTGCATCGGATTCGGCGCCGGTATGCTCAACGTCCCTGCACAACTAGGCGTTCAGGCTAGTGCGGGACACCAGAACCTTGGTGCCGCAACCGCCATCTTTTTGACCCTGGTTAGTGTGGGCTCGGCCATCGGCTCGGCCATCAGCGGCGCCATTTGGAGCCGATATATCCCCGCCAAGCTTTGGGAGTATCTCCCCGAGGATTCAAAACGGAATGCCACGTTGATATATTCCGATCTCAACAAAGCCCTCGAGTACCCTGTAGGCAGTCTTGAACGAATCGCCATCAACAGAAGCTACCAGGAGACCATGACTACTCTACTCACCATTGCCGTAAGCCTATGTGCTCCCGTTATAATTTGCAGCCTTCTCATGGCAGATTACCATCTTGATGAGATGGAACAGGGCGTCAAGGGAAGGGTCATTGGCGGTGAAATTGGGGACAACAACCTGAAGACGTCAAGTAAGACGAAGGGCAATCCATACAACCCTGCGAATTGGTTCAAGAGGCGGGATAAGGCGAACACGGGGATCGAACATGGGCAGAATCAATGATGATTTTCTCTTTTGGTTGCGTTTTTGAGGTTAATGATGGGTAGTTTTTATAGAAGTATCAATTGAGCCATGAATTCTCGCTTCGCTTGCTCACCGACAACAGGACGTGCAACTGCATCCAACCAGATTTTTCTTTTTGGGCATCAACTCCATGAAGGCGATTATCTCTACCTTGACAAAAAGTTCATATTGAGATCCAAGCCCCGTAAGAAAAATTTGTTCGTCATATTTTGGTCGATGCTTCTTGATCACATACTAATCCCCTCACTGTAGGTGTCATGCCCATTACTCAGACCATTCACATGCTTAAAAGCGAAGGCGTCAATTAGCAATGTTACCGCTAGTACCCGTTCGCCTCTGTGTATTCAATATGCACGTCACCCATTGCCAAGGCTGCAATGGAATTTCAAAACCGGGAAACGCGCCGATTTCGACTTCTGATTCGCTGTCATAATTTGGGGGCGGCATCGCAGGGTAGCTCTTGACGGTCGCCTTGCTCGCGATACGCCAATTGAGACGGGGATCGGCGATTCGTCTACTACCTAAGTGATGTCATACGTCAGCTTCGTCACCCTGCGGTTGAACATAACTCTCAATGAAAAGTGCCGTCAAGTGTGATGTTAAAAGGCTCTCTCGTTCGCTCCTTTGCGTTTGATCATCAAAACTCGACGTGGAAACTAAATTACCGCCGGCCAATTCCTATCTTGACTGTGATTTAAAGTCTTTAATATCTTAATAATTACTATCCCAGTTTCAACTCAACTAGTGAACTCTATCACTCCTGTTGCTGAACCTTCTATATAACCCTAGTCACTTCAGTGTACCCGGCAACCCTGCCCAATCGCACACAATGCCTTTCGACATTACCGACATGACTCGAAAAGAAGAGACCTCTAAAATCCCCGCTCCATGTTGTGGTTTTGGCGCCATGGTAGGTGCCGGTGGGGGTTACCCCGAATGCCTTTGCTGTCCTATCATGTGCCTCCTCTTGCCTGTGTACGGCATTGGGAAGTATGTTTATGTCAAGCTGCGTCAGAAGATTCGACCCAAAGACGCGGATGAAGAGGAGGGTGGCATGCAAGATGTCTATGCAAACTTTGAAGCCAGGCACCAAAAGTACAAAAAGATGAGGAGAAAAAGGCGCAGGGCAGACAACACCGCTTCGATGACACTCGACCCGAGGCTTGAGAACCATCCGGAGAACCCTCGGGTTTGCGACCCTGAGTGCCCAGGGTATCATAAACCTGAACCCTGCGTGGTCCACCAGCGCCCGAAGCCCGACCGGCCTACGAGTCCAGGAATGTTGGCAGTCTAGGCTGCGGTAGTGGCCAAATTTTGCAGTTTTATGCATATGGACCACGTATTAGGCGCAATGTCAGGGAGTTCTTTTTTTCAGAGCCAAAAATTGTACAATTGATGTTTGCAGCGAAATTCATCAGGCTTGAATCATTCCCCAGATTGAAACCCGGCTTCTGGACAACTAGCTATGCAAGGGCTACGGGAAGCCATGCATTAGATAGACATGGTGATTTATGAGTAATCGTATTTGAAAGCCTATTTGATTTACCATCCAGTGATATATTCTAGGAAAATTAATTGAAGAAGAATGGAATAAAATAGATCGGCTGAAAACATGATGCTTGAACCAGCTTGCCCTTTGATGCTGCGCTACCTTGTAGGTCGTCCTGCGTACCTTTTACATCGTTCTTGCTCCTATAAATCGATACCCCTTTTTGGTCTTTTTGTTTCCATTGTTGTTTTCATCCACCAGCGTGCTATCCTGGCTGCTGCTGGCGTCATCTGGTGGTTTTGGTATGTATGGAATGTCTCCGTTTTTATCCACCTCCCAAGGCCCGACCCCCTGTTCCAGCAAAAAGGACCGCTGCATCATGAACATGCGCCCTTCTTGCCACTCTTTCTGCGGGTGGTCGTGCATGCCGTACTTCTTTCGCAGCGAAAAGGCTGCCCCGGGCAGAAGCAGAAGGTTGATGCTGATGATGACGAGTCCAAAGCTCAGGATCAGGATTAATCCAATAACGCTGAAATTGGTGTATCGTAGATCCTTGACCCTAATTGAGGAACAAAGCGCTTTGAGCTCTCCCTCTGGCTGGATCGTGTAGTTACTCGGGCCAAAGGGTTTGTCGCTCTCTGGTATAGGCACGTAAAATTCAGGAGTGTTGGCAAAGTCGGCAATCGCTCGCTGGGTAGCTGCCAACCCAATATTGACAAGATTTATCATCTCGGTCTGCCATTGCGTCGAAGGTAGTGTGGGTGATATATGTAGCCCGTAGTATGCAACCATTATATCATTCGCCTGCAACAGCCTGGCGCCGAGGGTTGAGATTGTATCCGAAAGGTCGGCGCTAAACACTCCAAAAAGGAGCTCAAGTACGGCCATTTGCTTTTTATTGAGAGTTTGCACGAACTCATTTAGTTTATCGTCCTGCACTACGCCGATGGGCGAAGTGCAGTTCTTTTCGGTGCAAATATCTACCTGTTGCGTGCAGGCAATGGCAGATAACACCCTGTCGGCGTAGAACAACGTGCCCTCTGCATCTGGTCTTCCCAAGCCGGTCTTGTCAACCGAGCTGGAAGCCCGGAACCAGGGGTCTGTGGTCGCATTTCTGTACACCATACCGTTGAGGAGAGAAATGACGGTTGTATCCGCGTTGGGCACAATCAATTCATCTATCGCGGAAAAGGCATTGGCGGACACTGTCATGTTACCACGGTAGCCAGCATAGGATGTGACGGCCCTAGTAGCTTGTTAGCTGTGTTCGCGTCCATGGTCACGCTCCACTCACCGTAATTCATAGCCACGCCCAACCGCATCGGTATTCAGCATTGAGTAGTTGCTTGCCATCCACGTAAAGTTTCCAACCAATGACGCGCCCAAGTTGTACAACTTGTACTTGTTGCCAGGTACTTGAGTGTTGATGCTCTTCGGCCACACCTCGAAGTCAGGCTCAGACCACGGCGTGGAATACTTTTCCTCGGCCAGTATCGGCGCGCATTTGTAAATGGCTCGGAATCGCAGTTGATCCTCTTCGGGAGTATTGATGCCAAAATGCTTATTGGAATACAAGTAGCCGGTGTCCATCTCCAGTGCGGTGGATTGGGCACAGATTTTGGAATCAAAGGGACATGGCGTGGTTGTGTTTGTTGTGAGTGGCAGGTCGGGTGTTACATATATCTTGCAACTCTGCCTATTATAAACTCCGTCCGGAGTGTAGCAGTTTCGGACGTATTCTCGCGCTTGCACCAGAGTCAACTGGAGCCATTTCGCTACCGTCACGTCAGAGGCTGAAGAAGAGGTGTCTGTTACATCCGCTGTGAAGCCGCAGTTGCCACTGGATACAAGTACGTTATCTCCTCTTAGTAGCGCCCTGGAGGTAAAGAGACCGGCGGCACTCATCAGCAGCAGATAGAGTATCGCTGTCGAGACCAACGGCAGTGACGAACGAATCGCGGTGGAGACCTTCCCGCGCCATGTCCAAGCCAGCTTGATCAATATGACGACGGTGGATGCGGTGGTTGGGGCATTGCAAAGAACGGCCTGCTGTTGGTGGTACAGTCCAGAGCTATGCGATGGGGTAGAGCGATATTGATGAATTATGAAGCATGCGATTGACCACAGATTCACCAATGTGGCATTGACAAACAAAGCCACAAAGGCAATGAGAACCGCGCCCCATACTTGCGGGATGGTGAGAGTCAGACCCAGCCCCGAAATACCGTCGGCTGTTCACAGAGGGACGTTAGCGCATGTTTCATTGGTTTTTTGTTTCAACGTAATCGTGAACACGTGCCGTCATAATTTCGCCAGAAGCCAGTGTACACCGAAGTCGCAGACGCAGTGCTCATGGTGCGTGTGGGTGTGTCGCAGTGGTGGGTTGAAGAACGGCCAGATGACCAAGTGATTGAGGTGAGATTAAAGTCTTAAAGTGCAAAAAGGGAGGCTTGGTGGCGGTCTGGGAGAACTGATCGGATGGTTGCCTCCTGCAGCTGGCTGCCACGACTGCGATGGTGTCAATCGTCACATTCCCGCCTTTGGTGGCGGCCCTAAGGCTACGCAAGCCCGACTAGCAAGGGGTGAAACAGGTGCTTAATCCATGCATATTTACAGACTACTAGGCGAAAGGAAGGACTTTAGTGCCTTTCGAATACCATTCGTCGCTGCCACGACCGGCTATTTGGGATGTGCTACGTCTGCTGCATGGCTCGAGCCAGGCTCTGCCCTGCATTCATCTGCCACCTGGGGCATCTCTGTGGCTGGCGCTGCGTATTTCCGTTTTCGATTTTCGCGAGGGCTGCGTTTCCCGCGCTCATTGGCCAGTGTTTAGGTACCCTGGTTTCAGCCCTCTTGTTAGTTCTTACGCCCTGCATGTGGATACGATGCGGGAAGCATCGCCAAAGCCGATGTGTGCACCTCGGATTGTCCGTAGGATCAACACAGCCTGTACGTTGTGATCCCTGAATTGCATCGTATATGTATATTATAGACTTATATGCGTTCGTTGATAGCTCGATTGGATCTTGGCAAACAAGTGAAAGAAACCAATAGGGCGAGCTGCCATGGCTCCAATATCTCGGATATGCCCCACCGTGGAAACCCACTCTGCTAAAGTGGCTCAGCGCAGAATTTTCATTGGCATTGCTCAAATAATAAAAGAAGACCCCCAAGACTTCCGAAATTATTCCAAATAAAACGAAATTCCAGTGATTGGATATCATCAGCTTCGGCTCATAGGGCTGAGCATCTCTTCAACTGTCATTGGATGGGTGAGAAACATGGGTACATTCTTGGGGGCGGAGGAGTGGCCAGGGTGGTCAGCGAGTGTACGGAAGGGCTTTTTTTTGGAGAACCAACAAGCGATGTCAATCGCACGCTAATGCCATGTGGCTTCAAAAGCAAGACGAACCGACAGAAACCCACTGCCAACTACCGAAAAAGAGACACGGCCGTTATCATATTGACAAACCTTCCTGCGGCCGACACACCATTTTACGTCTGTATGCTGCGTGCATGTTTTATCATCTTTACAATTCTAATCGTTCATCTAACTTAAGAAACAGCAATTGGATGAATCACATCACGATGAGCAGTGTTAGGCTTCGAAAGACAGCCAGGGCGCATTTGTCCCAGCCCCTACTCCCGGGGCTTTCTCGACGTCAAGATATGCTTCCAGCTCACATCTACCGCCATTTTAGTTTCATGCCGGTTCTCAAGACTGCCGGGCTACCTAGGCTGTGTTCGTCTTAGAATAGAACATTATTTTTAGCTTATCAAAGAGTAGTGATCCACGCACTCCAGCTGACTATGGGTTACGGTTAAGCTGCATGCTCTGACGAGCTTCTGCAGGGCGTATAGCCTCTTTCGGAATCTCAGTGTCATGCCAAGACAGTCTGACTGGGCCGTGTCCAACAATTCCAGTGTTACAATGGGTAAAAGAAGGTATGCATATATACTGTACGCTTCACACCTTTATCTCACTGTATCAAGTAGCCAAATTATGGGTAATTATGGCGGGTTACTCTGAGACTAGTTTTCTTTGCTAGTGCTATTGAAATCTACTAACACTACTATAATAATCCTACAAGAACTTATAAAATTTGCTAAAAATCTACTACCATGGATCAAAGTTCTCTTGGAATTACGAATTGGTGGCCGGTTCCTATATCGGACCTTAGAGCTTGGCTACTGGATCCTGTAACCAGCTAGAGTCACACAGCTGTTACAAGAGACCAGTCACCGCAACAGCTTAACCGAGGTAGCACAAAACTCAGCCATAATTGCAGTCACCACCATTACGTTGTGGTACAATACCTCTAGATAACACCGAGACAAGCCCGCCGAGCCCCTTCCGGGGCCTCCGCTGCGGGATCGTTGCGGGTACACAAACTTGAGAACTTGATACGTGGACTTGAATTTATTCCTGTCACTTTCCATGTGCAAGTCTTACAACACCTTGTCTCGTGATTCCGCTCAACATGTGTCAATCCACCACGCCATCTACAGAGCAAGCAATCCCATTAATGGATCGCCACCCCATCCCTGCTTCAGTGAACCGATCCGGCAGTGACACCTTTGGAGAACGCCAAAGTGGAACTGATGCAGACCCTCACGAAGGGAGTGCACCCGCAAAAGCGCAGCCGCCCAAAGACAGCGTTCGACTCAGGGCCAAATTCGAAATTGGCGTGATGCTATCAGACTTTTTTCCATAGCAGCGCCACTTGCCTTGCTCGGCTTCTCCATAGCCGTGCTACAGCTTGATAACAAGGATGTCCACAAAGCCGAGCTCAAAATTTGGCAAAACTGCATAACTGTGGTCCGTCTCCCAATCCCAACATCTTTTTCCTCTCTCAAGGTCATGTCCTAATCCCATTCCTTCAACCAAATTGTGACCCTTTTCCCAATCCTTTTCGCTGCCATCGCTGGCCGCATGGTGTACGAGGTCGCGCGCTGGAAACTCGAGCAAGGAGCTTCTATGGGCTTCCTGGAGCAGCTGATGGGTAGCCACACAGTGGGCGCGACCATTGTCACCCAGGTTCAACTTCAAAGGTTCAACGTCCTCAGCCTGTGCTTGCTCCTTATGTGGTCATTTTCGCCTTTTGGATCCCATTCAATATTGCGCATGCTGAGGACACACAATGTTCCTCGGCTGGAGCCTTCACGAATTGCATACTATGACACCTTTGGTCAATCCGAATACGCGAGCAGGACAACTTACAGCCGAGTCTCGTCCTCGTTCGCCGTCATTCCTACTTCTCATTTGTCTTCCTTGTTCAATGCGCTCTTGTTAACCCCGGACAAGAGTAAAACTGACTTCATGGATGTTTGGGGCAACGTCAAGATCCCCAAGGTCGAATTCGACGAGAGGGTAGCGCAGAGCGACTGCCGGGATGTGCTTTGGAACCCGGAACCGGAATCCTACTCGTCTTTGCTTGGTCTTCCAGTGACAAATGTTTCAGCAGGGAACACTATGTTCTCCATCGAATCCAGTTACATGGACATTCACTGCTCGAATATTACTAGAGTGGTAGACCCTGTCACTATAGGTTCTCCTACTAAGTGGGATCTTGGCGCAAATTTCACATCAAACGGGTCATGGTACGGGCTGGATCCTAACGACAGAAACGACAGTTGCCGATTCGGCAGGTGAACCATTGCGCTGGACAGATTTGTCGATGAATACTGGGCTAAAAAGCCCATACCAGACGACAGGGCAGATGAAGGTGTCGGAATTCTGCCTTGGACTGGGAGCCCAATCATGTTCGAGAACGAGACAGGCATAGAGGCGAAACCAGCCAGGCTTCTTTTCCAAACGAATCTCATGACAGCTGGTGATATGCCTAGTCCGATCGGGGTCTCAGCGTACTGCGACGTTTTTCAGAAATACGTGGAGTCGAGGATCACCTGCTTCAAGTCTGATCAAGCCGCCCAGCAAAACTGCTCCGTTGTTGCACAGCGGCCGTCGACCAAGAAGAATCCTCCTGAGGCCATCACATTTCTTTCATTCCCCCTCACGTGGTTTTGGGTATCATCCGAGCTTCCGTTGGCCGCAGGAAAGCTCATGACCGCGGTTGATCTCACGGTGCAATACCTTAATGATCCATGGCTCAAGAATTCTGACAAGGATGATACCTGTTTGATGTTTACCAATGTGAACGAGCGAAAGTTCAGCCGCCGATTATCACAGATCCTCAACACGTACGTTCTCTTGAGTCAGGTCTATATGGCTGCTCCTGGCGGAAGTATCGATGCAAATCCGGCCTTTACTGCCAACATTACGATACCCGTAAATATTACCCACCTCGTCGAAGTATATACGGTTTCTCGGTCATGGATGAGCTTATGCATCTTATCCTGTCTGACTTTTCTCGCGAGCGGGATCATGGGCACTGTGTTCACGCACCTCTCCAATGGACCTGAAGTTCTTGGGTACGCATCAACGGTGATCCGAGACTCCAAGTTCATCGACCTGCCGCCCGATATTGGGCGCTCTTCGGGCATCGAAGTAACGCAGGCTATAAGCCAACGTCGGGTAAGGTATGGGTACACACATTTGACCTCAGTTGAGTAGGTGTTAGTGGGCGTTGGGTTGGAAAGCAGACGCGAAAAATTATTGACGGGCCAGGGTAGTTGTATATTATGACGTTAGAGGTTCGTTCAGGCTTCCAGGCGTTTCCATTTGATGTCGGGATTATTGTGCACTATTCTCGTTTTCACATTGATATCACGTAGTCAAAAAAGAAAAAAAGAAAAAGGAAGAAAACAAACAGCAGGAGAAGGAGGAGACATCAATTTTGTATTACTGCCACAGGTCAAAACCCTTTCAAACATATTCCGAAATGATTTTCTAAATTAGGCCGCTTTTTGCATTGATAGAGTCACCCATTCGTAGAAATAAAGGGCCTTCCGCTCATGTCTTAGATTTAGGTATATCATTTTACTCAACCAAGGCCGTTACTCCTTTTTTTCTGTCAAACCGTCAGATCCTTGAGCAAACTCTCTGCTCACCCCGTCCCCCCTCTCTTCTATTGTCGTTGCGGTGCTAGTCGAGCTACGCACCGTCACTCCCTCTTGGGCACTGTCTGTGGCTCCTGGGTCCCGCTCTTCATCGGGCGCCCTTGGCGCTTCCTTCAATTTTGTCGGCGCAAATTTACTTCTCGTCCTTATTTGCAACCCATATTTGTAAAACAAGAACGGGATTACAGCTAGCAGGGTCGCCACACCACCGATAAGACTACCTCCTCCGCCGACGCCTAGCGAATCAAACATGTAGGTTGTGAACAGAGGAGCGGCCGCACCGCAGGCAGACCGGACGATGGTGTTTGCAGCCAGAGCCGAAGCAGCGTACATCAAGTATGTGTCGACGAGGTAATTCAAGTATGCGACGAAGAGCAACATCAAGGATGTGGCAAGAAAACAGCCAGCCAGGGTAGGCACAATCCAATGAACCGAACTGCAAAGTGTCAGTGAAATATTCTTTTGGGGGCTCGAATGGAAGGTTAAATACGTACTTGTACTGCGCCGACCACGCAAACCAAAATATTGTCACAGGGGCGCCAATACCACCGATCATGGCGAGAGGTAGGCGATCTTCGGGTGTCATCTTCTTTCCCCCCTCGTCGATTTTCTTTTGTCGTCTTTTTGTGTCCAGAACAATGCCGACAGCACCAATACACGCGCCGATAACCGTGCCAATCAAGGGTAGTTGGCCCACCCCCGCATTCCATCCTCGCTTCCCTTGGAATACAATGGGATAAATACTAAACAGCATATACAACAGCGTGTACACAACAGCCATGTATATGGCGAGAAGAAAAGATATCGTGTCAAACAAGATGATCCACGGTCTCGTCAGCGCAATCTTGTAAATTGACTTTAGCGACCGGTCGCCGTCTTCCGCCTGGGCCTTAACGTTTTCGTATCCGGGGATTTTCGCCTGGCGGATTCTCCGGGCCTTCATCATGAGCAAGGTTGGACCATGGGTTTCCGGAATGGTCAGCATGATCAAAGCCGTCAAGGCGCCAAGCCAAAGCAACACATAAAAGCTCCATCTCCAATCCTTTTTTAATTCCAAAAAGCCGGAAATCACGGGTCCCAGTGCCGGACCAATCCAAACCATGGCCGAGAAACCAGCCATGGCATTTCCCCGCTCCAGAGGATTCCACAAGTCAACAAGGACGCCGGGACTGTTGCTAAGTGGTGCCGAAACAAAGGTGCCGGCCAGAAACCTGCCCACCAGGAGGCTGCCAAAGTTGGGAGCAAAAGCGCAAAGAAAATTAAAGGCGAGATAGAGACTAAAGGTAATGTAAAAGATCCATCTTCGGCCATAAAGCTCGCTCAAGGGCGCAAAGATGAGGGGTCCGGCACAGTAACCCAGCAAAAACAAAGTAATGGTCAAACCAGCTACCTCTTCAGACACATGAAAGTGCTTCGACATGGAAGGGATGCATCCACTTGGTGAACTAGATGCGAATGTGGCATTCATTACTAGCAAAACAGCCGCGATTGTGACTGTAGATCGCCGCGCTGTGGTCCAGTTTTGCGGATTCTCAATGTCGCCGGGTCGGAAATCAACATATCCGCGCTCATTCAAATATGGCGGGTTTTCAACTTCTAGATTGCCGGTTCGGTAGGGTTTGTTTGTCGGTCTCGACAAGATTCTCTGTAGGGCTCCCATGATTGCGATTCGAGACTACGAGAGCAAGCCGGATTGCTCAATCACAAACGGGATCAAGTTACATCATATAACTCAAGACGGCGTGCCTTTCTTACAGCCTCCATAATCACGGGTCTGCCCGAGTGATCCGGTAATTAAACAAGACGCCCGGGAACAAAATAAATCCCCGCTTATGACGGCCCAAATCTTCACACCATCCCAACCTGCTGATAAATACAAGGGCATCATTCACAGGCTAATCTAGCAAGGGAGGTGCGGAGATAAGTGGCTTCGGAGTTACGTCGCCGCGACCATCGCCCAGCTGGAGATGATCCCTGCCGAAAGCAGTCAAGTTTTAACGCTAAAACCAGCCCTACTGGTATTACCCTAGATCGAGGCCATCGGCTCGCGTTTACATCGGAGTACGACCTTGCGTTGAACTCGAACCATTCAAAACTAATCCGAGGGTGGCTGACGTACCCAAAAGGTAATAAGTGCATGTGTTCATTTCATAGCACACCGCGCTACACAAACCCGCTGCTATACCCGCAATGAATGACGAAATTATCGCATAGACTTTGTTCTTGCAGATCTGACACGAATTGTAACTGGATCACACAATACTCCAAAGAAAGATGTATTACGGTCGTTAAATGATGCGTGAACTAGCCCTGTTCTCGCGCGACTTCACGTGAGCCACAAACGCCACCAAAAAGCAATTATTGCACGCGAATTAATTAAACCCATGGATGGCGATGGTGGTCTTCTATTGGATAGCGGTCTGTAATTGTTGGGATTCTCCATCGCAATCAAAGCTTCCTCACACCGATGAGTCTAGTTCCGTGTGTTGTCCAGCCTGACTCATTTGACTCTATTAGGCGATCTTCAGTCACAACAAAGCGCAAGATCAGTCCACAATGTGTCCAAAGTAAGGAGGTCGCGGAGTGACAATATTTCAAGCATTGTAATGTAATGTAGTTTCCATTCTTGAATATGCTCAAGGAAATAATTCCCACCTGGATCTCAAACGGATATTTTATTATTCAAGAGCAGGCTTCAGCCATTCGTAGATGGAAGCGTTTGTTATCTAATAACCGTAGCAGTAGGAAGTAATCTTTGTCCGCAGGGAAAGGCTTTGCATCAAAGTTTATAAAACGAAATATTGCAGAATACTGGCCTAAATAACCTGCTGCTTGCTTAAGAGAGGGAATCAGAATCAGCCCTCTGAGAAGGTTCTCTCCTGCACATATTACTGTGAATCAGTTGAGTTTTTCAGCACGCATTGTTAAATACTGGTTATATTAGAGTGGTGATGACTAGAGCACATATGCGGCACATTCATAGATGATTGTCACTCGCTGGTTCTTCTTCAAAAAGCTCGTTCACCCTGTCCCTCCATCAATATCATAAATTTATCGATCTTGAGACACAAGACTTTTTCTACTACTCAAACTGCCCTTTTGGTCCCATTTCTTTTTTGGGCTCTTGAATTTTAATATCTGGGCTGCATTAACAAGGCAGCGGCAATCTCACCACACAACCAGAGTACAAACACCCTTAAGATAGATCAGCCATTTGTTAAAAGAGGTGCATTCAATTATACACGATATAATAATGATAAAAAATTCTTGGTTGACTTTATTACGACCACAATCCCAAACATTTACTTAAACTCGAATATCCCCATCATTGCTGCTGCGGATCTCCTATGGCACATACAGGAGATCCAACTAAGGATATCAGATTGATTTCCGATTTCTGGATCTTTACGGTTTTCTTCTGAAGCGGGCAAGTACCTCCTAAATTTGGCTGGTGGCAAGTGTACTTGCACTTTTTTCTTATTTCAAATATCGCAATCTAAGCTAACATTTTATTTCTCTCAAAAATTAACGCAAAGACCATTTTGCGATAATTATACTCATCGATCCGAACATACCTAGCGACAGTCAAATAAGAATAGTCAAGGTGGTGCACAGCTGCAGCGTTATAACAATTTACATCCCGGCCCGAGACAGTTTTCTTCAAAGTAACAGGTAGCACATATATCGGAAACGAGAGCACGAAGGCGCGGTGAAGTTTAGGGGTGATTCCTTGAAAGCACAAAGATGGTGCTGCAGAAGCCAGAGATCAGGCGAAGTTGTCTGCGGGAGAGAAGTCAGGACAGACCTGAGCGAGGAGTTTTATGCTTGACGCAACAAAAAGCAAAGTAGAAAAGACCAGCGGGGATGGATCGTTGCGTTAGGTGACTTCAGGGGGGAGTTGGGCGAGCAAGTTCTGTCTGTCGGGTAGTGACACAAGATGTACCTGCAGTGTCTCTCACTTTATGCCATCTAATTAATGAATTAATAAATAAAATTAAATCAATAAACCTTTAAAAAAAAAGAAAAGCACATCCCCACCATTGCCCACCACAAGGCTCCCTCCCTGTACCCTAAAAGGCAGCCGAACGAGGCAGCCAATCCTGAATCTGATACTTGGTCCGCATAGGCAACAAGGCTTGGCTCGTATTTAATCGACTAAATGCCTCATTTACGAACTAGTTGACCTTGACTTCAGAAATATCATCACGAGCTGTTCCTTGTTGTGTGAATAGTGTCATACGCGTATATAATTCACTCGGTTTTCTCCCAACTCGAACTAGGCTTTATTTTGACGACATCTGGATAGCTTTTATTCTCTTGGGCGCGCTGATCGCTACTTGCGACGAAATGAGCTCTGCATCAGCGTCGGTGCGTTCCCAGTCTCTGGAAGCCTCGAGGCCACCAGTCCCCGACCTCCTCGTCGGCATTGATTTTGGAATGACAGGCAATTACCGTCCCCCTTTCATAAAAAATATGCCTCTACCTGCATTAAGAGATCTAACACACGCTAGGGACGGGTGTCGCATTTGCAGCTCCAGGCGACCAACAAATCTCAATTTTACGTGACTGGGCTGGAAGAGGTATGGATCTGTGCATTTAGCCTCCCCCGCAGGAAAACAGCATACCTTTCAACACCCGGAGACTAAATTTTAGCAGGTCCTCAAGCGGGAACAAAGGTGCCCTCGGCAATCGCATACGTACATGGAGAGGTTTCTACCTGGGGATTCGAGGTCGCCATCGACAAATTATCTGGCGTTCGCGTTCAGGATACAAAGACTGCTTTCAAAGGAGTTTTTGATAGTCGAGACTTGCGCGAAGCCAAGGCACAAGATAGCATTGATCTCACAGCTGACATGGTCGAGCAATGGGTTACTGATTATTTGCAAAATGTCTACGAAGACATCAAAATCCAACTCGAAAATCGTCTACCCAGCGGCAAAGATTGGGACACCACTAGCATAAACTTCATGTTCAGTTACCCAACCACATGGAGCCCTGAAACTATCACTCGATTCAATGATGTCATTAACACGGCCGGTTTCGGGGCTACTTCGTCAACTAAAGGGCAACACGTAGTGCAAACGTCTCTCAATGAGGCGCAAGCTGCTGTGGCCTGTTATTTTACGGAATCTAAATTGCCCAAGCCTGGAGATTATATTATGATCGCAGATATTGGTGGAGGGACCTCAGACATTGGCATCTTTGAGGTCGATAGCTATGAGGATTCAACAAAGCCAAACTTGATAGAGATAGTGAAGGACAAAGGAAGAAATACAGGTTCTTCCAAAATTGATGAGGGCTTTGAGGCCGAGGTGAGAAAACGCCTCCGGGAACTCCCTCAATCGTCACAGGATCCAGATAAAACCATCGAGCAGCAGGTTTGGGGAATGGTCCAGAGCATATATTTCATCAACGAAAAGTGTCGCTTTGGAGGTCCTCAACGTGGTACTGTCAAGAAGAAATTTGAGTTCAGAGTTCCAGTTCCTGATATGCCAGATACCACGAACGAGAGGCACCTTGGCATCGAAAATGGTAACATGACATTCAAAAAGGAGGATCTCTTTCGCGGTCTTTTTGATACCGAGTGTGACAAGATCTGGAAGCAAATTTCTGACCAAATTGAAGAACTTGACAAAGAGCCGGCAGAGATCCTAGAGAAGCTCCATCTTGTACTAGCAGGAGGACTAGGTAGCTCCCCGTTCGTGAAAAAGTACCTGATGGAGAAATTCGCTGAGGAGTACAACAAAGCCCCACAATGCTCAGTCCTGGATGACCCGCAGCTGGCGGTTTGTCGAGGACTAGTCCAGACTGCCTTAAGGGAGATTCAACGCCAAGGAGTGTTTCGTTACAAAGCTCAGGCGAACTATGGAGTATTCGAGGTGAAGAAGTCTCAGCCAACAAACAAGAAGTTGGTTGGGTGGTTTTTGAAAAAAGGCGACAACGTCTCCATTGCCAAAAGTCGGATGCTCCAGCACAAAATCAAAATTGAGGATGCAGAGAACACCGAACTGAAACTCTTCAAGTCAGTTATTGATGTGGATTTGAAGCGCGTGAATGGCAAACCAGCTCCGGAAAATTCGCACCTTGTTGAAATAAGCAGCCTGACGAAAGACTTGCCGATGGGTACTCTGAATCCGCACAAGGTTTGTTTTGACTTGTCTTTCCCCATTCAAGAAAATGGCTGGATATCTAGTGCTCACCATTCATGCTGCTACAGATCATGGGACTCACCACATCCAGCTATCACTTCAAAGTGGAACTATTCCTTGACCATAATGCAATGAGGTCTAGGATTATCCAGAACGATCAAGAAGTCGGTCAACCTGTGTACATAGCCGAAGCTTGGCATTCTCCTCCTTGTATCGAAAGTGAAGAAGACGTACAAGGAGCGCCACGTCTCCCGTGGTACAAGCTCGTTTTGGGAGGGATACAGGTTATTAGTGCTGTGATAGGAGGTGTCGCCACAGTAATGGGGATGTGGCCTGAGGAATCAGACACTTCTTAATTTGGACTGAGATAAATCAGCGGCGGAAATTAAATCAATTGGATTTCCCTGAATAATTTTATTTGAAGATGTCACGAGGTTTCAATTTTTCTGTTCTTGCTCACAAGTCCAGCTAGCTACCAAGGTAGGTCAAATTCATACACCAAGTAAAGACATCACTAGATATTGTGATAGCCTAGAAATGTTCTCACAACAACCAAATACCGATGATAAATAAGGTTTGGCGCGTTTATTTACAATATACTTTTACATTACTCAGAAATATTCCAGGTTTTCACTTTGCCGCCGATCCGACTTTGGTAGTAGATGCAGGTTCCAGGAAATATTCCCTGCTCATTCCAATGGTAGAATATTTATATGCTGACGTAAAAGTTGAAGTTTACGCCGGCGTCTTGCAAAAGTCAATCTCCGCTTCTATAATCTTTGCGTTCGTATATTAACAAGATCAATAACTCCAGTCTTGGCATTCCATCCATTGATGATGATCATTATTTGCCTAGTGTATTTATGATCGCCCCATAACTTAGCATCACTTTTCGGTAAATAGTTTGTAACGCGACTAATCAAGGCTTCAATAATACTTCGATAATGCTGGAAAAGTTCCCATTTTCCATGGTTGGCTGTGCATGGTTATATATTACCAAATACCAATGGCTCATTTTAACTAGTAGTTCTTTGCTATCAAACTAGAAACTGTCGACAACCCAAGTCTACGAATTTACGGAATATGATACCCATCGCAAACCTGGGCCGTTTCCAATAATGTAGCCGAAATCGCTGGACAGGACAATATCAGGTTTTATATTGACTGTTGCTCTGCAGGGAGTGGCTGGGGAGCATCCATCACCATGATACATGATGCAAGAATGCGCTGCTTTGTCAAAAGCAAATCCAATGCATTCTTGGTCTTCAACGCATAGATTGCAGCACCCATATGCATTCTGTGTAGTTCCTGTTGACGTAGTGTAGGTGAATTGGGGATAGAGTCCGTTGATAGGACCGTAGTTATTGACTCCTCGGCGCCCGGTCCAATAATTATTATATGCGCACATAGCATACACAGTCGGCCCCGTATTGGTGGTAGTCGTGACAGTTGTTGAAATCGTGCCTGTCGTTGGGCTGGCCGTTATGGTGATCTGGGATATTTCGGTCGTCGTTGTTGTACCAGTCACCGTGATGGGATCAGGCACAATGGTTTGAATATTTGTCACCGTCTTGGTATCGGTGATGGTGCGTACCGGCGTACTGGCCGTGAGGGTAATAGCCGGCTTGGTCTGAGTAATGGTGGTTGTTTTGGAGACAGGCTTCGTAACGTCGCACTCAACCTTTTGAGGATAAAAGTTTGGAACATAGTACTCGTGCCCTTCGCGTTTTGAGTAGACGTCTGAATTGCCTCCGCGTTTGAAAAAAGCCCCAGTATCGTGCAAATAATCCGAGAGTCCTGGCAATCCGGTCTGGACGGCGACGAAACTACTGGGTGTTGGAATAGTGATAGTGTTTGGGTTCGTAGTCGTAGCAGTGACAGTAGTCGAGGTGAAAAATGTAGTCGTAGCATCAAGCGTAACCGTCGACGTAGTGGGATCTGTTTGCGTGGTTAAAATAGTATCCGTTTGGATATTGAGAGTTGTCTCGATAGTGATGGTTGTGGTCGTTTTGGCGGTCTGGGTGACGGCATTCGGAGTGATAACAACAGTCCTTTGGTTGTATTTAGTCTGGCGTATCGTGTACGTGCTTGTGTGCGTATGTGTGACAGTGGGTACTGATTTTGCAGATTTGGTCCCTTGGATCGTAGAGCAGGTTGGTTTGGGATCAATGGCTCCCTTCCCAAAGGCAGGGCCACCAAGCAGAGCAAACAGCAGATATCTAAGCTGCATGGCGGTTATGATGGCAGTCCAGACAAAACCGCTGCGCGAAACCGAAAAAGATGCAATCTAAGAGCATGTCCCCTTTTATCAACCCCTGAGGTGCTGATTTGTAGCATTAGTCATTTCCGAATCGGGCACATTGCCCACATCAAACAGGCTATTGATTGCTAGAGAAAGACGGTGCGGGGATATGGCGCCCTACTAAGTTGGACGGGTTCATCCTTACTTTTGGACTTTAATGGAAAATGCCGTTGACGAGACTAGCAGACAAAAGAGTATGTAACAAAAAAGGGGGCAGTGGCAAATTAGTTATCATGGCAAATCAGTTGTGAATAAGTGTCCCCAGGTAAAGCATCAGGCAGTGTTCCAAGATGGAAGTGCGGGACGTATCGGACCTCAGCTGCATGTTATTTACTTGGCACTTGGCAATGCAACGCTAGCCTAACACAGGAAACTAAAGTAGTAGATCGGCTTCGAACCACAGCTAGCAAGTTAAATGAATTGGTACTGTGAAATCCTGTTCTTTTTTGTGGAGAACTGGGAAGGTGAGTAAATTTATGGGCGTTGACTAGAAACCAAATTTTGAAAACGAATATTGGTGGATGGATTGAGCAATACTTGCGATGTGAGCAGTCATGATAGCCACAATAGGCGAGCTTTGTTGCGAGGAGCAGCCGCAGAAAAGTCCAAAATGGAACATCACTGGCCTCAGATTCAAGCCACACCACAACAGCCACCACAGCCACTCTCAAAAACTGGACCAGGAACGGGCGAATGCTCCACAAGGAGAGAACTCACGGGCCGGCGAACAAAAAAAAACTCGGTCCGGCCGGAACAATAGTGTCTCCGAGTGTGTCTCCATGTCCCTAAACCCAGAACACAACCTACCCTAGACCATGCTTGAATTATCATGAGATGTCGGGATTCTCCCGATGCCGAGTTCATGCCGGTAGTTTTGTATATTTAATTAATCTAGCACGCTATCTTGGACCTTAAAGTGACTAAAAAAAGCTTCGAGATATGCTGAAAAGAAGATTGTTCTATCGTAAAAATATTTTCAATCACACAACATACAGCGGACCCATTATCTCGGGCTCCGGCCTCACACGATCGGACCATTCTTCACATGCTAATTAGTAATGAATTATGCCCAGTTACACAAAGGCATAACAGGCATGTTTTGTCGGTGTCAAACGCAGGTTGGCAGAGCGTATGGTCATGGAACAAGGCAATAATACCCCACACACACAATGGCAGAGTCGCAGCGCAGCGGAATTAGGCAGTGTCACCGTATGCGAAAATCAGGGGGCTGACATAGAGATCTGGAATCCCAATCATCATCGGCTCATGATACCCGGGCTGCTCGGGCTGGCTGTTTTGACGTCAACCCAGCGTATTTGATCAATCCTTTTGGTTTCAATAGACGACGAAGCAAAACCGCCCCGTTTTTGCGGGCGGAAATTTGGCCCACGACGACGCGGGCTGAGCCCTGGGAGGGGAGGGCCATTACGCGTCTCGCAGCACTTTTTGCGACCAGCCAGGCGCAATTCAGGTGAGAAGCCGTCATGAGGAATCGCCGACATGGGCAGAACCGTAGGCTACTGCAGGTCCCGCGAGCCGTCGTTGGTTCTCATATTGATTGCGGGGCATGCACTGTCAGAATGAACGTGTAGGTGGCTGTAGTCACGATTCGTGGCGAAATCTAGCGAAGGCAGCTTGCATGCGGCTGACAGTGCCAAGGGCGGCTAAAATCGATAAGGCAGTTGATAACCGCACATGGCGGCGGCATGGCTGTGGCATAGCTGGGGACATAGCTGGGGAGATAGCTAACAGTGGCATGGCCTGCGGCACCTTCGGAGACTTGTCGAAACATTGGGGGCCAGCTGCGGTGCATTTTCACCCTATTGGGCAGCTCGAGGTTCCGCGTATAGGCGTGTCGAGGATGACGACAACATCCATCACCGCCCATCGCCTCCATCGGGATGCAGATGTGGGGTGGTTTTCCCCACAGCACATACACTCCATGCACATGCTGCAAGTTCAAGTTCATGATATCATTTACTCTAATTCTCATTTTAAAAACTCGGCATTAGACGCGTCATGTTAAGGGTGCATGCTGATGGGCTTGTTTCAATATGTCCCCCCCTTTTTCCCATTCCCACCCAGCGCCATTATAACCCAACCCATTATGTCTAATAGCGATGAAAATTAAGTAGACTGTGCTTTGCCGTCCACCGAGACGGGGCCCTCGTGTTCCCCTGGTCTCGTGGGGCCCGGCATCCTCGGCACATGGCCAGGCAGGGGTTAATCTTTTCGGAAACAAATCAGTGGAGATAAAGAACCCATGAACCAATATTCTTGGCAAATCCTATCTTAAGCGGAGGTTGCATCGATACAACAGCACGCAATGTAACTGTAACCTGACTGTTGGCTCGATATACACCGACCAACGCATGATGGAATGTTACTTGACTCATGCCCTTGCATTATTTTTTGCACCAATAAGTAGCCAGAAAAGATTTTGATGCCCAATAAAATTAGGCAATTGAGTCATGGAATGAGTCGATAATATACACGTTGGATTCGAAAGTGAAACGCGTCGATGAACTATCTAGTACACACCAGGACCTATCGCATTTCACCACTGTGAAACATTTCCCCTGCCCCTGACATGCCTGCAAATTGCCCAAGTTCATCCCAATTCCTTTCCTGCACTCATCGTGCGACGACGCAAAAGCAAAAAGAAAAAAAGCCTTAGTCGTCTGATGGGGGAGTAGCCTTCAAAGTAAGCATGGTCTGACCATCGGTGCCATCATCGGTAGAGTTCCAGTTCAGGGAATACACGCCGCTGGTGTCAGTTGCAACTGCATACCAAAGAGTTTCCAAGGCACCGCTGTCATCCTTGACACCGACAAAGGTGCCGTAGAAGCTGAAGGAGCCAACAGAGCGGCTGGAGCTACCGGTAGAAGAGTTCTGAAACCCAACAGCGTGCGAGGAAGACGAGGCGGTTGGGACATAGAAGGTGAGGTTGGACCACGAAGGAGAGGTAGAGCGGTCAACTGAAGTCATGTTGGGTGCGCCCTGCAAGTGTCCAGTTGAAGAATGAGAGACTGGAGATTTGATCAGATTGAAATCCACTAGGCAGTGCTAGCAGGATACCTACAAATGACCGAAGCAGCTTGGCTGTTTTCCATAAGGTTGGGGTTGCCAATGTATGCAGCCCCTTAGTGGCCTATGTCAATTTCCCTTTCAAGTCTCGCCTGTGGCTGAAAGGAGTGGCTTACCTCCAGCGGTAAAGACTGGCAGTCCGCCAATGTCATCACCGTAAGCATAGATTTGGAACTCAGAGTCAGTGTCAGAGGCCCGTTTGTGGCTCATGGGGGAAGCCCCAACGAGAGCGGCTGTAGTAGCCAAGGCAGATAGAAAGAAGGTAGCGCGCATTTTGGCAATAGTTTTGGACAAAATAGTAGAGAGTGTGGGTGGGACGATGAATATTGAAAAAACAGCGAACGGGCCAAGGTATAAGAAGGGGATTTTGTAGAAATAGGAAACAAATACCTTGGGTAAATCAATTGATCCACTACCAACAACCCTCAGCCCTTAAGCGCCAAGGAATCAAACAAGGACTATGTCCGAGTATCGCCCAGCCAGCCACGTCACCATGTGACGATTTCAGTTGAGCTACCACCTGCCGTCTTGCACGTTTGATGCAGAAGAAATCACTAGGGATAACCGCATTACCCCCGACAGTTTTCCTTTCAACTTTGATAAAAAAAGTAATCAGGGGCAGAGCAGGCTGCCAATGGCAGCAGGGGGTTGCATCTGAAGAGGAGATGGCATGCGTAAGCCTGGGCCAGCCGCAGCGGCCTGTGCGTGTGGGTCGCCCATGACATATCTGCACGCTCTCACGTTCAACTTCACTCAAGCTGCGGTATGTTCGCTAGAAATTCCCTATTCGAAATTGTCTCAGATTGCGTGGCAGATGCAGAATAGGCGCTCAATAATGGTCAATTGACGGCGAGCCGTGCCGCAGATCTTTCCTGAACGGGCTTCACGATCCTGGCGGATTGTACTTTGAGAAGGAGAGAAGACGGTCGTCTTCCGTCTCTGGATGCGGAACCGTACGAGACCTTGTCAGTATTCATGGTAAGTGCCGTGTTGCAAGTGATAAAATTTGTATACAAAAAGGTTCTTGTGCCCGTCATCAAGTTTTGTTTGTCTCATCAGTCTATCCTACACACTACAATTCCTTCGTTGATCTTGCAATCTACTTTGTTCTTTCATTAGTTTTTCTATTTCAGTCTTTCATTTTCACCTTGGGCCGTCACCATGATGCGCACCATCCTCACTCTCGCTGCTCTGGCATCCAAGCTGGTGTCAGCTGCTGCTGTAGATTCACAGGCTTCTCACCTTGAGACTCGTGCTACCTGCAGCGGAAACACTGCCACCACTCGTTCAGAGTGGTGTGACTACTCCATCGACACGGACTATACAACCGAGCCGGTTGATACTGGTGTCACCCGGGAGTACTGGCTGGAAGTTACCGATGTCACGGTTGCTCCTGACGGTGTCTCCAGGCCTGCCATGGCCGTCAATGGATCTATCCCTGGCCCAACCTTATTTGCTGACTGGGGTGATACTGTTGTAATTCATCTCACCAACTCCATGACCACATCTTTGAACGGGTCGAGTATCCATTGGCACGGTATTAGACAAAACTACACTAACGAGAATGATGGTGTGCCGTCTATTACCCAATGTGCCCTTGCTGTTGGAGACACTGTCACTTATAAGTGGAGGGCCCTCCAATATGGTACCACCTGGTACCATTCCCACTTCGCCTTGCAAGCTTGGGAGGGTGTCTTTGGTGGAATTATCATCAACGGCCCTGCCACAGCAGACTACGATGAGGACCTCGGTGTCGTTTTTTTGAACGATTGGGACCACTCAACTGTCGATCAGCTTTACAGCCAGGCTGAAACCACCGGTCCCCCTACGCTGGACACTGGTCTGATCAACGGCACAAATACCTGGACCAGTGACAATGTCACTACTGGCACACGCTTCAATGTCTCGTTTACTTCTGGCAAGTCGTACCGCATGCGACTCGTCAATGCTGCCATCGACACGCACTGGAAGTTTTCCATTGACAACCACACCATGAAAGTCATTGCCGCTGATCTTGTTCCTGTGACACCTTTTGACACTAACATTGTCAACATCGGAATGGGTAAGTCTTTGCATCCTCAAGTCAAATAAAATCGATAACTAATCAGCTCCCTCAGGCCAACGATACGACATCATTGTTACCGCTGACCAAGCTGACGTCGCGGATAACTTCTGGATTCGTGCCATTCCCCAGTCTGCTTGCTCTGATAATGCCAACCCTACCAACATCAAGGGTATTGTCACCTATGCGGACAGCCCATCTACGCCTGACACTACTGGCTACTCGTACACCGATAGCTGCGATGATGAAACATTCAACCTCTCTCCTTATGTTTCCAAGGATGTAGCAAGCGCGGACTGGTCCTCTCTTTCCACAGCGTCGACTGCCCAGAACTCCGCAGGCCTCTTCAAGTGGTACCTGAACAGCACCACCATGCTGGTTGACTGGGGTCAGCCCACTCTTCAGTCGGTGCTGAACGGCAACGACAACTTTACTGAGTCCAACGCGATCATTGAACTTGAAACTGCTGACGAGTGGGTTTACTTTGTGATTGAGACTACTTTGGCCGTTCCTCACCCCATCCATCTCCACGGCCACGACTTTTTCGTCATTGGCCAAGGAACCGGCAGCTACTCGTCTGACATCGCTCTCAACACGACCAACCCTGCACGACGAGACACAGCTATGCTGCCCGCCAGCGGATTCATCGTCATGGCCTGGCAGACTGACAACCCCGGTGTCTGGTTGGCCCACTGCCACATTGGCTGGCACACTTCGGAGGGATTCGCTGTTCAGTTTATTGAGCGCGAGAGCGAGATTGCGGGTATTTCCAACTCGACCTATGTGGATGACGTTTGCACCAACTGGAACAGCTTCCAGGACTCGAACGCCATTGTGCAGGAGGACTCTGGTGTCTAAGCGGTTGAATCATGAGCATTGTACAAGAGTGAACGGCCATAAGCATAACGCGCACAATGCAAATTTGTACATGGGAAATCTCTTCTACGTAACTAGTTTACATAGTTCAATTTCAAGCTAATTTTTCAAATGCACTAAATTCGCAGGGCCCAGTGATAGTAAGTTTTTGTTGAGCCAAAGATCAGGGTTGGCTATAACGCAAGTGGCGCTTGAGGTTGAACTCTAGCAACCGAGATTGCCTTTTACTGACGAGGCTCAAATGTATATATGTAGCTTGCTATTGACACCTGCGGCAGCAACTAAACCGGAACCGGTTGCTATTGGACGTTTGTTTGGGACTAGCTTTGTTCTTACACGGAGATGTCCATTTTCAGTAACTCCTGGGTTGTGGTTTTACTGGTGGGGTGCAATGTGGGGCCTGTCTCCAAACGCATGAACCCCTAACCTGTGTCATAACAAATTCACATATATCTTGGCCAATCCATGAGGGCGCACGATTCAAAGATCATGTGACTAATAAATATCTGGCTAGAAATTTAAATATTGGAAACTGTTTAACCATATTCCGGAAGCCCGAGGAGAGATCCGAAGTTGGCATGTAAGAGTTGAGCGGCAGGATGCGAAGCCTCTTCCTTTCTCATACTGTCTTCGATAAATTTAGGATTAAAACACGATGAATTCATTGATTAATTATAATAGTATTCACAAATTTAATTTTGATTCGTTGCATCTACCTATTATCATGGGCCTGGTTGTGAATGGGGATGTTTCATGTTGTGTGCGTACTATTTTTGGCCAAGAGATGCCGATCACCAACTTTGGGAACACAATGCATAGAGATTAATCGACTTTCTTGGCATCCTGCATAAATCATATACTTCACCTGCCCAGTGAATAAAAATTTGCTGATTTTTACATCCAACTATCGACCCATACAAGTCCGGACTTACCACAAACAGTATCTCAATATTTCTTTTATAACGTACGCTCGGAGGACCCTGGCGGTGAGGACCTGTCTTGAAAAGTATTTTAACTTTTATAAATCATGTCTGAGACACTCCTTTGTCTCAGTCTTCAGACAGCGTTTGCAGCATCCTCAGTTGAAAATGGATTCACACGCCAACTGGCCGTTTTTTGTCCGTGCGCACGGTGCAACGTCGCTGGTGACGATTCTCTTTGGGTGAGGTCTCATCAATCCGGGGGCCGACGGATCCCGAGTGAAAAAAAAAAAAAAAACTACGTGCTGATTGGGAATAGACTTGACACAGGTAGCATTGGTCCAGTTACGTCCATGACTTCGTTCGAATCCACCTTTGGGTCGCTAACGGCCACAACCCATGGTGTTGTCGTGTCGTCCTTGCTGATCCCTGGGGCCGCGACAGCTTTGTTGGCTGGCGTGCTCGCACATCATTTTGGACACGTAAAGCTGATCACACTTGGTTCGCTGATTTACGCTGTTGGTTCCGGTATCGAATGTGGCTCCGCTGTTTTATCGATGTTCATTTTCGGCCGTTTGGTCAAGGGTATTGGTAATGGTCTGTTTCTCAGCAACATCTTTGTGCAAGTCTCTGAGACGGCGCCATCTCGAATCCGGGGGATTATGACGGCCATACCCCTGTTCATAAATTCCTTGGGACTTGTTGCAGGATTTTTCATCTGTTACGGAGTAGCGCGGCTCGACAACACTCCCGAAATATGGCGAATTCCTCCTGGGATTGCGGCTGGTCTTGGCCTATGTCTGTCATTGACTTACTGGATGATTCCTCCATCTCCTCGTTGGTTGCTGTCAAAAGGGCGCATTGAAGAAGCTCTTGAAATTGCTGAAAAGCTAGGCTTCAACGAAGAGGAAAGAACCGATTTGAGCGCCCAAGTTACTTCTCACCCAACTTCCGCTGAACTGGCGTCTCAACCGACGTTTGAAGAGGAGCTTAAAAACACTTGGGCCGACTTCAAACTGGCATTTTCCGCCCCCTTTAGAGGAAGAACCATATTCGGGTGTTTCTTAATGTCGATGCAACAATTAGGCGGGATTGATGGTGTATTGTACTATGCTCCGACTCTCTTTGCTCAAGCTGGTCTTACTGGTGAGCGGGCAACATTCCTCGCTTCTGGGGCATCAGCTTTAGCAATATTCGCAGCATCCATTTTGGGAGCTATATTTGCGGACCACTGGGGACGAAAGACTTCAAGCATCGTTGGCGGCGTCGTCATGTCCACAGTTATGATCGTCATCGGTTCGCTCTACGCCGCTGATAAAGCATCAGGCGCGGGAAAATGCATTATCATGGCATCGATATACATCTTTGCTTTTGTCTTCAACCTTACCTGGGCTATCTGCTTCCGTGCGTTTCTGGTTGAGAGCATGCCGCGAAAAATTCGCAGTAGCGCCTCGGGATTAGCACAAAGCTGCAATTGGGTACGTGAGAAGAAGTCTGTATAATTTATAAGCTAACTAATTTCTGAACACAGATTGCCAATTATCTCGTCGCCCTCGTCACTCCTGTGTTGATCTCAAAAACGTTGTTTGGTGCATATTTCTTATTCGCCGCTTGTTCATTGCTTTGCACTATTGTCGTATGCTTGTTTATGATTGAAACAAGGGGCCATAGTCTTGAAGCTATCGAAAAGCAATACATGGACGAACAGGAGACAAATGACCGATCGAGTGGCTTATGTTTTAGAATGAAGCGACGTGGAGCCGATATGTCATAATGATTAATACTAATTCATGGGTTGATTTGATCGCATATGACGGAGTGCTATAATCTCTGTAAATTCTTGTAACAATCCCACTACTCGTCGCATGAGCTTGGGATCATTGAGGCTTGGATTGAGCGAACATGGCAAAATGGATCGTTTCTAGACTACAAGGATGCAGAAGTTGATGCTGGGTTTATTTTTTATAGAACAAATGAATAATAAAATAGAGCTACTTTTTTCTGAAAAGATAAATTTTAGAAATTCATCAATTACATGACGTTGTATCTGTCGGAGTAGGTCAGGTTAAGGGTAACGCCCTGGTTGTGGGCTTCCATGACAGGAATATTGACAATGGTGGCACGAGAGTGGTTGTCGGTGTTCCAGTCGGAACTGCCCGAGACCTTGACCGATTTGATGTCGGCAGTCGGGGCGTGCCAGTATACAACCTTGTACTTGTCGCCGATCATTTCGGAGACATCTCCGAGGCCGTTGTGGGGAGACTTGACAGTGACGGTACGAGTGTAGGTGACGTTGTTTCCGGACTGCGTCGTCTTGGAGGTCTGGCAAGAGTATAAGTAATCAAGAAGCCACACAACGCTTGAGGGGAAACCTACCTGGGAAATGGTGACCTGGCAGTACTTGTCGGCCGCCTTCTCGTTGCAGCACTTCTGGCCTTGGACCTTGATTGAAGGAGCACTGTCTTGAGAAATACCATCGTCAAGGTACATCTCGTAGGTCTGCGGGCCCTTTAGAAATCATTGAATGGGTAGTATAACGGAGTGACTCACGTTGTCCTTGCCGGGGTAAATGTGGAGCGTGATTGGGTTGGCGGCTTGCTTTGGTAGAGAAGGATCCGGGATGTAGTCGCGGACCTGGATCTTGGGGATGATACCACCTGTAGGTTGTTAGAAGATACCGCTATGGGGAGGCTGTATTGTCTTACCTTCACGGATGTACATGGGCGCGATATAAGGGAGCTGCTGGTCCTGCTCGCTGATGCGGCAGTCGTAGTCGATTCGGCTTCCACCATCAGCGGGAGCGCCCAGAGCCTTACCGAGCTCCTCATCAGGGCGCAGGTTCATGGTGTACCACTGGTTGGGGTACGGGAGATAGACCTTGCGAGACTGGTTCTCGGCCTCGGGGCGGAGAGCGGGAGCCACAAGAAGGTCATTTCGAACCACGTACTGGCTGGATGTGAACTTCTTGTTCTAATGGGATTGGTCAGTAAATGTGCTGCTAATACAATTCCAGGTAGAGAAACGTACGTCAGCCGAGAACAGAGATCGGTCGTTATCATCGGTGATGACCTGTAATTTAGTTAACATCTGGTATTTCTTTGACTGCAACCGTCAACTTACCATGGCTCGGGCGATGGGCAGACCGTTAATGACGTTCTCAAACATGGCATCGTACAGAAGCTGCATCAAGCTGTAGCGAAGGCGGATGTAGTATCTGCAGATGGGCAAGACAGCACGGTAGATCATGCCCTCTGCACCTTGCAGCTTCCAGCTATTCTGCTCATAGTACTGCTGGTAGGCGTGGGGCTCCTGGAAGAGCTTGCCGTCCTTGCGCATCTGACCGTTGCGTGGGCCATCAGCCCAGAAGCGCTTGCGAGTGTAGTGGTTGCTAAGAAACTGTGAGACGAGGTTCCTTGGACTATGTGCATCATGAAAACTTACCGGAACCAAGGAAGTAATGAATAGGCGCAGTACCAGCGGATCAAAAGCTCAGGGTTGGCAAAGTCCTTCTCTTCCTCCTTGAACTCAAAGCCACCGACATCTTGTCCAGAAATAGTAATGCCGGACATGCCAAGAGAGAGGACTTGGGCAACCGAAATGCGGAGGAATTCCCAAGTCGAGGCATTATCACCAGTCCAGAGGCCGGCATATCTGTGGCTGCCCACAAAGCTGCCACGGCCGATGATGAAGTTTCGGCGGTTCTCGCGCCACTTCAGCTGCGGGCTAATCTCGTGGATATGCTCAAGGCCGTGGAAGGTTGCCTTGTGCAAGTTGTAGCTGTACAATGACCAGATTTCAATCGCCTTCCTCTGCTCCTTGGCCTTGGGGTCGCCGGACCAGCCATCGGAGTCGAGGAGAAGACGGAAGGGAAGCCTTGTACTTGTTAACAGGTATCCAAGAAAACTTGGTGCATCTCACTTACGATTTCATATCTCCGTATTGCTCAGCGATGCAGGGAGAGGTCATGTCTTGCCAAACAAAGTCGAGACCAGCCTCGAACAGGTACTTGTACTGCTTTCCCCACCACTTGCGCACCTCCTTGTTATTCAAGTTGGGATAGTGTCCGGGATGGCCATTGCCCCAGCCGTAGTAAACACCACCATGGAACGGCTTGCCGGTATCGTAGACATCCTCGAAGTTGTAATCATCCTTCTCGAAATAATCAGGCTTCTCGTTGATAGGGGCTTTGAAAATCTGCTTGCCAACTTCCCATCCTTGGTAGCGGACCTTCCAGGCCTCGGAGGCAGAGGGATCCTTGTCTCGCTTGTCTTTGATGAAGAAGCCCTTCTGGAGACCTTCCTTGAGGGTGCTGTAATCTTTATCATCCTTGGAGTTGATGTAAGGCGTAATGTTGGTAGAGCATTTGACACCCTTCTCACGAAGAGTCTTGAACATTCCTGTGGGATCGGGGAAATGGTTCTCTCGTGTATCGATCGTAAATGTACGGTAATCGTCTTGCATATCGACATCAATGTGCATGCCATCAAGAGGGATCCCGGCTTTGCGGTATTCTTCAACGGCTTCAAGCACCATTCCTTGGGTGTCATAGCCATAGCATCCCTGGTGGTTTCCAAGGACATAGCGGGGCTTAAGTCGGGGTTTGCCAACAATAGATGTGTATTGGGAAATGAGTTCTGACATGTTATCGGCTGCAACTATCATGCATTGGAAGCTGTTGAAACGCGTGGCAACACGAATTGCGTTCTGGTCCTTCATCCCGACATCAAGACAAATGTGTGAATAATTGTCAATAAATGTGGAGATTTGGGACTGGTAACCGGGATGTGAGTCAACCTCGATCCAGAACGGCTCTGAATGGTACAGAGGTTCCCGATCATCCAGAGGACCCTTGCCGTACACATTCTGATATCGCATATTATCAAAGTCTTAAGCAGTCAGCCTAGCGATCTCCAGCGAATCCATTTCTTTGTAACTTACTGAAGTAGTTCATATATGTCTTGTTCTTAAACAGCTTCTTACCACCAGACTCGCCGAAGCCCATATAGTCCGCTGTGACAGACTTCTCAACAGCAAGAATGGTAGCATGGTAACGGTCATCATTCTGGTACATGAGACCTCTGGGCTTGGTCTTCCAGATCACGGCAGCCCGTGCACCATCTTGGTTTTTGAGCTTAATGCTGTCTGCGACGTGCGCATCTGGGTTTTGCATAGTGGGGACAGGCTCAATAGGAGGTGAGTGCTTCAGGACTCTCACAGCAGTAATCCTAGTTTTACGTTAGCGATAGTGATATTTAGCAATAACTCAAAGGTTATACGCACTGGAAAGGGTCGCGTCTGATCCACATTTGGATCTCGACGGTTCGTTTAGCAGATTTTGGGTTAACGACCGTTTGGAGAATAATATACTGAGGATCCTCGACGACCTGGTACTAATTGTCAGTGCATATTACTGCAATAAACCGTGCTTTGGATGACTGACTTCGAGTTCCCAGTTCAGGTTCTCAGACTTGTCAAGGATGTCGACAAGTTCAGTGAGAGTGTTGCGGATGACGGTACGGCTGGAAAATGTTAGGGCTCCGAGCAGAAATGTATAGTGAATCAAGCTGATATTTTTCCTTGGCGAGGAGAGTGCCAGGGTCCACAGCGACATGATGGGAAAACGACTTACGTGTTGTAGTCGGTGAAATCGGCACCCTTCTTGTTTTTCGGGTCAAATCGAACCTTCCAGACCTTGGGACGGATGAACTGGATCAACAGAAGGCTCCCGTCATCGAAGCGGAGAATTCGGCCATGTCTGCAAGCCGGATTGGGCTTGCCATTTTCAAGCAACTGGTCATCCTTCAAAAGGGTGATTCTCGAGGGTTGGTTGACAGGACTGCTGTGAGAATCAATTCCGCGAAAGAAGTCATCAGCCTTGACAAAGACGTAAGGGTCACGGATCTTGATCTCCTCGAGTTCGCCCATGATGATTAATTTTAGATGGATGACCTAGGGTGCTTTTTTTATGTGAGGAGATGATAAAGGGAGTGAGGAGTGAGGGTGAAGGAGGGGAAAGCGGATAAGGCTAGTTATATATACAATCTTTTGAAGCCCCTCAGTATTTTATACAGAGTGGCGCTAAATTGTACACTAGCAGTTCTTGCATAGATATATGCTATGGTACCGCCATCTTGCTCATGATTGGCTACGGCATGTCGCACAATCCCGCTTCCCCGCCTCCACACCGGATTCAAGCCAGTGGGCATCACTGCGGGGATGGAATGGTGGCACATGTTGTCCATTCCGACGTTGAGTTTGAGCACATTTGCGCTCAGGCTCAGTTTCTTCCATTTCGGAACAAGATCTGCCGCGTTCCCATATCCGTGGTGATGCAGCCATGAAATCTGCGGGGAGTAAAACATGAGTTATTTACATATCTGGGATTCATCTATGGCGTCCGCCACTAGGAAAGTCGCGGCTTGGGTGCGGCAGGGATCCGCAAAATTGAGCCATGTATACCAGATACGGCTAGAAAAGTCGGAATACTCGCCTAGTACGCATTCCAGCCCCATGCATGCAACCTGTGATTGTAATTGGTCAGGTTGCTGAGCCAAACTGAAAAGTACGGAGGCTATAGCCGTTAAGAGGCAAAGTCTCCGGTAGATGTAGGCAAACATGGTTTCCATCCTCGTCTAAGACTTGCAGTTGCCATTCGAAGACCTAGAAAATCCAGGAACCAGGATTCACACCATGTAACTAGGAGTTGAATTCGATCCAGTATCGTAAAAGGTATCAAACCAACCAATGTTGTTCATGTGCCAACTCTTCTAGTGCTATGTTTAGAATCCTGAGAACCCCTCCCGTAGAAAAAAATAGCTTACTTTAGCTATGTGGGCCTCTGGTTCAAAACATCCAAAAGGACAGTTCCGAAACCTAAAGATCCACAAAATTGCTAATTTGCCGAGTTTCTTCGGGTATTTGATCTAGCTATTAGCTATGAAAATCACCGCTAGTCGACCATGAATACCTTTCCAGGGTGAGGTGCATCCACCTCTAAGGTCAGGGAAGAAATTTCATTCATTTAATCAAGAGGATTTCAAGGGAAGGTTGTACAGGCTCATCAAGGAAGCCTTGTCTTTAAAAATTATTCGCCAATTTTCCCATTCATTGATTAGATTATGCTCATTGCATACTGATATTTTCCTGTTGATGTGCTGAGATGACCGAGTTGCATACGTAGACATGTATTGGTCAAAAAGAAGCAGGACAAATTTATCTTCAGTAGAATCATCCGGCCTTAACCTACACCCAACGAAAATCATCACAGGTGCTAGTACACTATTAGTGGGGATAATATTGGAGGGTACAGAAGGTATCTCAGTAAACAGTGTTGAGAAGGTCTCCTCTAGGCTTGTGTGTTGAAATGCACGAACGTAACCTCACTCCAGAAGAGCTACTAGCTATTAAATTATCTGATCTTTCATCATGCAAGCAGGTCATGAAGTGAGATGAAATCCCGCATTCAAAGCTTATGAAAAAAATGGTTCTTGTGGGTTGTGTAAAATGACGTCGATATGAAGCAGATGAGTAGCGTCGGCGGGATATCAACACGGCGACTCAGTACTCATATCAAATTCTTCAAATGAGACACCGTCAAACCTTTCAGCAACCTAAATCTCATTTGCAGGTCAATATCGCAAATATATAAGCGCCATGCTCTCCCTTCATATACGGCATGAGCATCCCAACCCATTTACTTCCACTATGATCGCCCACGACGACACTCCGATCCCATCCTTCGAGGATTTGACCATCGATGACACACGTAGTGATGGGTACTGGGTCGAAACTTTCAAATTTCACAAGGAAGATGCCGTCCCTGGTATCATAACGTAAGGCTGTTCATTATTCTCCTCTCACGCTCTTCACTCACGCATCATCAACTCAGGGCGAGATTCTGGAGATGTCGAATGCCTCGAGAACCCAAAGGTCAAGGGTCATTCTAGACATGGGAAAGCAACCACGGACATTTCTCAGAGTGAGTGCGGCATTATCGTTGATCTTCAGCCTCTAACACTATCTGAAGCTTGGAAGAAGCATCGCATTGCCCACTTTGACATTCCGGTTGCTATGTGTCCTGTTGATATAACCGGCAATGGCTTGACGGACTTGATCGTTGCTCACAATTACGGGCCATCCATGCTGGACGCAGACAAAAAGGGCGGTTGGATCAGCTGGCTCGAAAACCCAGGCAGGGACAAGCTTGATAAGGGAGACTGGAAATGCCGCACAATTGGTCGCTGGCCCGCTATGCACCGTATGAAGGTGGGCTACTTTACTCAGAGGTCCACATACGTTCATTCTTCCATGTACTGCCCTTTGCTAATTTTTACAGATCATTCCTCGAACTTGTAGCCGCTTCGGTTGTCAACGGTCCCGGTGCAGAGGGAAAGGTGTGTAGTGTTTCCCGAAGTATCCTTTGCTCTGAGCTCATGAATTGTCAGGACACCCCAGTTCCAATCATTCGTTATCAGATGCCCCAGAATGTGCTTGATGCGTAAGTAATGCCTTGAGATCGTAACTCCTTCCTAATGCGCTGTTTAGACTTGAGTGGCCTCACTCTATAATCGATGATGAAAACTTCACCGTAATTAATGACATCGTTACCAAGAAGTAAGTTTTGTACGTCCTGAACCACAAAAACCTTTCTTATCTTGACCGAAATAGGTTTGACGGACCTTGGGGCCTCGACTCCCTCCTGGTTGCATCCCGTGAGGGCACTACCTGGTTGCATTACGAGGATGGAAGGTGGAATCGTGATTTGATCGGCATCGGCGAACCTCAGGAAGCCTGGCAATCTCCTACATATACCACTCCCGGCACTGGTGATCACTGGGGCTCAGGATGTGTCGATGCTGGTAAAATTGGCGATGATCCATGTGCCTACATCGCCACCATTGACCCCCTCCACGGCACTTCTGTCTGTGTTTATACCAAAACGGGCAAGACTATGAAAGGTTCGACATGGAAGAGGAATGTTCTCGATGTGTATGGAACCCCCAACCAACGATCAAAATATGGCGATGGTCCTGGTAGCTATGTGATCTGCGGTGACTTTGATGGTAAAATAAATTCATCCCCACCACGTACCACTTCAGTCTGAACTTTTTCATAGGTGATGGTGATGATGAGTTCCTCGTCGCTCTGTTTGGTCCCATGGATCGAGATGCAAACGGCGACGCTAGCAAGGTATGAAACGATACATCATCCACGCATAGGTTCAGATACTGACCGAAGATCACACAGGCACCTCGCGGTCCTAACCCAAATAAAGTAAAGTAATTATGGAGAAGATGCTAGGACGCGTAATTAACATGCATATCATAGGGCATTCTTTACTACAAGGCCATCGATATTGACAAAGGTCTCTTCGCTAAATGGAGGATTGCTGAAGAGTCCACCGCCCGCATCACTATCGGGTTTGTTTTCTATAATCCTGAAGTAATAGCGCCTACTAACACATTCAGTAACTTCGGAGGAACCAACAAGCTTGATCTTATCGGCCTCGGTTACAGTGTCAAGGACTACTATGAGGAGCCTAAGCCCCTTACCAGCCTATACCTCAACCAGACTGCTACGGCAAGTGAAGCCCCTACGGAAGCTGCGATTGTCCCTACTGTTTGGGATGACGAGGGCATGGTATACCTTGGCCGACCCAAACAGGTGAAGAACTTCTCCAAACTTCCTCTTATTGACATCGCCAACTACGCACTCAGTGTCGAAGTTCACCCGCCAGGTTCCCATATCCAAGTTCAGAACGGCCACGGCATCAAGGTTTTGTAAGGTTCTGTCCAAGACCATGATAACATCCGTCGACCTGTTGGGGGCGCTCCTTTCCCATCCATCGCCACAGTGACCAGTCCCGACGCCTATCTAGTTGCGGACAAAAAGGAAGGTGCTATTGTTCTACGTCTGGCCCCGATTGCTAAACCTGGCACGTGGTCTAACGCCAAGGATGTCCCCGTTAAGACTACGATGCAGACCAGCAAGTTGGGGCTTCGGCTTCCGCCGTTGGAGTTGAAAAAGGTGGACAGCCTTTGGTGGGGAGGCAACTTCAAAGGCCTTGACTTCTACAATATGACCGGTTTCAGTTTCCGATTCCTCGATGACAAGACTCAAATTGCGCACCTTCAATTCTGGACTGCAGGTAGGCATTTTCCAACTCGGCAACCCAAAATAATATGCTCACCTCGATAATCAGGACCCAACGTAGACTGCGGTCTCCACAATCACAGCACCGACATCTTTCAGGAAATCCACATTTGTCTGTCAAATGGCACCAAGAACGGCGGAATGTCCCAGCTGCTTGATACCAGCAGTCTCAAGCTGAGTGATGCCTATGGTAAAGGAGAGGATCAAACTTTCTTGCACATTCCCCTTCCTGCGCTCTATGAGCATGGTGGTCTGTGGTACCGAGACGCGTCGGGCAAAGCAGTCCGGGGCAAAGACAATATTGTCGCATACCCCTACCACAAATGGCAGGCAGGAGATGGTCCTGATATCGATGTGTGGCTGGCTCTTAAGTTTAACCCAGACCTTGGTCTGTAGGTCAGCTCAGCATAGGGTCCCGATGCCTTGGTGGGAGATCCTCTAGATTATGGTTCAATTCCCATTTCTACTTTAGAGGGGAAAATTACTGTCTATCATATTGACTAAAAGTATGGAAATTATAGGAAATTTATAAAATCTTGAATGTCATGTTGTGGCGTACTGAATAAACGGTAAATTAAAACAAAAAAACAATTAAGACTCTCACCCACATAGAGCTTATTAGTCATGGATTTAGTGTCTTAAATGCATGTTGAAGAATGGGACCGTATATAAATCAGCACCATGGCTTTTCCCAAATATTAAGCATTAACTAGAACATGGGATTGGACTTCTTGTAAGTATTTATCCCAAGAAACCAGGGGCAGAGTCTATATGCACCAGGGAAGGGATGTCAAGGAGAGAATCAAAACGAGAGATTTTCGAAGAAATAAATCCTGGAACAACCAGTTTCAGTGGCGTAGCCTAAAGTAAGGTGGATGCTGGAAAATGGCGCCCTTTATTTCCGCTAGTGAGATAGGGGCCGGTATAGGCTCATGTAAAGGTTCCAAAATCTTTAGTATCAAAATTAGCGGCGACAATTCATTCAGCTCTCTAGTTTTTCGTTCAAAATAAGTTTAGTGGCCTGTTTCTTTTGGCGCGACTTGACACGTGCCTGGGTTCCAGACTCTTGCGGGCCACAGACTATTGGCAATAGAGCGCAACACTAAGTGGGTTAGAGACAGACCTGGTAGTGAACGGATGATGGTATATATATGGGAGCGATGGAATACTTCCTGAATTTTTAATTCGAGGGCAGGATCGATAAAAATACGTCCATCATGAAGCTGTCTGGTCTCGTCACAGCCACGGCGCTGCTCGCCTCGTCCGTGATTGCGATCCCCGGTGGTCCATCTTACTCGATTTGCAAAGCAGACAAATGTTTAAAATCGGTAATTTTACTTCTGATATCGGTAAAAACGGAAAGCTGACACTGATTACAGCTACCTGATTCGGCGCGACGCGATTGTGCAGCCTTCTTGGAGAAGACAGTCACACCTTGCCCAACGTATGATTGAGCACCACAAGCACGGCCAAAATATGAACACGGAGAAAGCTGACAAGTCTTAGGATTCTGTTCAAGACGAAGATGGTAACGATAACGAAACCCACGACTACAACTATTTCAAAGACGGATCGTGTTTTCCCGACCCAGACTCTCCTTGTTTCGGTCACATCATCTACC
The DNA here is from genome assembly GCA_013403825.1 of Calonectria pseudoturangicola. Lineage (NCBI taxonomy): Eukaryota > Fungi > Ascomycota > Sordariomycetes > Hypocreales > Nectriaceae > Calonectria > Calonectria pseudoturangicola. Next base: position 578,121 of record VTGA01000004.1, on the reverse strand, counting down.
ACAATCACAAAGGTCAAGACTACAACCTTTGCTTCTGAAGTTTTGATCACCTCAACTGTTGTGATTCCCGCCACCGTCACCGAAAAGCCCAAAGTACGCAAGCGCGTTGCGAACAGCTGCTTGCCCAAGACTGGGTCCGCCGCCCGCTTACCCGCCTGTGCAAAGAGCTGCTCTGGCGCGGCGCAGTTTTCCTCGGCCTGCTCGTGCCTCCACGTTTCACCCAAGACTGTAACCGCCAAACGTGCTACTTCAGTCTCCACCATCACAAAGACTGCGACTCATGCGCCCGTCGTGACTGTGACCAAGGTTGGCACGCTTACCTCGGTTGTCACTGATATCAGGCAAACCGTCGTTCCTGTGACTGTGACATCTCGCGCGATGGTGGCGGTTCCGTCCATGTACACGGAAACAACGGTGATCTCCATGACCAGCTTGACTACCGTTACACCAGCACAATGTACCGTGTACAAGATGTCAGTGGAGTTAGAGGACAGTACCACCGGATATCTTGCAATCAATGGCAACGATGCTGATTTTGTCGACTCATCTTCGGCTGCACAGCCTCTGGAGATCCGAGGCACATCATTATACCTGGCGGGAAGCACCATTGGTATGGTATACGACAACGAACTTGGCGGGAACAGCCATTATCAGGTGATCTTTTCCTCCGATCCAGAGCAAGGCAAAATTACTTGCACACCTACTGCAACTGGCGGGGACTCGATCATCGTGACCTGTGTAGGGTCGGGAAATGCGCTAAATGCATGCACGGTTAATGGCGTCAATCACTTTTGGCTGCCTGATGAACCAGGATCGAATTGTCGCCAAGTCACGAGCGCTATTTTGAAGCCTGCTTGCGAAGAAGATTAGACGATTTTTACCGCTGCACAATGCAATGGTGCGGATATCTCGATCAATTTCTAAGGCACATACGTGGCAGACGGGGGAGGTTTAGCCTTGATTAGCGCTTCATTGGGCTGAAGGGACTTTTTTTCTTCTTAATCTGCTATTTTCTTCGTCTCACCCACTAGCCTTTAATCTAAACCCCTGAGAACAGCTCGTCTAATTCTTCCTGTCTTTGCAAGTATAGTCAAGATAAGCCAATGACATGGCCCGGTACGCCCATAGGGAGGAATGTAAAAACGCTCGTACACTTTAGTAGTATGCTTATTATTTTCCGGGGTCGTAGAGAACCAAAGGTGAATGGTGGAAAAGGATACACCTCCCCGACAGTAGCTTCAATGAGGAGCGACTCTGTCTAAATTTAGGACGCTATCATCCTCCGAAACCCACACGTAAAATCGATAGTTGCGCCGCCATTCACGCCACCATTCACGCCACCACGCGCTAAGCACGATCCATTTAATCATCGGCGACTCGAGCTTCCTCGAAACAACTCAACTACAGCAGGTTCTCGGACGACTGTTGCCCATTCTCCCGAAAACAGCCCGCCATCTTCAGATGAGGCCCATTTACACAACAACCAAATAAATCCAAAACTTAATGGGATTCTAGGACCCGAAGTTAAGACTGTGATGGATCCTCCTATGAAATAATACACCCAAGGGCTTCAGAGTACTTTTGGACCGGATCCTGACAATTATGGTCAGCGGGTTCGAGCATCTATGTTGCCTGCACTAATTATGGCTTGGGTTCTCAGTACTTGCTTCTTGTAAATAAAGCAAGCCAAATAATACACATTTTCTGATCGATTATTTTAACTACTAGAGTGGAATCAAATTCAATCACCCCGTCTGAATACCTCTAGAAATCACTCCACCTTTCTTTCTTGTCTCGCTTGTGATGCGTTGAAGATAAACTCAAGAGGTCACAGCTGAACTTTACGCCACTTATAGCTTATTCTAGTTACATGAGGTTCCGAAAATTGCCTCTTTCAACTATTACATCATCTTCTACATTCCGTTTACAGTAGCAAATGAGTCAAGAGGAAAGCCGATCTTGGCCAGCTTATTCGCTCGCAATACGAAGTAATTAAGGCAAATTGGAACTATCTAAAGGATCTCATAATTTATCGTGCATGATAATTTTATTTAGTGATATATTTCTGTCATTATTCAACAGTGAGCAGATTACGATAAATAATATTCAAGAAAGTGCTTCTAGGCCAACAATAGTGTATCCAGTTAATGCTGCAAGGCATGCGGGGGATTCCATACGAAGTCTCTGCCGTTAAACACAGCAGCATAGGACTGGCCATCAACTATGACAGCAGAAGTTACCACGGTACCATAGCAGTCAGGACCAACACAAGGTACAGCCATTGTTATCAACCTACAGACACCATTCGACTGCATGTATCCTCCCAAACACTCATCCTGTCTTGCACAGGCCACGCAACATTCGTAAGGAGTCGCTGCGGGTATTGTTTGAAGATCATAGAAGTCGCTGCCAGAGATGGTGTCGGAGGGGTCTTGTTCGATGATATAGGCACCACGGACCTGGTTAGCATAATTGATAGCTGAGACGCATTGTTCGTAGAGCGTTTGCAACGGGCCCGAGGCGTCTGTTTGTGTGGCTGTAGCAGTCTCCGTTGTAGTCACGACAGAAGCAGACACGGTGGCAGTAATAGTCGATGTTCCAGCCTTGGTGATGGTAACAACAGCATTGTCTGGAACAACGGTCCTTGTCGACGTCACGGTGACCGTACGAAGCTCTGTCGAGGTACTTCTGGGCGCCGTGATTGTAGTAGCAGGCTTTGTTGTTGTGCTTGTAACCACCTTGGGAACACGGGTTTTGTACTGGCACTCGACGCGCTGCGGGTACAGGGGCTTTACGTACTGACCAGCAGAGTATGGAGGTGCCTTGTCACTGCCTGAAGAGCGCCCTTGGAGGTCTCTCTGGCGGGGAACCACAGGGAGTCCCAGATCACCGACCACGCCAGACCCCGGGAGGGAGTCTTGTACTGCAACGTAGCCAGAAGGTGCACTGATCCGGGTTACAGATGCCTGATCCACTGTGGTAGTAGAGGTAGTCGTGGTAGTTGTAGTGCTGCTCGGTAACTGCGTAGTGCTCGTCACAGTAGAGGTGACTTCGACCTCTATCGTCTTAGTATTTAGAATCTTAGTCGCTTGTTTAGAAATGACCCTAGTGGCTGTACGTGTGATGGTTGCGACCTTGGGCGTGATTGTCTTGGTTTGTTGCACAGTGACGGTGCATCCAGTTGTGTAGGTTTCCTTGGTGTTGGTTGTCCTTGTCGACACGTAGTGGACTGGGTTTGGTCCCCGAATAGTTGAGCAGGACTTATCAGTGTATGTTTTGGCACCGGCAGCTGCCGTTCCAATCGCTGAAGTCAGCGCAAGAAAAGGAAGAGTCGCCTTCATCTTTCTAGTCTTGAAGAATATCGGTCCGAGATGGAGGAGAAGAATTAATTGCTTCCGGGAATCCAATTAGAGAGGCATTCCCTTTTTAAATGGTCCAAGGGTATCAGAGGAAGCGGTCTGGTTTCAGTGGTAGGCCAGCCACACTTAACTTAGAAGACATCGTCAGGGTCTAGAATTCAATAGCGCGCAACACCGCCCGCCACATAATTTCCACCTCAAACGGCAGCTTATCGATTATCGGTTTTAGCACGGGCAAGTAATGCACCACAAATGATACCGATGGTTTTTTTTGGTACATGGATTGATCCTCTTGTTATCACGGTCTCTAAATGGACAGAGTCCAGTGTTGTAAAACATCGTGCAGGCCCCGCACAATGGAAGTGATCAGAGGGTGAAGTTAAATGTATTCACCGTTGGTATATTTACAGGCGGTCATTTCAGTGTCTCCATTTGTAAATTCAACGGAATGATTTCACTGAGCCAACTAGTTTTAAGACGGCGCCATCTATGCATAGATTATTGAGTTTTAGTTGGGGTGTAGTACTAGCGCGACATGTTTGGCGTTGGTGTGCCCTAAGGTCAGAAAGGAGATGGGAACCCAGTAGCCATAAATATGTTCTCGTGCGATATACTATATTAAGAGGTCTTCCAACGAGATGATCCAATCCATGCATTTGTAGTAACAACCTTTCATTTATTCTTAAATTAGGCTGTTTTGGTTTTAATAAATAAGCTACTTATATGATGGAGTGATAGCATATTGAGGCTTCAAATGAAATGCATTGAGGAAACAATAAGTATCAGAAGGAAGTATTTATATTTCAACCACCAAACCGTGTCCAAGATTTGCAAACTGATCTGAACGCATTGCATAGGTGACGAATTTTCTACGTATCTCCCTCAAGATCATGCTGATAAATCCATTCTCTAGGGTGGCGCTCGATCACCATGACCATCACGCCCCACTCCTACCGCTAGTCCATATACAGTAACCCCGACGACCAATTCGTCTCAATACTGGACTGACTGCCTCGACTTTTCAAGCTCATCAATCAAGACCAAGATGTTCGTTCGCGCTTTGGATGTGTCAAGATGAGCATCATAAATTTCCAGGCGGAGCAGGGAAATGCAAGCGGTCGGCGCAAAGGTGCTTTCCATATCTGGACCACGGATTCCTTTGGCTCCAGATTGAATGAGAAAGAGACGACAAATGCTTGCCGCATGTGCCGACACCGCAAAGTCAAATGTGTTGTTGATCAACCACAACCCCAGTCTCCGTCATCTACATCGCGGCCGCCCAACCCATCATGTCGGCAATGCAAGAACTTGAACCTCGAGTGTCGATGGGATGAGATTGATGGGAGGAGAAGGAAGCGAGCCCGCACTTCCGGTGCCGAGCGCACATCAACTGGAAGTCGGCAGTTTGTTACGGCTAATGTTTTACCCGCTCAAACTGTTCCGGAAGATTTGGCGGAACTAAGGCAGGCAAGTCAGGCACCGTTGAAAGAAGACAATGTGGATGCATCAGGTCCAACATGCGATCCCTCAATTAGCGTGACCCCTAGGGCAGCGCCGCTCCACTGTGACAGTCCTTTTGGCTCTGAAGACTTTCACTTTGCACAACAATTTCTAGAAGGTTTTGACCAAGGAGAAGATGCAGGCATATTGCATGATTGGACTGATGTTGATAATCTTGTCCTTGGCCTGGATATTTTCGAGGGCAGTCCTGGGCATTTGCACAATGAGACCGGATGCAGTAAGCAAACGTCTCCCTTGCGTCACAAAACCGGTGCCATTCGACTACGGTACTATAGGAGGCTAGGACCAACAGCTGTAGTACCGGGGTTCCGGACGCTGATGGCTGTTGTAACTCCGGGACGTGACAATATCGGCTCCCCGGATGATGATCCTCCTATATCCGAGCAGGATACAGATGCTGGGCCCATATCCAAAACGCCTTCATCCTTATCTGGTGTGCACGACCCTTTTGCTACGACTTCTCGCGGACCGCACCCAAGAATACTGCCATCCATTCTCAAGGTCTTTTTCGAGAACTTTGGAGGACACTTCCCGTTTCTTCACCCCGAGACTCTTGCCGGCCATGTCCAAGCAGGGGAAGCGTCGGGTCTCTTACTGAACGCGATAGCTGCTTTGACCTTGCGCTTTTGTCCTGATGATGAAGAATTCGTTGGGATTGGAGGCGAGGCGAGCCCAAAGTGGCGCCGAGGCACTATTTACTTAGAGAAGGCTAGGGAACAACTCGTCTCCCTCATGAATGTCCCGGCACCAGATCTTGTATCTGGTTTGCTCGTACTTGCCTGGGCAGAGCTTGGCAACAACAATGAAACTGGTAGGTGCAAAACCTAGTTACAAAACTTTCTCATTGGGAGCATTTTTTCTAACAAGAAGAACAAGGGCTCTGGATTCTATCCGGCATGGCCATCCGCATGGCTCAGGACTTAGGCTACCATCGTGATCCTGGGCTGAATCTAGATCAGAGAACAAACTTTCACGATTATTCTCGTCCCAGCCCAGGTGGCAAGATTGTACTCACAGATGAGCAAGCTGGTATACACCAGCATAAATGCAGGCTAGTTGCATTCTGGACCGCCTTCAATCTAGACGTTTATGTGTCGCTGATCACCGGCCGAACCCCAACCCTTCGGCTAGCAGAAATTGAGGTTGATCTTCCAACAGCCCACGATATGAAACTGACACAACTGGACTACGAGGAAACAATAACGGCCAAAAATATGATATTTCCTGAGACTGTGGCCATGATGATGCGATTTTCCCATGCGCTGGAAGCATTGAATCGGCCAACACGCACCAAAATCTGGCATGAGATGGATTCACTTGGCAACCAGGGTGATCAAACCAACGCATCTCGAATCAAAACCTGCCTTTCCCAAATTGTCCAAAAGTACAAAGATTTGCCTCATGAACTCGCTTTTAGCATTGCCAGCTACAAAGCCGCAGCCGAGTGCAGTCATGCAGGACTGTTTCTCACACTTCATATATTTTACTACACTTTCGTCCTTCTTTTGTCGAGTGGTCGCAACGTCTCGAGCGGCCCACCAAAATCAATGCCTTTGTCGACCGATGAATTGGAGGCTTTAGAGAGCTGCTATGAAGATGAAGAGCGGTCTCGAACAAATATGATAGCCTGCCAAAAATTGGTCCAAACACTCGAGGTTGCAGATCTCGTTGACAAAAGAGGCCATATCGGGTCGCCTTTTACAAACCACTGCTTTTATGTGGCAGCCTCATCAATCCTTCGAAATATTCAATTGCAATCGCAATCGACCAGATCCCTCTCCTACGATTTACTTTATTCAACAGCTAGTAGCGACTACGAGTTTTTGAAAAGCAAGCTCGAAGAGCAAGCCGCGTACTATGGGTCCATTGGCAGTGTCGTCGCGGCCCTCAATCGACAGGAAAAACCTCACATTCAGATCCGAGACAAAGCAGAGGGTAACACAGATAATGAAGACGATGCCTGCCCGATTAGAGTTGATGGTTTCGGGGATCCAGGTGTAATCCGTAGATACACGATACCTCGAAGCGTAGAGTGATAAAAAAAACAATCAAATACTTTATTATCAGATCACATCACACCGTCTTACATGTCTTCTCCCGTTGCTTCTGCTGTTGTAGTGGGTTGACCTGAACCCCGTGTTGCAAGGTGGAGTCGGTAACTGGGATAGACCAATTCCGTCTCACACCTAACATGTAAGACGTCAAGGCTGAGTGAGCCTAAATAGTGATTCGATCATCCCGGACATCCTGCGCCGAGCACTGCAATTTTAGCGCCTCCGGGGCAATGCTTAAAAAAAATGCCATTAGGTGCTTTCTTCACTGCAATCTTAGCTCATGAGGAGCAGTTCCAATAAGATGTACTTAATGCATCAACCACTGATATCGATGCTGAAGATAGCCCCAACAAGATATTTTCACACAGCCAGCAACCCAAAATTATAATAATAATGATAATAAACAGTAAAAGAGATCACTTAATAGACTACTTTCTAAAAAGGCCAATTATCGTCAACGAAATATTATTCCGGATGATTTTATGCTCGCATTATTGTTGTTGGCAATCAGTCTAGGGCATGGATACGATGGATTCTGGAATCATAACCCTAGCTTCAACGCGATAAAACCATTGGAGAAGATGTGCAGACACAATCAAGGTTTCGCTTTTCCCCGACCTGGCAAGAAACGGACAGGTTAGACATTTTAGCAGTTTGAGCTGATGGTCACAACCGCCAGAGATTATTACATCACCAGTGGGCCCTAAAATTAACCCATGTCATGAAGCGGAGCCATGGCTCCGTGACGCTTTGGCCATTCCGCTGACTCATCACCCCTGGGCTTGTTATGTCTGTGCCTTTGCAGTGCCATTTTCAACACTACAGTTTGCAGAATACAAAACCATCATGACAAGAGTCAAGCCAAACCAGCGAAGGAAAACTTGGACTCCAAAGAGCAGATCCGGATGCGGCACATGCAGGTGAGTAGCCCTTGATGTCCCCAAATTGGACCTGGCACTAATTTTAAATAGAAGTACCAAACCCTGTCCCTGACTGCGACAGAGCACAGCTAACTTTTCCTTGGTTCAGCGAGACGCGTCAAGTGTGATGAAGCTCGTCCAATTTGTTTAAAATGTATGCTCCCACAGCGAAACCACGAGATGGGCTATCCTGATGATATTATAGGCTCGCGGGGTGGCTATAAATGTGAAGGCTTCCCAGAATTGCAGCAGATGTCCTCAGTATTACCGACCTCTATTCAAGTCTCATTCCCGTGCAACTCCCCCGAAGGTGCAAGGGCCTTGACATTTTTCCAACAAAATGGAATCTCAATGTTATCAAATGGCTTCGACTGCGATTTTTGGGGCCGATTGGTCATGCAAACAGCTCTGACAAATGCCTCTATTTTCCGATCCGTGGTGTCTTTAGGTATCTTGCTTGAGGATATTTCTACGTGGCAAATGACTTGGTCCAAAGGTTTGGAAGCGCCATTGAATGAGAAGACTTGGCTAGCACGTAAAAATTACGGCATGGCACTCCAGGAGTTATCAAGTCAGCTACGTCAATACGAGTCCATGAATATCATCTCGTTGACTTCATGTATCATCTTTTCGTGTATCGAGGTTTGTGGAATATTCCCCAACTTAGGGATCCAGGTCCAAAATCTAAAATTTCTGTCAAGTCTTTACTGGGAAACGTAGCCGGATCTTCGGACTTGGCTATCGCTGGATTAAAAATCTTGAGTCAAGCAGAGTCGGCAAATATAGACCCTGAATCCCATGGCCCCTTGCGGAGCTTTTTGCTTGCTCTCGTGAGAGTCGACTCTTTTTGGGTTCAGGTATGGTATGAACCCATTTATCCAGATCATTTTTAACTGTTGACCAGTTTCAACGCGTCCATGCTCCCAAATACGAGCCGCCTTCCATCTTCCAATCAAATCTTTCGATCCCTTCTAAATTTGCTCATCTCAATGAAGCAGCTTCATATCTGGACGCTTTAATCAACGTCTTGAATCACCGACAAAAAGACATGGAAGGTTCTGTCTTGCCTCACCCAAGGGATATCGTCTGGTGTCGTGATTTGTATCGCAGATGGAATGAAGCATTTCATCAGTTACAAGAGGAAATAAGACCAATAGCTTCTTCTTTAGAACAAAGGAAATTGCGCATCTGCCAAGTCCGAGGGCTGGATACTTATCTCACTCTGCATGGACCTCAGGACGATGAGCCGGAATGTGGATGGGATGATCATGCCGAGTCCTTCCAATCTCTACTATCGTATGCTTCGGAAATGACCAGCTCGAGCTCAATAGCTCAAACCACTACCTCATTCTCGCCAGGTGGTGGAATTTTGTTCCCTCTTGTTCGACTAGTTTTGAGATGCCGGGATCCATGCATCCGAAGAGCGTCGATATCCTTGCTCAATCGGCAGTCACGCGCAGAAGGCCCCCTCTTGGGGCCCGTTGCAGCAAGGATTATGTCCAAGATTGTGGCCATCGAAGAAAGGGGTCTCGGAGTAATCACCACGAGCTCCGATGTGCCCGAAAAGTCTCGCATTAAACCTCTTGCTGTGACACTTCCTGGCAAGGGTAATGGCATTTCAATTTCTTATTCACGCCTGGTGGACTCGGACAAGCATTCACGGGTGACGGTGATTGAAAACTTTGAATAAGTAAGCGGCTAAATTAGGGCGATTGATGGATATTTCGCCAATTCTTCACGTCACCAAAAATTGATCTACGCGTTCTTTTGCAAGATGCAATGCGAGATGTTGGGTCGCACGGCCCCACTGCGAGATTGAGTGACAGGGACCGAACGACGCAGCCAATCGGATGCCCATCCTGGGTATAATAGTGTCCACATTGTCTCCACAAGCGTGGTTTACGCTTAGAATTAACTAGCATCAGGAAACTGGCAGTGCAGTCCAACATGCCGAGCGAGTGGAGAAATCATTACGATGAATCCAAAAACCGGAGCGTCAATGGTGATGTGGTGTTCTGAAGGTGCCCGTGCGCCTGAATGAGATCCGTATGGCATCTCAGACCAGATATATATATGCCACTTGCAAACCCTTTGCAAAGAAGTATTCTTCCTAATCAGAACAAACAGACCCGGCAAGCATTCAAGCTACATTGGCTGTTTCTTTCTCTCTTCACTCGTTACAATGCAGCCCAAATCCTGGAGGCTTCGTCTCCTTTCATCTCCCATCATTGTTGGGACATGTCTTTCCATACTTTGTGCGACTCCTGTCAGCGGCGAAGGTGGCGAGATTGCGCAAGGAAGTTTGAAGATATACGGCGATGACGCATACCCTGTGCTTTTCCGACGACTTCTCCCAGTCGACGCACCGCGAGCTCGGTATCCAGGATTCAAGCCCGAGACACTCATCTTGAAAGCTGGAACCATTCGACGAGAAGGCGCCAGGGAATTACCTTGTGACATCCTATTTGAGCGAGATGTTCCCCTGTCCCTGCGTGATGGAACAGTGATTTACACTGATATCTTCAGGCCAGTGACCAATGAAACCGTGCCGGCGTTGGTGGCGTGGAGTCCCTATGGCAAAGAAATTGGTGGTCAGTGGCTCGATGACACGTCAAACAGAACCAACGTGCCTCTTTCACGAGTTTCTGAGCTGCAAAAGTTTGAGGCTCCTGATCCTGCTCATTGGGTGAACCAGGGCTACGCCATCTTGAACCCAGATCCTCGCGGAGCTTATTCCTCGGAGGGCAACATTACATACTGGGGCAGGCAGCTAGCCGAGGATGGCTATGACTTTATTGAGTGGGCAGCCGAACAACCTTGGAGCTCGGGAAAGATTGGAATGTCGGGCAATTCATTTCTCGGAATCTCTCAGTGGTACATTGCCGCTGAAAAGCCCCCGCACTTGACAGCGATTGCTCCCTGGGAGGCTGCGACTGATTTGTATCGAGGTGGTACAAACCCAGGCGGCATCCCCAGTCCAGCCTTTCAAGAGGCAATCATTACCAGCTTCTCCGGTCACAATTTCGTCGAAGATGTTTCCCGCATGCTTTTGGATCAGGGCTTCATGAACAAATACTGGCAGGATAAGATCCCAAAAGTCGACCAAATTACCATCCCCGCCTACGTCGTCGCGAGTTACACGAACGCCGTGCATACACTTGGTACATTTGATGGATATCGCCAGTGTGCATCGACCGAAAAGTGGCTGCGCGTTCACAATACGCAAGAATGGGAAGACTACTATGACCCACAGTATGTTGCCGAGCTTACGCAATTCTTCGACCACTATTTAAAAGATAAGTCCAATGACTGGGAGTCCACTCCTAGGCTTCGGATCTCTGTCTTGGACCCAGGCTCTGAGGATACTGTGAACCGCGTTGTCTCCGACTGGCCAGTGCCTGACCTGTCTAATAAGACTTACTACCTACAAGCTGATGGTAACTTGGCTGAGAATAAACCCAGCTCCCAGGGTTCGATATCATATGACATCAATGCCCATCCTGAGGGGATTACTCTCAACTATACAGTCCCTGATCTGACAGAGATCATTGGATACATGAAACTCCGGCTCTGGGTCTCGACAAATGGATCCTCAGATCTAGACCTCAGCGTATCAGTTGAAAAGCGAGCCGCAGATGGTGCTCCCTTTGTCACCGCTGCTTCAAGCGAATCCAGTGGTACAATTGCTGCTTCGGGCACTTTGCGTGTTTCTCACCGGGCTTTGGATTCCAAGAAATCGACTGCTTTCGAACCATATCACCCACACGACCACGAAGACCTTCTGGAGGAAGGAGAGATTGTGCCGATCGAGATTGGTCTTTGGCCTATGGCATTGCGATTCCACCCTGGCGAACGACTAGCGTTGACGATCGCCCCAACAACAATTACATCTGCAGATATAGACATGGGTTGGGGGACATCACTCATCTCAGTTCCCGAAAACGGAGGCACGTTTGTTCCTGGGGAGAATGTAACACTTGTGCAACTTGGTGGCGCCCTGGACTCGAACCCTAGCTTCGTTAACGAGCAAAGGGTCGAGACGCCAAAGGCAAGGAATAATGGTACTCATTTCATTCATTTTGGGGGAGAGTATGACAGCTTTTTGCTGGTTCCTGCCAACATTACCTGTGCTTAGAGCTCCTCCGAGAGGGGGATGGCAATTGACATGTCAGTTAAACTCTGTATTTCTATACTAGATACGAACTATCTAGCCTCATTTAATATCTATCTTAAGGGGCTACCATTGCGGTTTCATACAACTTTCGTGGTTTGTACACCAAAGGGCGTGTATAGATACACATAGACTTCGCAGACAAGATTATAGACCGAATTCTTATATATAAAGGTGACTCCATCAAATATTGTCTTCATACATGTCTTCCAATAGCCGCTCAATGGTACCCCGGATCCACTCCCGTTGCTTCTCCCGCATTGCACCCATTGAACCACCATTGGAGGACTTGTACTTGTCTTTCAAAATGCGCCACGGGCAAATGCATGCATATTGCCCATCCAACTTTGCCATCTTTCTGAAGACTTTTGTCATCCCTTGCATCTCTTTGAGCTCCAAAATGCTGGTCCTTTGTGCTTCTTGTCTTGAAAAGTCCAGCAGCATTGCTGTCAGACCCGCCGCTATTGAGGTCGAGTATGAAGTTCCCCGAACAAGTCTTTCTCCCTCCGTAACCTCAATGTCCTCGCCAAAAATTGCAAAGCTGTATGGGCGGTTACCAGGAGATGGGTTCAGCGACCTTGACTCGCGGATTCCGGCATTGGTGGAGAAGATGCCAAAAACCTGGTCGCTTCGTTTTGCGGGGAAATAAATTGGATCTATGTTTCGGCCGTTGGAAGCAGCTGAGAAAACTAAAATTTGTTTCCCACGAGCTCTGCCTATGGCTTCAGTAATGAGAGGCTGGTCCTCTTTGAATCCTAAAGCCATGGTTATAATGTCCACGTCGTGGTCGACAGCCCAGTCGATAGCCTAAAGTTGAATGTCAGTAGTGATCTCTGATGTGCGAATCATAAGACATTGGTTCTAGATTACCATACCTTTACCACATTTTCTACTTCTTTCAAGGTAGCATTATTCGTCTCCAGCACCCTTGCCAAGTACAGATTCGCATTTGGGCACGTCTTTACAATTAAAGATGCCGCTGTAGAACCGTGGCCTGTTTCATCAACTGCATTTTTTCCGTTATCTGTACCGACATAGTCCACATAATCTCTAATAAGGCCATAGTCTCGATAATACTCATAGTCATTTAGATTTATGCCAGTATCTAGCACGGCAATCTTGACTGGCTCGTATTCAGTCCCCCTCTCGCCGGTCTGTGGTTGGAGGACATCTTTTAGTTCTTCATATTGTTGAAACCATACGCGCGATTGTCGGCGCAATCTACTAGGGTCAGTAATCTATTAAGTCCGCTAATATCTCAGGTTACTTACTCGTCATCTTGTCTAATTCTAGATGTCTCATATACTTCGGGTGCTGATTGAGCCAGAACCTGTGGTGAAATTATACATCGCGGAGACGCTACTGGAACGTCATTCGATAGCTTGCATAGCGCCTTCACAACGTTTGGGTTTGGATAGTTTTCAACCCAATCCTGTAGAGGCTTAACAATATTTGAGTGAATGACACTTCGTAATGCATTTTGTATGTGAATATCCGAGTGATTGTGCTTCCCTGCACTAAGTGTTGCATCGAGCCTTCTTGCGAGCTCTCCCGCTCTGATGCATACAGGGAGAACTGTGTGCAGCGGTGAATGAGCAAGTATATCTGATAAAACATACGATGGATGTTGCTCATCAACTAGATTTTTAGCAATTTTATAGTAGGTGTTGATGTTGATTGGCCCAGTATGAAAGTTTGATTCCTCCAAATATGCTTCCATCGATGTTTCTGTTTCGATTTCTAGTAGCAATAACCCAAGAGCTAGAATTTTGGGCATGTCATGAATGCAGGTTGTCGGCATCATATGTCCTGACTCATCAAATTGGGTTACCAGCATGGGCTCGTTGATAAATACCCCATTAGTGTTACTTCGCTCTTCGTAGAGAAAATGGACGTTTTCTTTGTTTAAGCCTTGCCCAATGAGCTCCGAATCATAGAATTGCCACGTAGCCTTTGCTAAAAGCAAGGCCAGTATTGCCTTCATTTTTCCAGTGAACTTGGCAGTTTTCTTATCCAGAAGAGCGCCCAATGATATTGAAGGCTGGTTTAGTAACCAATTGCGACTTGTGTCTCGGACCTCGGGTAATGAAAACTTGTTGTCATGGACTGGGAAAAGAAGCTGTGCTTGGATACGTCCGCTAATGTTGGTACAGAAATTGTTGCAAGTAATGTGATTATTGACAGCCCGGGATCGGTCTAGTGGGTGGGGTTTGTCGTCATCAAATCGTCTACGATCAGATTAGTTGTCGCTACTGACTGTTTTATATCATACTCTCATACATTCTGGGTACTCTAGAAGTCTTTTGGCGGCGCATCTGAATGCAAGCTTCTTGCCAATAACATTGCCCCACGTGGGGGTGATCGAAAAACAGTACGCCGAACTCTGCAGTCGCATCATCAGTGATCATGCTTCTGTAGGCGTTCAGTCTAATATTAGTCAAAATATCCCCGCAAGACCCTTCAGCATCACACGAGCGATACTGTCGAAGAGTAATACTAAGACATTCGATTTCATCGTCAAGATCGTTAGCTTTTGTCAGAAGGGAGGTGGTTGACGAAGTGGACGAAGCCCCTCGAGTTGAATCAGAGGTCTCGTTGTTTGGACTTTTGCCCGAAAATCCCTCGAGCTTCTCTAAGAGCTGATGTTGGAGATTTGCACTGTTCCTATACACTGCAAAATTTCTAAGGCACTCGGTTGCTTTGCGTTTCTCATCTTGCAAGCCTCTTAACGTAGGCCAGCGGTTATCCGAATTTCTGACATCTGGCCGCGATGACCGAGGCCACTGCAGTTACATGGTTAGTTTGAGAGAATATTAAGATGGCGTCCATCTAAAAGATTAAAAACACTCGAGAAAAAAAGTATTGTAATGGCTTGACACGTTTCCTTGTCCTGGGCAGAATCCCGCAATGCTTGGCCTTCAAACTTACCACACATAGCCTCTCAAGGTTATTGAGAAGGCCCTCCACCTTTTTCGGTCGCACGTCTTGTTCCTGATTCTGTTTCTGTAGATGCGACTTGACCGTCCACAGCACACTCTCGAGTGTTCTGCAAAACTGTGTAGCTCTGCTAGACACTTTTTGGATCGATTTGGAAATCTCGATTAGGTTATCGATAGAGTCGATGGCAAATGAGCAAAGTTCCTCTGGGCTTGAACAAAGCTGCGGTGGTTGTGTTGTTGATACACGCCTCCTTCTCTGAGCCGACATTAATGACATGACCCGGCTGCATTTAAACCTGTTCTGAGATGCGGTGGAAACGATGGTTGGCTGGCACTGAGGGGTTAAGCCAGAGGTTGCGCTGAGCCGCACGTCAGCCTAGTTTGACTAACGGTTTGGGGCTGTCTCACGTGATGATTATTTTTCATATCAAAGATGACCTTGGCATTCCCGTAGCCAAAATTGAATCAAAGCTATCCTATATCCCAATTTCTGTCCTATTAAATGCTATGCGATTTACAAAACTTTCACCAGGCCAAATATTCACAGGCTGGCTCAGATCTAGAGCAAACTCCTAGTGGATCACAAGACACTGACTATTCTGTATTTGATCTGGCCACGAAGAATAATTTATGGCTGCCATCTCCAGACTCAATAATACTAAAGTCCCGCATTCCCTCGTTATGCAAGACATCATGAATATTTTCCTCCTTTTCATTCGCATCCAGAGCAGCCCCAGCTGTCATTTCTGTCTGCATCCATTTGGGCCGGAGGGAGCCTTTGTGGATTTTAGCGAGTCGGATTGCCCAAATCCGATCCTCCTTAATCTGGGTAGTAACAGACATCTCAGAGCTGCTGGTAATGGGACTTCTGAGCTTTGCATTGGCAATTCCAGAGAAACCACTGGCGCGTAGGAAAATATGCTAATTAGTATATGGGTAGAATCAAATTTGGGCCTTGGTATCTCACAGTTCCAGAGCACCACCAACTCCAGTACAGCGGGAAGTTGAATGACCTGTCTCCCCACCGGCCCTAGCAATCATCAATCCGGTCACGATGAAAACCGTCCATCGATCTAAGAAGGGTAGCTTTTGCTGATCTATGTGGTCTTTAACATCTGTCCTTGCAAGGACATTGGTAATGTATGAATTTGACGGCTGCACCATCTCACTTTCCACCATCTCAAACTCGGCCCAATTTTTCACAGTGCTCTGAAAACTGGCTTCGATCCCCGCGTTAAGCTGTGTCCCAAGTTGCACTGCAACGGGAGAGCCGATTCCAACAGACCCTTCGCCCTGTGTCTTGCTAGAACTACTCCACTTGAAATTAGATACTTGGGTTGTATAGATTCGCATTTCTGGGGGGAAGAGCGGAAGCAGGCCTTGACTCAGAATAGGATAAATGTCTTTCGGACTGGGGACCACATCGCCAATGCGCAGAGGGCCTTCAGACCTCCCGCCAGCCTTGCTAGCATTTTCGTATTGAGGTGGAGGGAAGAATGGTTGTTCAAGAATAAACCAGCATTTATTCATCGTTGTGAATTAGCGAAGACTTGATTACGACGATGCCTCGCTGAGGCTGACGCTCCGCCCAAATGGTTGATGAGAACATGCGGGGTTTTTGTCCAGCGCAATTTGGGGGCCATTTTCAAGTTACCACGGGCCAATAGAATGACGCAGTGGCTGCGACATTATGCGACGCGAGAGCGCAGCCTTGTCGACATGGATGAAAGCGAGTACCTAACCCCGCCTCTCGTCACGGACGTCCATCGCTCGAGGCACCCTCAAAGCGTCGGAAATGTCCCATGTAGGTGATGTCGAACATCTCCTCAGAGACAAAACTCGGTCCTGCAAGCGACTATTCGAAAGATGCCTCCATACAGTACCCGACCTGGATGAAGACGACTGGCTAGAACAAAAATGTGCCGAATTCAATTGGTGGTCTTCCGGCCTCAACGCCGACAAGAGGGGTCCCGGCTCTCTTGACTCTCGCCTAAGGCTTCGCCCTGATGTCAGAGATGCTGTGGCAAATCTTCTTGATGGACTTGAAGCTGCGCTCTCGAAATGCCAAGAGATAGGTTAGTTCTCGCTTGAACAGGCCAGCAAAATATCCCTCTGTACTAATCGCCATCAAACTTAGCATTATCTGCTAGAATGCCAGAGGCGCTATCCGCCAGCACATCTGATGACGATGAGAAATCTCCTGACCCTTCCTATTGCGAACGCCCTGCATCTCCTTGGTCCGATATGACCGATGGAAGTAATGGAAACGAAGCGGAATCACATATTTCGATACATGTCGAGGATGTTGAACAGCCGCCCGATCCGTACCGCGAACAACGATTCTATATCAAGATCAACACCGAAATTTTGATTCGCATCCAAACTATGATCAAACGAGCAGGTGTCAAATTCAGGAATCAACGTGCCGACGAAGCCTTGGGAAAGGCCGAAGCTGAATATCAGCGCCAACGGCGGGTTTTAGGTACACATCATGCGCTCTCGCAATTTGGAGAGCACGAGAAATTTAGACGCTTTCTCACCAATATTGTACTATGGAATGGATATACCAACAGCTTACTCCAACGCTTGGCTCACCACGTACAGACTTTAACTAACGAGGTTGGCGAACATCATTCCGATACCTTATTACAGCAAAAGCTCTTAGCCGTATTCAGAGCTTACCTTCACGACCCGGCAAGATTGACTCCAGTTCAACGTCGCCTCGTTAACGCAAATGTAGTGAGGCGCAACAGGCTCATTTATGCTGGCAGGGCGGTCAAAAAGCCCCCCGCGACTAAACCCCCCCAACTCCCGAAGGCAAAGCCAATTCCCACTCAGAACAGGCTTCTCGCTCCCAAAAGTATCAAGGAAAGCCCTGTGGAATCCGTCCCAATTCCGAAAATACCATCTGTCTCCAAGTCACAGAATAACAAGGCGAAAACCGAAACCAGTTTTGTGACGCTACCAGCAACAATCCTAGAGCCAAGCTTTAGCATCACCGGTGCATTATCTCCCCCAAAGCCCACGAAATCTGCCGTCACAAAAATGTCCGCACGAGTAGCAAACCTGGATTATCCAAAATGCCCAGCGAAAAAAGGAACCTTCGAATGTCCATATTGTGCGTCATTATTATCACAAGAATACACTGAGAAAAAAAGATGGAGGTGAGCTAAGAACCTTGTTTTCTTCTTGCTATTACACCCGCCATTCTAACCGATGCGTACTTTTAGAGCGCATGTTGCACAAGATCTTTGCGCCTATGTTTGTGTTCATGAGGGCTGCCAGACTCCAGATGAGATGTACATATCAACACTAGAGTGGATGTCTCACATGGCACAGTGTCACTCCACGATGGAATGGGTTTGCCACAGATGCTCTCTTGATGTTGGAAATACCTCAATTATGTCTTATCAAGGCGCTGCACAATTCCAAACTCATGTACTGCAGTCCCATCCGGAACTGGAGCAATCTGAGATAGATCTTTTGGTTGAGTCTGGTAAACGATACGCCGAGATTCGTAAAGTGAGATGTCCTTTGTGTCGACCGGGCATCATTACATGCGGTGCGGAGGAAGATGGCAGCGATGACGGCTTGACTCCCATACATGAATATGGATCAGATATTGGACTGATACAATTAGAAGATGATGACCACATTGCTACTCACATACATGAGTTTGCTCTTCAATCCATTCCATGGCTTGATGAAACCAAGCCTGAAGCAGCGTCATCAACTTCAAGTCTCAGCACACGTCCAGAAATTACCTTCCAAGCTTCCACTACGGAGGTTGGAGAAACAAAACCATACAACGAGACTTTGGCCAAACAAATTTTGGCTTCGATCACGGCGGATCTCTTTCACTTGCTATCTCTCAAGCCGGACCAGGACATCTACATCAAACAGTTTTTGGCTCTAATTCAGTCAATTGAAACTGATATTGAAGAGTTTGTCTTAACTGATGATGAAGACTTCTTACTGGCCCTCAATAAAAGCCGTACAACAGTATCGGAACTTTCTGCTTTGTTTTCTAATCCTCTTATTCAATTCCATACTGACAAATCGGAATTGTTTGAAGAACTGGGAATCCATCTCAGAAGATTGCGCTTGTTGTGGCAAAAGTCGTATCTTCTTGAAGGTTCTGAATTTAAAGAATTTCCAGAATTGAAACCTCCAGATTACCACTTGGCGTGGGTCTGTGTACTGCCGAGAGAACGCATTGCAGCGATAGCTATGCTTGATAGAATACACCCACATATTCAAAAACCACCCGGCGATCCAAATCTATACGATTTAGGCTCGATAGGTCCTCATAATGTGGTTATTATTAGTCTCCCAAAGGGCCAAAATAACGTCTACATGTCAGAAGGGATAATGACACATGCGATTTGCAACTTCCCACTCATTAAATTTACCCTGATGGTTGGGATTGGTGGGGGTATCCCACCAGGAGTACAACTGGGAGATGTTGTAGTCAGCCGGCCCGAAAGTGACGGGCCTGGAATAATGCAATGGGAGTTTAACAATACAGAAACTATTTCGATCAAGCGCACTGAGATGATTTCTCCGCCTACATTGTTAGAAGACACTCTAAAAACATTGAAATCGAAGCAAAGGATGATCGAATACAATACACTACAGCATTTACAAGATTTTAAGGCGAAATTGCCACAACTGGCATCGAACTATCATAAGCCGGACTCGCTTACAGACTTATTGTTCAATGCGGACTATGATCATGTTGGCAAACATTTGAATTCTGGTAAGAGAAATGACGAAGGATCAACCTGTCCACACTGCGACAAGAAGGAGGTTGTAAAAGCAAGGCCTCGAGAAATGTGTTTTTGGTATGGTGCCATTGCATCGGGTAACCATCCTATTAGATCAGGTGTCCTGCGGGATCGATTGAACGAACAATTTGGTGGTAATGTTTATTGCGTGGACACTGAAGCAGTGGGCATACTAAATGATATCCCTTGCGTCATGATTCGAGGGATTTGTGACTATGCGGATTCGCATGCGAACGAGGTTTGGCAGAATCATGCTGCAGCTATTTCTGCTGCATTTGCGAAAGAATTCGTCACGAATCTACAGCATAATGATATTAACCTGGAGCTGGGCGGTATCCATATCTACCCCAAGAAGTCCTCCCCTTTTATATCTCGGTAAGTAATAGGTGTGTTGGATCCTAAGGAACTTGGCGAGGCAAAGCCATTGTGCGTGCGAAAATCTGCATTTTGCATTGGCCTGGATGTGCGGAACCATCTTATAGAAAGTGCCACTAATTCTCTTTTTTTACTTATACACATATCTCGCTATCCAGCAAGGTCAATAGGTCAATACACCAAATAAAGCTTGCAAATGCAAACCCAAAACAAGAAAGATACCAAACATGGTGATAACCTAGAGATTCCATTTCGATACCTTGATAGAAAGGTCTATTAAAGGCCAGTCTTGAAACGCGCTTTCCTAGTTCAAATCGTCCAATGTGTGCTTCACTTGTCATCAGACAGTTTGTGTACTGAACAAAAGGATTTATTAGTTTGCAGAAAGAGATGGAGTTTATACAAAAAGTACAGCTTTCAAGACTCTTGTTCGATTTGTTATAAATAAATGAATCTATTTCTAGTTACTTAAATGAGTGTTTATAGCCTGTTATAATAGGCCTAGCCTATTGCATGACATTCAGCATCCATAATAAATGCATGGTAAGTTGAAAACTGTAATCCACGTATACACAAAATAAAATAATATTAAGAAGCAAAACAAAAGTCTGGAGCCATAGGTAGAAGCCCAGAAGCAGATGTGGCAATGTTGGGTGTTCTCGAGTGGTTTGGAATGAGATACTTCCGTTTTTGGCATGGGAGGCTCATCTCGATAAGAGGGCCTGGTGATTTTTCGGTTATTCGAGTTCCTGTACCTTACATCATGCCAGTATTCATCCCCACTCCAAGCATATTCTCTTGAGATTCGTTGCCGGTGTTCTTTCTCCCGTTTGTTGAACTCCATGTAAACAGGACCAGCTGGCCCTTGAAAAAACACCGTGGGGACCCGAGGTAGACGTGTTGATGTAGGCCCGTAGCTCGCAGAAAATGAATATTTACCTGTTTCGCCCCTCTCGTCCAAATATGTCCGGTTTTCATATTCTGTATCCTTTGCAGAATCTGAAGCCATGTTCGATTTGACATCTTCTTCAGGATTTGGGCTAGGAAATAACTCATATAAACCATATTGAGGCAAGAACATCCCATCCAATACTTCTATCAGACCCCCAGGCATTTCGGGCGTATTTTTGGATTTTTTGGACGGTCATAAAGCTTTCGCCGAATGGCAGGCGACCAATAGTGTCTGTCTTTGTGTCCTTTCCGATGACGATACAATGGGGTCTCGGAACGATTTCGAGACTGGCGATAACGGCTGCGTGATTTCTTGCGGTGAACTCTTGGCGAATTTATCTCAGCGGTAATCATGGAGACGGGCGAATCTGAGGCTGGTGGGGTGACTGTTATTATTACTGGCGTTGATGACCGCTCGAACTTTGGTTTTTCCATTGGTAGTGGTACAATCTTTGGTGGCATCTCTAAAACGGGTGGCGGTAGCAATATCTCCTCCTTCATCCTCGTCCGCTTCCGATCAGGCTGCGGTGGAGGACTTGGAGAGCGTGAAGGTGACTTATTTTCACCTTTGTAGATGTAAGCTACTCTGAATAAATCATTGTCATTCTCAGTTGCCACAAAGCTGGTCCAGTGTCCTGCAATAGACCATCTCACGGTGTATCCATTATTGTGTCGGCGGAGAAACTCCACTTTGCTGGCTGAAAGGCGAAATGGATGGTGAGATCACCAATTTGGTAGTACCAAACGCCAGAGTAGATGCTAAAGAAATACCTTGATCGGTCTTGCTCTTGGATAAAAGAAGGCCTTTCGTAGTGGTGGATGGGATGGAGTACACGTTCGGCTGCAGGGCTAAACACCCGAAGAGAAAGGTTACTTCCGAAGGGGCCACGGGCAGCGGTCCCAAGTCTCAATCTAAGCATGCGATTTTCACATGCATCAGGAGATCCATATCACATTAGGTTTGTGTCAGACAAAGAGGAGGGTTACAATCGGACAGGCCAAGAAAAATCAAGGTGGAGCACTTAATTAATCCTTGGCTTAACACACACGGAGCAACAAGCATGCCCTATCTCTCCCTACACAATACGTTCATACGTTATGAATTCAGGGCGGAAATTTTCAATTAGCCCCATATTGAACTTGTTTGACGAGATCAACAACAAGGCACCGAAATACTCCCTAGCCCATGCACGTTTTTAGGGAGCAAACGTTGACAGGTTGAGCTAAAATGCAGTGTGCAAATGCCAAGTCCGCATTCTCACGCTTATGCAAAGGGCATGCCAATAATCCTGCTTATCTACAAAAGATTGGTTCACTAAGTTCCATGCGGCTTGCTGACGACCTCCAAAATTGGCAGATCTCGCCACTTTTCGGCGAATTTTAGTGATCCCTGTGGTTAACACAAGTCTCCGCCGATATGCAATCGCATAAATGAGAGATATTTTAAAGCGATAAATCAAACCTTGGTGAATTCCCGCTTAGATTTCAATGGTCCCTTCCTCTGGAGGTCTAAATTGCGCACTTCATGATGTCCGATAAGACCAAGAAGCTAGCTATTGAGTGTGTGTTCTGTCCCGAAGAAGGGTCATCCATGGAGTGAGTGTCCCTGAAATTTAGTATAGCCACCCAAAAGAATTAAATTTGTTAACGAAGGAGATGAAGCATTGTTTTTGTTCATGGGCTTTTCTGAACCAGGAGAGGAACTTGGACAAAGGACCAGGTCCTTTGGCCAGAGCAACTTCTTCCAAAACACATACCAAAAGCTCGCATCTTTGTCTTTGGATACCGTGCGGAAGCGCTCAAAGACCCCATACGTGAAGTCAGTGAGACCATAACGAGCCACGCGAGAGATCTATGCAATGAGATTGCCGCAGCACGAGCGACGACTGGAACCGTATGTCACTTTTCCTTCTCTATGATAGATACCAAGAGTTTCTCACTGATTTGTTCCATGTTCATGACTGCAGGAAGACCACCCCATTGTACTTGTGGGACACAGTCTCGGAGGTCTTGTGTGCGCTCAGGTGAATAGCCCATTTACTATCTATAATCCTAACCAGATTGTGGCGAGCTGACACTCAGAATCAGGCTCTTATTATGGGAGATCGAAACAGCCCCAACGATAACACAGCGCTGATATCAGCTAAAATCGTTGGAATGGTCTTTTTGGGAACCCCATTTAAAGGCTCAAAGGCGGCTTCTATTGGAAAAATCATCCATCACATATTCTCCATCATGACGAAGCCATCGGACATAATCTTGGACTTAACGACCACATCTACAAGACTTGATGAACTAAAATCAGGTTCTGCTGAGTCTGTTAGCAAAAGGAAGGAGATGAATGGCCCAGAGCTGGCCTTCCTATACGAGACAGTGAAATATAGGAATACTATGGTCGGTTCCCTCACTCCCATCGAATGCATTTGCTACTTCGATTAGCTGACCTAGATCAATACTAACAGGTGGTGGATAAGGATGCATCATGGATCGACGCTTGGGGTGATCATATCGCTATTGACAGGAACCATATGGATATGTGCAAGTTCAACGATGAGAATGACATGGAGTACCAGAAGGTTGTAGCAGCCATTATCAAGGTCTCAAGCGGGCCAGTGAAGAAACAAGGGCTGGGTGGTAATTCTGCGATAAATTATGGTTCTGTTCAGAACCAGAGCATTGGGGACGTTATGGGAGACGCAGTGTGGGGGGATAAAGTTGCTGGAAACAAAAATATTGGCGGGACACAGATATCGTTTTCGGGCGCAATTCCTGAGAATCTATTCAAAAATTTAAAGTTTAGAAGTTAAAAATGATAATTTTTCGCTTTACTTTTCTTTTTCTGTCTATAAAACTATCAGAAAGCAGAGTGCAAGGTTGAGTAAATGGGTTGCCTCTTCTTCCAAAATTCGATGGTAGCAACAGCGCGATCTGAAATTCCTTTGGGTGTAAACTCGAATTTCTATATTTCATCAATATATGAATTCTATCAGAAAAATAGTGTTGGTGTAAACTCACATTGTAAACATCGTCGCAGGGCCCGGAAGCACCAAAGCGGTCAAGACCGAATTGCTCGTGGGCATATCGCTCCCATCCCAGAGTGCTCATTACTTCAACGGAAAGGGATGGTATTTTGTCTGGTAGAACGGACAGTCTGTACTCCAAAGTCTGCTCATCAAACAGCTTAAAGCAGGGCATAGAGACGATGCGAGCCTTGAAGCCAAAGTTACTCTTCAAATACTCGGCAGTCTTGATACAAAGAGACACCTCAGATCCCGTTGAGATGATCGTAATGTCAGCTTCAGCAATTTCTTGCAAGACATATCCTCCTTTGATAGCCTTTTCCATCGTAGAACCCTCGAGTTGTGGTAGTTCTTGACGGCAAAGGGCAAGGATACTGGGGGTCTTTCTAGACGATAGGGTGACGTAATAGGCCGCGCTGGTTTCGTTACCATCGGCAGGTCGCCATACCAAGGTATTTGGGAGGGCACGGAAGTGTGCCAATGTCTCAATGGGCTGGTGTGTGGGCCCATCTTGACCGAGGCCTATTGAGTCGTGGGTCGCAATCCAAAAGTTTTGAACACGGGATAGTGCAGAAAGACGAATAGCTCCAGCAGCATATGACACAAAGTTCAGAAACGTTCCCGCGTAAGGCAGCACAGTACCATATGCAGACAGTCCATTCATGATACCTCCCATGGCGTGTTCACGCACACCGTACCGAACGTAACGGCCAGAATAGTCTCCGAGACCAGTCGCTTCTGCTTGAAAATCTACAGCATTGGCCCATCGTGTCAAATTTGAAGGTGTCAAGTCTGCGGAGCCACCAAAAAGCTCTGGAATCACGGATTGGAGCTTGGTGAGAACAATCTCTGAGAGCTTGCGTGTAGCAACAGCTGGGCCAGAGGGGTCATATACAGGCAGCTCTTGTTCCCATTTTGAGGGAAGCTCGCCTGCCAACCGTCTAGATAGGTCCTTGTGAAGATAAGGATGTTCACCAGCATATTGATCCAACGTTTTCTTCCAGTCATTCTCAAGTTGGGTATTTGCCGTAGATCTTTCTCCGTACAATTTGTACACATCTTCCGGCACAACGAACTTTTGGTTAGGGTCGAACCCGAATCGCTTCTTCAACTGCTCGATATCATTGGCCTTTAATGGCGATCCATGAACGCCATGGGTGCCTTCGTTCAAGGATCCGTAGCCAATGGTCGTTCGTAGTTTAATTAGGGTGGGCTTGTCCTTGATACGTTTGGCTTCTTCAAAAGCAGAAGCGATGGATTCGAGATCCGTGTCGCCATTTACATTATCGATGACATGCCAGCCGTACGACTCGAATCTCTTTACAACATCTTCTGTAAAGGAGCAGTTGATATCGCCATCAATGGAGATGTGGTTATCGTCATAGACACAGATGAGGTTTCCAAGCTGAAGGTGTCCAGCCAGAGAGCAGGCCTCGCTAGCAACGCCTTCCATCAAACAACCATCGCCAAGAAAGCAATAAGTGTAGTTGTCAGAAATTTCATATCCTGGTTTATTGAATGTAGCAGCAGTGTTTGCTTGAGCAATGGCCAAACCAACAGCGTTGGCGACACCTTGGCCCAGAGGTCCAGTAGTAACCTCAATCCCTGGAGTGTCATGGGCTTCAGGATGACCCGGCGTGATGCTGTCAAGTTTCTGAACGAAACGCCGTTAGTGCATGGTTTATGAGATATTTGCAAATACTATTTACCCTGAATGCTTTCAGGTCGTCCATTGAGATGGCATAGCCACAAAGATGAAGTAATACATATTGCAGTATGCATGCATGGCCGTTACTGGAAGCAATTAGTTACCTAATCTTTTTAGAGCGTGTCCCTGGAAACTCACGAAAGAACAAAGCGGTCTCGATTGACCCAGTCAGGGTTTTTCGGACTAAATTTTAAAAACCTTGTGAAAAGAACATGGGCAACAGGTGCCATCCCCCTGTACATCAAAGATTAGACAAATTCCTCGCTTCGACTGGACCAGAAACCAACATGGGAGCGCCGGGATGGCCCGAATTAGCTGCAAAAATGGCATCAACCTAGAAATATGCCCCATCATCAGCTAAATAAGCCCCTAGGTTATTCTCCAGAATATCCTATAGACAAAAAGAGTTGTATCATACCGACAGAGTGCGGATGGTGTTGATGGCCAGTTGGTCCAGCTCGCCAAATGTGATTGGCGCCATGATGGAAGTTGATAAATTGGACGTGCACAAGCGATGTGAGCATGGTGACTTCAATGAAGGAAATCATTTTTTATTAATTAATACTGAGACGTTCCTTACGCTCCAAAGTATCGCACGTTGCGGCCTTGGTCGACGCAGCAAACGCGCACATCCGCACCGTCCCACAAAACTACCCAATCATGAGAGAAGCCTGTTTGAAGCTATTGTTAGAGCACGTGGTCTCTCTGAGGCGGGAAATGTGGGAAAGTTCAGTAGCTCGACATGGATCTACTGAGACAAATGATGGAACTTGCGGGAAGCGGAGCGGGTAGGCGGCAAGCGGAATGCGGAATGCGGGAGGCGGGAAGTGGGACAAGACAAGGCTCCACTCAACAGAATAACACAACGCGTCCACGCGACACGCGCCATAAATGTGGAGGTGTAGGGTAAGCGTATTGAGACGAGAACAGGATCATTATTCATGTTTTTATAGTTATATTTAGGATGTAGTGAGAAAATAAACGATGAGTAAAAAAAGAGAGAATAACAAAATTTTAGGTATGTGCTGTTTACGAGCGACGATATAAAACTGTACCAATTCTGTAGTCAAATTCTGAATTTTTTCTTTATCAAAGCGTACTCAATGTTGGTGGTGCAGTCATAGAATTTTATTCAAGTTGCAATCAGGTCTCAAGACTCACATAGGAAATCAAAATAAAATACTAAAATAATTTTCAAATCCAAATTCGATATTAAATATCGAAATAACTACTAAAATTTGCCAAGTTGCTGGACACGACAGGTCAAGGAAACACAGTTGAGTGGTGCAACCGAGAGTGGCTAGGCCAGTCTTATCCGACCCTGACCTAATTTTATGCAGCACAATTATGAAAGCATAGATGCGCAACATATGTAGAGCAACGAATGGGCGACATATATAAACTACCCATACCATCATCAACGCAACTGAACTTGCCAAAAATAATTCTTGAGTATATCCACATTATCGTGACTATACACCACAAATAAAAATGGCGGCATCTATCAGTACTTCCGAGGCCTCATCGATTGAAATAGATCGATTGTCTCAAAGAGCACTGAGTAAGTATGCAGTCTGTTCTCGTCAATGTCCCAAACTAACCCAATCGAAGAAATGCTCGACGAGACTCCTTCCGACAAACGGATTGTTATTGGTATTTCTGGTGTGCCCGGATCAGGCAAGTCAACTCTGGCAAAGATGACCAGGGTAAAAATCAATGAACTTCGCCAGGATAGAGCGCCGCATGCTGGGGACGTTGCGGTCGATGTTCCTATGGACGGATTTCACTACACACGAGCTCAGCTTGCTGCCATGCCAGATCCAGAGACTGCGGCACACCGGCGGGGAGCTGCATTCACCTTTGATGGAGAGCGATTTCACACCCTCATAAAACTTCTGACAGCGACGCCTATTCAGTCTGTCCAAGCACCGTCATTTGACCACGCTCTGAAGGACCCCGTAGAGGATGCCATTCTCATTCCACAAACGGCTAGGATAGTTTTGGTCGAGGGAAACTACTGCGCTCTCAACCGAAAGCCCTGGAGCGACGCCGCAGAGCTGATGACTGAGCTGTGGTACGTGGATATCCCGGCCGAGGTGGCACACAAGAGGGTGGCACTCCGTCACCTGGAGAGCAAGATATGCGCAAATGAGAAGGAGGCTTGGGAACGGGCGACGGGAACCGATGAGCTCAATGCACAAGATATTAGAAATAATAGGCTTCCATGCCACGAGACAATTGTATTTAACTGAGTTCAACAAGTAATTAGTTTTATTTCATTCTCAAAATATTATTAAAATGTATTTAAGTCATCGCTTTTTATGGACTACAAGAATAGATGTTACATGGTGAGGATGCCCTGGAAATTTCCGTATACACCGATTCCATGGGCTCGAATTATGATAATGGCCAAGGGGCAATGTAAAATGAAACCCTGCAACAAGGATGTCTATCGTCGGGTCGGTCGGACAGGCAGGCTGCGGACTCAACCTGTGCATCTTGGCACCCTGGTCGGGCATGGTGCGAGCTCACAATATACCAACATTAAAATTTTTGGCAAAAAAAAAGGAATTAATATTTTCTAAATTGTAAAGAGCCTACCAAGAACAGTGACCGCCATCGACTCTCAGATCGGATGCCGTCATAAAGCTGCTGGCGTCGCTAAGCAGGTACAAGACAGGTCCTCGGAATTCATCCACCAAGCTCAACCGATACAACATATTGTCGCCGGTCCACTGAGCCTCCATGCCTGGCTTTTGCAGAGCCTCTGTTGTGGCCGGGGTGCGAATGTAACCCGGCGACAGCGAATTAACGCGGATCAACGGCATTCCTTTGCGCGAACCCCACTCTGCTGCCAGGGATCGCGTCAATTGGAGAACGCCAGATTTGGATGTGTTGTACGCGGCAGTATCGACACCCTAATCTGAGCGTTAGTGGCCTGTTTCTTCTTTGGGTGACTTTAGATATTCTTGCATGGAGCGAACTTCACTTACCTTGTTCACACATGTACCACTCATGCTCGCGACCAGCACCATGCTGCCGCTAACATCTGCCTTTCGCATCTCTAGGGCGACAGCCTGAGCGACAGCAAATGTGCCAGTGACATTGATCTCCATCAAGCGGCGGAAACGGTCAACTGAAAACTCGTGCGCAGGATCATTGTCTGATACTCCGGCACATCCAACGAAACCTCTGATTGGGTATCGGAGGCTGGGAACGAAGGACTCAAAAGCACTTGCGATGGCTTTGTTGTCGGTGACATCAAGTCTGTGATATGAGATCTGTTGGCTGAATTTGGCAGCAACTTGTTGAAGGTGGGCTTGCAACACTGTTAGCCATGACCACATGGAATTTACTCTAACAAGGTGAATAATTTACCCCACGGTTTCTCAGGAGGAGCTGGAACGACGTCAAGACATACTGCGTCTGCGCCAGACTCCAAGACGGCTCCTGCAACTTCAACACCAAGATATCCGGCTCCACCAGTGACTGTGAAATTGATTAGAGTCAATTCAGCAAATCAGCATCAACAAGGAACACCTACTGATTATCGTACGGTTATCAAGGCGAAAAAGATTGGCGACAGGAACATCAGGAGCTCCATGACGTTCCTTTACCTCGCGAAACTTGGGATCAGCAGTGTTGCTCATTTTGGTCGTCGTTTGATGGGATTTCTTTGCACAGCGTCCAAAAGAAAAGACGGCCAACCAGGTCAATTAACGAGGCGGACGGCCTGCGTCACAAATATTGCGACGCATGTTATTCTTGTGCGTAGATCTCAGTGGATCCACAGAAAATAGTATGGCCATCGTGGCCACGATGGTTGTTTCGAGTTGAGTCGTGTTGCGCCAGCCGCCAGCCGCTGAGAACCGCTTGCCGCCTCCCCCGCCACCTCCGCTTCCGCCCCGCCACTCTCTCCACCACAGCACCCACCGTCGCATCCACCATTGCATTAGAACATTCAACATGACGATGCTGTGTTGCGGATAAGCGGAATTTAAATATGATATAGTTTTAATGCACTAGCTCATCTTGTAGGTACTTGTTGATTTAATGAGACGTAACTGCTGGCATTTGCATCTCACTTCCATCCTACATTCTCTTGTCTCTGAAGCATCACCTCAATACCACTTATTTTTTTTATATATACATATCCTCTTCATTAAAATGGTGCAAACTGCTGGACGTCCCCTCGAGGGCAAGATTGCCGTCGTCACCGGCGCTTTCCGAGGTAATGTTTTTCCTTTGATCAGATCTGGTGCTGGTTCTGACCTTGAACAACAGGTATTGGAGCTGCTATTACACGCCACCTTGCTGGAAAGGGTGCCCATGTCTTGGGTGTTTATACCTCTGATTCCTCCAGCAAAGCTGCTCAGGACATGACTGCAGAGCTTACAGAGGCACATGGAGTCCGAATTGTAGCTGTCCAAACAGATCTGCAGAAGGGTGAAGAGGCAGCCAACCGCATCGTTGAAGTTGCCAAGCACTACTTTGCTGGACCAGACGGCAAGGTTACCATCAACATCCTTGTCAACAACGCCGGAGTTGGTGGTGACTACGCGCTTGGCGAGGTACCTGTTGCTGAGTTCCACCGCATTTACAGCGTCAATGTGTTGGCGCCTATTCTTGTCACACAGGCTATCCTGCCTTTCCTCCCCCATGACCGCTCTGGAAGAATTGTCAACATCTCTTCTGTGGCTTCAACTATGGGTTTCAAGACCCACACCCTCTATGGTGGTACCAAGGCCGCTGTGGACGCTATGACCAGGACTTGGGCTAGAGAACTCTCCGAGAGAGCCACTGTCAATGCCGTGAACCCAGGACCCGTGGAGGGAGACATGTACTGGGCAGCCGGTGAGGACTTTTGGAAGCAGTTGGAGCCATTCCAGCTGGCCACTCCCCTGTCCGCAGTTCGAGATGAGGTGGACCGACCGGAGCTTGTCAAGCTGGCCAAGGACAAGATGGCAGGACGCCGTCCCGCTTACTGGACCGAGGTTGCCGCTATTGTTGGTATGATTTGCGGCGAAGACTCCGGTTGGTGCACCGGCAGCGTTGTCTGTGCCAACGGTGGATTGAGATTCTCCCTGTAATGTTTTGAGGAATAATATGAGATAATGAAAAAAGAGACCCATCATTAGACTTTCGGCTTGATATTTACCCCTTTGATCTCGTAGCAAGCAAGTGCACCTTGTGTTTTAATGTCCGCAGGATCCAGGTGACAACTTCTGCGCTTGAATCCGGTGTTGCCCAAGGTTCCAGTGATGTCAACACCTTGTTTAAAAGATCACCAAGGCCTGGCACCTGGTCCCGGAGGAGTGGGCAATTCACGGCTGTAGCGAGTAGTAAGCAATTAGAAAGGCAACTGAAAAGTAGATTGCATTAGTACTCGACACGAGGAAGAAAAGGACTTTGGATTAAAACCCACGCTTGAACTGTCATCCATGAAAAATGGGTGAGTTTATCGAGAGTGAAGATGGCTGTTTCGACATAATTTATGGAACTTTGGATGCACTTTTTGGAGTATTCTAGAACAAAAGCGGGCACTTCTTGGTTCCTTGCCCAGGTTGTGGCACATATTAGACACGGCCGGTAAATGATATGCCTGGCTGACCAGTAACGAAGGCGCAGCCATGCATCCTGCATGCCTTGGGGCATATTGGTAGAGAGGTCTGGTTTAATAATAGTCGGGAGAGAATGATACCAGGCGTGAAGCTGTCTGGCAAGCTCGTCAAGAACACCCTCCAAGGATGCAATGACGGAGATGCTGGCGTGCTGAGCAGCCTGACTGGAGCCCGATGGTTCAGAAGGGTTTGTTGGACCAACTATTGCTTTCTTACTAGTTGTGTAAACAGCGTTGTGGATTCGGTTGAGCAGACGTCGGATAGAACAAAGAGCTAGGAACATCATCCCATCCTGGTCGCCACGGTTTCCAAAACGAGGAAAGTACATGCGGTCGATGGCTAATTCGATGCCACTGCGGGGCAGATGAAACTCGGACAGATTGTCACTGCAAATTTGGTCAGCTTGAAGTGAAAAAGAAGCCAAGTTAAAGCTAAACAGTACCATTCAACGACAAAACACGTCCAGCAAAGACGACTGAGCATATCATAGTCGTTGTTGTGACTAAAATCAGCTTTTGGTCTGGAACCTATTAGCATAGCTCATGTCAGCTGCGCCACACCTCACGCTTACCGCGTAGCTAAGAGCTGTAACATGTTTGAGGCGATATATGCTAGCCTCCATGCAGGTAGTGGCTGTGCTTTGAATGAGCAAAACACCGCCGCTAGCACCAGCCCAGTTGGGGTAGACAAATGAGTCCCGAATGACCCCACCCATCCTGTGGTTAGAATGCGATATGCAAGTCCGAAATAAGCTACTCCACTCGAATCGCTGTAGGTATCAACAGGATCCTCAGTTGAACCTAGATCTCCAAGCGCAAGAACCAGCAAACACACTGCAAGGTCTGATTGGCTGGCGCATTCTTGGAGAGATTGCTTGAAGAAATTAGGAAATGATTCCGTGTCCAGAATGGGGTATTTGGGGTGAATGTAAGCAAAGTAGTTGTCTAATAAACATTCCGTTGTTTCTGGCGTGAGATCCAAGGTGTCCAGTACCTGGGGGACCTCTTGGCCAAGGTAGAGAGGCGGCTTCCATTCCTTGGCTGACTCTATTTCGGAGAATAAACTTGCGGAATAGTCGCCTATTAAACTTCTAATCGTTGGAAGCGTGAAAAGACTGGAAGTTGTAGTATGATGGCCTGCAGGTATTGTGATGAAGGATTCCTCATCCATGGAAGCTGTGTCCTCAACGCTGGGGTGCAGGTAGGCATAGTCTTCTCGATACTGTCGAGGATAAACCACGGGGAGCAAGTATGCCGAAGTTTGGGGAGAAAAAGAAGTAACCATGGTATCAGGAAAGGGAAGGTGGTTGGTGATGTTGAAGTTACTCATGAGACCATCTTGCTGCAGAGTTGAAGCTGATGGTGTGGCAATGGTGGACGGACTCGGACCTTCGTGCACATAATCCATTGGCTGCACGTCGAGTTCTTCTGGTAATGCACCTTGAATGCCCTGAGACCGCTCGGGATTTTCTTCATATTCTTCTGAAAAGTCACGCTGGTAGTCTGGCTGTGGTGACTGTCGCTGTTGTCGATGGTTTCTTTGAGACTTGATGATGGCCTCTAGCTCGTTTATTCGCCGGACAAGAGCCTCATTGGATGAGTCAGATCCCCGGGAGTCCTGTCGGTTGGCAAGTGAATCCCTGTTGCTATTGGCTAGCATGGAAGCGGCTTCAGTCTGATCTGCTTCTACGGCAGCTGAAATCGCCGTACTATTTGCGTCTTTATCGGGATATTTGCAGTCTACTCCAGCTGACGAGCAGAGGCTGCATGATGGCTTTATTCCATCACATCTTCGTTTCCTGAGTGGATAATAGTCAGCGTGAGAACAAATTAGAGATGGCTCGGGGTGCTTCGGTGTGGTTTCTTTGTCTTCCCCTCACTCGAGCACTAACCTGTGACGACAGTAGCGGCACGCAATGGTCGCACGTCTTCTTGCGTAACTCATACCTCAAAATATGAGAACCTAAGTTGCAAGGTTATTTTCAATTGCCGCTCATCAGTGAACCGTGATTTTATGCTGCACACGACATCGAGCTTATAGCTGGGAGGAGTTGCAGGCGAGGTGAGCAGTGGGTCACGCGCTTGAAGCGCGATCACGTGGGAACGTCGGGTAGTGACATCGTGAAGAGTTGTGCAGACACGTTGAGGAGTAGTTTTACCAAATTACTTAAAATGAAGCTGAGAAATTGACGCCAAAACTATTTACATAATTTTTTTATTGTATATTCGTTAGCTTTATTAGCTTTCCATCTGCAATGCCAAAAGCACGAAACCTGATGAATAAGCGGCAAAATAAAAGTTCACCAAGGTAGACACAATATATTCTCTCCCAACATTCAGAAAAGACAGTATTATTCTTTCAAAAACATTGAAATGGTGAGCAACCAAAAGGTGTATCTTCAGCAAAGTCTTGCTGGCAATGGCGTGTTTAGCCGAATTTCAACATTTTAGAGCCAAGGCATTTACGTGATAAGTAGACTGATGTAGGAAAACAAGTCAAATGGGCACGCATTTCTGCCAAGTGAGCGGATTTTGGGAATATTCTAATTTTACTCCTTCGATTGAGCCTGACTTCTGCATGGTTGGTGATATTTCCTTGGAATATGCTTCCTTCCTGTGCACCCATGTGAATATCATTGCAACATACCTCTCTTTTTTCCCACTGTCCGCCTTCCGCTTCCCGCCTTCCGCCTCCCGCCACCACCCATCGAATTTGCTTATGTCACTCCATGTTCCCGATATCCAATCAAAGCCCAGAATTCTTTTGATCTAGTCCTGTTTTGGTTTGGCGCCGTCTAAGGCAAGTCCAGGATTCTAGCCACACGACCATCGTGGCGCTTGCGAGGAACATGGAGTGAATTTCACGCGAACAGAATCCGGGCAATCGTGCCATGGAATGATCTGGGGTGGGCTGGTTCCCCCACAATTTTGTCATACGGGGCCCCGGACTTTGCCAGTTAGTCCGTAGTCGGCCCAAGAGACTAGGGATATGCACTGACACCATGAGGTCTGAGTCGTGTGTCAGAACCAACCGCGCACCTTGCAACGCGTATAAAACTCTTTAAACATCTCCTTGAACAAATTTCTTGTACAAACAGTGCCTCCATCATCAGTTGAAAGTAACCGATTAATTCTGAATCCTTGACACCAACATGGCCGGAGATGCTGCCATCGTTGGCAGTGCCATTGCTGAGGTGCTCCCAAAAACCGACAAGTATTGGTTCCAGCAACCTCACTTATTACAGTTGAATTTAATCTTGTTTGTACCGATGCTTTCTTCGTCGGTTTTTGGATATGATGGTGTGTTTTCCAACCTTCTGGGCCATCTGACTCCGGGCCATGAAGGTTCATTCAGCTAATATTGAACAGCATCCCTGATGAACGGTTTGCAATCGCTACAGCAATGGAAAGATTATTTCGGAAATCCTCAAGGAGCTCTCCTTGGAACCGTTGTTGCAGCTCAATCTATCGGGTCGTTGCTGGCTCTCCCCATAGTTGGAGATTTCTGCGATCGTTTCGGGCGAAAGCCAGTCCTGCTCTCAGGGATTGTCATTATTTGCATTTCATCGGCCATTCAAGCCGCGTCGGTGAATATTGCTATGCTGATAGTCTCTCGACTCCTTGTGGGATTTGGTGGCATGTTCAGCGCTCAACCAAGCCCAATGCTTATTGCCGAACTCGCATATCCTACTCAAAGGGGCAAATCCACGTCGGCATATTGGACTCTGTTCTATTTGGGTATGTGTTAAATTATTCTCAACACAATATTGTAAACTTTCCTGACACCGAGCTATAGGTTCGATTCTTTCGTCATGGCTCACCTATGGAACTCAAAGCATGGATAGCAGCTGGTCATGGCGCCTCCCATCACTCCTTCAAGCTGGATACCCCTTGGTCCAGTTGGTATTCCTATGGTGGGTCCCTGAGTCACCACGATTTCTCGTGTCCAAGGATAGACATCGTGAGGCGGCATTGATCCTGCAAAAATACCATGCAGGCATCACAGACCCAGACGCCGAGTTGTCGCCTCTTGTTGCGGTCGAGCTTAGTGAGATTACTCAAGCGATCGAGTCCCATAGGGAAGCTAGCCAAGTTAGTTGGTTGGCACTTGTTGCTACACCAGGTATGAGTCCGAGCTCCTCCCACCCTTTGTCTTGCTTCAAGTTGCCACATTTTTGTACTATGATAGCGCATCCTTGAATTAATGTAAGCTAACCATCGAATAGGAAACCGGAAGCGCACAATTATTGCCATTTGTGTTGGTGGCTTCGCACAGTGGAACGGCGTCTCGGTCGTGAGCTACTTTCTGAACTTGGTGCTGGACTCCGTTGGCATCACTTCGGCAGATACCCAGACATTGATCAACGGTCTCCTCCAAGTCTTCAACTTCTTTGCTGCTGCCAGCGCGGCATTGCTGGTCGATCGCCTCGGACGACGCACTTTATTCCTTTGGAGTTCCATTGGAATGCTCGTTTCATACATAATTTGGACCGCTTGCTCTGCGGTAAACGTCGAGACCGGAAACAAGGCGGCAGGAATTGTCGTCATCGTTTGCGTTTTTATCGTCTTCTTCCATTACGATATCGCGTGGACACCTCTGCTTTTGGGATATCCCACTGAGATCTTCCCTTACTACTTGAGATCCAAGGGCCTTGCTGTTGAGATGTTCTCAGTCTACGGCTGTCTGGTAATTGCGGCATTTTGCAACCCAATAGGCCTTGAAAATTTGGGCTGGAAGTACTACATCGTCTTTTGCTGTTTTTTGGTTGTAATTACCGCCACAGTTTACTTTTATTTCCCAGAGACGAAGGGGTACTCTTTGGAAGAAATCGCCGTTATTTTTGATGGACCTGAGGCTAGTGCCATTCTTGATCACAGCAAAGATACTCATTCGGCGGGAAAGGTCACGCAGGTAGAGCATAGGGCGCAGTCTGAATCCGAGGTTGATAATTAGGTATAGTTACAAGCTACCGGATCTATGGACGGTCAAATCATTCAAATTGGACTTTTTTATTTCATTTCATCTCCTCTACAATGACTGAAAAATCCTTTATTTTATTCTTTTCTTCTTTCGCATTCATAGTTAACTACCCTTTGTTTATGTTAAGCTGTCCACCATCAGCTCAACTTTGGATATCCTATTGACGACATCTACTAACTTCGCCAAGAATGAATCGAGTTGTTTACTATCGGCCCTTTTCAAGCTATTTATGACAGCGGACCAATTATTTTTACCTCCAATCGTCTGAACGGATGTCTCCCACGATTCTTCCATCCATCTTTCAAGTGTCTGACCTGGAGGTTTCATAATTTGATGATATGCATAGCTTTTCCAGCATTCTTTCAGTTCCCCATCTTTCGCATAGGGGATCTGATTGCTAAATGATTTCCAAACCTGGACAACCTTGACAATCTTGTCTTCCGAGACTTTGAACCATTCGGTATGGTCCTTACAGCATTCAGTGTTACTGCATTGTTTGACCCGTACACTCTCATTGCGAAGCGTATAGTGGATCAATTGTTCCATCCTATAGGCGCCGAATGGCATGTAGATGCCAAATTGAGACACTATTTGGAGTTTACACTCCCGTTGCTGTTTCTTGATCCTATTCCAGGGACCCTTGTATTTTTTACTGAGTGTCAATATTGCGTGCTTGTCGTTTTGGTCAGGTGCGATGTCAGACTTGGTGTACCCAATTTTCCAGTGGCCCTTTGGTTCTTGGAACCAGTACACGTAACCCGGATCGCGTGATTTTCTTACGGCCGGCTTTATCATAAACTTGATCAAGCGAAGGACTGGATTATTAAACTGAGGCGCTGGGGGATAAAACTCCATTTCTCGGTCTTGTTTGAGAACTGGTGGTTTGGTTGTAGAACGGAGCCTGCGGTTTGTAGATGCTGTCTTCAATTCTGGCTCCTCACTGCCAGAATCGCTGCCAGATTCACAGCATGACGACTGGCCATCAGTAAATTGTGCTTCAGGTTCGTCATCCGAGCTGATGCCCGAGTCACACGAAGAGAACTCATCGCTCACAATGAAATGTCCACCATTAAGGTCTAGTTCACGAAAAGGTTCATACAGCTCTGGAACAGAGCTTCTTCGGCCTCGATTGGAAGCTCGCCGTGAAGCAAGGGCTCTTGTCGGGCTCATCTCTTCGCGCCTCGTTGAAGAACGGGTGTGACGCGCGGACATGCCAGTGCTCTCAGCAGACGTCATGCTGCAAATAGAGAGCGAAGGGCTGAAAATATCGCCAATCTTAGTTGAATAAGCCGATCCTGGTGTTTTTGGCGAGGTAGCATCTACTGAAAAGGAGAACTCTGGGGAGTTGATTTGTCGCGGTGGTTTGGTAGGTGTCGTATAGCAATAGGCTTGCGGCAATGAGCTGTCTGAGTTCTCCGCGCTTTCAATATGCCCCGAATGAAAGACTTTTTGAGTACTTTCGTCACTGGTAATTGAGCCATGCTCATCGATGTCGGTCTCGTCACCTCCGCTGCTGTTTAGATGTGCTTGGTTACTAAGACTTCTTGGAATGGCCCTCTTAAATTCGTTGTTCCGCGGAAACTTGTACACCTCCAATCTATCCCTGAAAGTTTTGGCAATGCGGTAGATTTGGTCCTCTGGCTCAGAATGTTTGACTTTGCACATGAACAATTTAGCCAAATCTTGTAACAATCGAGAAATACGACGAGAACGGGTGGATTTCTTGGCTGCCATCTCCTTGAGGAGCTCGGACAAGAACCCATCGATTTTGTGGAGATTGTAATTGACACCCTTTTTGCACTTGGCATCTTTTTGCGTCAGAGCCAAGCACTTAACTGGGCTTTGCTGAACCAGAGCTTGGTACAGCTTGTCCATTCGGAGCGGTTTAGAAGAGTTGTGGGACCCAAAGGTAGCGGCAATAAAATGGGATAAAAATACGAATTCTTGATAATCCAACTTTGTAAAGAGGAAGCGCTTGCAACATAAATAATAATGACCATGCATTTCACTTAGGGCTAATTACTCAGGGGCTACAAGCTGATTGATACTTGTCGGGGCCGGCATATGCACATGGGATGTTTCATCACAGAGCTACTGCATCTGCTAAGAGATCTGAGGAAAGTTTGGAATGCAAGCCAAGGGGGCATGGAGGCCCGTTGAATTCAATCTAAACCGCGTCCTGCAAAGTCTGTACGCCAAGAACGCCTATTTCGGCGAGGTGCATATTTGGTAACAGGGGTTTTGAACAGCCTAGTATTTACACAGTACTTTATGAAATATGTTCCGAACGGGTCTGGTTACGCAGATGAATTACGATTGTTTAAATGTTAGACGTGAAGGGCTATCTGATAACAAATTTGGGGAATTATTCAATTTCGTCTCTTTATGGTACCAGCACTATTCTTTACCCAAACTCAACGGAGAGGCCGAGCCGATGTGGGGGCAGCCTCTGCATAACCTCCTGCTGGTAGGTTTAGCGCCAACAGCAATGTTAGGATTGAACATGTTGGTGGTTGCTCGCGCAGCCCTTTCTTTTCCCTTTTCGTCATGAGCATTTTGCCGCCGTATCCGAAGCCCCGAGGAAAAGAAAAACGTCCAAAACTAAAACCCAAGCTAAGATAGATTTTGAGCTGATTTTGCACATCATTTCGAAGCATCTCAAGTCACTGAGTCTTGTCCAGAAAAGAAAGAAGAACAAAACAGAGCAACGTCTAGGAATTTTAGGCTTCTTAAATAACTTGATTAGCAGTTGTGAAGCAAGCTAACCAGTCTAATCCTCGCGGATGGCTGCAGGTTGGTGTCGGTCAAGCCGAAGGTTGCTCACATGGCCCATGAGCTCCACTGGGGCCTTCGATATTGAAGTTTGCTGCAGCATTCAATTCAGTGACTCGATAACCGAAAAATAGTATGTCGTATCCATTATCCAACGACTCGTGTGCCATGCGCTAATGTAGTGGCCGAATTGAACATCCTAGTTGAGCTCGTAGACAACCCCAAAAGTCTCATTAGTCTGCCCATTCGGGCCATCTTGCATTGCATCTAATTCATGAATACTAAAAAAGCTGATTTGACCTTGTATTGGGTTGCTTGTTATGACTTTCACATCGCTAAAGTCGATACGGTCCTCGCCAGGGAGGGCCATGGGAGCTGAGAAGCCTACAAGCTTGCTCGCGCGAGTGTTGCAGATGCGACAAAAGACGGAGTTATCGTACGTCATGAAATGGTGGATGCATGACGAACAGAAGGCGTGGTTGCAGGGACGTATGCTGGATAAATTGTTAGCGCAATTTCTTATGCCTAGAAGATATGATACTCACATCGAGTCACACAACATTTTTCGGCAGCATGTGCATGCCACCTTGGTCGAGCCGCTGAAGCTGGATCCAAATCCAATGTTGCCAGACAAGGCGTCAATCTCACCCACGCTCTTAATACCAAGTAGATCCCCTCCATAATGAGTATCGGCTGACTCCCCATACGACTCAAAGAATGGCAGTCCTTCTTTTTTGTACATTTCTGGGGTGATGGGTGTTGGGGGCGCAAGCATCCCTGTTAAGGTCTCGAAAGCAACCGAGTTGAGAATCTGTACACTAAGCATCGTGGCACGGGCCTTGCACCATGCGGTGCGTTTGAATGGATCTTTGTGAACAACCTGGCGTATGCTTGATCCGGCCGCGATACCCATAGCCCAGCCCACTTGGCTATAAGGAGAACAATTTTAGTCAGCAAGCTGTGATAGAAGGACGAGGTTGATCAAAGGGCTGGGAATATGCAGACTTACTCTATGGGTTTTGGAGTTTGGGGTGAGGGGGCATAATTCGTTGGCACCGTGCTTGGGCTGCTATAGTAGGCTGAATCCGACCTTGCTGGGGACTGGTAGTCTGCAACAGAGGAGGGAGCCGAAGGTGAAGGGTAGTCTCCTTTTCCATAACCCGGTGCGGCCGATGAAGTTGGACTGCCGTAATATGCTGAATCTGATCTCGATGGCGACTGATAAACACCTGAGGAGGGAGCGGAGGGAGTGGAATATGCGCTCTGTGTTTGGCCTGGCGTCGCTGCTGATGGCATATGGGCCAGCGGAGCTGGACTCCCATAGCTCGGAATTGAGGAAGTGGGAGCGGGAGTATATGATGCTGAATATCTACTTGTTACCTGACCTGGTGTTGCTGTGGATGGCATTTGGGCCACCGGGGCTATACTGCCGTACTGTGGTGTCGAAGAGGTAGGAGCGGAGGCCATCTGACCCGAGGAATAGCGACCCTGTGACTGAGCTGGTATCGCAGGCGATGCTGCTTGGGGCTTAGGAGGAACGTAAGCCATTGGAGAAGACTGATAAGTTGGCTTCCCGGGATAACTACCGCTTGACTCGACGTGTTGGTGGTAAGCTGGTTGCTCATAAACTGGATGATGCTGTGTGACTGCAGCCACAGGACTATATTGCGGCATCTGTGGGCTCACACTTATATAATCGTTTGGGTTGATTGCAGGCTGCATCATCGGAGCCTGAGGCGGCATGGGTGGTGGGGGAGCCATTGTGGGAGCTGTCGCGGGGTTGCCATTTTTCCTGCTCCACGGGTTTGATATGGAAACCCTGAATTTCGACTTTTGGTTGCTCGAATCAAGTTCTCCATAATTGAAGTTGTGAGTGTTGGCGGAATCCTGTTGTGGTGGCTGTGGTAACTCTTGTAGGATGGGTGATGGGTATTGGTATGCTGGGTAAGAATTTGCAGGCTGCGGAGAATACACGGGAGCCGGTGATGGTGCCACTGTCTCCTTTATCACCTGGATTATGGAGCTATCCTCGATACCCTGTTCTTGCAGGGAGCCTAGTCCCAGGTACCGACCTTCGCAGCTCAACTTGAAGCTTTTGCTGTTGGGAGATTCACCCCACAACTTGATGCCTGCTTTCGACAGGTCTTCAAAACACTCTTCAACTGTCCACCACGGCGACCATTCAACCGACTTGGTCAGATTTTGGCCATATTGAGAGTACGTCAGAGTTATATCGAGCTGGTACACCAACGTCATGCTCACATCTGCGCCAGGACGCCATGGAATACAGCCTAGTTGCTCGCCGGGCTGGTGTCTGTAGCCTGGGGGAAAAGGCCTGTTGTTCAGCTGTGAACTGTACAAGTGGCGCATATAAACAGGGCGGTTTTCATCAATCCACTCAGTCACACTCTCGGACAAGTTGGACACGGGGCCTCCATCCAAACTGAGGTTTGTCCAGTTGAGAACAACAGCGTCTGCGTTTAGGCT
This sequence comes from Calonectria pseudoturangicola, assembly GCA_013403825.1. NCBI lineage: Eukaryota > Fungi > Ascomycota > Sordariomycetes > Hypocreales > Nectriaceae > Calonectria > Calonectria pseudoturangicola. Next base: position 536,456 of record VTGA01000004.1, on the reverse strand, counting down.
TCGTGGCGTGGCAGTAGGCGAACAGCCCAGCATATGCCTGCCTTCAGGTTCAATGCTCCATTGGTTTCCTGGAACGATTTCCAGTTGAACACCACCAACGTCCTCCTTTCCAGTCACTTGCTTTTCCACCGAGTATCCTGAGCCTAGTGGCATTGCAATGAATTGTTTCACCGTATCTTGTCCGACAGTGATGCCATCGACATACTTTTGTGGCGGCACTGAAACGTAGTCCTGTGTCGGCCATTTCTGAGAGGGAGGGACGTTCCATGGCAGGCCAGAAACGGCATTAACGCCACCAACGAAAGGTCGTACAGCGAAGGCATCTCTCGTGGCTTTGAACGACATGAACATTGCCTCTCGTTGATACATGGGGAAGAAGACACCGCCCTTGCGGGCCATATCCATCAGACTAGGATTGCCCGATTTTTCTAATTTTCGTTTGATGCAGGCAACATTAGAGACTGGAATATGACCTATACCAGAAGGCTGATTGACAATACCACTCTGCTCTGGTACCCTAAGAGTCCGGTTGAATGCAATCTCCAGTTGCGCAGGAAACGAGGTCGCCAAGACTTTGCCATCTTGGCAGCGGATTCGCAAGCGACGCAGGTTATCATTGAATGTGCTCATCGGTTCATCCTTGTTGATTAGTAAGCCTGATGCTGCCTCAATGTCATAACAAGATTGCCCATCAACGGCGACAATTTGGAACTCTTTGGGCGTGGCCTTTTCAGGACTCCAGTCAGGTAGAGAGAGCGTGGCATGTTTAGCAGATACGGGCACTTCGAACTTGTTTTCTTCGAGCAGCTTCGAAAGCTGCTTAAACGTCATGTACCAAGGCCCATGAATGCCGACGGTGAACTTCAGCGCGTGACTAGCCTTCTTGACTCCAGTGAGCGTTAGGTTGATGTAGTCATTTGGAGGGAAACCTGGGAGAAAGATGGTTATTCCCGGTTACTACAGTAAGAAGCAAATGGTACCCAATGACGGGCTGGGTGTATCAAACCTTCCATAGTTAGCCGTACAACGTGCACTGGCTGGACCGGCAGTTCCGTCGCGCCATTGTCCTGAGGTGCTGGCGTGAAACTTGACAGCCAATTGTCGAAGCCGGAGAAGGTCCCGACGTCTTCTTGCGGATCCACTGGCGAGGGTGTTTCCGGCCGGTTCACATTGTAAATTGGTTTGGTATTGTGCGTGAAGTCCGCTGGGTCAACCGGGTATTTGGGACTGTTGTCGCCAGGACCAATATCAACCTCGCGGGTCACGCTACCACCGCGTTTATGCTTATTGCCATCCCCGCCATCCTTGAGGCGTCGGAGGAGTTTCTTCATCGGTAAGGCCTTTAATTTGGATCGAAGCGGGTTGGAATGATAAATGAGGAGATTGGCGCGTTAGCGTTTCGCACAACTTCGTCTTGGAATTGGAACCGTCAGAATGTTGAGCTGAAGGGGGCCTGAGATCAATCCCGACTATATGGCACATGTGCCGTATTCTTTGCCTCAGTGGCGCTGCGGCTGAGCGATAGCGCCATCTGATTCCAGCTTTTGATTGGCCAGGCCCACGTCTATCTAGGTCTGGGCCTCAATGGTTCGCTTTAGTTGTTCAACCAGGCCAAATGTGGTCGTGTCACGTGTCTAATCCTTGAAGATTGAAGAAATGTTCAGCTAGCTGACTGTCTCGTGTCGAAGCGTCAGGTCGCCAATAAGTGGAGTCTCGATCAACTACATAGACATGTTAAATTTAGATCTATCAGAGTTATCATCTTGTGCATTAAATCATTCCATTAACCAGATCTTCAACTCCAAGATTATCTCAATGCAGCCCCTTTTTGCTGAGGGGGGTTGGGTTCCAGAGCCCAATGCACTCACTGGAGCTAACAAGTACCTAAGGTTGACTGCGCCACATCATCCCAGTCCTAAATGGTTTATCCAAGGTCCAGCTAGACACAGCCGCGTTTGACCAAGATAATGCTCAACATTCATGCCAGGATTTGATCGACAAAGTCGATGACGTATTATTAGACCCGATGCAATGGACATGAATTGTAAAATTTCTCAGTTACTGCTATAGCAAGCAACAATAAATCAACGCTTGGCTACAGAAGGACTTGGGAGAGCTGGCAATAAAATTTATTAAAAAGCTTGGCTAGAATGAATACAAACTATTTGAAAGTGTAAAGGTGACCAAAATCCAACTTGGAGTGCCTCGGCTATTGAAGCATGCGGCCGTTGGAACCATCTTCGGTGTTGTAGCCAAAGGAAAACCCGATTAACCAATCATGGCTAGCCAGAGAAAATAAACCACTCTGCCTCTCTACTCCCGAGTAATATTCTCAAAATTATTTCACAACAAATGAATATGATCCCGACACCACGTTGTATAACGAGCGGTCATTGCTTGAACCTGCGGCAGTAACGCCTGATGCGGACGCGACATCATTGCCACTTTCGAGCACGGACTGTCCAGAAGAAACTGGCAAGCTCACAAGAGTGGTTGATCCAGCCGGGATTGTCAATGAGAACGCAAACTCGCTGGAGCTGTTGGTCCAGGAACTTGATACCAGACCTCGTTGAGTTTGGATGCTGCCTTTGGCGCTGGTCAGGTTTGCCGGCACATATGGGATAATGCTTATGGACGTATATCCAGCTCCAGTTATCTTCATACCGGCAAGGTACTGATAGAACCAATCAACAACGGTGCCAAGGAATGAGTGGCCTTGAGAGCGGGAGGTAGATGCCCATTCTTCCCAAAGCGATGTTGCTCCTAGGCTCTTCCAGTATCCCCAGCTGGGCCATGTAGTTTGCGTTGCAACCAGGTATGCGAGATCTTTGTAACCATACTGTGTAAGAATCGGAAGAATCCACTTGGTTCCCAGCAATCCGGTCATAAGATAGTTGTTGTTTGAAACGACGTCGTCGGCGACCTTATCCACAATAGATTGTCGCATTGGAGGGCTCGTCATGTTAAAGGCCACTGGGAGAAGATTATCCGTCTGAACGAAGTCTGCAGTAGAGGAGTTACGATAGTCTCCCGTGCTCGATTGGTAGAAGGCTGCATGAAATGATGCGTTGACTGCTGTGGCGTGGTCCGAGTATGTGCTAACGACATCGCTGAGATTCAGCAAAGAGGCTATTTCAGCGAATTGGGTGAGACTTCGATATAAATAGGCCGTCCCGACAAGAGCATAGTTGTTGACAGATGGTGTCACCCAGTCACCCCAAGTTTCGGTTCTGACCAACCCATCACTCTCAAGGATACTTAATTCGTAGTCGATATAGGCTTTAAGGGACGTGTAGAATCTCGACAGCATCTCTTCGTCCCCGTAATGCTTATAAATCTGCAAAATGACTTCGGAATACGAGTTACCCCACGCAGGGCTGGGATATTCCTTCATCCCTAAATGTGAGGGAGACCAGGGTGCAATATTACCATTAGACAGTGTTGTGTCAGCGATATCTTGCACCCACTTCGTATACAACGCTTTCAGATTAAATGAGCTAAATGCCGTCTCAGACATCAGAGCACCATCAGCCGTCCATGGTAATTTTTCCAGATAGGAACCATCAGTGGGAACACCCATAAGATTATTCAGCATAGAATCCCAGGCTTTGTCATGGATCCACTGGAGCAGATCATTCGATGTGGAGAACCACCCAACACCTGTGACATCGCTGTGCATGCGGTGCACAACCACTGTGCTCAAATTTGGTGTCGTTATCAGGCCCGTGAGTTCTATGTATCTGAAGCCGTAATACGTGAATCGTGGAGTCCAGGTCACGGGTCCAGATCCATCAGAGATGTAGATACTGAACTGATATTTTCCACCTGCGTTGACAACGCGCCCACTTGATGACAACTTCTCCCCATAATGTAGAGCAACTGATGTGTTGGCCGGTTCGTCAACACTCATAACTCCGACGCTGGCAATAACTTTACCAAAATCCAATATCCATACACCAGTTGTCGGGTTTGAAATTGATACTGCTTTGATAGTTTCTTTAACTCTGACGGGCTCCACGGGTGTTGATTGGAGATTGATGTACGGCGGTGTCTGCACAATCGCATCAGACCACGACGGTGCATCATATGAAGCTGTTGCCCAGGTCGTGGACTCTATTCGCGAATCAAACTGCTCGTTGTCAGGCGTGGTATAGGGGCAAGTTGAGTCACCAGCTTGGCCTTTCCATGTGCCATCTGTCACCACCGTTTGTTGGGTTCCGTCTGAAAAGGTTATCAGAAGTTGGGCCTTGGCTCGCATGTTGCCATCCCAAGCCCCGTAGCTAGATGATGCCCCCAGTGAGTACATGAAAAAATAATATTTCCCCACGGCGATACCGATTGCGTTGTCTCCACTCTGGACTTGGCTTGTGACGTTGTAGACATTGTAAAAGGCACGCCGCGAGTATGTAGTCCAGGTGCGGGTAAGATATGCATCCCCAACACGATCTCCATTTATATGGGCTTCATATTCGCCCAAACTGGTGATAAATAATTTGGCTGCCGATACCGTCTTTGCGACGGTGAAATTGGTGCGCAATATCGGTTGACTTGACCTTGGGTTCGCAGCGCCGATCCATTTCGCAGAGGCCCAGTCCGAATCAGCAAACATGCCGGTACCGAACTTGCCGCTTGCCCAACTCGTCCAAGTTCCAGAAGAGTCGGCAAGCCGGAGTTGGAAAACATAGTCACTGCGCGCGGCTAAGCTAGACCCGGAATACAGTAGACTAGTGCCTTCGGTCGTAACGCTGCCCGAATCCCAGAGAGTAGGATGAGCCATTAGCTGCCCCAACTTGAATTTGAACAGCTTGAAAACTCGCGCCACGTGTAGAAGGGCTGTTGACCGTCCAGCTGAAAGTCGGAGTTGATGTGTTGACGGCTAGTGGGTCTACCAGATCGTCGACCTTGATGGTGGCAATATTGATCTGTGCTGCGCAGATCAAGACTGCTTGGACTGCCAAAGCCCAAAAAAAAGCGAGAGACGCATGATCCCAAAGCCACTTGTTTGGTATCTCTTATTTCTTCAATGACGAATGGGTTTCCTGTTGGATAAATCAGAGTCGCTGGTGCACGAATTTACATATGTTGAACTAACTAGCTGAGACCACACTCTCCTATTCGAATTGCATCATGACGCAATAATTCGCATATTCGGTCCATCTTATGGCGCGTACAGTCCATTTCTGGTAGGCCAAGACCCAGAAGGCCTGCAGATGTGGCACGCCTGTCAATTCCGTTTCAACCTTCACAGCTGAGTCGAGGGTTAGGAAAAAGGGAGCGATGAAACCCCTTCTACCTAGTTTCGGTATATAAAAAGCCGAGATCTCATTTCATGTAGCATATAGTAAATTAACGATGTGTTTGGTGTGGTCGATATTGGGTTGATACAATAATTTCTCCGGTTGTGACCCCCGTAATGCTTATCGGTATTAGCCCGTAGTCTGCCTTTTCAGTACGGAGATAACCCGAAACTGCGGCACAGATTGCGATGCTTCACATTTGGCCTTGGTTGACCAGCAAGTACGCGTGAATCCATGTATTGCCCCTGGTCACAGCCAAGCCGGAACGCGACAAAGTTATGACGAGTGACAACATGCTATGCATTTTACTTCATCCCTAGGAAATACACGAATTGGCTGATCTGGTGTGTCCGGATCAGGTGTAAATGCACTGCACATCTTTTTGTCTGATCATTTACCTGCTCCATTTAACCGGTGACCCCTTGCTAATAGATCAGGCGATTTGGAGCTAATTCAGCCTATAAACCTACCCTAGACGAAACAATGCTTATCGTGAATCCGGATGAAAGTGATGCCAGAACAGCAACAATGTTATTATTTCATCTTACGATTTTTTATTATTCGTTTATTTATTTTCAACTTTTACTTATTTTTATAAAAAATTATAGGAGACGTATTTACAGCTGATCTGAGAGGGCGGCTGATTTTAAATCATGTGCCGTCTTGTCTAACTGACGGCCACACCTTGTTATTATTAATATGTTCTTCTAATTACCTTAACCAATAGAATAATCGATATTACAACAATTTGGGCATAATTTGCAAACTCAAATAGTTATGTTTGTGAATTAGCTACGAGGAATGGCTGAATTCAATCAAGCCATCATTCGGCAGTCGGCAATTCACCCCGCCTTTGTCTTACCAAAATAGTCTTAAGGTTGAACTGGCCAAGGGCTCGAAGCGAGAACCTAGTTTTTTTTCTAACCCAAATAGCTCAGAACTAATCCAGATGTGAACATCTCTCCAGCTTTGACAAATTCTATCATGTAGATGGCTCTCAACATGTCTCAATTCCGTTGAATGACTGTTTTTGATTCCACCAAAAGGGACACCAAATATGCTAAGTTCATTTTGGGATAAGCGAAACGGTGAGGTGGCAAACAGGTCTCTGGGTCGAATGGTCCTTTGGGCCTTGGTTTTTTGCACCCATTGGTATCGTCGTCGTATTTATTTCAACCATTATTCTTTTTATTGTTTCTGGAGCGCCGCTCTGGATTTTAACGGAAGAGCAATGATCAAATTCGGAATAAATAATTCATTGCTTCCGGGTTCTGGACGTTTAGCGAGAAGCCTGGCCAGGGTCTAGGCCCCTGGAGCGGCCCCACCCAAACCCCTGCAGATGGTCTTCGGAATCTAACTTTGAGCACTAGACTTGCTGGATTCAGCTACAAAACGTCTCCCTGACAAGCCAGGTATTTCTTTTTAGACGAGGGGGATACTTAAACAATGCGGCATTCTCCGAGAAGGGTGCTATTGATCATTCGAGATAGCAAATGATGACGGAAGAACCCGGGCTGGCCTAACGTTTAGGCTCTACAAATCAAGCCACGGTATCATCAAGCAGGTTCGTTATTTAGCCTAAACATAAAAGGGGCTAGTATCTCAGGGAGCTGCCCAAAGCTGACACAATCATATGTGTATCGTAGAAGACTAAAAATTGAAGCCATTGGGTTCGGTGAAGTGGCGCTCTTGGAAGTAACTAATCCTAGATATGGAGTCCTGGTCATCGGTAACCAAAATAACGTCTTGGAATATTTCTGAATAGTTACTATTTGCGCCGAACGTATTCCATGTTGACCAGATAATCAACTGGTGTGAAGAAGGAAAATCGCTTTCACAAATAATGCATGGTATCTAAGTCGATTTAGTTTTTGATACCATTCTCAAATGGCCCAACTGGCATTAGAGCGTTGACTGTGGCTTAAACAGGGTACCTTTAGTAAATCCACTTGCCACAAGGCTTAGAAGATGCTAGCTTATACCGGCATCAGGATGCCGAGGAATCGAAATTTCCAATAACTGAATTATAAGGGATCCAACCTTTGTGTTTGCTTGCTGGCAAATTCTACGCATTCTTCTTCAATCCTAGTTTGAGCATATGTTCTTGACGATGAAAATCACATCTTTACTACTCCCAACGTCCTTGATTCTTTCCTCGAGCTCAGTTAATGCGATTCCCAAATCTTTGCCATCTACATTAGAGCCAGCGGATGCAGCACCAAGTATTGGCTTTTCTAAATACCTTTTCAAGAGGTTATCATGCCCCAATGGCGCCCATGACAATGGAAACGGCGGCTGCACATGCGGCGATGGCAGTGAGGCAGATTACGTGAACGGTGCCTGTGTATGCAACACTCCAGGCGCTACCTGGTCTAGCAGCGATGGTACAACATACGCATGCGATTGCGGTCCCGACGCGACATATAATGAGGGTATTTGCCAGTGTAAGGCTTCTGGCGCAATATTCATTAGTAGCGGGCAGACCTGCAGCTGTGAACAGGGCGCTATGCTCAGTCCAGACGGGACCCAATGCCAGTGCAACTATCCCATGGGTAGCATTCTGACCATGAGTGGTTCCGGCGAATATACTTGTCAATGTCCGCAAGGCCAAATAGTCGATCAAAGCCATACATGTGTTGTTAACTGTGGTAACACGGCAACGCCAAGCGGCAATGGACAATGCCAGTGCAAGGCCCCTGGAGCGACTTATAATAGCGGTTCGGGCACCTGTGTATGCAGCAGCGGCGTGATGAGCTCCGATGGCACGGAGTGTAAATGCACTGGCCCCAGCAACCCTTCAGGCTCAATTTTAACCCTTGTGAATGGTGGCTATATCTGCGAATGCCCCCAAGGACAAGAAATCGGCAATGAAGGTTCTTGTGTTCCTTACTGTGGCCCCGACGCAAGCTTTGACGCAGGCAGCAATTCATGCCAGTGTACTGCACCAGGTGCAACATACAGTGAAGAATACTGCGCTTGCGGTGCCGGAGCGACGCTCAGTCAAGACAGCACAACATGCAACTGCAATACCCCTTATGGATCTGCGTGGACCTCTGACAGCAACGGCGAATATTCATGCACATGTCCACCTGGCCAAGTGCTTAATAACGACTACGAGGCTTGTTTTCCTGATTGTGGTACTAACGCGAATTACGATCCGAATAACGCTGTCTGCGAGTGTACTGCGCCAGGGGCAACGTTTAGCAGCAACGGCAATACTTGCAGCTGTGGCTCTGAGGCAACCCTTAGTGCAGATGGAAGTCAATGTACCTGCAATAGTGATACGCCTTCCGGCTGGAGCTGGAATGCTGGTGACGGTGGTGTCTATTCATGCAGCTGCCCGCCTGGCCAAAAGCCCAGCAGCGATGGTACTACTTGCATCACAGACTGTGGCTCCAATGCAATCTACGATACGGAAAACAACGTGTGCAATTGCAATGCTCCAGGGGCGACCTTCAACAGCAACGATAAAAGCTGCAGTTGTGGCTCCGGTGCCACGTTGAGTTCGGATGGCAGTCAGTGTCAGTGCACCACCCCCACCGGCTCAGTATGGACAAACAACAATGGTCAGTACTCATGCGCTTGCAAAAACGGTCAGACAGTCCAGAATGGTGCTTGTCAAATCCCACTTGAATGTGGCAATGGCGCGAGCGTGGATGATAGCGGCAATTGTGCATGTAATGCTCCCGGGGCCACGCTTAACAGCGATCAATTGAGCTGTACCTGCGGCACTGGCGCAATATTGAGTGATGATGGGAACACATGCCAATGCAGTACCCCTACCGGATCTACCTGGACACAAGATCCTGGTTCGGGTGACTATTCCTGCGCTTGTCCTAGCGGCCAGACAGCTCAAAGTGGTGGCTGCCAACTCGACTGCGGGACTGAGGCTGTTGATAACGGAGCTGGTACTTGTGCATGTATGGCTCCCGGTGCATCACTCAACAGCCAGGATATGAGCTGTACTTGTGGTGTTGGTGCAACATTGAGTGTGGACAGCAAATCATGCCAGTGCAATGCCCCTCAAGGTTCTGCTTGGACACAAGACCCTTCATCAGGCAGCTACTATTGCTCTTGCCCAAGTGGTCGGATAGCTCACAGCGGTCAGTGTCAAGTCGACTGTGGCAATGATGCTTCCGATGACGGAACTGGTGATTGTATATGCAATGCACCCGGGGCAGTCTATAACGACAACAAAATATGTAGCTGTGGTCTCGGCGCAACACTTAGTCCCGATGGAACTCAGTGTCAGTGCTCTGCAACAGGTGCATCTTGGAGTAAGGACAATTCCGGGCAGTACTCTTGTACTTGTCCAACCGGACAAACTGTTCAGAGTGGTGTCTGCAAAGCTCCAGTCAATTGTGGCAATAGCGCTTCCTTGGATCAGAATGGTGATTGCGTGTGCAATGCCCCTGGGGCAGTTTATAGCAGCAGTACGTGCAGCTGTGGTACCGGAGCAACACTCAGCTCCGACGGGACTCAGTGTCAATGTTCCACGACAGGTGCATCTTGGACTAAAAGTAGCTCTGGACCATACTCTTGTACCTGTCCAACCGGACAAACTATTCAGAGTGGGGCTTGCAAAGCGCCAGTCGACTGTGGTAACAACGGTTTACTAGCTGACAATGGAAATTGCATATGCAAAGCTGTTGGAGCGGTTTTCAATAATGCTGACAAGACTTGCAATTGTGGTGTTGGCGCCTCGCTGAGTTCGGATGGCTCTACATGTCAATGCAGCACTCCGACTGGCTCAACATGGATGCAAGGTAGCTCAGGTTTATATTCATGTGCCTGTCCATCTGGCCAAATAATCCAGAATGGTGTTTGCTCAGTGCCAGTTGATTGTGGCAGTAACGCCATAGCAAAGAACGGCATATGTCAATGTAATGCCCTTGGTGCAATCTTTAATGGGGCTGACAAAAGCTGCAGCTGCGGTACTACGGCAGTGCTGTCCAATAATGCGTGCAAGTGCACAGTTGCAGGCGCATCTTGGGCTTCTGGTAGCGGAGGTACATACTCCTGTACCTGTCCGTCAGGGCAGGTAGTGAGCAGCTCCAGCTGTGTTCCCAACTGTGGCTCCCAGGCGTCTTATAACACAGCATCCAAGATTTGCGTATGTAATAACGCGAACCTAGTATATAATTTCAACTCACAAAGCTGTGCTTGTCCAGCAGGACAGGTGTTGAATGGTGTTAGCTGCGTTCCCAATTGCGGGTCTCAGGCAACTTATAACCCAATAACCAAGGCATGCGCATGTACCAACACCAACCTCGTTTACAATTCCAACTCACAAAGCTGCACCTGTCCCGTGGGTCAAATGTTGAGTGGTTCCAACTGCATTCCAAACTGCGGCACGCAGGCTACATATAACACAAAAACCAAGACTTGTGTGTGCAATATCGCCAATCAGGTTTTCAACTCTCAGTCAACGACATGCGCTTGCCCGACTGGGCAGGTTCTCAGCGGCTCGACCTGTATACCCAATTGCGGGTCACAAGCCTCATATAATACGCCAACCAAGGCCTGTGTGTGCAATATTGCATCTCAAGTCTTCAACTCTCAGACAATCACATGTGCATGTCCCCTTGGACAAGTGCTAAGTGGATCAGCTTGTATACCAGATTGCGGTACCCAGGCCACCTACAGTACAAAGACTAAGGTTTGTGTTTGCAATAATGCTGCTCTGCTCTTCAATTCACAGACAAAGGTCTGTGCCTGCCCTAAGGGACAGGTATTGAGTGGCAAAACCTGCATCCCTGACTGCGGTAGCCAAGCTACATACGGTACGAATGCCAAAGCATGTGTCTGCAATAATGCGGCTTTAGTTTTCGACTCTTCGACCACAAAGTGCAACTGCGGCACGCAAGCTACCTACAATACCAATAACAAGTCTTGCGTCTGTAAGAATGCAGCCCTAGTCTTCGAGCATGCAACAGCAACATGTGGGTGCGGCGTGGATGCCAGCTACAGCACCAAGTCGAAGATGTGTGTTTGCAATAATGGCAACCTAGCATTCAACCGCGTATCAAAAAAGTGCGATTGTACTACTGAGGCTACTTTGAATGCAAAGACTAAGAATTGTGTCTGTAACAATAAAGGAATGCTTTGGGGTGTCGTGTCGAAAACTTGCACCTGCCCGAAGGGCTCTGTGTTGAAGTTAGGCAAGTGTAAAACCCTCTAATTGAAGAGTGGCGGGGTTAAAAATGAAGAGAAAAAAAGAAGAGTGGTGGGGGGAGGAAGATGGTCGTTGGTGCAATTGCAAGTTTTTTTTCGGAGCAACATTTCAGATATCAATAAATCGGTTAAAAATTGACGAAACTTGGTTGTTTGCGCAGGAGCTTGATCTGGAAGTTGGAAAAGGCCAGAAAACGGAGCCTACATTAGCGAGCAAAAATCAAGGCAAAATAAAACAAAACAAGAAATTTATCAAAGGCCAAAGATAAACACGACCAAGCAAGTTGATAATATCTATCAACGGCCGCAGCGTTCTTTTCTTCGAGCCGCCGCGTAGGGTAGTATCGGTTAGGACGTCCACTTTTAACAAGGAAGCAACCTTGAGAGGTAGGCTGATTTATGGTAGTATGTAACCATGAATTTAATGTTCTTATCCTAGCCTATTAAACGACGTGCCTTAATTCGGCGATCCGATCCTCCCTCCACCCCTCTTGGCATGAGTCCCGATGTGCGATCGAAAAGGGCATAGACCGAGTCGGTGTTAACGATCGCGCGAGCGGTGGCTATTCCCGTAGTGGCCCTACGAGTCCAGTCCGAGGGGCTTTAGTTCCGGTTTTGGCGGGGTTGAGGAAATCCAAGCCGGGGTGGTCAATCGGCTAAGCAGCTTGATAACGGAAATTCTTGGCCCCCTACCCGCATCTTTTCAAAAGTGCCGAGAACTTTTGGGTGATAAGATAGAGGATCGAAGGCCAGGATGCAACCATTCACCTGTCCGCAATCAGATGTGCCTGACCCCGCATATGCCACGAGATCCATGGTAACAGCGGTGGGAGGGATGGCATTCTTGGGAAACGAATTCCTGAGCTTCCTCTTCAGTCATGGCGAGTGATTTCGGTAGATCCCAGGGTTGTTTTCTCCGAGAATTCCCCTCTTCGGCATGGAGAGAAAAAGGACAGTGAGGGGTTGCAAAGTCCGGCAAGCAGCCCATGGCTATGCATAAGAAGATGCATAGACTGATTCCGGAAGCTTCAGTGGCCAGGAACCAAACGCCACCTTCCTATACTGTCCCCTCCTGACCGAGGGATCTTTCGACGGACCAAGTTTGCAAGACCAACACTTGAACTGAACTCGATGCACATGATAGTGTATGCGACCTTACTTCAAGCACTAACACGTGCAGTGCATCAACGTCCGACGGCCTTTTTAGGTAGGCGACGAAGGAACAGACAAAGTTCTCTGTTACCGGGCTCTTTTACAGAAACTGGAACTAGAAACCTGCCTCATATGGTAGGAACTTTTTCAACTTGTTAACTTCTAGTCCAACACTAGATGATTCTGGAGGAATTGAGGTCCATGATACCGCTTGTATAGTCCAGAGCATCCTTTTGTGGACTATAAATGCTTCATTGCCTCCCAGAAATCTCAACATCACTCACTCACCAGCACTCTCAGCTTCTACAGCCAGACAACAAGTTCCAGACCTCTTTGCAGATAAAACTTATTCATCATGCGCGTTTCCGCTCTTCTCGCTCTTCTGCCCCTTGTGGCTGCTGCCCCCGCCAAGCGTGCCTCTCCCGCACCTTTGATCAAGGCTCGTGACACTGAGGCTATTGAGGGCAAGTTCATTGTCAAGCTGAGTGGTGGCATGAAGATTGCATCTGCCAGTGATGCTGTCGCCTCTGCCATTGCCAAGGCCGACCACACCTACTCCGAGGCCTTCGAGGGTTTCGCCGGCAGCCTTTCCGATGAGGAAGTTGAGGCTCTGCGAGATGACCCTGATGTGAGTTGCTCAATAAAGCCAGTCATTGAGAACGAACTAACGACCCTATAGGTCGAGTACATTGAGCAGGATGCTGTCATCAAGATCAGCAGCACTGTCACTCAGACTGGAGCTCCATGGGGCATTGCCCGTCTGTCCAACACTAACTCTGGCAGCACCACTTACACCTACGACAGCACTGCTGGCGATGGAGTTTGCGCTTATGTCATCGATACAGGCATTTACACCTCCCACTCGGTAAGAAACCACCATCAGCAAGATCGTCATGGTTCATAAACTAATTCAACAATAGGAATTCGAGGGTCGTGCCTCATTCTTGGCCAACTATGCCGACAGCAGCAACTCTGATGGCAACGGCCACGGCACCCATGTTGCCGGCACCATCGGCTCCAAGACCTATGGTGTTGCCAAGAAGGCCAAGCTTTTCGCTGTCAAGGTTCTCGACAGCAGCGGAGAGGGTACCACGTAAGTGATCTGCATCTGACCCAAAACTTGCGAACTAGGAACTGACTCTTCATTAGCTCTGGTGTCATCGCTGGCATGAACTTTGTCGTCAGCGACTCCAAGACTCGCAGCGGCTGCTCTAAGGGCTTCGTCGCCAACATGTCCCTGGGTGGAGCCAAGTCGACCTCCCTCAACACGGCTGCGGCCAACATTGTCAGCTCCGGTGTCTTCCTCGCTGTCGCCGCTGGTAACGAGTCCACCAACGTTTCTTCCAAGTCCCCTGCTTCCGAGTCCACCGCTTGCACCGTTGGTGCCACCACCTCGTCTGACGGCTTCGCTTCGTACTCCAACTACGGCGCTGGCGTTGATGTTCTCGCCCCCGGATCTTCCATCACTAGCACCTACAACACTGGTGGCACTGCCTCTCTCTCCGGAACTTCCATGGCTACTCCCCACATCGCTGGATTGGCTGCTTACTTCATGGGTCTTGGTCAGAGCTCCAGCGGACTTTGCTCTTACATTGCCGGCTTGGCTCTGTCGGGCAAGATTAGCAGTGTCCCTAGCGGCACTGTCAACCTTCTTGCCCACAACGCTTAAGGGGTGTATGGGGTCGTAACAGTTGCTGGGCATGCCTCTTTGGATATGCACTTGGGCTGTCACTAGTTGTGGTGAAGGGTTACATACAAGTAGTCATATACTTTCATATAGCCATTACCTTTAAATTCTACTTTGTTTATAAAATCTGTCCACAATTTTATAATATGGCGCCTAGGTGTTGTCAAACGGCTAACAGAACTATTGACTAGTATGGAGGAGAGAGGAACTTCAAAATATCGATGTCTTATTGAACGTAAATGATTTTAATTAATTAGAGTGCCTTGGGCTAGCTGTATCTGCTATTGCTCTAAGTGGTATCGTGAAATATTAAACAAATCAAGAATTATCGGAGCCCACACTCACTCCTCCATTACTGACTGAACACCCTATGCCGGGGAAATATGACCCGTATGTAGGCTTGCATTGCCCAATCTTATTGTTTGGGTTGCGAACCTTCGGGCGGCCAGCAGTGCCGCCTTTCTTGCCCGTGCTCAGCCCGACAGAAACCCGCTCTTCAAGCGCCGCAACAGCACTGGACGTGTCACAGTACATGCCACCTCCAGAGCATGTGTGCTCAATTGAGTCACATTTCGGCATGCAAATTTCATTTGTGACCGGTTCAGTATCGCTCTGCGAGCAGTAGTAGGTCACCTTCACACATTTATACGGCAGATCGCAGCTCGGCTGACCCTCGCCACACAAGTGCACACTGGACCGCGGCGTCTTTTTCGGCCCGGCCCAGACGCCATCATCAAGCTCGAAGTTGGATGCGTCATTATTAAGTGACTCGCTCACGTGGTTAGAGGCAACTGGGAACTCGATATTGGCGGCAGACTGGACAGGTGGTGGCAAGACTGTTTTGTTGCGGCTCGTCGGACTGTATCCCGTTGATTTGGCGACGCAACGACTGCTGTCTAGCCACGTAGCAGTGGCGGCATCATGCCATAGCCGAGTCATGTTGAGAATGTTGTCTAAGGTAAAATAGATACGGCAGTCGGCAGCAAGGTATGAAAACTGCAGCGGAGTAACATCGGAATTCTTCGGCGCTCGTACCTGGTCGCGTAGGTTGAAGCTGAAGTAGGTCACCAACATGCCCGTGTCACGGGTTTCTGTGTCAGAGTTGAGTGGCGGTAGCTCGGAGACTGTTCTGCCGTCCGAATAATAGTTCGAGTTGGAAAAGTCCTCATCCAGCAGGTCGTCGTAATACACGGCGGCGCCTCGAGTACCAGAGCCAGCTTGCATGGGCCCGGTCTCGGGAAGTCCACCGACAACGACGGTACGAACACCTGCCTGGTGTGTCATCATCTCCAGAAATAGGGTGCAGGCTGAGGAACATTGGCCGTCGGTGAGCTGGTGTAATAATGATTAGCTAAAAGACGGCAGCGAGAGAAAAGAAGATGCTTACAATAACAATCTCTTCTGCCTTGTAAGGAGGAACGGCGGTTTTGTCAGCTCCATTGATATAGAGATCCGTGTACCAGTTGTCGAAGGCTTGAGCTTGGAAGTTGACGTTGGAAAAGTCGTATTGTTCCTGTCGAATATGTGTTAGATCGCGAACTCAACTTGAAGATCAGAAGTTTACATACTACTAAGGAGAAGAAGTCGCCATTCTCAGCCTTTGGTCCATAGTATTGTGACCATGAAGAGAAGTTACGGCCTGTGTCTGCATTGATCCGGTCCAAAACCATCCACTCGTCTCCTTCCAGGACAGTTTTGTTTTCATTTCTGCGCGGGAGATCTGCCCAATACTGCGAGGTTGCATTACCGACAACATTTGCTAGGTGGTGGCTGCGTCTGCGACTGCCTGCGAAAGGCATGATGTTCGGAAAGAAGGATCCAAAGGTGGTGAATGCTAGTAGAGCCTGTCCACCCTGGTTGCCTTGCAGATCGATGAGAATGCGCTTGACATTTTCAGTTTGCGTTTTGTTAATAAAGTCATAAACAGCTTGCGCAAAACCGCCGATGGTGTAGCCTGTTTCATCGAAACTCGGGATACTGAGGACGCCAGTGCTAATGTCTTCCAGGATATATCCAGTTACGATGCCCCCAGTGACACCAACTGACAGGTTACTTTGGACCACCACCGGGTTATCTGGGTATGACCCATATGTGGCGTTGTACCAGTCGGGCAGTGGTGGTATGGTGGTGTCGTCATCATCGTATGTGGTTTCGTTAAATACATCAGGCAATGGTAATTTGTCGTAGTTGTCAGGTAGAAGGCCCAGCACGAAGTAGTTGTAGAAGTCACCGCCTGTCGTCAGCGGGCCTGTGTAGGAAGCACCGGTATACACCGCCAGCCAGTTGCCTTCTAGTGAATCTGTACCGTTCTCAAAACTGATAGTTAACTCGTCCCCTGGGTAGAAAGTTGCGCCATCATTGAAGAGATCGTAAGTTTGCAGGATTTCTTGGACAGGGCTGTAAAAAGCTTGGTTCCAGTCAGCATGTGGCTCGACAGTGCCGACCGAGTTATTTGCGGCAAATTCCTTGAGCCAGGAGATGGCGTCTCTGCCGCTAATTTTTTCGATAGCGGAGATGTTGTAGCCATTATTGCGGTACTCGAAAACATCATCTGGTGTTCTTGGTTAGCTCATTTGTGTCGCCCAGCTGTCTTGGATGCCCTTACCTAAATAGTAAATCTTTGGTGGTTGAACCCCATCAATGGACGCAGAGACCAGTGATACACCGCTGCCAAAGGTGAAAGCAGACATAGCACCAGCATACAGGTACACATGGTTGTCGTGCATGGCATATACCAGCCGCATCACGTCGGCCTCGAATTCATACTGGTTCTTGTAGTGATCTGCCCTCACATTTGCTGAGATATCCTGTAAAGCTTTCTCTACATCTATGGCAGGCTGCTGATAACCCTCCGGTGGGTTCTTTAGGTAGGCCAATGTACTTTGGAACTGGATTGTTGTGTTGAAGTAATCCAGAAATCGCAGTGCCACGGCTGCGTGGAATGGCACGCTCACTAGGCACTCGTATGCGTCGGAGGCCCACTGGTACCAGTATCCTATTCGCTGTTAGAGAGATATCTCTAATCAATTCTGAACCTTTTAACGTGCCTTCGTTGACATAGTCAATGATGTCACCGCATATGGTCGAGTCGGCGGCTGCGGGGCTGGTCGGAGTTGCGCTCGTATCGTCACGCTTATGATGCCGCAAAGACCCGGGAACGGATCGCGCCCTGGTTGCCTCGGGAGCGATTCCGAGCGCAAAAAGCGCAACCAGACCAAGACTGGGGACTTTCATGTTTCTTAGTCACGGCGAGAAATTTACGCAAAAAGTCCGTTGGTTCAAGAAGAGACTGCAGTCTGCTATGGATTTGGGGGCTTTATAACGTCCGACGGTGCCTGCATCCCCACTGCCTGCTCTCGGGCCTCATTTTAGAGCCGCATACAAACTTTTTAAGGCCTAGATCTCGGATTCCTACGGCTGGACCCTGGAAGAGGCACACTCGCCCCATATGAAGTGTAAGACCCAATGCCTAATTTTGAAAAGGATGTAGGCGAATCTCAGCCACCATACGACCCTACTCGGCACCTTTTCCTGTCATTTGCATTTATAATAATGGCCGCATATAACTGTAACCTTCAGTCATCATCGTATTTTGCTGGCGGGTTGGCTGAGAGGCTTGAAGCTTCAGTCCTTGCAGTTTAGGATCCTGATTGTGGTAGGCCCCAGGGGTAATAAGCACTAGCGACACATGATGCATGAGGCGCGGGGGCCAAAAGCCCTGGTTCTAAGGCAGTGCACTCAGCTTCTTTTTCAGCCTTTCTCTTTTAGGCATTTAGTAAAACCTCAAACTTGGGTGATTGGCCTATTCTCTTGGTGGCCAGGTGTTGCTTGTTAACACGGGGAAAGGGTGAGACCTTGCTTGCAGGACTACACCAATTTCTTTTTCCTGCGTTCACCAAAACATGCCGACCGGTTTCGTGGCTAAAACTGGGGCCGCCCGGTAGGGCGGAGGATTCTAAGCCAAAAATACACTAAAAATGCACGGGGTGAGGAGTTTTTAGGCTACAGACAGGGCTGGATGGTGCTAGCGGGTAGTGGGGCACACGGCACATGGTCCCGAGTCTTTGTTGGAAGCGAGCAAAGCTTGATCGCAGGTTACCGTCTTGGCACTAGAACGGTATCGTGGGCGGCGTTTGGTGGCGTTGATGGGATAATCGCTTGCCGCCCAAAGGCTTCACAATGATGACAAATGCAACATACAGTGAGAAAGAAATTTAAGGAGCAATGCCGTCTGACCTGGATGAAGCAAGGCTGCCAAGGTCGCTAGTCAGACGACCATCCTGCGGATGACTAGGGCTGCAGATGTGGCTGACAGCTGAGGAGCACCCCAGCCCGGCCCCGTTGAACAGGATGACATGAAAACCAAAGTTCCATTTATTTCCGCAAAAGGCATTCTGGTCCGTGAAAGCCCATATTACCGGCGCATCCCTCCTTGCGTTGCAGCCTTGAGCTTCTGAGAGCCCTAAGCCACCATGAAGTTACACCCAGCGTTAAAGCAGGTCATACTTGACCGGCCACAAGAGCGATTCAACTCGACCATTTGCGAGCCTTATGAGATAGAGCCCGAGATCTACAGGGACCTGTTTTCCACTCTACTCGAAAGCGACGTCTTTGGGCGTTGGCGGGATCAAAGAGCTGGCTTTCATTTGCGTTATAGTGGCGGACCAGGCACGGGAAAGGTATGACCAGGAATAGAGGGATTTCTACTTCCACCTGTGCTGATAACAGCCATGTAAAATAGACAACTTTGGTCGCGGTTGCTGCCGAGAAATTAGGCAAGATCTATGAAAATTTCAACAAGTTGGTCGTTGCGCCTATTTTTATTTCTCCTCGGAGCAAATGGGACAAAGATACATTGGCGCAAGTGCTTGAGAACCTGTTCAGTCATCTCTGTCCTGAGACGTCACCCGAGCCCTCCACCTTATGTCTAGCAGCGTACGCATCATACTTGCAAAAGACCTTGCGCGATGATGGGCTCTCGTCAAGGTTCGAGTCCTTGCGCGCGGCCTTGGATTGTCGAATCAACGAATTAGATAAAATTTTCCTTCTCATTGATGGTCTTGACCACTGCCGAAGTGAGACGGCTCTGGATGGGTTTGACTCGAGCGACTTCGAAACCGATCTCGAGAAAGAGCTAAAAGAGCTTCAGAGTTTTGGTTCTAAAATTAAAATCCTATCCACCAGTCGCGTATCCCATCTAAAGAATGACGAGTTTATAAGTCTTTGGTGGCCCAGCGGCAGCGTAAGCTGCGATAGTGGGGTATGTCTGTCACCAGAGAGTGACATGTTGGAGACTTCTGTCTACTGGATGTGTCGCGAGGAGTGTGATTATTTCTCGCTATGCTGGGCCTGTCATCGTAAAGATAATACATGCCAGAAGTGGTAGGTGCATCTGTGACTTGACAAGCTTCTAGACAAAGATCTGACATTGAGCCCTAATTCCTAGCCAGAGTCAGTCAAGTTTGCGACAAACATCGAATGTCTGTATTGATCTGAACGAAAATACCGGTTTAATATCTCGGCTGTCAGATTATGTGCAGTGGGAACTTGATCGAGAGTACAACCAAAGAAGTCCGCAAGGCGATACTCCAAGCGACGTGCTACGCTATTCGGGTTTCGACAGGAAAACCAAACACCTACACAAAGACAAACAAGTATCTGCATCTAGTGTGGATGATTTATCAGGCGGGAACATTGCAATCACCCGGTTGCGTCTAGAGTCAGAATACTTTGCCCGCGATAGTCTCCTTGTTGATGAAGGGCTGCCTCGCGAAATAGTGGCGATGTTCAATGCTATCGTAAATGGCTGCAGCTCGCTCGGCGTTAAGGCTATCGCAGCAGTGGCCGTTCTAGCTCAAGAAAAGAAATATGTGTCATTTGAAAAACTGCACGAGCTTCTTGACCTTGACCCTAGCACTGAATGCACGCAGATTCTTGTCGCGTCAAAGGGCCTTCTAATCGCCAAGGAGCTTAAACTATACCAGCACATAGAACCGTGTCCATTGCTCATCATGCCTTACAATGACAAGTTTTTCACGTTTGCGAAAGACCGTTATAACGAAAGGGTGAATGAGGCTTATGAAAATATGGGCGACGAATTGCAGAGAATAGCGGAGGAGTGGGAAGAGCAATGGTGCTCTTGGGAGGAAATTTATGAGCTATAAGATCCAAGAAAATATTTATGCATTGTGAACCCAAATGATTAATTATTCTAGATATATCTTGCTGTAAATATTCTCATCCGGAATGTCGTCTGAGTCATCCTTTTGTCCACAATGGCGACAAATGTCTAACCAGGTCATGAGGCCAACTTCCTGGAATTTAATAATTCCAGCCCGCTTATATCGATCTATGGTACCCTCAATAAGAAGCCCTGTACCGGAATATACACAATTTTGGTCCTGAAATTCTCTGAATGCCGTAAGAATGACAAATTTGTACTTTTTCTCGCATTTGTTTGTGTCTGGGAAAATCTGAATACTGGCAGCGGTCTCAGGGTCTCCAGGGATATCAAGATGCCATCTTCTTCCATGGTCATTCTCTTTCATGGTGGCATACTGAGAGCTCACCAGACCATGCATCTCGATCGTACGTGGTTCTTGTACCATTCCCGCATCGTCGCGACTCGATTTAGGATCTCCGGTCACTTGAAACTTTACCGGTTGACCGTCTGGGCCCTTGACACAGTAGAAGCGTTCAAGATGGGGCCACTGATTACCGACCTCGATCGTCCCGTTTTCAATGGAAGCCCACGACCAAGAAGGAGCCGGCGCAGCACGGCGCTGAGCATCTCTTTTATCCACAACTTCCCATGATAGCTGCTCGGCAAGCTCATGTGACCAGAGCCCGTTGCCGTACTGGTCATCATCGTTACGCAATAGCTCCGCGATGCCCCAAATCGCTATAAGCTTGTCTTCGTGTTTGGTTAGTTTGCAAGCGGTGTAATTGCGCACTGCCCTTTTCCAGAACAGGCTGCGCGAATTTGCGGTATCGCCGCTTTCTCCAAATTTCTGCAGTTCGTTATTCTGTAGCAAGCCACGCCAATTTCTTTCAATGGACGCCACCCAGTCTAGCTGTGCCGGGATGCCTTGCGGAAACGCTTCACAGGCGCTTTTGGTCGCACAGTCCCAGAAAACTTGATGTGAAGCAAAGTGCAGCATGCGAGGAGACAACATCCTCTCTGTACCAATTTATTGTCAATATTGATCTTCCAAAATTGTAGATAGATGACTTGCCTTGAAAGACCCAACCTCGTTGATAAAGTGGGCTTCTGAGAAGATCTCCTTCCCACAAGTCGGCAGGAATGATGCGCCAGGTTTTGCCGCGAAATTCGACTGCTGAAGAGTTTTGGCCCTCGTAAGCCTCCAATCGGTTGTCGCGAAAGAGCCCGTCCGCCGGTAACACAGAATCCGAAGCTGAGATATTGCAATGCGTGTTCTTGTATATCTCATGCATCTTCTTAGACTCAGTTGCCCAATCCTCGGCATCATTTTGAATAATGCATAAAGAGTCAATCCAAATACAGCTGATACCGAGCTGTCTTGCAGCCCGTATAGCATCTGCAAAGTTTTTGCTACCCTCACATATTCTCTTCCACGGTACACCAGAACCAGTGAATTCTTCAAATGTTCCGCCTTCCGCGCTTTTTCCATTGAGAAGTTGAGGGAATGGATATGGCCGTTCTAGGTCCTCTCCTTTGGGGCCCCATGAATGGCTCAGAGTAACATATGGTTGGCCCGTTAGGTCTTGGACAATACGAAGCTTAGTGTCGTCTTGCAGATCTGGCACTGAACCCAAACCCACGTCTAGTAATCTTTTAGGCGTGAATTTGTTCGTAGCTCGGCGACATCTTTTGTGGCCTTCACATTCTTTCATCCATTTGGCGATCTGGTCCCAAGATTCTCCAGTACTTTCACTCAGTTGGCTTTCTGATAAATTTGCCTCTATATACCCGTTTTTAGTTAATCTTGATTCCTGTGAGAGTGAGTCTCTTGAACACACCTTGCTCTTTTAGGAAATAAAAGACAACGTCAGAGATCTGACCCCTGCTCTTATACCTTTGTTGGTTTTCTTCATCAATCAAGATGGGCTTGAATGTAAGAACGAAATACTCATCCATTTCGTCGACTTTTGCGGCTTTCCTAAAGGTCCAGCGGTATACTGGAATATCAGGAAGATTTTTATCGCTATCGTTAGTTGGCTTTAGCCACGCATCAAGGGTTTCTTTTTCTGGAATCTCAAGATTCTTTGCAAGCCTCCAGCAAATAATGCATTTTTTATCATTTAGCTTCCTCTGAGTATCGTCTGCCGGGTTTTCAGAACTCATCAACTCATCAGCTGGTGCTTGAGAAGAGGCGCTAACGTGGTGATCACCACGAGACTGGCCCGAAGTGAGGATGAGGTTGTGACAGCACGTGCAGATCATGATGGCTTGTACGCAATGATATCTGAGTAGTATGATGAGCTGGAATAGAGAGGTAAGGCATTAATCCACTATTAACAGGCTTTTTTCTTTCCATGAATGAGATATTTATGAAAGGATTTGAAGAAAATGGAGAGAGACAAAAGTTGGGGGCCACGTAGCTAGGCAGATATAGGTTAAGTAAGCAGCCAACCAAACCACGTGCTCGCAAATGATGACCGTCAGCTCTGCTTGTCGGCAATATTTGTCCATAACATGTATTTTTAAAATGATTTAAAAAGTGATTTAATTAAGTTAATGTCATTTTTCCCCACTCAAATTGGTGCATGCTAAAGGCAGCACTAATCGGCGATGAAATAAATAAGTGGGGACGATTCGAATCAAGAAGTTGTTCAAAGTAATGCAGGTGAGAAGGCATTTTAATTTTTCAATTTCAAGTCAAGTAGTTCAATCTAGCTATTGTCCCTATACCAAGTATAGTATTTACGTGTTTTATCATTATTAGCTGACTTCCTGGGGTTCTGATAGCGGCTTTCGGCCATACACCACCGTGCTGTGCAGTTTTATTAGCATTAAAGGACAAATTTATGAGCGCGAAAACACTTACACATAGCCCCAACCGCAATTAGCCTGGTTCTTTATCTCACGGCGGTATTCGGCAATGAAGACCAAGACTTTGGCCCTGTCCCAACCTAGGATCTGTGTGAACAAGAAAGTGGCGAACCCATCCAAGCTCTCGTCCATGGCAACCATCAAAAGCATCCCTGCCTGTTTCTTTTTAGGGTCCTTGGGCCACCCACTGATGGGGCACTTGATCTTCTTCTCCACAATATCAACAAAGCCCGCCGCCTCTAGGCCATCCCGCATCTGATGGCCGTTAGCAATATCAAAACGGCGACCGGTCTTCTCCCCGACTTCATAAAAGAGCTGTGCCCAGCGGTTATAAGGATGGTCATCCTGAAATGTCTTGTGGTCTGACTGGATCGAAACATCCATCTCAAGGTCTTGAATCCAACCCCCAGGAGCCATGTGACGAAATGCCTTATTGTATAAGTCTTGCCAGTCAGGAATACTTCCATATAGAGCTCGAAGGTGAATAAAGTCAAAGTGGCCGTCGGGCCAGGTCCAATCTAAGGTGCAGTCATCAATTACAAATTCCACATTTGGCGGCACCCAGGCAGGTTGAATAGGACTCAGATCGGTCCCAGTGACCTTGGCTCCGGGATATTGGTCAGCAAAATCGATCGCCCAAATTCCCGTTCCTGTTCCAATGTCGAGAACGTGCTTCGGATGATCGCCGATGGGAGCTAGAAACAGCTTGTCGTTGAGGGTCATGAGATGAACAGTGTGGATGACGTCAAGAGCATCATTTTGCTGCTCATCGTTTGGCGCCCAATATTCAGTCGTCTTGATGTTTTCGTATGTGCGGCCATGGAGCTTGCGGTAGTTGAGAATGCTCTCCGCTATAGACGTAGTGGAAGAAGCACGGCTATCTGCGCCAAAAGCTGAGTCGGTCTCAGCATCATCAAGCTCACCCACAGCGATAGGGTCAGTTTCAGTGTTCACCGATGGCTCTGATGCATTAGCGGGTGAGTCTGCGTGAGCCTCAGTCGATCTTTCTGGCGATGGTTGGCTTTCCATTGTGAATGAGGGGTAAATATGCAGAGAAAACAACCGATCCCTCGCATGATAGTGTTGGTTCTCATATATCCGGCTCTACCCTGTCAATTGATAAATGCAGGGCATTGATTGGATTTTAACCGAGCCCCTTCTCCCCACACATCACCCCATGTCGCGTAATTGACCGTTTTTTTGACTTTGTTCGTGTTCAGTGATTGAAAGGGCATTGCTGATGACGGTGGCTTAAAATTAAACCATTCATATCGGCAGCGTAACCTTATGCCTCGCATGAGTTAGAGATAATACCAAAATCGAGACCGACAGATTTTCTCATCTAAACCAGTATTCGTCTTTTTATCATTGCATTCATCTAGGAAACCCTTTTTTCACCAGTTAAATAAGAAAGTTGATTTATTTTCAATTTCGTACTGTACCTACATAGTTGGCGACCGAAGCTGTCAATTATCCCACCAATTCAGCTCTGGGAAATTTTTTTGCACATCGCTCAATCCACCATTATTCATAGGCAAAAGAAAATTAGCTATGTAACTTAATCCTCCTGCTTGTCGAATACCTTCTAATATCCTATCTGAATGCATCACTTGTATATGTTGATGGGCATAAGGAACCCATAAACTACAAGGAGCGGCGGGACAATTTACGAAGACGTTCTCCGAAAATATAAAATACCAGTGGGATAGGTACTAGTCCAAGGGAAATAAATCCGAGTAAACTATTACCCCACCCAAGGCCTAACGTCTGATACGTTTGCAACCCGCATAGTGGAAGAAATACACCTACAAGAGACCTCAAAACAGCCATGGCTGCAGTGACTGACGCGGCGACTTGAGGGTAGGCGTCTAATAAGTAGTTCTGCACACACATCTAAACAGTCGGTAAGCAATCCATTAGTCCAGTAAAAGTAGTAAACTTACCATAACGGCGATCAGGCCAGCTCCAAATAATGCAGTGCCGATCATCGACGCTACCCAGTGCACTTACTTTTCAGTGGTCCATCCGTACAGGAATAATCCAACCGGCATGGCGAGTGCAAATGGGAGGGCAAATGCCGGAGCAAGTTGGATCTCTGGCTTGTGCTCCTTTCCTCTTTCTTGATTTCTTTTTACCAAGAGATCAGAGATCCGGCCAAATAGAACCACGCCGAGCATCGTACCGACACCAATTGGTATATATGCCAATCCACTTGTTCCGGTGTTGAATCCATATTGTTTGACATAAACTACCGGAAATGTAGTGAAGAGCAGGTACATGATACCGTATTCTATAGCCACGTAAAGAGACATCAATGTGACAATTGGAACCAAAATAAGCAGCTTAGCCGGTCGAACTATGGCAACTTGGAATTGTTCTTTGAACGTTACTTGCAAGTCAAGTTTGCTTCGTAAGTTTTGGTTACCAGTTTCCTTTCGAAGCTGGGCGGCTTTTCTTCGCAGCAGAATTGGCGCGTAAGTTTCTTTCATTCCGAACACCGCGATAGGTATAAACGTTCCAGACTGTATATGAGTAAGAATTGGAAGGGTTAATATAGGATTATCAGTAGTCTTACCAGGATAGCTTATAGCCAGAAAACCCACCACCAGCCTGCTCCCTGCGTTAGATAACCTCCAGCCACCGGGCCAACGCTAGGGCCTAGCAAAGGGCCCAAAACCCACATGGCCATGGCTCTGCCGCGGTTCTCCAAAGGAATAGTGTCTGCAATTGTTCCACTCCCGATTGTAATCGGTACAGAGCCAGCAAGACCCATGAGAAACCGAAAGGCCATCAGCATTCCCACATTGGTACTAAGTGCACCGCCGACTGTGAATATCGTAAAGAAAACGTTACCGATGTTGTAGAGGGGCGCACGACCATATATTTCGCTGAGAGGAGCCACTATCAGGGGCCCGAATGCAAAGCCCAATACGTAAATGGATATTATGAACGATGCGGTCCAGGATGACGAGTCATGGAATTCAGCCATAATACCAGTAATTCCTGGTGCGAACATTGATGATCCCTAAGAGTAATTTATTAGATTCAATGTCAACAGTAAGCCGAATCCTGGGTCGTACGAGTGGTCTGGAGGCTGTTAGCAGTTTCTGGTAAGGTTTCAACGCCATGATACATACGTAATCAGTGATAGAATGGAAAGCACGCCTATGTTGAGCCATTTCTTTGACTCAGGCCAGTTTTGAGGATTTTGCGGATCGTCATCCCCATCTCAGTCAACTACGTCCAAATCCAGTGCTTCCCTTTGTTTATTTCCCATCGAATCGGGCGCCAGCTCTGATGTCGAAATCGTAGTGTCATCCGGCAAGTTCAGTTGACTTTGACCAGACAGCATCATGCGTGGTTGTCGGAGGCTCATTTTGATGGCCAAGTACCAGTGCAGTTAGGCGGAAGGAAAGTGGTTTGCGGATAATGCAAGCGGTGGAATGGCGGTTGAATTATATGGAGATGGAGAAAAGAATGAAATACTGCTCAAGTCGTTACTCGCTGTTAAAACAGGTCAGACATTGAACGCGGAAACATGGCCTTTATGAGTCTTGAATGTCAGTCTCGGCATCGCATCAGAAAATTATGTAAAGGGGGAAGTCCCAAGTGGATCTGCGAGCCCAATGATGAGAAACAGTTAATGACCCGGAAATTCGATGCTTTTGGCTGGCATCCGCGGGAGAGGTTGTGCTGGATGAATCCGCGGACGCCACAGTTACATATCAGCTGAACCGACTGACGTACCAACACTGGTAAAGAACAAATTCATTAAACCATTATTCAAGCCCCTCATATTTCACACAAACGTTCTTTTTTTTATTTGATTTCTCAAAAGATGATCATGCAGACGTCTCAAGGTCTTACAAGGCTACAGTTGTCTTAGCCTCATCCCAAGGTATGATGATTGGGATCGAATGCTTGAAATGAGAAATCACAACTTTGCCACGCGTGAAGTGAATTTGAATGGAATTACTTCAATCAAACTACGTTTCTCAGGTGTTTTCTATACATTTACAAGTAGTGGAACAATGACCAGTGCTGCACTCTAGTTTTGTTACGTGTACTTTGACTCAACTGGGCTGATCGCCCAAACAAAAGGAAAGCGAGCCGCTAAATTTTTAGTAGCTAAACAACCACATTTTTATGGGGACAAGGCATTTCCAGGACGTTCCATTGGCCACGGTCTTCATTCATAACCCGTCTCCACGGAATTTCGGGTGCTTCATACCTCCGCAAGAATCCGCAGGCGGCCATTATGAGCTCTATCTAAGCCGTACGTCTCATTCTGTTTCCAGCCGACACCTAACAGCTCGCAAACCATCAATCAAGCTTGTGCAGCAGAACTCTCACCATGGTGGGTCTCAAATCTTGTCAGTCGTGCAGAGCTCGAAAGCTACGATGCAACCGCCAGTTCCCGTGTTCTAATTGCACTACTCGTGGAGTGCCGTGTCAGGAGCCGCCACTTCCAGCACGCCAGTCGTATCCAGGACCCAGAAAGAAAAAAGTAAAACTATCTGATTCCTCTGAGTTTATGAGCCGGTTAGAAAAGTTGGAAACGCTTCTGGCGGTTCGAGATAACCCTCGGGAAGAGCGGAACGAGCGAGCTCAAGAATTGGAAAACTCAAATTTGGGCCCAATGATTAACCAAGAACATCAGAGCTTGATACCTCCAAAAATTCATTATTTGACTACTGATGGTTTCTTTTTAGAAAGATCATATTTAAGGCCTCAATTCATTGTAAGTTGAACAGCAAAATATTACATCCGTTGCCCTTATTTATCGAGTTTCTCCGAGTATTGACCCTTACAGGACAATGGCCTTGTCTCCAATATGGTTTTTCGTACTTGTCCCATTCGACTAGTTACTCAGACTTCACCATACGTCTTTCAAAACCTACATAATCTGCCCACGTTCGCGATGCCGCCGCCAACGAGATGTGTCTGGCTACCCGAGCGAGGCGAAGCAAGGGAGTTGATTGATGAGTATCTGTCGGATATTACTTTCATTCATCACGTGGTTCATGGTCCATCACTCCGAACGCTTGTAGACGAGGTATACAATAGCTTGCAGAGGCACGCTGATATTTCCGTGGGGTCCATCTGTCTTCTGCTTTGCGCTATCGCAAGTGTCACAAGTTCGTGGGTACACCAAGAAAACAAGCTGAGATTTTACTTGGAAGCAACTGAACTCAATACCCAAGCGCTTTTGGGCTAGAGCGGCTTTTGATGTTCTAGATCACGCCGAACTGAATGATCAGGCTTCGCTTGAATGTGTTCAAGGTCTGATCATATTTAATTACGTAATTGGAAACTTTGAAGGCATGTCACCTCGTTCAAGAGCAATTATTACTAGAGCTATTAGAATGGCTCGGGAACTGGGTCTTCACCGTCTCGACCGTATTCAAACCGGAGGCTATGAGCAAATATGCCATTATGCAGGCTTAAAGGCCGAGGTCGGACGGAGGGTCTGGTGGCATCTCGTTGGCACAGATTGGTATGTTTTCGAATAGGCGAAATTGTGACATACTGACGCTCTTTAGGATGCTCGCACATTACTCTGGACCGCACGAGGCTACTTATACACTGCACCCGCATCATATGACTGTGAAAAAACCACTCAATATCGACGATCAGGATCTGAAAAATGATCAAGAGCCAGTTGACAAGCCCATCGAAGAGCCAACTTGCGCATCATTCTTGATTCAGCGGATCCGCTTGGCAGAAATTTTCCGCGCCTCTACCGACCGGGCTCCGCTTGTTCCTTTAGCCACTCCTACTCCTAATCGCACTACTTATGCGCTAGTTAGGGATATCGATGCTGATCTTAACCGCTTCATCTCAACATTACCTCCTTTCTTTCATTTCAGTCCTGATAGGTCTCCAACAAACTGTTTTCCTTCTGAGCACTTTATTACTCAGCACTACATTTTGCATCTCATTATCCACGGTCATTTCTGCAAAATTCATCTACCATACTTCGCCCGTGGTTCAGTTGACCCAGAGTACGCATACTCTCAAGAAGCAGCTCTGAAGTCTGCAAAAATCATTGTTCAAATCCAGAATAGCCTCGCAAGCAAAAAGCTAGCATTTGCCGCAATGCGTCTCAACTGTTTGGTAATATTGCATAGCGTATTTGTGGCCAACGTGGTGCTTCTGCTTGATGCATGTCTAGCTGCGGATCCAGCTGAACGAGATGCTAAAAAAAAGACATGGCTGATGCATGGAAGATAATTGACCTTGCACAGACGCAATCTCAATTAGCGTCAAGCTTATTCGAGATATTGAATCAGGTAAAGAGAAAGCACTTAGACTATCAAACCAGTTAATTACTGTGGTAAACTATCAACACTGCAAACAACGGAAGACAATGCTCTGGAAGTCCCCTTTAAGTCGATGGAATGTGAAGGACAGTCGGCTGAACCGAACTGCAGTTCCTTCTCTGGCTCTGAATTGAGTGGAGCGATTGAAATGTACCTAGCCAGCGTTGATTGGAGTAACTTCTGTTGGGTGAGAGACACTCCCTTCATATGACAGCTTTGCGGATTCTTGGGAAGGAAACGGATGCTATCGGAAGTGGGTTCTGTTCAGGTACTTCGAAGTAGGCTATAGGCTGGGTGTCTACGTCTTAAACCACGTAAGCACTTTTAGAAGGGGATAAATTATTCCGGTCTCGTGCAATATGAATAATAGATAAAGACTCTCCAGTGCGACTTGAAGAAAACTACATACGGATGCTGAATATTTAAAAGCGCTAGCATTCGAGAATAAATCAACAAAACGCGTGGCCCGAGCCCCTCATCGCACCATGCTCAAAACATATGAATCCGTCGAGATGAGTGGAACATGGCTGGCAGAAAACCCTTGTTTTCATCCACGCTCTCCACTGCAGTCTGGAGGCTTTTTGGTGTCTTCTTGAGAACCGAAATGGCCAAGTGCTTGTCCAGATGCGCAGCGTGCAGCTGGGAGATCTTTTCATATGCAGCAAGTACTGTGTACTCACCCAAAGCCATGGCAGCCCTTTTCCCTTGGTCGAGCACTTCATCAAACAAATCGTTTCCAGTTTCAGCCTCGTCCCCAGAGTCATCTTCTGTCACGCTCTTGACTTCCTTTTCACTCTCGGAAAACGGAAGTTTTAGCATCGTCGGCGAAGGCGTCCCCAGACTTTTGACCCTCTCAAGGCTCTGGTTTCCGGCATCGACAATTGTCCCCAGTCTCTCTTGGCGCTTGGCAGCACTCTCAAGACCCTTGACGTAAGTGTCCAAGATCTGGCACATCTTTCTCTTCTTGCGGGCCATGTAAGTCTGCCAGGCATTCACAAGGCCGGGTTCAACCGCCGAATTGGCAAAATTGATTTCAGTCGTCGCTATGCGATGTCCGTAGAACTGATGCGTCGACCCCAGCTCAAGGTTGCAGAGGAACCACTTGGCTCCTGGCACGCCAGAAAACCGTGCCAATACCCACTCACCAGCCACGAGTTGCAGCTGGGGCTCCTGGATGAATTCAATAATCCGGACAATCGCTTGCTCCTCCTTGGTGTTCTTTTTCTCAATTTTCTCGTTCATTTCTCCTCCTGCTCCAGGCTGACTTTCCCCAACCGCGCCATTCCCTTCGCCAAGGCCCATTGCCTTCTGGAAGCCAAAGTCACGATGAACTTTGTCGGCTCTGTCATCTTTAATGACACTGTCTTCAACTGCTTCCGACACCTCAAGCTGCTTCTCCAAAATGTGTTTTTCGCAGGCGAAATTGACGGCGACGCTAGCAAATCCGGTACTGAGCGTGCACCAGCCAGATATCTTTTGTTTGGAGCTTGTGGCCCTTGCAACCTGTCTGTGGAGCTTGTCCCGATTGATCACTGTAACAATGATGCGCTGGATATCAAAGATACCCTCAATTCCAGCATTATTGACAATGATTGGATTTGGGCAAATCAGGTCCTTCATTGCTATGTTGTTGTCACCCTCCCCAGCATTCGCCGTTGCACTCTGTGACTCATAACCTTTGAAATCAAGGTCTCTGATGCGGCTTGGCAGCTCAGGTCTCTCTAAGATTTGTTCCCCATTCGTCAGATCAACACTCTTCAGATACTTTCTGACGTCTTGATCAAGTGACATCCACTCCGGAGCTTTTGGCGCTGGTGGTGAAGTGCTCTGCTCCTGAACTATTGGCTTGTTTATCTCAGTCTGCTCGGGTGGCTCAGAATGCTGTCTGCCGAAAGATGGTTTTCCAATCCCCTTCCCGAAGCTTGGAATTTTTGGCTTCGTGATAGACGAGATATTTATTCCGGGGAGCGATGGCTTCAGGTTGAAAGATCTAGCCTTCTCATCGGTCGCTGGGCTCGTAGCTGCCACTACCTGTGGGGGCTCTTCCGGGGGAACATCAAGCTGCACACAGTGATCCTTGATGTAAACGAGAATTTTCCCAATTCCCTCAAGGTCAGGTCTAAGAGCATCAAAAGTAGAATTCCGGATAAATGTGGATATATCTCTGACCCAGGCAAGGGGAACATTCTTGCGTCCCTTGGCTTTGACACAGTCGATAGCATTCTGAAGCAACGATATGATCCCATGGTAGGTCACCATCACATCATTTCGTTTCTTCTGAGTCTCTGCAGCAATCAGGATATTATAACGCCTCCCGCGATCCTCGTCATTTCCATATGCCGTATGCGACGAAGGATACAGCGATCGTCCTCGAATGGGGCTTCCCATCTCCACACCAGTCCAATTGAAAACTGAGACGTCGTTGCGAGCGATGATGACCTCATCCAGCAGGCGCGATAACGCTTTAGGATACCCTTCTGCATGAAATGATTGGAAGCGCACACCGAGGATTCCCATGAGGGAGTAAACATGATCGACTGCAACAGTGGCCTTTCTTCGACAAGACAATTGCAAGACCTGCTGAGCAGGAAACCCATTTCGCTCGCTTCCCCGTTTCCATGTATCAAGTTGGTTAACTTCGCCGAATTTAGCAATGGATTCTCGGTCAGAAACAACCAGATCTTTTGTTTCGGCAACAAGACAAGTCAGCAAGAAATTAATAACCTCTTGAGCTTCTTCATCACTGCTAAGCTTTGCTGTCGGTTCTGTGGTGTTAAGATAGGTATCTTTCAGTACTTTGAATACTTGTCTACCGGTTTCATTAACTCCATCGTTCTCTCCTCTTGCAAGGCTGGAGGCAGCAAGATACACAGATTGTGTCATCTCAGATATGGCCGTTTCTGTTGTCAGGTTGGTCGGAAATTTGAATCCCAGGGCATGAAGAATATATACAAGTTGCACAGCTTCCTGTATGTGCTCTGATGTAGCTTGGTCTCCATTATTGTGGCTCACAACCTCAATTTGATCCGCTCCCAAAGGCAGTTTGATGACATAAGAGGCCCTAACTATCGGCGAAGCTCCATCTTTAGAGTCTATGGACTCAAGGATCCTGGAGTGCATGTTGGAAACATCTCCACGGGTATACATCTCGATGAATGGGATTAGGGTATAGATATATCCCAAGCTTTCGACAGGTCGGCTCAGCGACTCCCACTCAGAGTTGACAAAGAATGCCATTTTGCTCATGACAAGTTCTTGGAGCGTCCACGCACGGTTCGACCACTCAGGTTTAGACCCATCGATGTCGCTGAAGCTGGGTATGTTGGCGACTCGTGCGACAGAATCGCTCTTCGTTTCATTCTTAAATTGGTTCCAGTGGTCAACGGCGTCAGCTGCGCGGAAGTTCGTATCCAGATGCACAAGACAAAACTCTGCATTTGCATACCAATCACCCATGAGCGAAAGTGACTGCGACAGTTCGCCGTAGTCAAGCTTGTTGATGCAGCAGGTGTCGGACCAAATATAACGGGCACCTTGATTCGGAAAGACCCTAGTTGTGAAAATCTTTCGCGCTTCCTCCATCGATCGGATCAGCTTGATGGACGACTTCCATCTTTGTAGGCGCCTCATCATTTCATCTACCGCATCACCCAGGCGCCCATTCTGACGAAAAAACCCGGCGTGATTCCGTACCTCCTCCTCTTTTGCATTTGCTCTCTCTAGCTGCTTCTGTGCAGCCTCGTGCTCTTCATTCGCCTTGTCGACCATGGTAAACCCAGCGTCGCTGTCCATGGTTACCTCTGATGGCTGAGAATCATTACCATTCGAGGCGACTTCAGGAATGACCCCAGTTGCTACATCTTCCATGTTTTCACGAGTGTCCGTATTGATCTGCTTGAGGATTTGGTCAAACATTTCCTTCTCCATTCGACAGCGCTCGAGCCTTGACTTTTTGGCGTCCAGATTTTGTCGGGCCCAGTTGATGTCCGATTTGGCATTATTTGTCGTTGTGATTTGGTCAATAAGCGCACCCACACTTGGGTGATCAGAGGTCTTTCCAAGAAGAGCCGTAATTACTTGCTCTTGTTCAAGAATGTCGTAGATGCACTGCTTGAAGACAAGATGAATGTCATCGTCATAGCTCGCTAAACACTTTGAGTCTATGCCTGCAATGTGGGAGCATCTCTCCAGAAGCTCTTGGACGTCATTCTCTATAAACGCTTGACACTCATCTAACCAGGTTCTACCAGTCTTAGAGAGATCCAGATGCTTCTCTCTAGCCCGTCTAATGTGGGCCAAAGTAATTTCATCTCCTTTCCAGCGATGCGACAGCATGCAGTAAGAGTCCATCGCGCTGGTATTCCAAGAGTCAACAATATTTCCCGTCTCAAGGTCAATTAGACGCATCGGACGCTGCGCTCCCTCTATGTCCGGGCTCTCAAGAAAATCGATGTCCTGCAGTCCACTGAACGCATACTTTCGTGGCTCGACAAATGTCGGCCTGAAGTCTGGGGTGAACCATAGATTCAAAACAGTCCTAAGCTTTTCCGGGCTGCTGTTTATTTCCTCAAAAAGTTGCTTGAGCTTCTCCGGCGTAATGTCTGCATAGGTGCTCAGGTCTGTGACCTTTGCTATCCTCTCCGTGACTTTGTCCATATCGATAGCTTGTAATAGATCAATCTAAGCCAAAGGCCGGCGCGCCTGAAAGGTACCGAGAGGTGTGGGCTGTGACGGTGACGAAGAGCGAGGTGAATGTTCAATCAATTGATCAAACGATCTGGGTTGGCTTGCATTCAATCAATCCAGCCTCGGGATAAAGCCGAAAATTGCAAATTACCCCACGTAATATGCGCTGTCACCACCTTGCAGTGGAAATGATCTGCCGTATTTCAGCTACTGATTCAGGATCATCAGTACTTGAGGATCAATTGAATGTTGACAGCGTCGATGTTCTGGATATGACAGGCCTTCATTGGGTGTTGAAAAAGTGATATATTACTTTAATGTCACATTTAGAACATCGTGATGATAATACTCACAGGCCAACCTCTGTTCATTGGTGATCGGTGATATGAAATGCAAAGTGTCGGATATATCGGAAAGTCAAACTGTGTAGGGAAGAAATCAATCCATAGAGAGCCAGGCGTTTTACCAGGGAGCAATCAATAGCTTAAGCCACGAGGCTTCGGTAACAAGAGATGGCGTAGACTAAGGGCGTTTTGAGTAATTGATGCACACGGTGGCGTAGCTGAAATTCGCAGTCGACGACTTGGATAGCTTATCACGCAGCTTGCGCGCCAATAGCCACCGTTACATCGTGCGCGCGCTGCCTCCGCGGCCGTTAGCACTACTAACCGAAAGCTAAACCGCAAAACGTCGGTCAGCAGCTGAAAAGGCTTACGTTAGAAACTTCATGAGGCGGCTGATTGGCTTTTCCCCATCAATTGATTGGACACCCAATTCTGGCCATTGCATTGCATGAGAGATTGATCAGGCATCTCACTCTATCGCTCTATTCAATGGAGATTCCCGCTTTACATCCAACTTGAGAATGGCATCCTATCACCGAGTTCTTGACACTTTTGGCAGATCGGTGGACCAGAAAAGCGTGGAATGTGATTAGTGCGTATAATGAAAACCCAGCTCATACACTGCATACTGATCTCGGAACAGTGATATTCATCCCTGGGATGTGCTCATAGATGGGTGCCGCTGGGATGGGAAAATCCGACTGGTGGGCTTCGTGGATGTTTTCTTCTTGATTTCTTACTCGGGAGAATCTCGATTCGAGAAAGGAATCATTATCTACAGTACGTTCCCGTACTTATGCACCATTTATTATCCAAATTAACAAGATGCAGAGGATGATAATGTTATCCGAAACCTGCTGCGAGATGCCAACGTGACGGCCAAGAGTCTAGAGCTGCAGGTCGTCAATGAAAGCGAAGTGGAAGCGGCCAAAATAAAAGGCCGAGGTACGTAAAATCCAGGATACCGTGAATCGGGTGGCCCTGTTAATGACAACTGCACATCAGAGCCAGTTCCAGAACGGTACTTCAAGTTTCAGAGCATCAAGGGTGGTCTTGACTACACTATCACAAGCCTTGGGCATGAAGTGGGAGTCAAAACAAGATATGACCAAACAAAACTGCGAAAATATGAAATCAAGATTCGCAAAGGGCGAGATTTCACCATGAAACGTGAGCATTTCCTTGACCAGCAGCGAGCGAGTTGTTAACCGACTATTCTCTTAGGGCGCATCCGTCGCGGGGTCTGCCAGCATGACCTCTTTGACTTGATGCATGATGCTGTCCGTATGGGTATCATCACGCAAGCCGAATTAATCGGGTACATTATCGGGAAGACAATTGGTGGCTCAACGATGGAGGATGTGGGTGCAAAATACTTGGGTGCTCTCACGGGTGCGAAGAATTCCAAGAATCTAGCATTGGCAGCAGACAGATCGTAGAGAGTTGAGATATCGTATGATTTTAGATGACTTTGTTTGGGACGAACAAAACAGAGTAATGATGCTTTCGTCCAGAGTCTAACCATGTTCAGCCGCAGCAACATTTGTGCACGTGCTCAAGATGTTCCATAATACCCTTGTACTCCCGTGTTGATTAATGTCCATGCCTGTGCAAAGACCAAAAAATCAAGGATAAATAATAATAACAATAAATTAATTAAAAACCGCTATTGCGACTTCATTTGCAGATTAAAACATCCATTTTGTAATTGGCTGATACTGGGTTCCTACATCCAACAAAAAAAAAAGTGCCATTACCCTACACTTCAAAAACCAGGTTGCAGGTGCAGTAAAATGGCGTGGGGCTAATTTTCAATGGACCAAGTTGGGACTCGTCAGCTCAGCCACAAAGTCCAGCCGCTGCTCGAGCCCTGGAAAGCTCCGAAAAGTGTGTGCGGCGAATGACCAACGCCAGCCATCCAAAGTACGTTGTGAGATGATCGCTTCCAGTTAGGCCGAGACTGGTGGTGCGCCCTAGAGGCCCTAGTCTCACTTTAGCGCCTGGCTGGGGAGATGGCCTCGAGAAAAAAGTAAGCACAGTGACGTGTTTTTCGCTTGGAGCGGATGCCAGTGTTGGAAAAACGGCTGAACGGGTGTGATGTGCCTTGGCAGGAATGTAGGTGGAACCTCGCAAGACTGGCCACAGATATGTGTGGGAGCCGTTGAACCATAGTTTCAACAGTTCAACTCAAAAAAAAAAAAGCCCCAGGCGTTTTTCCTAGCAACACATTGAATAAATATAAATACATTTCCGCTTCTCGTTCTCGCTGCCTATTGACCCCAGTAATTCAGCCGCCCACGTGACCTCATCCTTGGCCCCCCTTGTTTTAGTAGGATTCTGGGCCCGTAGCCTGATGGGGGCCAACGTCTCGGATTCTGCTTCACCCAACAACAACAACGTGTTCTGAAGCGCGTCGTAACAGTCACACTCAGTTCTCTCGAGCCAGAGCTTCACAATGGCGTCGGACGACAACATTGAGTTGATCATTGCCGTCGTGGCCTTGATCATCTCGGTGCTGGCCTTCGTCATCGCCATCTTGCAAGCGCTGCAGCAGTACTTTGCCTCGGCAACGGGTTTTTCGTCCTGCAGCGACGCAGTCATAGGGAAATGGTCCAAATTTGCGCGGCGGCAGATGCGCTGGTCCGAGTTTCGCTTCGAGGTCCAGTTCGAGGTTCCCGTCATCTTCGTCGCCAAACCGTCCAATACGCGAGGCCCACTGGGCGATGACAAGGATGTGGCCGAGGAGGGTCGCAAAATCGTAAAGCTGGACGGCGGCGACAGCAACTTTCAGTACACTTCCAGTATCCAGGAATTCGATGAGCAGTTTAAAAAGAGCAAGCAGCAACTAGTTCACACCGCGGACAATGAAAAGGCAACCTGGTATGAACTCTTGATGGCCATTTGCCGCATGGAAAAGGAGTCCCGGGCGTGGCAGGAGAAGAAGGCCGCAGAGTGGCAGAGCTCGAGTGGCCCTCCCAAGAACTTCGGCAAAGACTCTCCAAATGGTTCTGCTACCTCAAACGATGCAGTGTCGACAGCAAACCACTCATTGCTCGTGTGCATGCAGAGGAAGCGACGTACCTGGGACAGTATGCCCGAGGGTCTCGGAAAGCCTTACGCGACCACCACCATCTCGCACATTGTCGAAATCGCCGCCATGCTAGGAATCCACTGGAAAAAGTTCGATTTGGATAACGATCAGTATCGCGCCCAAGGCAATGGTTTCGTTCTATATGGATCGTACATGGATAACCTTGGAATTACCTTTACTTTCCGGAAGCAGGGGCCCACCTGGTTCGAGAAGAACCGCACTATCCCCGACTACAACGTCAAAAAGTACTGCTTCGGAATCGCCCCCACCATTTTTGATCGCGAAAAGCTCGTCTTGGCCGATGAACCCAAGGATCTGGGTAGTTTGCAGCTGGGAAGTTTGTCCGAGATTGCCCAGACACTGACAGTATTTGGTTGTGATCTCAAAACCGTCAACTTCTTCCGTCAGAACCTTGAGAACGCTCGTCACAGTCATCTTTTCCCTAGTACGTTGCCTGCCTGGAATAAATAAATGGTAGAAATGCTAATTGCGATCTAGTTCCGTTCGAATTACTGGGTATGGTCGGCGAGATGGTTCACGTCAAGGAAACAGTCTTCCGTATGCTTCCCAACCCTACCGTCTTCTACTGGGATCCCAGCACGTTCTCGCTTCCTTCCCTCGTGCTTGAGTTCAACACCATTCTCAGGACTCTTAAAGATGGAGAATTGAAAGAGAGCAAGCAAATTCAACGCATCATGGATTGGGTTGACAACAACAAGCCCTCGCTCGTACGAGCATCGACATCGACTTTAGACGACGTTACTGAGGATGTGAATGGGGCGAAATTAATCAATGAGCTCAATCATTTGCGCCACGGCATTGAGATTTGCGACGATCACCTCCAAGAGGCAGGTTTGATGGTCCGAAAAGTCGTGCGCGTGCATGTTCAGGAGGTCCTCAGCTTGCTTAACCCCAAGACAGAGGCCAAGGAAGGGTCCAAGACGGACGATGCGAAAAAGGCTGAAGAAGAGAGTCGAATTTCCATGCAGGAGATTGACTCGGCATTTTCCGGAGACAAAGAAAGTTTGATGCTGGAGATGTACACCAACACTGTACGAACAAACGTCGTTCGCATCGTTTGCGAACAGGACGCCATAAGCAAGCAGAGACGGGCCAAGCGAGCCACTACCAACAACGGTGGAGCGACGGAAACCAGAACCAAGCCCAGCGAGGAGGTTACACCGCTACAGGTCAACGAGACATGGTGCACCCTCGTGTTTCGGATGCTGTGCTGGCTCCAACTCCATGACTTCCACAAGATGGATATTCACGTTAGCAAAAGCGACGCATATGCAAGCAGAATACCAGTGCACATCGTTTAACCGGCAAACATGGGAATTAATGAGGCGAATGTGTTGGGATACCATATAGTCGACATCTTATGATAGTTTGACACGTGTTGATTTAGATGTTAGGTAATGTGAATCATGAAGGCAACCAAGATTCGTTTCACAATTGCGCTGTCTATGCTCAGGTGAGACTTTGCTCGCTTATGCAGGGGTCAGGAATGCCAAGAAAAAAGAAGTCGGAGAATTAAAAAAAAGAAATCAAAAAAAAACGACACCTGCAGGATTCGAACCTGCGCGTGCGAACACAATGCCTTGATATGCGTAATAGCAGGGCATCGCCTTAACCACTCGGCCAAAGTGTCTGGTTGATTGATGAAGATCCATGGACTTTATTGTAGAATAAATTCCCCTCACGCTCCATGCAATATGTTTACAAACCACATCCCTGAATGCCAAAAATAATTATATTTAATGGAATGTACAACTACATTTAATAAGCTAGTAAACCTATAATATGACTGAGACTGCATATCTACTTGTCACTGGACGGGAGTTCTCATGTCTTATGAACATGGCTGTACCTCCCAATCGCTCTATTGCTTCATATTATGACCGCCCATTTGTCTTTACGCTGCACTTCGTCATAAAATATCTGCGACCGTATTTGTTTGACTAGCCACGCAAGTAGCCTCTACTTAATAGTTAATTTCTCAACAATTATCCATTCGGGCATATTCACAAGCACAGTTTTATCATCGCCTGTATACCAGAGAACTCCGTGTGAGGCTGAGACCAATGCAGTCCTGATTGATAAAAACTGCATATTTCCTCAGCTTCATACGGCTCTTAGCTGGGTCCGGGGTAGAGGCCTAGTACAAAGGGGTAACCTTGATCCGCATCTCGGCAATGTCATCTTTAGCGAGGAGCCAATATAATACCCCTATGGGAAGAAGCTCAATGGGGCTATTTCTGAATAAAAAAGTCACTCCATCAAACCTTTACCATAGAGATCGAGCGTGGTCAGCAAACAGATGCTAGCTAATGACCTCGAGGGTTGAGATTACATCCCTAATGCCCTTGCATCAATAGCAAAACGCTCGCCAAGGAACACGTCCTTCTCTCCACCAGATAGTTCTCATCTGTTATTTGATAGGAAACAAAATGACAACCATTGTGACCATAGCAATTCGATCCCTCCTGGGTTTGGGGAAGATCCAACACTCATTGATGAATGAACTAATTGCAGGACTTAAATGTTCGCTGTTTTTGTATGGATGCTGGGAGTCTGATTCAAAGCCTACAGTGTTTGATGATTCACATAATATAGAACTCCTCGGGATCTCACAAAACACTCCGTGACAAAGATATGCTATCGCAGTAACAGATTTGTCGTTCAAAACTGTTCACCAATGCTTTCCTCGACCTGCCCTGCAAAGCCACAAGTGCACATTGACATCAATTTTCTCTTGTAAGCTGTAATATATGTAGGCGCACATGCCAATGGACATGTTAAATTACTGGAAGATTTAGCATATTCAAGAAATGAGTGCTCTTGTATTGGAGTTAGCCCGGGAAGCTCTTGCATCCAACATTGCCAGCTAGAAGATGACAAAATCATGAATACTGAAAATTTATTTTTCCCAACAGTAGAATAAATGTCTTATACAGCTGTTATTATAACTAATATATGAATAAGCTGGGCCAATCACAATGAAATTGCTAAATTGGTTTAACAAGAGACGAACCTGCCTCCTCAGCTCAACGCCAACCTCGCATCATCGGACCGATCAAATCAATCATTAGCTAGTTGATGGCATTATAAGTCATTTCCAACTAGCGGGCATCAATCTCGCTGCTTCTAATTCGTGATTCCCTTCGCTTTGCTGATTTACATGACACAAGGCAGGCGCTTATTACATCAGGTTCAGCTCTGTCGATCGCAGAAGAAATTCTCCGTGTTCTCCATTGCGCTATCTACGACCACAACTGCTGGCGTGGCGCTAACGCGGCTTCTAAACTGGCGTTAATTTCGGCTAGATCGCCACAAATCTCAATACCTCACTCGCCCTTGACGTATTCGTTGGGGGTTCCGGTGCAGAAACCCCGTCAGAAATGGCAGTTTGGTGACCGCACACCTTATAAAAGGGTTTAAAATTAAATACAGAAGTTTAAGACCGAGTTTTTATAAACCAGATTGAACTATTTTCAACAACGAGAGGTGAGTCCTTCTAGTTTAGCAATGTGCCGTCTCCAACTCAGTCTAGCCACGTCACTGCCGTATCTCGATTACGGATGCTTCTTTTTTCTTTTTTACCTAGCGTCTCTGCCATTAGTAGGCCACCGCCTATTTTAATCCAGCCATTTCTCCTCATGACGTCAACACCTCTGGCCTTGGTAGGTATTTAAGGCTGCACGAAGTCTCTCTGCGGAGGTCAACTCAAACCCAAGTCACGTAGAATGTATGCTTTACTTCCAATCGTTGCTTTTGCTGCAGTTGCAGCTGCCCAAGACAGGCCATGTCTTCCCTGGCAGGAGTGGTGCTGCGAAAAAGTAGAATCTGCAAATTCCCCAGCCGTTGCCAAAGCACTTTCAGATTTGGGTTTTCAAGACGATGTTCCCGATACCGCCAAAGTGGGAACCTCATGTAAGCTACTTTATGCAAATTGTATCCCTGAAATGCTAACTGATGACCCAGGTGACGTCATGCAGGTCGAGGGCGGGAAACTCCAATGCTCTTACACTCCAGTTTGTTGCCAAGGCAGTATTCCCGTAAGTTACTCCTTAAACCCACATTTTTCATCCATTAACTAAACTTTTATATCTAACGGGTATTGCTCTGGATTGTGAGGATCTTGATATCTCACAATAGTAGCTAAATTCTAGCGGCTAGCGAGGTCGCAAGCGAGGAATACAGCCAGTCAAAGAAATCAAAAATCGAGTTAGATCTTTATACAATGATACTTTTTATATAGAATAAATGCTTCCATGATACTGGTCACACTATTGTACCAGTCGATGCCTTGACTGTCTTAATCAACATCACACAAGCATAGAACAAGCAATAGACTTAGATGAATCTATCTAGATCTTGGGCTAAGAAAAAATGTAGCCAACGAGATAATTTAAACAGCGTATCACAGGATTATGACGCGGGATGCGATGTGGCGTAGGGCGTTGCAAACCACTTTTAGGCCGCAACAACGGCCCGATATTTCTTCCACCACTAAACGCATCTTACTTGGCTACTTCAGCTAGCGATAAGGCAACCGCAAATTGGTAACTTGCGGTGATGAGCCATATGATCTTCCATCACACCGCCTGGTTTGCAACAGCTTGACCATAGTATCGCGATCAAATTTCTTATGCAATGTATCCCCGTAAGAGACCAGCAAAGCCGAGTTGGTCGAATCAGCCGTCAGCCCGCAGGCGAATGCCAGCCTCGCCAGAGAACAGTAACAACAACCCGCCGGAGTGGATCGCAGAAATCCCTCCTGATGATGAGGGGAATGCCATGCTTGGGTTTGAGGATAACGGTTGTTGGTAAACCACCATCTCTCTTCAAATGCCGCTGCTAATGAACGAATATAGGTGACTCAGACCCTGTCCCGCCTCCTCTACAATCAGACCAAAACCGAAGACCACGATCGAAGTATCCTCATATCTTGACAATTGATTGGCGTGGAGTGTTGTGCCGGCTCTTGGAGGCGTCTGATGCCACATCCGATGACAATTTGCTGGAAGCTGTGGATGTCGCATCAAAAAGTCTCAAAGAAATCGAAAATTTAAGATCGAAATCAACAATGCAGCAAGGCCCGCCGAGGGGTCAGGTCGTTCACTCAATACGCTGCGCAAAATCAAATAGAGCGGAAATGCTCTTCCTTGATGACCCATGGGTCGTTAATGCTGCTCCATACGGTGCACATCTCAAAGGAAGCCAGCCTGTTACGAACTTCGAACTGTATCTCGAAAGGAATAAGGAAATAGTGTTTATTGTGTATCAGCATTACGAGTGCTGTGGCAGGCCTCTGCCCAATCTCCAACAAGATCAAGTTGAGATGGGAATGGAGATTGATGCCTCAGTTTTGAGGACAGGAGAAGAGGTGTCAGTTATCTCACAAGACTTGAAATCGGCATTGATGGAACTATCCTTGGTTGCGCTCCAAGGAATACCGCATCCGAAATTTTCCAATAATGATCAAGACGATGAAGAGATTTACGAAAAACAAATAAGCTACCCATATATGTGGTGGTTCCACCGCCGCAAGGAAATTGATGATGCCATTCAGGAACTATCGCCTGTCTCATTTCAATATGCCAGTACGTTCCGTACATACATTCTCGGTCGCATGTCAAAGGATTGGGCAACCATTGATGACTTATTGGCATATAATAA
The DNA here is from genome assembly GCA_013403825.1 of Calonectria pseudoturangicola. NCBI lineage: Eukaryota > Fungi > Ascomycota > Sordariomycetes > Hypocreales > Nectriaceae > Calonectria > Calonectria pseudoturangicola. The sequence continues at coordinate 492,986 of VTGA01000004.1, read as the reverse complement.
GATTTCTGCCCAATATATAGACTATCTTTTCGTACGTAATAATGAACCACACTGCTGGGCTCCTATAATCTTCATTTACGCTTGTCTCATTCGCTAATTATTTCGATTCAGGTCCCAGGCCGCCTTATTATATCGAAGCAACCAGAAGAAGATTCCTCTCGGCTAAGGGCATTTGAAATAAAGTCATTGCTCCGTGCGCGAGGAATTCTTGGTGTTCGCACGATTGATGCATTCTGTTGGAGCTTTGATGGGAAATTTCATAAGAAGCTAGAGACACTTACCATAAGCCTGGCTTCATCACAAGCCGAAGAATTTCAAATCACCGACCTTGCCTGCTATCCCATAGAATTTGCCTCTAATGATACTATTGAAACTCTTCGAAAACGGGGCCAGATGTTCTGGAAATGCCGCAAACAAAATTACGTGCTCTACAGAAAAAGAACAGGCGACGAGGCCCAGAATTCTGTAAGTCCAAGCATATATCGACTACTAAAGACCCATGGCAACTACTGAATTATTCATTAAGATGGACTCTCGCTTTATGATTGACATTGATACTCACAAAGAGCTACACCGACAGGAGAATTCTGCACCACCACCTCCATCTGCTTACGAAACTTTAGGGTCTGATTATATGTACCAGGAGACACCAGATCTAGGAGATGAGTTTTTTATGTGCCTGCCTACGTCAATTCCAGGATTTAACATGGATAAGAAGGAATGGGGTAAGTGAGATCGTGAGTCTGGCTGGATGAACGTTTTATTACTAACTATCGCTAGTAAACCTTGAGGTTCATTTCATGAGAGACATTATCTGGAACACTGAAGCATTTGACTATCTTGTTATAGATAAGCAAACCAAAGAATTGGTTCAGGCTGTAGTCACAAACCAGCTTCGTACAGCAGAAAATGCCGATCTTATATGCGGAAAGGGAAATGGCCTAATCATACTTCTCCACGGGTATAAAGCTTTGCTCACAAGTCGTTAGATATTGGCGCTAATCTCAAGAACAGAGGGCCTGGAACCGGAAAGACTCTCACTGCAGAGAGGTACGTTTGGTTCTTTAGCATGTCTAAATTGGAATTCTAATGAATTTGCAGTGTGGCTGAGATTGCAAAAAGGCCTCTCTATAGAGTAACATGTGGAGATGTTGGAACAAAGGCCGAGGAGGTTGAACAAGTGCGTATTAGTGTTTCTATATTCTATTCCGAAAAATATACCTAACAATATGTAGTATCTTGAGCTTGTCATGCATCTTGGAAAAACATGGGGCTGTGGTGAGTTCACTACCATCTTGGAAGGACTATTTAAAGCGCTGATGTGTTTAGTTGTTTTGTTAGATGAAGCCGACGTTTTTCTTGAGCAGAGATCACTTGTAAATCTAGAACGCAATGCCCTAGTATCCGTTTTCCTTAGAGTTCTAGAATACTATGACGGTAACTAACTCGTCTTAAATAAAAGAAAAGAAACCCAATTAACGGTACTGCCAGGAATTCTGATTCTCACGAGCAACCGAGTTGGTATATTTGATGAAGCATTCAGATCTCGCATTCAACTTAATTTACGATATAAAAATCTGGGTCGAGATCAGCGGCTGAAAATATGGCAAAATTTTCTTCGACGCCTTGGCCGGCTCGAAACGGAGAAGCTTCTTGGCCCAGACAAAGAACGAAGTGAGGCAGACTATGGAGTGGATGTAGCCGAAATCATGGACAAAGTTGAAGAACTTGCCGATGCAGATCTTAACGGGCGTCAGATCCGAAATGCAATTTCAACAGCGCGACAGCTGGCCAGATATCGCGGCACTCCCATGGGGTATGAGCACCTTAGGATTGTGATCAACGAGGCAACTAAGTTTGATGAATACTTGGCCGAACTACACCAAGGCTTTTCTGCAGATGATATTCAGAAGGATAAAGGTGAAAGGTAGGATACTTGAACCTTGTAGTGTAATTGAAGTAATGAAGAAAAAAGTAAATAAGAAAAGGTCAACGGAAGAAAGGAGTTCAATATCTAGTTGCAAACTGCTTTCTACGGGGTCCCATAGAGCGAGACTGCTTCTAATCCTGTCCCATACGGGATAGGCCATTCCTCGAGTGACACTCCTGACCGTGACTCTTGGACTTCACAATGCCTGGGTCTATCTGTCCCTTAGGGTTCTTAGATCTCAATAACTCCATTAAATGAGGCTTTGCGAGGGGCCAACCGGGCATCCCCTTAATCCCCATGAGCCATGAATATGGTTCATAGTCATCAAGGTCTGGCACAGCGCCTCTGTCGATGAAAGGTGTAGATCTCTTGAATCCTTTCTGGCTACTGACAGTACGGTGTCGCCATAGGCTCGATGTCTTTAGCACTTTCCCACCTGTGCGTGCGAGAAGATCCGCCCTCCGCGCCTTTTCACCGACTGTATTGTCCTTTGATATTGTTTCTTTGTTTCGTAACTCTGCCATGGTTCGTCTTCCCCATTGCTTTTGTGGCGGGCTCTCTCGTAGCTTCTGCAGAAGACTCGCGAGGTCATCGGATGGTATAGATCCAACGTACTGAGTGGTGTGATGCCCCATTCTCGGAGTGGTCCTGTGCTGATCGTTTTGAGATAGAGAGGCAAAGAGGGCTAGCGAGTTTGATTGAGGCGTATGATATGACATAGGAGAGTAGGGGGGTCTCTGTATTTGACCTGTGTGCTGGGTCATTTGGTTCTGAGGGGCAGTCTGCGATATCTTCATATCAGGCCGAGTAGCCATGGCCTGCTGTGGGTATGGCGCATGATGAGCATAGGCAGAAACTGGAGGAGGCGTTGGCGGTTGGTACTGAGAGTAGTGTATTGACCGTTGCAGGTACTGCGGCGGTGGTAGGCCGTAGATGCTCCTTAGCTGATCTTGTTGAAATGGAGAGGCAACGGAAGCTGGTGAGTTTGATAGTGGCGCTGACTTTGATAGTGGCACATGATGTGCCATAAGCGAGTAGGGGGTGTTCGGCATTTGACTTGAAGGTGTCATATCGGAAGTGTTTGCGACAAATGTTAGCTAGGGAGGGGTTTATTCATTCCGCCAAGGGCATCAGTACACTCTAACCACGAGGTATGGATGGAGATCCCAAGACCAGCAGTGAGCTGATAATCAGAGAGCTGATAAAATGATATCGAGGGCCCTGCAGCCTAATATCTAGGGACAATGTGGCTGAGCTGCTCACGTGGGAGAGGGGTCTCGAATCAAGTAAGCTTTATTTCCGGCAGAAATGCCTTCGTGGCGTCTTTTCGCTTCTTTCTTGGTAGCCGCAACATTGCCTTCGATTAATTTTGATGCAAAGAAATAAAACTCATAGAAATTATGGTTCCTGCATTCTATGAGGTCAAAATGGCTTCCACGCAGGTTGCGTGAAGAAAAAGAATGTTAGTTGAAGATTGGAGTTTTTTAATCTAAACTAACGCACGAAACACTTTGTTTTTTTCCTTTCTTCTGTGGCTATCTAGTGACCTCCATTATACTATTTTAGCTTACCTTTCCTCGAGGCTGCCCCTGGCCGCTGTATCCGATCGCCACTAGACTTACCTCTATCAAAAATAACATTTCTCTTGGTGTGTAGCAATATGCGGGCTAGCGATTCCAGGGTTAGGGCTAGGATCATCTAGGTATCCCTTTGACTGCCGTAAGGCTCCAGACTACAAATCACGTGACCATAAGCACGTAAATTATGGTTGCTATGCGCTCTAATTGGCTATATCATTCCACTGACGTAGTCTGGAGCCTTACGGCAGTCAAAGGGATAGTGAACTGTATGAAGATCGCCATATTAATAGCTCTACTAAGAGCTGTTAATTTACTTAGGAGAGTGCCACTATTGGCTATAATAAAGTATTAAGTTAAACAACAGTAGCTGTCTGTAATAGTAAAAAGGGCGATATTTACTACCGCTAGAGCCAGTGTAAATTACGACGATCAACAACATTGGTCTGCTCGTAGTAAAACGAAAACTAACATTTTTGTTTTTAGGTTTGAACAAACAGTCGCTATGAACTGGATGAGACCAATGCTAGCTAGGCACCCGCTTGGTTCGGAAAGCACTGACGCGAGGGCACGTCTCTTCAAAATACGAGCCGAGCTGCAATGCCCAAGTCCCAGTATTGGTTCATTATCTTGAGCTGAGACCTAGTATCCATCTTTATTGGTGACGATTGTTCCAATTTCGGTTTTACTCTACCTATTTATCCTCAGTTTCAGCAAGATTTTGCTGACAGGCTCTGACTTATTCATTCAGACTACGAGAGTTATATAATCATGTACAGCCTACACGCGTATTCCATTAATAGTGTACCTTGTACTAGTGATCAGTCATGATGCTTTGGTTTTTCGTAACAACACTTTTGACCACTTTGGCGGTCTGAATCAAATCTCAGCATGGGGAAGTGCACCAGTTAGTGTTCCCGCGGAGAGGGGCTAGCGCCCTGTAAAAATGAGGTTTCCTTTGTTTCACAGCGCCTTGTACTTCTGGTGGTCTTATTGGAGCTTATTTCAGGTTCGAGCCCGGGATAGCCCTTTTCCATTAAATCCGCGCTGTCTTGATTGCATGCAATCCTCGAGTAAGTTGGTTTCAAGGACCAAATCCTCACCCCAGCAGAGTTAGTGGATGCGAGCATTGCCAATGTCACCCCGGAAATTTCGAGTTTTCTTCTAGACGACGGATTTATTTTTCGTACGCGGATCTGACACATTGGCCTGATCGTATATTTGACTCCTTTTTCCCACGATCCATACAGGCGGATCCTTGGTTAGGGTTTGGATCCCTGCCTTGATGCGCGCTAGCTGTCGGGATTACCGCAGTCCCCTGCTGCTGGGATGCGATGCATAATGCTCCTTTGAGAATAACCTTTGAAAGTCAAATGCTTGATTCTAGTTAGCGGTCAATCGGTCGGCAGACGGGAAAGATTACGAGCGAAGGCTAACATCATCACCAGCTTGCGGCTATTTCGAATGTCTCGTGTCCTCTCAAACCGAAGCTCGGATGAAACAAACAGTTGCTTTGCCGCTGCTTACATAAAGATCTGCTTGTGCGTGCATTGACGAAGTGGCTATGTACACGCTCAAATCTCGCATATCGTCCCCCTGCCGCGTACCGTGTAATGATTTGTTCTCCATTCCAGACTCGAAGGAAAAAGAAAAGAGCAGCGCTAGATTATTACCCGTCAATTCCGGGTCCCATGTTGCTCTGACAATGTTGGGACATCACCCAATCCAGCAATCCCGATTCGCGTGTCACATCAGCCGTAATGATATTATTTTGGGTCGCATGACCTGTCCTATTTAAGCCAAACCTGCCGCACTCTTCCCCAACATCAGGAAAAACGACGCACACGTGACGTAGACGACGTGGTTCCATTGCTGCGCCCCGCATCACATCATCACCAACTTCATTCATTCTGATAACGCGTTTTTATCTCCTATTTGGGATTCTATACGTTCACCATGTCGTTGCTTCGCCTCCCGAATGAACTTATCCACCAAATATGTGTTTACACATCTTCCCATCACAAGAAGCTAGGCTACCGACCTTCATCCGAGGAGTCACAAGACCCGTTTGCCAATTTGAGAGCTTTATCTAGCTTGAGCCAAGCATCACGTCGACTCTATGAAATCGCGACTCCGGTTCTATATCATTCTTTATTCTATGACGGCAAAAGCCCAGTACCTTTACTCTTATTTCTTCGCACACTCGCTCAACACCCCAGCCTAGCTCACCATGTCAAGAGCATGTCCTTGGGAACATGTGCCGCAATCGATAAGAGCCATGAGGCGGTGATCGATGACATCATGGTACATCTTGAATCTTGTCTTCCTGAATCATGGTACTATTCAAAGGAGAGGTGGCAAAGCCATGAGAGACAACGCCAGGACTACATTACCTCTCTGAAATACGACTCTACGCTTCAGCATGGGTTCACTGTGAATATAATTCTCAGCTTGGTCTCCAATCTGTCAGAGCTGTCTTTCAAACCAACCTCATACAGCAAATATGGCCAGCATATGCTTCCATCCGCAAATTTGGATACTCTCCGTGAACTTAGTCTCATCGGTGATGAGTTGGGACGGTTCAAACTGCGCCAGGTCAAAGATCTTTGCAAACGATCACCAAAACTCGAAAAACTCACATTCGACTCGTGTGTTCGAACAGCTTCAAATCTTCCCCTCAACAACCTAACGACACTAAGATTTGAAAATTCTTTAATTGCAAAAGGCGACCTCAGCAAGCTCGTCAAGTCTTGCACCAAGCTCACCAGCTTTACCTACTACTCCTCCAACTCCTGGCCGATGTACGAGGCACTGAACCGATCCGCACCACTGCTCACCCCGAGGGACATTGTCGAAGAACTTTCCCCTTGCAAAGAAACTCTGCAACACTTGGATATCATGTTCAGCGACTGGGCCGTGCAGATCTATCTCTGGTACAACAATGTCTTGATTACATCCATGAAGGAATTCACCAAATTGAAAAGTCTGAAGCTCAACGAGATTTGCTTTTACTGCGAATTAACAGAAAACAAACGAATCATTTCTAAAATCGACGACCTGCTTCCTCCTTGCATTGAAACTATCGTCCTGGATCAAATCCGCCCCCAATCATCGGTGGTGGTCAAGGAATTGGAACGTCACGCTCTGGCACAGCCAAACTTGAGAAAAATTACAATCTACAAGTCTGCAGAACTGGATTGGTGGATGCGAGAATACCATTAGGACGGGATTTCTTTTCACTCTTTCTTTTTTTTGTTCTTTTTTTCCATTTCCTTATTTGTCCGGATAGGGCGTTATTGTTACATGGGGTGACCTTGGACCGAGCTTGGCGTTGATAATGGGAAAGGGCTTTTAGGCGAAAACCGGGTTTCATGTGAACCTGTTCCGTACGCGAATAGATATTTCTTTTCAGTTTAATTTCAAGAATGCAGGACATCAATTGCGCATATTCTCCTATTGATACGGTGTCAAGAAAGTACACGCCTCAATCTTGGGGGCTCAATTTTTGGGGAGCGAGGTTCAATGCGGGTCTTGCATCTTGGTTGTATTCAATCGGCTAAATCCAGATCCTTGGATACGCCTAGGGTCATGGCAAATAGATGCCGCATGGGTTTAGAGTTCTGGAAGTTGAGTAGGGGCTAGCCTTCATAACCATAATGCCTGCCTGCCCCATCTCCCGAGATTATCAGTTATAAATACCCATTCGTTGCTGGAACGTGCGCCAACGGCATTCCCAAATGAGAAAGGAAAAAAACCAGCCTTGTGTCGCCCTACACCTAGACCCCTCTTTTCGAGCTGTCACTTTTTGTGGCATGTTTGACCCGTTCCATTCCCAAATTCTGTGGACACTAGCCCATCCGTCCCCTTAGGAGCTTGTCAATTAGCGTAGTTGTCACAAAACAACCCCATAGCCGTAGGGCCATCGATGTCGTCTCAAATCCCTGGCTCCTGATCCATAGAGCTGGACACGGCAGTTGAAAATGAGCAAGGGTTTCGTGGCGCCAGCGATACCCGGCGAGAGCCACCAACCCCCACGCGTGTTCGCATCCGCATCCCCTAACCCCTAAAGGTTCTTTTGTTAGTCGAGAATCACACCAGAGCGGATGATCCGGAGGAACTTTGTCGACTTACAGTAGTGTAAGTGTCAGGTCACCGTGAATTCTGGCCTTGAGTTGAATCTCAACTTCCAGGTTCAAGTCCAAGCGCAAACTAAGCGCATCGCTCTTACCACCGCCGCCTTGCTTTTGAACCTGTCGTGGCTGTGGCCGCGGCCGCCAGGTACTTGATGAGATATCGGTATCATCTTGTGTTTCCTCCTCGTCAAGCCATGACGGTCGCTTGCGTCGCGCTGCCCTGCGATTTCCACTCTTTGGGGGCTCAGGCGCCGTTTTCTTGGCCTTCTTTTTTGGCTTGGTGGCAACAGGGTTCTCTTTTTCACCCTCATTTTCATCCTTGACACCATTTCTTTCTTCTTCCTCTTTGACGCCGTTCTCGACTTGGTTTTGATCCGCGCCATCTTCATCCTGATCATTTCTCTCCTCTACGTCGGCGTTGGGCTTTTCTGCGTCCAACACGGGCGCCTCAGCGGTGGGATTCTGGGTCATGTCAGCTGACTGATGGTAATTACGTCAAGGTGTGTCAAATACTTGGGTCGGGGCTGGCGCCATGTTTGAGGGTCTCGGGTTTGTATCAAAGATTCTCTTGAGATGAGACCGGTCTAGAATGAAGGAGAGGAGAAAGTTTCTCCAGGCTTTTTCTTACAAATTTAACCCACATTTACGACTAGGTCCCATGATTCACATTTTCTCTCATCCATCAAGAAACCGGATTCGGGCCAGGATACCAGCTTGAAGGAGTGCATACGTCATCCAAGCATGCGACGATGTGACATTAAGTCATCGAGTAAGCGGTCACGTGCACAGAACTTGATTGGTCAGAAGCGCGTCTCCACCATGCAGCATAGCTACAGGGTAAGCGCATCTGAATAAACACGAGGCGATTTATGATTCCTGGACCTACCGTGATTAGGCTTCAAATTGCTGGAGTCTGGTTTTAATTTGTTTTTGCGAATATAAGTTGGAAACATTCATGGGGAAATTTTTTCCGCCAACCATGTGCGACGTAATTGCATCACAAATTTGTTGAGTTGGCATATCTTCATGTTGGGACAAGCAATACGCTCGAGAAACATGATGTTTTCTGACTGACATAGCTGGATAGTCCAAGGCCCCACTTTGATGAAATGACTATAATTTACCCGGCGGCAGAAATATCTTCCTTATTCAGTTTCATCTAGCCAATTGTAGGCCTACTAGGCCTAATCCATATGCTGTTTAAACTTTCATATCCCATGGTGGTACGCTTAACAGTCAAATGTAACGGAGCATGTAGCGGATACTTCGCCGAGATCGTGGCCAGCTGTTCCCGGAGTCCCCGAAGTCTCTTTGTAGAGATAGCTGACTGTACAACCTGAGAAACTACCCACCGAGAAGCTGGGGTTCCAGTCAATGTTCTGAGCAGTTCCAGTCTCGCTTGAAGGTAGCGTTTGCCAGCCAATCTTGATGCTGTTTCCATCAATCTTCTTCTCCGTTCCACCATTAATACTAATACCGAAGAAAGTGGACATATCGTTTACTGGGGCCTAGACGTCCTGTTAGTATCTGCAATCTATCACGCAAAATTATGGGCTACCGTGACATACTTGTCCTGGCCCACCGCTACCAACGACAATTTGATTGTCATAGTAGCCAGTCAGGGTGCACGTATCGGCGGCAATCTGGGCAACGCCATATGCCAAAGCCAAAGCTGTAACAGTGAAAACCGAGGTAGTAGGCTTCATCTTAGAAACAGGGTTGTAGAAAATGTGAAGAAAAATAGAAGAATTCTAAATGGTCCGCAAATGATTTGAATTGGGAGTCATCGGTTTGGCGATGGTTTTGGGAAGATTATCTATTTTATTTATACCACGACAAGTGTTCCTAATGATGGCACGACCCTTCAGTCAGATTTGAAGCAAGCGCTCAACGAATTCAGCTCTCACTGCCTCATTGCAAGCGTCGGGCTGATGTGCTTTGCGCCATTTTGAAATGGATGCACAGCCTACCGGATCGTGCGCGATGATGCTACAATCCTTCAGCTAGAAATTGAAGCGAAAATGACTAAACCCAGGGTCTGTGTGGAATTCTACTCAGGGAACGAAGTAACTCAGCCTCGAATTAGTTTGTGCATTGTGGCGAAGAATCCTGAAGGAGTTATGCATTGGGCGTGTCTGGGGTCTTGCGTCGATCTAGTTAGATCTGCAAAACAAAGCCAACTGTGGAGCTTTGGTCCTTTGTCAATCACTTCTGCATTTAATCAAAATGGGGTAGTTATATCTCATACACGAGCGTTTAGATTATATTGCTCCTATGTGGTCTCATAGGGCTGATTGACATCGAGATTAGCCGACTAGGCGAGCGTTGATTTGGCATGGGGGACAATTCTCGAGATGGAGAACATCAGTCCACCCGGAAAGTGGGAACGAGAACCCGAGACTGATTCTTCATCTTAGCGGTGAACCGTAGCCCACAATTCATCAATGAAATTGTCTGAGATACATACGATCATCGATTGCAAAATCTCGCTATGAAAAGTATATCTGCACAACCCCGGAGGATGGCTCCATTTTGGCAATCTCGCTTCCGACGTGGGGATAAAAAGTTCTCTGGAGTGACAGCGGCACCGGCTACCAAGGGGCAAGGAAAATGGGCAAACACAACCACAAAAAATCCATCTACTTGAAACAGCGCTTCTGTCCGCTACCGCCGGCTTGGTGACCCCCTGGAGAGAGATGCTGGCAGTCTGGCCCAAGGCGTGGATGAACAACCAAGCCAAGTCAAGTCAGGTTTTGCAGAGCGGGTCAAATGGGTTGATGTATTGGTACCGGAGAAGACTGGCTGTAAAAAAAGAACAAAAAAAAAGAAAAGACTCTAGAATATTTATGCTGCATCCTCAAAATATGAGGGATTGATGCAGCCGATATGCTGAATTGCAATGGCACTCTTTTTCCTGAATGTTGGGGTGTGCTCCAGCGGCCGCCTCGTTCCGTGTCATGTTGATTGGGCCATGACGCGAACACAAGGCGATTAGCGAAAACGGTTTAGTGCTCACAGCCCCCAAAAACACAAACGCGGACATGGAGCAAAACACTAGACTGTCAAAATATCGCCCAGACCCATCGGCCCCCATTAACCTCATCGAGTTAGTCGCCCAAAAATGCGGGAAAGAGGCAAGAACAGCATGGACATGACCCATGCTAACCACAAGAAGGTCATGATCAAGTTTGTCGAGGACAATACCAGCTTGGCCGAGAAAATTGCTGAGCTGGCTAAGCAAGGCGCCTCTAGTCCAGGGCACCAAGGTCAAGATGCGACCAGGAAGCTGGTGCTGCAGCTTTATGACTCCATCGTGACAGTCAGCAACCATGAGGCCTACAGTGGTACGCCAAATCAGTCGATTTTCAACCTCTATCGCAGCTTTTTTCGCCCAATCCGTGCCCTGTCAGAATTAGAAGGTGGCCATTTCCTTTCTGCACGCATGACACTTTACCTGGCGAAGTCATTTTTCTACCAGTCAGCCTTGCATAAAACATTTCCAAAACATAGCGCAGTGGAAAAGATACCCATCCTACGCCGCTTCATCATGGCGTTGGATGATGCGTTGTTGGAGCCCTTGCGGGAAATTTGGGATCAAAGCAACGACTGCAATGAATTCAAGTGGGTCTTCGAAGAGTACCCAGTGCAGCGAGCCTCGGCCGAATATTCAGATGAAAAGGTGGCACAAAATCGTCTCCGTGCTCAAGCTCTGACACCTAAAGAGCTAGAAGATCTCGGTGATGGAGGTGGCAGGCGGTGGTTCATCTCCCGATTGACACGTGAAGAACCCATCTGGAAACCATTTCCAAACTATTCACCTTGGGCAGAGGAGACACCTCAAATTCCGCATATAGGGCAGGCAAAAGGTGAACAAGTGCAATGGAAATTTGAGGGCTGTGACGGCCCTATTCGTGAAATGTTCCTGTACCGAATTATAGATTACAATGAGGGATGTGAAGAAACCTGGGAGCAAGTTAGCCTGCTCCGTCGCTCAAACCAATTCGTTCTGGATGCGCAGCGAATCAGCCAGCCAATTATAGTGAGAAAGAAACGCATATTGGCACAGAGAGCCACAGAAAAAGCCGGGATGCCACCCGAAATTCAACGGTTGATCTTGGGTTATCTGCAAAAACCACCGGCATATCGGTTCATTTCCTCTCTCAACATCTCAGAGAGATACCAGCCTTTTCCTATTCATTATGGAACGTGTTCAGAATGTGAGGCTCAAGAGCCAAGTGAGGAAGAATCGATTTCTAAGCTCACGTGTCTCCATAAGAGCGTGTATATCTGGAATTTGGCACTGCGAGCATTTCATATCTTCCACAAAATGCCTGACAAGGAATGGGGTCTCTGTCGACACGGATTAAATTGTCCGGGACATCACACTGATATGGAATGGAAAATTTCCGACGTGGAGGACCTCGCTCGACTTCTGCAAAGTTTGATATCAAGCGAGCCTTCTCCTGCGCTGACCCTGGAAACTGCTGGTTTTGGCGCAGCTGAGGGACGATTTTTGGGTAGCGATATCGAGGACAGAGAGAGACAAGAGCGGCTTTTTGGGTGCAAAGGCCCGTATGAAGATTGCTGCACTGAGTTGGAAATAAGAGGTGGTTTGGGAGGTTTGATGCACACGATGCTGCATCAAAGATTGCAAATCGGAGCTTGGAGAGGGGAAGAGGGGAGAGGGCAGACAAATACCGAGCCAGAATGGGCACATGGATATAATAGATGGGAGATCAAAAGAGCACTGCGGGCACTTGCTATGCTTCACACTCGGTGTAGATGGTGTTAATTGCAATTGACAAGTCTACCGTTAGTCAAACTGGGGTTAAAATGTTAAGTTAGGAGATAAAAAGTTTAATGACGAATTATGATGTTTCTTCTGTTGGGTTTACCCGCTTGTACCAAATCCACCCTTCAATGGCGCCTCTCGCTCGCCACTCAATCCCCACAGATTCGACCTCGCCATCAACGCCAGTTCGAAACTCTACAGCACCAACACCGTGCATAGTCAGTGTAGGGGCATCAATCAGATCAACATACATGACCCACTTCTCGCTTGAGACGTGCTTGAAATTGCAGACGATTCGAAAATTGTTGTCTGGGTGTTCGGCATAGAGCTGTCCTTGGTACTCAGGTAGCGCAGCGGTCTTGGAACCCGGCTCTACCACTTTCAGATCCAGATATCTGTAAGCTGGATGATAGTAGAGTCCAGAGTATTTTTCTAGAGGTAGAGATGAGGGGATAGGGGTTGCTGGGCGTTTCGGGTAGATCGTGTCCAATCCGTCGCGAACAGTTGCTCGGATTTTTCGGACGGCATTGTTCCATCTGCAGAAAGAAGTGTTAGCAATCATAATACGAGCGTATCTGCAGTTGTCCTAAACTTGCTTGTTAATCCAATCAAATCGCTCGATACTTGGAACGCCAAGTTTTGCATCGATCAACTCCCACGTTGACATTTCAGCCACGCCATTCGCCGTGAAGGCCGTGTTGCCCATCACTGCGATACCAAGCTTCAAGTCAGGACAAAAGGTCACCTGGGCACCAAAGGCATCCATTCCTCCGTGATGGGTCCAAAATCTATGGCCGCGATACGAAGAAGTCTGCCATGCCTTGGCGTACATGATTGGGGTATCATAAGGCGCAGGATTTGGGCCTTCATCTACGACAATGTGAGGGCGACGAATACTCTGATGGCCAGCCAATGACAGAGGGCCCTGCTCTGAAATCCAGAATTGTAGCCATTTAGTGAGATCGGCTGCCGATGTGATGACCGCCCCAGATCCGCTCACCTCTTCTGTCGGCATGCGCTCAAATGGCTGGTATTCTTGCTTCTCAGCGTCCCAGAAGTATCCCCTAGCCACGTGTGCGCCAGAAGCAAGGGCCTCTTCTAACGACAGATAAGTCTGCTTCATTCCAAGCGGCTCCCAAAGCCATATGCGGAGCGCATCGCCAAGCCACTGTCCAGTCAATGTTTCGATGATGTAGGATAGGACAGCAAACATCAGATTGCTGTAGCAGAATGCTGTCCGCGGCGAGCCCCCCATTGGGAGGTGACGAAGGTTGCGCGCCATCTCGCGCAGTGTAATCAATCTCTTGGGGCCAGTGAACCCATCTGGCCGAACATAGCGAATGTATGCGTTATCGTGCTTCGCTATACCGGTGCGGTGACATATGGCGTCCTCCAGAGTCACATGGGCCGTTGCCCATTCATCTTGTAGTACAAAATCATCACGGATCAACGAGGAAATGGGTGTGCTCCAAGAAATAAATTGGCCCTGGTCGTCTTTGTACTTTTTGCTTTCTATGAGTAGGGCAAGCAAAACCGCCACATGGGCCTTTGTCGTGCTACCAGCATAAGAAAGCGTTTCTGCAGAAAAGTTGGTTGCGGGAAATTCAGCTACTCCGTAACCCTGAACCCGAGGTTAGTATATGATGATAAATCTTAGAAGTAGCATTTCTGAAGGTAGATGATGTGTTTTATTGTTTCTTAATGGCAAAACAGTGACAGAGTCGACCGGTTTGGGACTATATGCGCACCTTGGTCCAAACTTCCTCACCATCAATTACCGCAATTGATGCGCCAGGTACATGCCATGTCTTGAGTAAGTTATTCACAAAGTCTGGAAAACCGCGATGAGGTGTGCTCTCTGTGTTAGTCATGGCCGCAGCTTGAATAGTGATTGAAATGATGGAGAAACACGTTTCCGGTATTTGTGTGTCGCGAGCGGAGACTTTTGTAGCTAACGCTTACTAACATAAAAATCAAAGGATTCGATTAGTGCAAGGATACCAAGTGTTGGTTGAATAATAGCCTGATAAGCAGCATGGAACGTTCCATTGCCAGTTTTGGAAGGTAGGTAGATATCATATTCCACTGACATTCAAGTATACCAGTTGAAAACACACACTTTATGATGCGGCTGAAAACAAATAAAAGAGCCAAATTTACTCCCTAACGAATTCTCAAACTAAATTTAGTATCGTCGAAGACACCAATTCATGTTGCCGTCCCGGGTAGGAGGGGACTTACGTGATGACAAGGATATCCCCACTTGGTCGGCAAAGTCGGCAAACAGCATCAAGCATTAGCAATTGTCAATGAAGGACTTGATTCCCTTTTTTCTGTTTCTTTTTTCTCTTTTCTTTCCCAATTCAGCAGTGTATAACTCCAGAGAGCAACCCCCCCAAGCACAACATTCGGCGCAAACGTCGCTCTCGTCTAGTGGTTAGGACATTTCGTTGTGGTCGTTTAAGCATCCCGAGAAAACCTGTGTTCGATTCACAGGAGGTTAGTCAAATATGCCTCTTTAAAAATAAGCTTTCTCTAACATCTTCAAAGCGACATACTCGCTCTTCCAAACCTTTTTTTTGCCCGGTATTGCACATGCAGCTTATCGAGTTGGTGAAGTAGACTTTGGGCACAGATGCGAGTGAGTCCACAGGTCACGGGCACATATGGAGTAATAATAGGTCAGCAAGCTATGCTGCACCACTGGCTTTGGAACAGGGGTCCCCCACGTTTGGTGCCATGTTGTGATGTCGTTGTGCAGGTCGTATCCACCACGAACTCACTGAAGGCAAAAATATGAAGTTGAGAAAAAAAAACATACAACAGCAAGGATTCCCCGGTCGTTACCGACCCAAGTTCTAATTCACCACTTCTCAGCTTGACTATCCCTTTGACTGCGGTAAGGCTCCACCCTGGTCAGTCACGTGACGGGAAGCGAATTAAAAGTTACGCTAGCTGTCGGTTGTCTCTTCTGATTTGCTGTCCGTCACGTGACTGACCAGGGTGGAGCCTTACCGCAGTCAAAGGGATAGGAAAGCGGACAGGATCCCTTATATACTCAAGCTTATCGAACTTACAGAAAACCGAATAAATATTTACCCGTTTGATAGAGAGCTAAACCATTAGAAACGGTGAACTCAATGAGAAGGATTATATAGACCATTTTGTACTAAAACGCTGGCCACAATACCGGCCACCATTTGTATAATATCACCATACAATACACTATTAAGTGCCAAATGCCCCCTCCAATACTTTATAACCGATCTTAGTAAGGGTTTAATTTCTGAAAAAGAAAAAAAGAATCTATCAATTTAAATTAATTTTTAATATCACTTTTCATTCCTTACCTTGACAAACCTTGGCATAGATCCAAAATATTGCAAAAATGATGGAATTATCTGGAATGCCCAGAAAGATTATCAGTTACACATGCGGACAATAATGTCCAATTGCGGTGCCTTATCAGCCAGGTTTTCCATACCGATACACAACTGTCTACAACAGAGTATGGTGTCATCGCTGATTGTAGGGGCGGGGCATGGCTGCATGTAGACGTTCCAGGCAACAGTGCCGTTCAGGGCATCCAATCATAGCCTCAACCCCAAGATCCGAAACTCCATGTGTCTTCAGGCCAGATTCCCTCCCCCAATCCCGACTATGTTTTTGATCCATCGCATGCCGTCCTGCTTCCTCTCTGTCAATCAACCACAGCATTAAGGCTATCGCTTTCTGCATGCGCACAAGATGGTTTGCTGTACTCCTGACCCCGACTGCTGGGGCCAGGATCTGAGGCCAGGATCTGAGGCCATACGGAGATGTGGCAGGTCCTGGTGTAAGTTATTCAATAATTCCTGTTGGAATGTTGTACCGGCGTGTTCAGCTACGTCAGAAGGACGAGCTTTGAGTACCTGGCTAATTTCAACAGGTATTAGGAGGTTATTTGGGAACAGGTTGGCTGGTTGTCATCCTCGTTGGTTTCCATTACCTTATTGTGTTTGACCCATTTGAAAAACCCTTTCCATTGATAGAAATGGGTACGGAATGGAAACCAAACCCCATTGATTCACTGGTTCAACGCCTCAAATACAAAATCTCAAGATCGCAGCCTTTCTCCGGCAGACGGTTAGGAACAATTGGGAATCCTAAATGGGACATTATGCTTAACCAAGCAAGCCGTGCCTATTACGATAAGGCAAACGCACCAAGCTACCCTGTTCGTCAGTCGATTTTGACAATGTGCGATGTTCAAGTTGTAACTGGGCTTGGGGTTCTCCTGAGCGGCTTCGTCGACTTGCACAACGGTATTTGAGCATATCACTTCCAGCTCATCGCTTATGTCGCTTGGTTCTCCAGTTTGACACACATGGCTGGTCTCGTGGTTCTGCGGAATTTCTTTCATCTTCACTCTCTGGAGAAATGGACCCGCTTGTTCTTTATGATTGTTTTGGCAATTGGCCTAATTGTGTCTTTATTCCCAACAGTATTTTTCAACTGGCCCGATGATAGCCCGAACCATTATTCCACACTCAGCTTACCAGGAACCCATGCAATATACATCTACAGCCCTCAGAAGGTTTTGAAGTGGGTACATGAAGTTAAATCCAATAGCAATGCAACAGACCGCATGCGCCTCGGCCTGTTCACTACAGTCCTCGACACAAAGGCATTCCAGCTAGCTGTTATATCTATGGTTTTAGTGGTCTTCATAATGTCATCAAAGATTGGAAAGCTATTTCCAGCAGTCATTAATGTCTTCAACCGGTTGCAGGAAAGGTGCAGATGCTTATGCACAAACTATCTGACTCGACCCTCAGAGCTGGAGCAATATCCTTCCACCTGCAGCAAAGTCTTTCGGAGATTTATCCTCTATACGCAATTTGCCAACATAGAAATATTTAGAGTATATTCAGACATAGTATTATCCACAACATTCGAGGTAAGTCAAGTAATTGGTCTCGGGATATCTGTTCAGTCAACGAATACGTCTAAATTATCCACTGAGGTGTGCTGGCTCTTTGGGGCTGCGATATGGGGCACCTTGAGACTCTTCGTCGCAAAACTTTCAGCCACAGTCGACGAAAGGGAATGGAGTTTTGGTCGAATCCTCCCTATTTTCCTACTTCTAGGGCCCCTCCTTTCGACCGCCCAACGCTTTTTCAGGCCGCATATGAAGTCTTTACCACACCTAATACCTGCGAACCTTTCATCTCTATCTGGGCGGAGCGAGTCAAATCTAGTGCCTCTATACACACTGAATGAAGAAGGAATAAGCCACTTAGAAAGCCAGTCTGAGGCCCGACTCCCCACTGGACAATTTTTCTACTACGTTGGCTACGACTGTTACGACCTTAAAATTTGTCCTTGGATTCTTCCAGTCCTAATCTTAGCAGGCCTACAGATGCTTGTTGTTGCCCTTCTGTGCTTCGTCTCCCAGGCTCTCTCCACCTTTCCAGTTATAGAAGTAGTGAAGGTGATCTGTTTTCCGATAATTTTGGAACATTGTGCTGCAATGTTTTCTCTGATTGTGTTTTGTGTGCTCTACGAGAACCATTCTCCTTTCCATCGGTGGAAAATAGGATATTGGATGGCGATGCTGGCTGTTTCTGCCTGTTCATCATATGGTATCGCCGATATCATTTATCGGAATATGTATGAATTAGGCCCAGAAAAAAAGGGTATTTTACTGGGTATTCACGATAGCCATCGCGTGCTTTAATACTTTTGCGATTTCATGTGACTTTTTTACGTGGCTGTATCTTGTAGTGAAATAAACCTAGCGACTATAGCTTTTATTTTATAGCAATTCAATTATGATAAAATTGACGCTATTATGATTCACAGTCTTTCGAATATTTGATGCGGGAAAAGTGAAATGCGACATAAAGTTACTTGTGAGAAATTGACTAGCCCCAGAGTACATGAACAGGATGCCAAAGCCAGGCCCCAACTACTGAATTAAAGAGGCTTATGAAATCATAATTCGAACATATAAAATTTATATCATCACGGCCAAAACCACACTCTCACGTGACCCTTTTCTGCCGCTTGTACTCACATCAGCACACATGCGCCCTAGTACTTACGCAATAAAATTCCCACTTACGTGATGGCATTTGATAACCTTGAAGTCGCCTTCGTCTTTTGACAGGCATGTCAATTGGATTTCAATATGGAATATTCATAAGGCAATATTAAAGAATTATTGATACATTAAAATTTCTGTATTTAATTAGAAGAAATACCAACCCTTGGTCGTGGTGAAGAGAGTTTCCCAGACTACTGCGGTGGCTCGAAACCTTGAATTTTGAACTCCACTTGCGCTTTATTGTCCGACGTTGGCGGACCAAATATCTTCACCATGGCAACCCAAACCTCTGTCCTAACGACGGATGCGCGAAGTTTAAGCAGCCGCTATTCAACCTCTGAGTACGAGGATCTCGGCAGAGATCTTCTGCAATCAATGATAGACTATACCAGCTGTTTGCATAGGGAAAATCTGCCCATGCCTTCCTTGTCTCCCAGCACGATGGAAAGGACGCAATTGAAAAATGAAAAGGGACTACAAGAAAAGGCACGGATTGTCAAGCTCGCACAACAGATCCTAGTAGCAACCCAGGATCCAGGAACGAGCCTTTTCCTTAGTTCTCTTCAGGTACATCCACTTCTTTTATTTGGACTCATATCAGCGTCTAATTTGTAAATAGTTTCACTTCTGCTCGTGCTTGAAGATAATCATTGACCTCAAGGTTGGAAGTCATATTTCAAAATATGGACAAATCTCGGCGGAGCAGTTGGCTAGTGCTACGGGGGCAGAACAGGCATTACTTGTTCGTATCATGAGAGTTGTCATGACCAAAGACGTCTTCATGGCTCCCCAGCCGGGTTTCTACAGTCACACTTCCATTTCGTGGGCGATGCAGGCACCTGATATGCAACACCTCCTGATACATCGGCTAGATGAGGGATTCAGATCCGCTAGCCGGGAACCTGACGCCCTCCGTCAAAGCGGATATCGCAATCCCACGCCCGACGACGCCAATGGGTTCAACCTGGCCTTTGGGTGTGAGGGAGATTACTGGCATTACATCACAAATGCAGATGCCGAACGTGGGCATAATTTTAACCAAGCCATGAAAGCTGTCACTATCAACAGTCTCGGCAACATTCCTAAGCTGTACCCATTCGCGAGCCTGGCGCAGGACGGGGGGTTGGTGGTCGACGTTGGTGGTGGTTTGGGCCAAGTCAGCCGAGAGATCCTAAGAAGCTGTCCTGGGTCAGGGCTTCGTTTCATAGTTCAAGACAAACATGCGACTCCATCAGCTGACGAGCACAACGGAATCAACGGCTGCAACAAGGAATCCCCGGAACCGACATTGACGCTCCAACAGCATGATTTCTTCCAGCCTCAACCCGTAATAGGTATGATTGTCCCGTTTCCTCTTGTTAAAACTGCCCCTGCATTTCACATGTACCACTGCAATTCTTGGTGCTGATTCAAACCTCAACAGGAGCTGCAGCATATCTTTTCCGCCACATCTTTCATGACTGGCCTGACAAGAATTGCATCGATATTCTAAGGCAGACTGTGCCCGCAATGGATGAAAGCAAGAGCCGCATCTTGATTTGCGATCAGGTTGTTGAAGACGACACCCCGTCAGTTGCGTCTGTGCTGTACGATGTGGACATGATGTCGCTATTTGGTGGCAAGGAACGTAGCTTGAACGAATTCCGTGCGTTGATTAAGGAAGCTGATGCAAGGCTTTACATTAGCGACGTAAAGAAGCTGCCAGACTCCACCACAACGATGCTTGTACTTCAACTCGCAAAGGAAAATCCACTGCAATCACTTGCGTAAAGAAAGACACATTGCTTTTGGCTAAGACTTTGTATTACGAAAATCAAGACGTGTTTCATGGATGGGGCCCGCTGACTTGGGGCGAAGACAACACAATTTAGTCTAAGGTTACATTAAGATCATATAATTCAGTATAAAGACCACGCTTTTATTATTGCATTTTTTTTCATCACCATTCGTTTCACCAGTCAACTCTGACTATGACGATCCCAATGCGAAGGACTTTTTACAATGACCTTCAACCACCGCTAAACCCCAAACTAATTGTAACATAATCGTAATCCAATCGTAACACTTATACCACCATCTAGATAAATAGTCTAATTACATAAGATTTTCCAGGCTTCCTACCAAATTTCGTCCAGCTCAACTAACTTACTAGCGACTACCCTAGACTAGATTGAAATTTAGACGTCCATGGCTAAATGGATCTAAAATCAACCAAATTGTCTCCAAAAACAAAAAGAATTTCAGTGAATTGTGAAATTATAAGTGATATGGGAACTCCAAACACAAACAACTGATCTAAAGGATATCTCGCCCTTTCAAAATGGAGTCAGTGTCAGGTTTGGAGTTGAGAACACCAACAAGACCCGCTCTGTAACAATGCGGAGGTGAGATGACTAAGCTGAAAAAAAAAACCCACAGAAACCAAATGATCTATTTTTACACATCTTTCTTTTTTTCTTATTCTGTGAAAGATAACCTCAACGTGTGCATTCACCTGTATGCCTTCACACAAGTCACGCGTTGCTTCGGAATAACGCCGGATATCTGTGTTATCATGTCAGCAAGCCCCTTTTACGTGAGATTGGCTAAGAGGCTTGGTGGCGCCCGTGGTTAGCGCACTGAAATTGGTTGGGATCGGCGACTCTGGCTAATATGGCCGATGCTGGGCCTCAGATAAGCAATCTGGGCTTGCAGGACCAGAGCCACTATTGGTTCGTATTCATATGCCAAAAAAGCCCAGCATCTGCGGCGGACCTTACACAAGATGGTGTAACGAGTGAGACTGACAAAAAAGTCCGTAGAAGTCATTAGTTCAGAATAGTCTTAATGAAATACTAACGAGGAGACATTTTGTCTTTTAAAAACTGCCACTGGAGAGTAACAACAGCATCCTGAATTCTGGTCAAGATCAGTCGAAATAGAGCCCCCCATTAAGCAGCCATACAACGATGGAGAACCACACTTCATTCATCGCAGACGACGTTTGCGCCTGCCAGCTTGCCCAATTTCCTGGTGGAAGGAAAGAATCGAACAGCGTCAGCTATCGAGATTTTAATTATCCCGGGCCCATCCCCTCTCAATCTATAATTCATGCAGCATGGAGCATCGTTCTCCATTTTTACACAGGCCGTGCCACAGTTTGCTTCGAATCTGAATCTCTCGGCCAAAATCGGAGCATAGTGGCCTGTGATGTTGGCCAAGATGACAGCCTAGAGAGCGTTGCTGCTCGTGTAACTTTGTCAACAGGATCAGACAAATCCAGCAAGTACCAATACAACACGGCAATGATCTTAAAGTCCTCCACCTCGCCTGAGAGCATCTCCAATGCACTTCCTGAAGAATCAATCACTGTAACGCCGGGAATACAGCTGGCTGTTTGTTGGAGGACCACGGGATATAGCATTACCTACTACGAGAGTATTATGTCAAAGGTTGAGGTAGAGAATGTGTCCGCACTTTTCTCTCACGTACTCACCAGCTACACCAATCTGGAAAAGACCAGTCTGACTATTCGAGAGATTAGCCTCAGCCCTAGAGACTTGGATTCCATCACGCGATGGAATGCTCGTCCCATAACACAGCAAAAGGCACTTCTTCATGTCAAGTTCTCCGAACGAGCGCGTTCAAGGCCAGCCGCAGAGGCTGTCAGCGCCTGGGATGGAAAGATGACCTACGACTCCCTGGAACGGGCGTCTGACCTGTTGGCGGGACGATTGCAAGGCCAGGGCGTAGGCCCAGGCTCATGGGTGTTCTACTGCTTTGAAAAGTCCCGCTGGGCTGTTGTCTCAATCCTGGCCATCCTCAAAGCTGGCGGAGCCTGCGTGCCCATGGACCCGAGAAACTCTGCCAGGCGTGCTCGTCAGATTATTGACACCACCAAAGCCAGGCATGCGCTCTACAGTTCCCTGGAGATTGCCACACTCCTCAGGAAATCATGCCCCAATCTCCTTCTAATTGACGTTGCCGAAGAGATAATCGGCGGTACTGGCGCGTATAGCCCAGCAAATATCGGGTTTGACGACCCTGCTTTTGGGATATTTACCTCGGGCAGCACTGGCGTTCCCAAGTGCATAGTCATCACACATTCGCAGATGTGGACTAGCATACAGGGATATCCACAACATTGGAATATCAACGAAAAAACCCGCGTCTTGCAGTTTGCTTCGTATACTTTTGATGCTTCCGTTGCAGATACCTTCTCTGCCCTTCTGTATGGCGGCACGCTCTGCATCCCGTCGGAAGAGGACCGGATGAGCAATCTTCAAGGCTACGTTGTCGAGAACCGCCCAACTTGGGCAATCTTGACCCCGACAGTTGCTCGACTGCTTGATCCTTCGGCCCTCGCACACCCCCTCGAACAGATAGTCTTCGTTGGGGAGCCACTGAGAGAAGCTGATATTGCGCCATGGATAGACGCGGGTGTTGAGGTCTTTAATGGGTACGGCCCAGCCGAAAACACCTTCTGCTCGACTGTAGACCGAGTGGTCAAAGGTCGGAGATCCAACATTGGTTATGGGTTCAACACGCGAACCTGGGTAGCTGCCGTGTCCAAAGAGTGGCTGATGCCGGTTGGAGCAGTTGGTGAACTTGTTGTAGAATCCGGTCACATTTCCAGTCACTATCTGGGAGTGCCGAGTGTACCAAACAAGGCTTTTATCGGTGATGTGCCGTGGATTCCAAGGCATACCGAGGATACATCCAAGACTAGAAGGTTCTATCGAACTGGCGATCTCGTCCAGTACTCTGAAGATGGCTCTCTCAACTTTATTGGTCGAGTAGATACTCAAGTCAAATTGGGCGGCCAGAGAATTGAATTGGGAGATATCCAATCGCATATCCAGATGGAGGAGGAGACGCGTGAGGCGTGCGTCTTCCTCCCCAAGAAAGGTCCGCTGGAAAATCGGTTGACGGCACTAGTCAAGCTGAGCCAGCCAAATGTCAAGGATAAGAAGGAGCCAACCCTAATTCGCTGCGCATCAGATATTGTGGAACGTGCCGTAGCGGCGCTGCGCCAGAGAGTACCGTCATACATGGTTCCGTCGGTCTGGATAGGCATTGACACTTTTCCGACTTCGGCAGCAGGTAAGCTCAATAGGGTGTTTCTTCAGACGGAGCTGGAGGCGTTGTCTCTCGAAGCATATGAAGAGCTTTTGTGTGTCGATGAAGAGATAGTCGAGACAGCCACGGCACTAGGCAGCGAGGAAGATGGTATGCTAGCACTTCTTTTCCGTGCCTGCAGCCATGTGCTGAACATACCCATCGAGAAATTGCCAGCTCAAAAATCCTTCATTAGCATTGGCGGCGACTCCATAACGGCAATGCAAGTCTCGTCCTATTTGAGAACATCGGCCAAGAGAGAACTCGGGGTCAAGCATTTATTGTCATCTTCAACCCTCGCCGAGGTAGCATTACGCATAACTGAGCAGAAAGGACAGTCGGTCGTACCAGCAGTCCAGCCGGGGCAAAGAGTAGCTTTGACACCCATTCAGCGTCTATTCTTCAAAACTGCCGAATCGTCAAAGTCATGGAATCACTACCACCAGAGTTTCACCTTGCGACTGCAAGAAATCAGAGATAGCTCCGTTGTGCAGGATGCTTTACGTTGCCTCATCCAAAGACACCCAATACTGCGTGCGCGATTCGAAAGAAATTCGGACGGCGAGTGGGTGCAGTATATTCCACCTGCAAATGACCGTCCTCTGACGGTGGATGTCCTGGGTGTCTTGAGCCCTGATGAGCAGCAGGCCGAGATGCTTAGAGCTCGTCAATCTATCAACGTTGTTGATGGACCACTCGTTGCTGTTCAGTTTTTCGCCGATGAGCAGGATCATGGCAAGCCTTCCATTCTTTTCATCGTCGTTCATCACGCCATCATCGACCTTGTGTCTTGGAGAACTCTGATGGAGGAGCTTGAGGCCTTGTTGGGGTCCAATTCCGGATTGGCTAAGGAGGCATACCAAGAACCTGTTTCGTTTCTCGCATGGTCTCAGCTGCAGTCAGAAGCCGCAAAAAGCTTTGGGCCAAGCAAGACGATCCCACTTGACCCCCCTGTGCCGGAGGCCAATTTCGGTTACTGGGGAGTCATGCCCCAACAGAATGTGTACCGCGACGTGAGCGAAAGGCGCGTTTCGCTGGGCTCAGCGCTCACAGAGAACCTGCTGTATGACTGCCACAAAGCACTACGCACTGAACCCATTGATGTTCTCCTTGCTGCTATCCTCATTTCCTTCCGCAGGTCTTTCCCGGATAGAGCAACGCCGGCAGTCTTTAATGAGGGTCACGGTAGGGAGCCCTGGGCCAACAGCCACCTTGATCTCTCTCAGACTGTCGGATGGTTTACAACACTGTCGCCCGTGTGTCTCGCGGATGTTAACCCTGGGGACGTGGTCGAAGCGGTCAGACGGGTCAAGGACTACCGCAGAAAGACACCACGCAGTGGCTTTGAATATTTCTCAAGCAGACACCTGAACGAGGAGGGACGTGTGGCTTTCAACGATCACATACCTGCGGAGATTGCATTCAACTATGAAGGTAGATATCAAGCCATGGAGCGGGATAGCTCCATCCTAAAGCCTCACAAGTGGCATGCCGGAGAAGCGCTGGCGGACCAAGCACCCGACTTGCAGAGATTTTGCTTGTTTGAGATTTCAGCGGCTGTGCTACCAGACGGCCAACTACATCTCAGCTCCTCTTGGAACAACCGCATGGAGCACCAGGACAGGGTCGGTCTTTGGTTGGGCAGCTTGCTTCCGGCCGCACTCATGGAAGTGGTGTCAACTCTCATGTACGCAAAGCCGAGACTCACGCTGGCGGATGTGGACTCGCTACAACTAGAGGACTATTCGTTATTTGAGAGACTTACGGACTCCTTGCTTTCCATATCGGAAGTGAAGGGCGTGGAAGACGTGGAGGGCATCTGCCCTGGCTCTCCCATGCAGGATGCCCTCGCTATTAGCCAATCAAGAGCCTCTGATGGAGCTTACGAAATCAATTTCACTTGGAGAGTGACTGCTGGCGATGGGAGCGTAGCAGTTGATGTAGATCGCCTCGTGGCAGCATGGAAAGCGACCGTTGCCCAACATGCAGCCCTGCGGACAGTTATCCTCGAAGACACCGTCTCTGACATTGGTGTCATCCAGCAAGTGATTCTGAGGAACCATGAGCCCCGAATAATCCGCTTGAGTGTAAATGATGTCGCCTCTGCGCTTTCCATGTTGGAAAATTACAGCCCACTTATGAAAGGTGGGTTGTTTGCGGATAAACATCCACTCCACAGACTCTTCATCTGCACGACTCTAGATGGAGATACTTTGGTCAGACTTGACATTAACCACGTAGTGGTTGATGGCATGTCGACAACGCCTTTGATACAAGGGCTTGCCGCATTGTATGCTGATGGAGCTGATGGCCAACAAATGACACACGGATCGATCCCAATCGAGTTTGTGCAGTACATCAGGGACGGACAGCGAAAACAAGAGAGCCTTGATTATTGGAAAACCCAACTTGCTGGTGCAACACCATGCATCTTCCCCAATCTGGTTGATGACATTTCTTCAGCCAACTCGCAGCCTGTTGTAACACAAAAGCTTCGAGATTCAGTCAATGTTCCTCTAGGTATTGATCATTCTGCTCTTGCCAAAGCCCTAGCAGAGCTGGGAGTCACAACGCCGGCTCTTTTCCAAGTTATCTGGGCTTTGGTCTTGCATGTCTACACTGGTGAGGCTCAGAGCGTCTTTGGGTGTCTGGCATCCTGCAGGGACGCTCCCATAGAAGGAATAGAGGATGCAGTGGGAAACTTCATCTCCATGCTGGCTTGCCGCGTTAATTTTGACGACAACGGTAGTCCGACCGTGGCAGAAATCCTGCGCAACGTCCAAGATACGTCGGCCAGCTCCCTCAGCTATCTGGCTAGTTCTCTGGCCGAGATTCAGGAAGCCATTGGCTGCTCTGGACGTCTCTTCAACAGTGTTCTGACTTGTCTGCCAAAGGTCCCCAGCTGTGCATCAACCGGCTCAGACGCCGATCTCAGATTCGAAGAGATTTCTATGAAGGATCCTTCGGAATTTGACGTGTGCTTGTATGTGGATATTGGAGAGGAAGATGAAGGAGTCTCCGTTCGCCTGGAATACCGTCGTCTGGCAATCGATGACGAGAACGCGATGAATGTTGCTGCTATGGTTGGCCACGTTTTGTCGGAAGTGGTACAAAATCCTTACAGAACACCCGACGATGTCTTGAGCATTAGCCAAAATGACAAATCAAATATCATGGCATGGAACCAGAACCTCCCTGAGCCTAACGACGAATGCCTCCACGAAATGTTTTCAAGGCAGGTCTTGGAACATCCTGAGAGGAAAGCCATCGACAGCTGGGACGGGTCTCTGACATACCAGGAGCTGGATGATCTGGCTCATCGCTTGGCAGTTCATCTGACGTCTATTGGAATTGGCATTGGGTCCAAAGTCCCGATATGCTATGAGAAGTCAATGTGGACGGTCGTCTGTATCCTCGCCGTCGTGAAAGCGGGTGGCTGTTTCGTTCTCCTAGATCCTGTTCATCCTGAGTCACGGCTGTGGTCGATCATCAAACAAATTGAGGCGTCCGTTCTCTTATGCTCTCCATCGGCAAACCGTTTGCGAGGATTCACGACGGGAGCCAAAGATAATCTACCCTCGCTTCAAGCTTTCGAGGTTGATGCCGCCTTCATCCGCACTCTACCCTCAATCACGGAGTCAAGGGAGATCACGCTTCCCTCGGTTAGTGCTGATGACGACCTTTACATTGTCTTTACGTCAGGTACCACAGGGACCCCCAAAGGAGCCGTGGCCACTCATAGAGCATTGGCAACTGGCCTCTACAACCACGCGAAGGCTTGTGGCATGATTAATCTGGGCGCGTCGCTCCGATCTCTTCAATTTGCATCATATAGCTTTGACGCCTCCATTGGAGACATTTTCACTACATACGTGGCAGGAGGATGTCTATGCATTCCAAGCGAGGAATCGCGCAGTCCTAATGGGATTGCAGCATTCATCCGTCATACTGGAGTCAACTGGGCTGGCCTCACACCGTCTTTCGTTTCGCACCTCAATCCCGACTCGATCCCAACCCTCAAGGCCCTCTGCGTAGCTGGAGAGGCCCTTGCCCCTTCTATACTGCGCGACTGGAGCCACCGCGTAAATCTCATCAACATGTACGGACCGACTGAAGGGACTGTTGCTTGCATAGCCAACACAAATCTATCAAAAGGTGCTTTAACAACGACCATTGGGCGCGGGTACCGCACAACCACCTGGGTTGTGGATCCGAATGATCACCATCGCCTAGCTCCCGTCGGTGCTGCAGGTGAGCTACTCATTGAAGGACACATCCTCTGCCGCGGCTACCTTGGAGCACCGGAAAAGACGCAAGAGGTTTTCGTACCCAGCCCGGATTGGCTGCGGGATCTACGACCAGAGAGCATGCTTTACAAGACAGGCGATCTCGTTCGGTACCAAGCAAACGGCAACATAAGCTTCATTGGCCGCAAAGATACCCAAGTCAAGATGAACGGCCAGCGTTTCGAGATTGGCGAGGTTGAGCATGCCCTCAACTCCGGTCTACAGTCGTCTGACGGCAACATTGTGGTTGACCTGTTAAAGAGGGGGCAACTGCATGAGCCAGACCTCCTAGTAGCTTTCGTGCGCGTTGGGGACTCAGCTGAGCACTGCAATCAGCAAACCGCTCTCGCTGAGAGAAAGCAGTCTCTGGCCAGGTTTTGTGCCACGCGACAGAAACTGCAAAGCGCTGAGTCTGCAGCGAAGGCTTTGCCGAGCTACATGATACCCCAGACCTACATTCCTTTAGAACAACTGCCAATGTCCGCAGCAGGAAAGGTAGACCGAAAAGCGCTTCGCAAGTGGTGTGACGCATACAGCC
This sequence comes from Calonectria pseudoturangicola, assembly GCA_013403825.1. Taxonomy (NCBI): domain Eukaryota; kingdom Fungi; phylum Ascomycota; class Sordariomycetes; order Hypocreales; family Nectriaceae; genus Calonectria; species Calonectria pseudoturangicola. The sequence goes on along the minus strand of VTGA01000004.1, from coordinate 464,545 downwards.
GAAAGCAGCTGATTAGCTTTGCATCTCTAGGCTCTGAAGATAGTGTACCGGTCCCAAGTATAGTGAGTGAAGGCGAAAGTATGGAGGACCGCTTGGCCCGAGTTTGGGAAAAGGTCCTCGATGTGACAGGGGTTGACAAGGACAGTGACTTCTTCCGCCTTGGAGGTAATTCCATGGCGGCACTGGCTCTGCGATCTGAAGCGCGAAAGGCGGGCCTGGCCTTGTTCGTCGCCGATGTATTTTCCCATCCCAAGCTCTCAGACATGGCCCGACTCCTCGGCGGAGAAGCACCCACATCCCCATTAGAACCCTCAACCACGGCGGGAGAATCAGCCACTATTTCGGAAAAGACGACAACTACAAGCTCGAGTCCTCCGCGAAGTGAGAAGGGGAGCGACAGCGCTAAAGGCGAGGCAGCGCAGATCAAGCAAGTGCTCGGTTTGATTGAGCTTGATGAAGCATCCCGCGTTTGCAGCCTGCCTCCCGATAGGATTGACCAAGTCTTTGAGAGTACCCCGATGCAAGAAGCCTTGGTGGCTCTGTCCTCGCTACCTGGGGCGCAGTCGTCGTATACCGTGCATGCACCATTTGAAATCCTCCCTGGTCTAGATAGAGATCGCTTCCGGGCGGCCTGGGAGAGAGTTGCTGAGGCGCAGATCATGCTGCGAAGCCGCATCGTGACAATGTCCACGGGAACAATGGTTGTCGTTGAACGAGGTCCCAAACCTATGGCCCGTCTCTCGGTTGACTCTCTGGATAAGCATCTAGAGCAGCTGCGTCAGGAGGGATTCGCACCTGGCTCTCCTCTCTGTCGCTTATCTCTCGTGCGTGATGCTTCGGATAGAAAAGGTTACTTTGTCTGGAGCGCTCACCATGCGATATACGACGGATGGTCCCTGAACCTGATGTGGGATGCCGTTGTCGCAGCGTATCGTGGCAATGAGGCTCCCACAGCGGGCCCTGCGTTCCAAGACTTTGCCAGACTTCTCAGAGAGAAGATGCAGACGCCCGAGGCTGAAAGGTTCTGGCGGGACACGCTGGTGGAGCAGGACGAGGATGGGTTCCAGTTTCCTGCGGTGCCTGTGGCTCACACGCCGGGCACCCGGTGCACACGAAGCCTTCACTTCCCTTCCAGCTGGACGTCGGCCGTCGGTGCCACATCTGCCACCTGCATCACGGCCGCGTGGGCAGTCACTCTATCGCAATACTCGGCGGCCCAGTCCGTCACGTTCGGCGCGGCCTTGTGGGGGCGTGATTTCCCAATGGCAGACATTGAGCACATGCCCGGACCTACAGTGACGTCCATCCCGCGCCAGCTCCAAGTCGACTCCGAGATCAGTGTTGAGGAATACCTACAGTATGTCCAGCGCACCGGCGCCGCAGCCTCTCCTCATCAACACCTAGGACTGAACCGCATTCAGGCCCTAAGCCCTGCAGCCAAGAGTGCGTGCGACTTCACCACACTCCTGGTCATCAATGGCGGAAAGCCTCTGGAATGGGCCCTAGACGGCCTCGGAATCCAGGCTGTGCCAATGGACGGGACTGCGCTCTACGCATACCCCATGGTAGTCGAGATTGAGAACGCAGACGGCGACAACCTCCACTTCCGCGTGCACTGCGACCCCAAGTGCATCGATGAACCACTGATGAAGCGTGTCATGCACCAGTTTGACCACAATCTACGAGAAATATGCCAGCTGGCGTCCTCTAATCCCTCGACGAAACTGAGCAGCTTAATGACCAGCATAGCTCCAACCCACATCCAGGATATTTCAGAGTGGAACAGCCATCTGCAAAAGTCGGATGCAACGAACTCGAACATGAGGGTTCACGAGTATGCGAAAAAGAAGGCGCTCGAACAACCTGAGTTGCCTGCCATCGTTGCTCACGACGGTTGCCTATCTTATGGTGGGCTTGACCAGCACATTGACGCGCTGGCAAACCGCATCAAGAGGACTGGCGTGCTATCTGCGGAACACCCATTTGTCTGCATCTACCTCCGCCGTTCGGCTCTCACGGTCGTGGCCGAATTAGCCGTCTCTAGAGCAGGGGGTGCCTTCATGCCTGTCAACGTCTCTGACCCAGAAACTCGCCTGACAAGCCTTGCTGAGCGCGCCAAAGTCAAGCTCGTCATTGCCCTGCCCGGAGAAGACCAAGTTCTTGATGCCCTCGGTCGTCAGGCTCAAATACTCCGCGTAACTTTGGCGGATCTATCCCAGGCACATGCAGACAATCTCCCTGTCGAGACGGACGAGAAAATGGAGGGCAATGCGAGAGAAGATGAGCCGGCATATCTCTTGCACACCTCAGGCACAACTGGGCTGCCAAAGGGGGTTGTGATGGAACATGGTGCTTGGTCCTATGCGGTCAAGCGCAACGCCGATTACATGGCCTTCGATTCGTCCACCCGCATGCTCCAGTTCAGCACCATTGTGTTCGATGTCCACCTTATGGAGATATTCACCACGCTGTATGCAGGAGGTTGCTTGCTCATACCATCAGAGGAGGAGCGAATGAATAACCTCCAGAACTACATCCGATCCAACAATGTCAACGGCGTCATGCTGACCCCAAGCGTTGGCAAACTTCTCGCGCCTCAGGAGCTGCCGTCCATCACCTTTGCCTTTTTCGGCGGCGAGCCGTTGACCAAGGCGTTGGTTGAATCTTGGGCTCGACCGGGAACGCGTGTGCTGAACGCCTACGGGCCCTGTGAGCTGTCCGCCTTGGCTACAGGCCGGTACATATCCCCGGAAGCACCGCACGACAGGCCAATCACCAGCATCGGCGAGACTGTCGGAATTTCGGCGTGGCTACTGCACCCAAAGTATGCAACGCTGGCTCCAATTGGTGCAGTTGGAGAGCTTTGCCTCGAGAGCCCGGCACTAGCCCGGGGCTATCTTGCCGACCCGGCCAGAACATGCTCCTCCTTCCGAACTGACATCTTGGATCATGTGCCAGTAAAGGAGGGCAAAAGACTATACCGCACGGGAGATATTGTTCGCTATGCATCTGACGGCTCACTGGAGTTTGTAGGCAGAAGTGACGGCCAAGTCAAGCTGCGGGGCCAGCGCATAGAAATTGCCGAGATTGAGCATCACTTGCACCGATTCATGTCCAAGACGCCCAGCTTTAGTGAATCTGCTGTGCACCTCTACAGGTACAACCCGGCCACGGACTCTGGCAGTCAGAACCGCGAGCCGTATCTTGCAGGCTTGGTTGTGATGGATGTCCCTTTCACGCGAGAGGTACAGGGTATCCCTTGCCTGCATCTGGGGTCGAGTGATGTGGACGCCCGTCTCCAAGCCATGGTGGTCGACCTGAAGCGTAACCTTCGAAGTGTCCTCCCTCACTACATGGTTCCCTCTCAATTCGTCGCCGTTGGCCGACTTCCCATGGGCACGACGTTGAAGCTGGATAGGAGGTTTGTCAATAGCTTCCTTCGAGACCTAATCAGCAGCCCTCAGACTAGCCTAGCACCAGCTAAGGAGAGCCTTACTACGATTGAGAGAATTTTATGTGGTTGGTGGTCCAGGGTGTTGGATGTTGATTCGGAGTTCATTCGCCTTGCTGACGACTTCTTCTCCCTCGGAGGCAACTCTATATCCGCCATGAGGCTTGTCGGACTGGCTTGTTCCTCAAGCTACAGGCTTCAGCATGAGGACATATTCTTGTGCCCAACTCTTTCCGAGATGGCGGGCCGTATTGTCCCACTCGGAAATGCCGCACAAGTGCGAAAGCAATCTACCTCACAGTTTGACCTCATGCCCAGTGGTGACGTTGATCATACCCTTAAATATGTCATTCCACGTCTAGGAGTGCCTGCGAACCTTGTGGAAGATATGTATCCTTGCACCTCGCTTCAGGAGTCTTTGATGGCCGCCACAGCCAGGCAACGAGGAGCCTACATCGGTTTCGAAATGGTGGAAATACCAAAGTTGGAACTGTCCTCGTTCCAGAAAGCTTTGAGGACCGTGTTCCAAGAATTTTCAATTTTCAGAACGAGGATCGTGCTCGACGACAAGCAGAGAGCTCTCCAGCTTGTACTGAGGGACCAGGAGCAAATAGACGACTTCCCCAATTCTAACGCCTTCAGGAAAGACTTCAACGACTCTTTCGGATACGGCAAGCCTCTGGTGCGCATTGCCATAATCTCTTCAGGCCGAACTGACAAGTGTCAACTCGCATTCGGTATTCATCATGCCGCTTACGATGGCATCTCAATGTCCCTATTCTGGAGAATGCTCCGACAAGAATTTGTCACGGCCTCCTCAAGAAGCCTATCGAGCCCAAAACACACCATCACCCCATTTAAGGTATTCGTTCAGGCATGGCTAGAGAACGGCCAAGGTAAAGAGTGCGAATCCTTCTGGCGTGAGAAGTTCCAGGGCCTGTCTTCTCCCGAATTTCCAACATCAATTCCAACGAGGCACCAACCAACGGCTTCAGAAACTATCCATGCCTCGATACCATTAGTTGGTGGTACCTGGCGACGGACCGGAGCTACGGCAGCTACCGTAGCCTACGCGTCCTGGGCACTGACAATTTCTCACTACGCGGCCAGCCAAGACGTATTGTTTGGAGCGACACTCTCGGGCCGCGAAGCTGTTGCAACACATGTGAGCGACCCAGAGCTAATTGCGGGACCGACAATCATCACTATTCCTTTCCGTGCCACCGTCGACTATAAGTCGACTGTTGCAAGTTTCTTGAGCACTATCCAGAAGGACGTGGCGCGTGGGGCACGTTTCGGTCAGATGATGGGACTCGGTATGATATCTCGCATCAACGAGGAATGTCGTTCGGCAAGCCGATTCCGAAATATCATCGTTGTTCAGACCCAAACCGTCGTCAATGGCGGTGACTCGAAAAGCGCGGCTGATAACGTCGATGATAACATTGTGCGGACACCGCTGGAGTCACCCGGCTTCTTTCCAGCGCCTCTGGTTATTCAACTCAGTCCATCGGTGAGTGGGCAAGAGATGACGGCCAGTTTGGGCTACGATCCGGTGGTCTTGAGAGGCAAGCTGCCACATTCGATTCTGGATACATTCACCACCATCATGGCAAACATGTTCAACGCGGCCCCAGAGACGCCACTTTGCCGGATATCCGCCCTATCCGCGTCTCATTTGGCGCAGTTCCCAACAAAGTGCCCTGAGCTAGATGCTGATTCCCCTCTTGAAATGTCTGCACTGACCTCTCCTTCCCAACAACAACATGAGGAGCGCTGCCTCCCAGACGTCCTTCAGGAGGTAATGAATGGCTCAAGTGACAGACAGGCGATTGACTCATGGGACGGCTCTATGACCTACGGTGACCTGTATAATCTCTCATCTTCACTTGCTGCAGAATTAGTGGGCCTAGGAATTGGACCTGAGAAGGCTGTTTGTTTCCTCATTGAGAAGTCAAAGTGGGCCGTTGTTACAATGCTAGGTATCATGAAGGCTGGAGGGTTCTTCATACCTCTCGACCCGACTTGGCCCGAACAAAGGTTGAAATATGTCATTGAGTCGTCTGGTGCCACTGTTGTAGTTACATTAAGCAAACAGGCCCACCTCTGCTCTTCTCTGCCTAGCACCATTGTCATGGCAGACGACCTAAAGGGGGGAGAGATATCGCCAATCCCTATTCCTGCACAGCCAAATAACGCAGCATATATCCTATTTACGTCTGGCAGCACAGGCACTCCCAAGGGAGTCATTGTCGAGCACCGCTCGCTTTGCTTGGCACTTGGCGCTCTCGGCAGGCGCATGGGGTATGGACCAAACTCTCGAGTTTTGCAGTTCAACGCGTACTGGTTCGACGGGATGCTCCTCGAGATTTTCGGCACCCTTCTATATGGAGGTTGCATCTGCATTCCCAAGGAGGAAGATAGAATTTCCAAGCTTGCCCCAACGGTGAAGTCATTCAGAGTCAATAGTCTTTTCTTGGCTTGTTCAGTCTCGAGGCTAATCGACCCTGAGGCCGTGCCGTCGCTGGAGTCGCTCTGCATTGGAGGCGAGAAGGTTTTGCAAAGCGATGTAGACAGATGGGCATCGAAACTGAGGTTTCTTGTGGCATATGGGCCAACTGAAACCTGCATCATGTCCACATTTGGGGATATGAAGCCGCTTACTGCGCCCAGCTTCATAGGAGTTCCGGTCATGTGCAGAACGTGGATCGTGAACCCATTAAAAGAAACTGAGCTTGCTCCATTTGGTGCCATCGGTGAGTTATACATTGAAGGCCCTACACTTGCACGAGGCTACCTTCAAGATGAGATAAAGACGAAAAACGCCTTCGTTTCCGACACGGAGTGGATGAAGACGGCGAATGCAAAATTGGACGCCAATCAGAAGAGTGGCCAGGGCATTCGCCGAGCGTACAAGACAGGCGACATGGTGTGCTTGGATGCTGACGGTGCCATCCGCTTCGTCGGGCGCAAGGAGTCTACACAAGTCAAAATTAGGGGCCAACGCACAGAGCTCCTTGAGATTGAAGAAGCTATTCGACAGCACGTCCATGCTTCCGTCACAGTCTGTGTGGACCTTCTGTCTCCGGACAGCAGCGCCAGCAGAGTCATCCTTGGTGCAGTGTTTGGTCTCGGCGACAAGGCACGCAACGGACCGCACGATCCTGAGGTCCAACAATACATGGAGGAGCTCACAGGCCGTCTCATCCCAGAGCTGGAAGCTTCTCTACCACATCACATGGTGCCGGAACTGTATGTGCCCCTCGATCGGTTGCCGTATCTAAGCACCGGCAAGCTAGACCGCAAAGCTCTGCGCACTGTCGCCGGCCCACTGGCCTTTGCATCTCCAATACCCACAGCGAGGATTCAGGCGGCCGAAGAAAACACGCTTACAGAAAACGAGGCTTTGATGCGCCGCGTGTGGGCCAAGGTGCTAGGTCTCCCAAGCGAGGCAGCCATAGGCAAACGAGACAATTTCTTGGGGCTTGGTGGAGATTCCATCGCGGCCATCAAGCTGTCCGCGTTGCTCAGAGAACAAAGGGTCATAGTGACAGTCGCTCAAATTTTTGCTTCGCCCACTCTTGAGGCCATGTCGGCTACCCTACAGATTGCAGAAGATGAAAGTGAGGCAAACTCTCAACTGGTTCACGCGCCACAGGCAATTCAGGACAAGTCGGTCAAACCAGAAGCACCACAAATGTACCCAGTCACCGAACACCAGGAAATATTCTTGCATGGTAGCCGCACATTCTATGCCGCGCATGTAGTGCAGTTCATCTTCAAGTTTACGGGAGAGCCTGATCTGTTGCGGCTTCGGGCAGCCTTTAACCATTGCGCGGACTGGTTCCCGACTCTAAGAACGCAGATGCACCGCGACGGATTGACAGGAAACCTAGTACAAGAATTTTCTCCAGTGGGCACCCAAGTCCCATGGCACCAGGTGGAAAGCGACGACTTTCAGTCCGCGTTGGAGGCAGACAATGACTTTCCCTCGGAATTTAGTAGGCTGCTGCACAGAGTTGCGGTTGTAAGAAACAGCGATCCTTCCAAGAGCAAACTGGTTTGGACATTGAACCACGCTCTCTACGACGCTTGGGTCCTCAAGTTGATGTTGGATCACATTGCCAAAGCCTATCTTGATCCTGGATTCCAACCGTCTTATGCCCTTGGCTGGGATATCTTTGTCAAGCATGTCACAAATACGGCTTCGCAGTCTACTGTCTTTTGGGAATCCTACCTAGCCGATTTCCAACCAGCAAAGCTTCTCTTCAACTATACATCAATCAAGGACCCTCAACAAAATACCATGGCCACTCACCGTATCGTTCTCCAGAAGCGGCAAACTAAAGAGTCGACATTAGCATCCGTGTTGTTCGCAGGGTGGGCGCTTACGCTGGCCCGCCTCACCGGTCGTCACAATATCGTAATCGGGCACCTATTGACAGGACGTGAAACGCCACTTCCCGGAATAGAGACATGCCCTGGGCCAACTATTGCACGAGTGCCTCTGCGTATAAGATTACCTGAACAGGGACCCGAGCCAGATCTGGCCTCTACTGCTGAGTTGGTATCAACACAGATTATCGAAACGATGCCCCATGAGCATTCAGGCAACGCTGCGATTCGGGACTTCATACCGATGCCAATGAATGCCGAACTAGATGACAGCGCCCCTCACGCCGGCTTCATTCTCGGGCGCAACGTGATGGACCTCGTCATTCATCCAAAGGGCGGTCTCGAATTGCTAGCAGATTCCAGTCTGGGCATGCAGCAGGATGGATACAGGCTTGGAGCAGACCCTCCTGGAGGTCTCGCTGTGGAGTGCCATATTGCAGATGAACAGGAGCACGAAGACAAACTACAAATTGAGGTCGTCACATTCTTTGATAAGAGGGCTGCGACAGAAGGGGACATGATTGGTCTGGTCTCGAAGCTCCAGGAGGTTTTAGCTGACAACTAAAGGAATTTATTTGGCTTATATTTTCTCTGTTTTAGCATGTTAAGTAATCGTTTGTAGAGATACCAAGTTTGAATTAGTTCTTAAAATATAGACATGGAGTTTGAAAGTTTCTCTCTCATATTTTCTCGCTCCTCTAAGATACAATACAATACTTCCTTCCTTTGTAATTTTTAGAGAGTGTGTGATAGAATTCTCATAGTCCTAATACCAAAGACACCCCATGTCAAATTTAGACTTGAAAATGAAACACTGCTTCATGGTGTAAGCAGCCTCGCAAGCTTATGCTATATGACGCGTTGACTTCTATCACTACCTCCCCTTCTTAATCTACCAAGTCCACGTCATCAGAATTCAAGATCCAAGGCTAAACCGACGCACAACGTTCTACATCCTTATTCTTGCATGACGGGCTTCTACCAATCCTCAAAGTGACTCCGCATAATACACGTATAAGGACCATCAGCTCCATCGCACTTTCAAATAGAAACACATATCGAGCTTTCTAATATCCATTATATCTATACATCATGGTCACCGAGTCAAAACCAAAGATCCAGTTGAGTGTATTTGGATGTGGTGTTTTGGGTTGCGCCATAGTAGATGGCCTCGTATCTGCACCTCATTTGGCCAAATACTATCGAATCTGCCTGACAGGTCGAAGAAACGATCATGTCAATGACCTTCGCAGAAAATACCGAAATGCGTATGTTTCATTCGATAATCAAGATCCAAGCATATGGGCCCCATCTGGCGACTCTGAATTGCACATTGCAATCATTGGCGCCCAGCCGGAATACACCCAACAGATTTGTTTGGACATCACAGCAGCGGTCCAAAAACATGCTCTGCCTAATAAGTTAGTCGTCTTGACGGTATGCCCCGGCATCGTAGTCAGACAGCTCCAAGAGTGGCTGCCGGCGGAGACGCCAATTCTCCGATCGATGCCGAATATACCGGTCGCTGTCTGCCAGGGATCAATCGCCCTATTCCAGAATGAATTTATAAAACCCAAATTTATGGATGAAGTGAGAGTATTGCTCTCTTTGACCTCGCCTTGCATCGAGACTCTTTCGGACGAAAGCCTTCTGGATGTGGCTGCATCGATATCTGGGTAAGAAAAAGCTTTTCCCCGTTTTTCTCAACTGTGTATTCTTCATTGAACGGGGGGTGTTGGAGCATCCATTCCAATGGAATGTTAGATTTTCAATCGCCCAGACACAAAAATGCTAACAAAGTTTGCCTACAGATCTGCCCCTGCGTATCTCTTCTACTTGATGCGCTCCATGATTCATGCGGCAGTTGGGAAGGGAATGTCTGAAGGTCAGGCCACGTCACTCGTCGTTCAATCCATGATTGGTGGGGGACTGCTCTCCAGGTGTTCTCAGGCCACCATGACCGAACTGTTAGGTGACGTCTGTGTTCCTGGGGGAAGCACGGAGAAGGCCATGGCAACATTGGACAAGGCCGGTGTGAATGACAGCATCATTGACGCAGTACACACTAGTTGGCAGGCCAATGTTCAAATGGGTAGATAGATATCAGTAAATAGTGCATTGCAGGGTTATGCTAGTGAATTTCTCATCACCCTGCGTGAGTTTATCAAACTACAATTCTTGCTCACGATAGGCCTGTGCTTTACAATGAGCGTTTGCAAATTGTTCCACCATAGGCGAGCTATTTTGTTACCTCCTTTCCAAAAAAAAAAAAGAAAGAAAGAAAAAAAAAATACTATTAAGGATTTTGCAAGTCTGCTAAATTTCTTACATAATGACAGAGCAAATAAACCGCCTTTTAAATCACTCTCCAAAACGAGACCCTCCATCCCTAACAGCCAGAATAGACTCACTCACAAATTTAATTATCATCCTCTCACTGTAAAATTATTTCGATTCAACTCATACCGGGCTCTTTCAAATGCTCCTTGACGACCTAGAAGCTTCCAAGCCTTGTAGCTCTCACCATCTATTTTGAGGAATTACTACTTCAGGCAACCGACTTTCTCTAATCCCACCCAGTTGGCTATCGTCAAAGCGGCTCGCAAACTCCATTCCCATGTATAAACAAGATTTGCTCTGTAGCCACGAACCTCTCTTCGCCTGCCGCCGTCATTGCAAGGCATGTCTATCACCACTGCTAGTCATCATTTAGCGTTGATGAAATACGTCACATTGTCGCATCAACAAATGTCTCAGGGTTTGATCGCCAGCGCACATCTAGTAACGCCCCTACAATCGAGGTCAGGAACAAAGGGATATTTGTTATTGCAATATGCCTTGTATGATTCCCAGCATTTTGAACTCCAGAGGCGTATTCGTGGGCCCATGTTTACTTGAGTGAGATTGTGGCCCAAAATGACAGGGGGGGCGTTACCTCACGTCATATTACCTCACAACGATATGCAGCTGCAAACACCCAGCGGCCTGTTGAAAAACACGCTAATTATCATAATAAAACTTTCAAGGTGGGAGGTGCAATTTTTCTTTGAGATTATCTCTAGTTCACCCAGTCTATCCTTCATTCGAACTGGTGAATCACCTGGTGCGACATGAGATTACATCGCTCGGCGTGGGGCTTTGGCCTATTGGGCCTTGTGCATCTTGTGCAAGGCCAATGCAAATGCGTTCGTCATTTCATATTTATTTCGCTTGAGTTCAATTACTAAATATCTGCATAACAGATGCCAGGCCAGGAATGTTGGCCCTGGGATAGCCAATGGTCAAAATTCAACAAGACAGTTTCTGGCAAGCTGATTGATACATTGCCTCTCGCTGCACCGTGTTACAAAGGCCATTTGGCCAATAAAGCGGCTTGCGACGAAGTAAACGAGGAGTGGCAATCGGCCGTCTTTCGATCATCTTACCCGCTAGGGTACGCATATCCACTCAACGATTCGTGCCCTCAGACTACATTTGGCGCAAACAATGCATCAGCACAATGCACCCTTGGTAACTCACCAGTGTATGCCGTGAACGTTACAAGCGAAGACGACATTGTCAAAAGCATCGCCTTTGCCAAGAAGAATAATTTGAGAGTCGTCATCAAATCCACTGGACATGACTTTCTCCAAAGGTACGCCCACGCACTGAGCCACCTCTGACGTTGTTTTACAGGATCTGTATGCTAATTCAAAGCACATAGATCAACAGGGCCTGGGAGTCTCTCCATATGGCTTCGACATCTGCGCAACGGCTTCATGTTCAATGACTTCAACCCGGTTGAAGATCAGTGTGCCAGCACAGGGTGGAATGGAACCACTCTCACAATCAAGGGGTCCTATGCTTGGTCCGACATCTATCCTACGGCAAGAACGCGCAAAGTTATCGTCGTAGGGGGGAATAATGAAGTAAGTTTCAAAGCATCCATGTTTCCCGCAGGCTAAATGCAAGTTACAATAAACTAACCGATACCACAGGGGCCATCCAGCACTGGTGGGTGGGCTCAGGGCGGAGGTCACAGTCCCGTCACTCGCCACTATGGCCTTGGAGCTGACCAGATCCTGTCCATGCGCGTTATTCTCGCATCAGGAAAAATTGTCACTGCCAATGCATGCCAAAATCAAGACCTGTTCTATGCTCTTCGGGGCGGCGGCGGCGGAACCTATGGTATCGTCATTGAAGCCACTGTCAAGACGTATCCAACCCAGTCAGTAACAGTTGCTACACTGGGAATCATGTCCACCGGCAACGACACTGCTCCGGATTTCCTAGACGCAATCACTGCTGTATATGCAGCATATCCTGGTCTTGCCAAATTGGGCTTTGCTGGCTACGGATTCTGGGCGGCTTACGCGCCGCTTGGCTTGATATCCCCAAACTATACCAACCTTTTCCAGGAATCCTTTATAGCTCTCAGCACCTCTGAGAGTGAGGCCAAACGGTGGTTTCGGCCATTTGCAAAAGAAATTTCAAAGTTCAACAACACCAAGACTGGTGTTGAAGTCGTCATTTCATGGCAGTCCTACCCTGACTACGCAACCTACTACTTCGGAAAGAGCGATACCGTTTCCAAGGTCGGCGCCGTTTCAGCTATTTCCTCCCATCTACTTGGCTCAAAGTCCCTAGAGGGGAACAAAGAGTCTCTTCGACAGGCCGTCGGAAAGTTTGCCGGAGCTCCTGGAGACCCAGTGTTCCATACCCTTGTACACCACGGATTGGAGGTATCTGACGCTGGTGCCAAAGCAAAGACTGGTTCAGCTGTACACCGGGGCTGGTACGACTCTGTCTTGCTCGACATATTTGAGAAGCAAGTCAATGGGACCCAAGTGAGCGATAACCTCGAGGCATTTGCCAAGCTGCGAGAGGACGTTGTGCCTGAGTATCGCCGCTTTTCACCAGATAGTGGGGCGTATATGAACGAGGCGGACTGGGGTACTGCAGAATGGCAGAAAGATTTCTTTGGTGCGAATTATCAAAAGCTTAGCAACATCAAGGCCAAGTACGACTCTGGTGGACTCTTCTACTGTCAAACTTGTGTCGGGAGTGAGAAATGGGTTGAGCACGAAGATGGTACATTGTGCAAAGTATCAGCCTGAGCCCAAGACGAGTATTCTCAGTCGATTGCTAAGGTTTCAAATAGCATTCTATGTACATATAATACTACTTATACGCAAATCATCGGAGCGCTGAAGCATATCGACGAAAAAGTGCATTCCTTAACGTAACGTGTGTATATGTTTTGGGGGGCATGGATTTACCACGTCAGGTACAAAGCTATCAATAGATGGCTATGATTCCAGATGCATGTAGAAGCTCTTGATTCCTCACTATGGAAGGGATCTAGCTAGGTCTCTTATAGCTGCAGCTGCCAGCTGCAGCCCGGGACTTCCTATCTAAGGTTGAAGCTATTCGCGGCTTGGCAGCCTTGGCTACCGTCATCCGATAAGGCCAGCGGCGGCCTCCAGCTGCGTCTGTAGTAGTCAGATAAGCCAGTCACCGTTGTTGACGGTATTTGTATGTGAATTCGGGCTGCACGCAGCCCGGGGCCAGTCAGGTTGATCTGGCCGTTACCATGTTGGTCAGGCTAGGCTATTGAGGCTATCTACGGTGTGTGACAAAAGCTACCAAACGCAACACATTTTCAGTTCTTATCACAAAAAAGAAATGTTGTTATAATTCATTTTCGAGGTTTTTCGATGGTCATACGTGATGGCTATTTCATAGGAATCCCCCCGAAATGGAAAACACGCAGGCATTTTGAGAAACGGTACTCATTATAAGGCAGCAAGACACATCATAATTTCACCAAAGAATGCGACTTATATATTCATTTCCTATTTTCCTTCAAGTACCACTATTTATGGTTCTATCTCTTATGTAGTTGTTTGTTCAAAAGTTGCTCAAAATGGAGTTGTGTTTCATCCCATCAGATGTGACAAAGGCCTATCATTAGTCAGTCGATGAACACACACACACGTACATATCAAATGACAGGACCTACCTTTGTCAAGCCACCATCAACAACTAGCTCCGTAGAGTTCACAAAGGCGCTTGCGTCGCTGGCAAGAAACAAGGCCGCGCCAGCCACCTCGACTGGCTCTCCAAATCTTCCCTGGGGCAGGTGCACCTCCCGCCTCTGTCGCCGACTCATCCTGCTGGTCTGCGAGCCAGCATCCTCGTCGGCAGTCTTGGTTGGCTCGTCCTCTGTATCCAGAAACTCGTTAAGCATTGGGCTGTTCAATGGAGCGGGGCAGAGACAGTTGAACCGATAGCCTTCCCTGGCATGAAAGATGCCCAGTTCCCTTGTCATTGCAATCACGGCCCCCTTGGAAGCCGTGTACGCCAGTTGGGGTGTCGCACTCCCCACCAGCCCCGCCACGGAACTAATGTTAATGACGCTGCCCGATCTCTTGTTGTGCCTGCGCATGCTGAGAATGGCATGTTTGCACCCCAGCCATGTTCCGAGGACGTTGATCCTGTGTGTCAAGTCCCAGGCTTTTAGGTCTACCTCGACAGCATCACCATCAAGCTCTGTGGGGAATACGCCCGCATTGTTGACCATGACATCAGCGCCTCCCAGAGAGTCAAGGAGTGCCAAGAGATCTCTGACTTGTTTCTCATCTGTTATGTCACAAACTTGGAAAATGAGGCGGCACTCAATTTTCTTGAGCTGTTGTTCAAACCTTTGGCGGAGCTTGTCGAGAACATCTGCAGAGATGTCCGCCAGCAGGAGGACACTTGCGCCGGCATGGGCAAACACAAGGGCTGTCTGTGTGCCTATAGCCCTGCTCAATGTTAGCTCCGCATCATTTTATTGATTTTCAATTCCCCTTGTTCGGTTTCTAAATATTGGAAAAGGTCAAGTATCCTTGGAGTAAATCTTACCCGCCAGCTCCTGTAATAACAATATTCTTCCCTCGTAGAGATTGCAAGTCTGCCATGGCGCTCACTAATTTCTGTCTAGATTTGGAAAGAAATTTTAATACCAATTCAGCTACATGCAAATGAAGACTGGCGAATATGATCTCAAATTCTCCTGGTTGCTACCAACGCTACGGTTGCTAAAAACTAGGTTTTTTATATAACGGCAGGCAAGCCGCATCAATCCAGTGCCCGAGAATAGCAGTGATTAATTCCCATAAAAGATAACATTATTAAAGTATTTTTGCGTTGAATTTGGTGTTGTTCTTCCATGCCATGATAATGTAGGTGTAGTGGTTGATGCTGTCAGCATGACAAATTTGCCAACGTCAGCAAAGACAAAACCAAAAGCACGCGCCCTCTCTTGCTCTTGGCCCCAGATCCCAAATTAATCCAAGATGTGAGTTCAATCCGGAATATTACAGAGAATCTCTTCTCGATATCGAAAGTTTGCAGGCTGTGGGTTGCAGAGTAGTTATGAATTCCGGTCGTAATTCCAAATAATTGTTTGAAGTTTTATCTCCATCCTTCAATCTTATGCACTTGACCCCTCTGTAAATTGTCAATCTCTGCATGTTGGCGTCCGCAGATAACCACAGCAAAATTCATCAGAATCGCTTCTTCAGCCACTGACATTCTTATTTTATTCCACTCACAAGAAATTTTGCCTTCTACCTCAGGAGCTGTGAATGTCCTCCTAATAAAACCGTGGACGCGAATTCAGTTCAGTACCCGAAATTCATCGTGAAAAGCATTCAACTATTAACTTGCCTAAAAGACCTTATAATCCTCTGTTAGAACTCGGTTCTGGTTCTATATAGTTTTTTTCTTTGGCCTATACCTATGTGTAGCTATCCAGCAAGGTCATTGCCCGCTCTTTTGATGAATAAAACTTCGAGCTCAGCTACATAATACAAGAAGGGAATGTATCTACTGTCTACGCTTAACCTCAATCAGAGGCCCGTTCTTCCACGACGTGAAAATGTCCACCAACTCGTATTCAGTGGTCGGGTCTGGACCGAAGCCGCTCTGCTTCCCATTTACCCATCGGTCCTGGCAGAGTCGCATGTCAAAAGTCCACATCAACGTCGCATAGAGCACCTGCATCTGCATATAAGCCAGCGGCTTTCCGATACAGCTTCGCGTGCCGGCGCTGAATGGCAAGAAGGCACTCTGTGCGCGCTTCACAAGTTCAGGCGTCACGTTCGTGCCATCGGCCAGAGTCTCGCCGGGGATCCAACGCTCGGGCTGGTACTTGAACGGATCGGGGAAGTACTCTGCGTCGTGGTGCATCGCAAAGACGGGGACTCCAATGTTTGTTCCCGGCGGGTAGACTTCGTTGCTAATGACGACGCCGCTGGGCTCGACTTGGCGACGAAGCACAGAACCCGCTGGCGGCGCCATCCGCAGCGCTTCGTCAATGCAGGCGCGAAGATAGACGCAGGACGATGTTCCACCGGCAAACGAGATGTCTTCGAGCTTTTCAAAAACACTGCGGACTTCACGCTGCAGTCTGTCAAGCTTGGCTGTGTTATGCAACAGATAGTACATGGCGGCAGATATCGTTGTAGAAGATGTGTCACCACCTGAACCAAATTTAAGCGACGAGGCGACATTTTTTTGGTGGTTTGGGAAGGCTTACCTGCAGTGATCAACAGTATGATCTCCTCTTTCAGTTCGTCCATTGTCAGAAGCTCTCCCTTTTCAGCATCGATCCGATCGGTCAGCCAAAAAACAAAGTCCTTCTTGTTCTCGTCTGAGCCTTCAATCTTTTCGCGGACGCGATCTGAGGCACCGGCTTCGACAAAGTCGTCAAAGGGCTTTGAGGAAAGAATCCACTTATAAAGAAGGGGCCCCTTGAGCTTCCATTTCTGGAGTAGGGGAATTGCAGAACCAGTCTAAAGGAAAAAAAAAGGTAATCGTCAGCACACGCTTCTTTGGCATGGTTGGCATTTGCAAACGTACCACATTCTCGGCCCACATGTTTTCATGGATCACATCGACAATGTTTCTATTTTGGCCGGACTCCATCATACTGAACGATCTTGACAGCGACAGGTCACTAGATAGATCAAATGAGTATCTGTTAATCCAATGTGAGTAGTTCTTGGGTGTGCTCCAAGCCCCAGAAGACTGCTTGCCAAATGTAGTGCGCCCTTCGCCATCATCGCTATCTAGAAGCTCCAGACACCGGCACAGCATAGCGACATGCTTCTTGACAGTGACCTCGGCGTCTCTGAGAGCCGAGTCCGAGAATCCGTACCGGAGGATGCGGCGCTTGCGCGCGTGCACATCTTTCCTAATGCTGGAGAACAGACTAGCATTGTCGGGGTTTCGGGGAAACGCCAGATAAGAGTCTGCCTTTCTCGTGTACGTGCTATTAGTGTACAACATCCTGATAGCCTCGGGGCTCCGGATGCTGATGTTATTGGGGCCATATCGAACAACGGGCCCATACTTTTCATGAAGGTTATGAAGGTTCCGAGCCTCGTCACGTTGCCAAATATGGAACGTGTTGTAGAGGCTAGATATTCTGCCCAAGAGCGGCCCAGGGCTAGACCGCAGGGAGTGGAAGAAAAGACTGTGCACCGCCGACAACAGCCATGTTGCCTATCAGACTCAATCTCAATATTAGACACGAGAAACTCCATTGCATGCAATGGCTAGTCAACACTTACAACTAAGCCAACTGAGACGGCGATAATAATGAAACCAAGGTCCGCTGTCTGTCCAGACCAGACACTGCTGGCGAGCAAAGTCATCTTGGCAGCCTCACTCCTATAGCCTAGCAATTTCGAGTTAGCGGGCACACAAGCGAGAATAAACACATGATAACCGTCTTAAGTATATAAAATGCTTCCTCCTGTTGGTATTTTTGGAGAGAAACCGCGCAGTGTGGTAAGCAAACACCATGACGCGCATGTCCACGCTAACCCATTGGCTTACGTTAGGGAAATCAGTTATTATGCCGGTGACAGCTGCCAGGCTAAATCAGGCGCAGATTTCTCTCGCCAAGTAAAGGGAATCCCAATCGAGGTTGAGGAATCTGAAGTATCCGGTTCTCATGAGGCATCACCACCACCCCGCTTCTCTGTGTCAACAACACAGCCTCACGCGCAGTCAGAAATTCAGTTTGGCTGATCCATTATTCGATTAAAAGATATAATATTATTTCATGCTCGTATTCTAATCTTTCCAAACATGTCTTCCGATCCCCCTTCGTTATTGTGGTCCACGACGTTAGCCGTCTTCAGGAAGCGCTTTCAGATGCTCCCCCTGAAAGCTGCATTTGGGCAGCGCTTTGAGCTTGGCACAATAGTGATACGATGAGAAATGCATCATTCTCTTTATTATCTAGTCAAAATCACGCGTACCAGAGACCATTTCCACCATCTTCATAGCCGCATTACTTAGCACTTAGATCACAGAGGATTTTAATCATATTTATTCGTAATTTAACATAAAGCAGCATCCAAATCAAATCGGGCAAATCACATGAAACAAAAAGGAGGGTCCAAGAGCTCGATGGAGCATTTGATTCATGAAATGATCAGCACGTTGGTCCGCAGAGAAGCCCAACCAACGGCCAGCCACATGCTACCCCGCGCGGAATTATGACGTGGCATCTCTGATTAGGCGATAAATAACGTGTAATTTGTTTCTTGGCGGGTGTTGCCCTTTGACTATAAATGCGGGGATGCCCATGGCCGTGAGAAGCTGGCCTGCCCCTTAAAATTTTATCGTTTTCTGTAGAAGACACAACGCCTCGACTCCTTGGTGTAGCTCTCTCCGCGCACCTCTCATTCTATTTACGCTTCTACAATTTTTACACATTCTCGGCATAGCATCACTGTTTCTTCTACATTCACATAAATGACCATGGCTTGCAACAAGGTGTACGTCGTGACGGGGGGCAACCGAGGTCTCGGACTGGGCATGGTGAAGGAGCTACTCGCTCGACCCAGCACAACAGTCATTGCGACAGTTCGCAATGGCGAGGCCGAAGCAAGCCTCAAGGAGGAACAGATTTCTCCCGGCGAGGGCAGCAAGCTTCACGTCGTGGTGCAAGACTTCACGACGGCCCCGTCCCCAGATGGCTTCCGCGCGGCCGTGACCAAGGAGGTGGGAGACGTCGACCACATCGACGTGCTGGTCAACAACGCCGGCATGTGCCCAACCATGGCCGTGGCCGCACAGACGGCGGCCGAGGATATGCGAGCGGCATACGAGACAAATGCCATTGCGCCGCTGATGGTGTTCCAGGCCGTGTGGCCGCTCCTGCAAAATGCCGCATCGCCCAAGCTCATTAACGTGAGCTCGTCGGTGGGGGGCATCTCGTCGCAGGAGCCCGTCCCCGGCGGCGCGTACGGCCCCAGCAAGGCGGCGCTGAACTGGCTCACGCGCGCGCTGCACCTCCAGAACGCGAGCCTCACAGCCGTGGCCCTGCACCCCGGCTGGGTTCAGACGCGGAACGGCGACTTTGTCGCAAAGGAGTGGAACTACGCCCCTGGGCCCCCCGATACGGTGGAGAAGAATGTCAAGGATATGCTGAATGTCATTGACGGCGCGACGAGGGAGTCTGTGGGAGGGAAATTCGTCACCCAGACGGGCCACGAGCTCCTTTGGTAAAGGAAAGACGGGAAAAAAAACTAAATAGGTGGTAGTAGGTGCCGTGTAGAGGGTTGATTTTGCCCCCTGGAAGCACATCATGTAGAGAATCTCACGACATTTGATAATACAAGACGTAAATCAATCTTCACCTCAAACGTGCCCTGTATTCCCCCCCCCTGTTTCCTGCGAGTGATGACCGGCCGGAACGAACAGCCGGGCGGAAGCGGCTCTCTGCTCCAGCCAATCAAGGAGCTCGGTTCTGTGTTTGCGAAGAAGAAAAAAAGAGCTTCTGCCTAAATCACAACTTGGTGGACATGCCCTACACCCAATAGCATCTGCCGCAAGACGCCGTAAAAGTGGCTACATGGCTTCTCATTCACAAAAGGGCCGTGCAGGGCGGCTCGCTTATGATGTCATCTGCGGCCCACGCCACCATGTCTAGGGTATTTCGCATTTTCAGCCCAATGTCGTATGTGTGCATGACCAGGTAAACCTCATTTGAGGAAATAATCTTCCGTAAAAAGACAAACTTACAAAATAAGGCTTTTTCACGTCTATATAAACAAGAACAGGTATTTAACTGTTGTGGTGGTTGAGTGTTGGAATTACTTCACTGAGTTCACGTCTCGTGTGGCCCAAAGCCAAGGTTACCACTTCATTCATTCACATCATGTAGCCAACCCTTTCTTTCAATACCTGGTTTATTATGCAAATAGCTATAAATTTGTTACCTCCCCTATCTGTTTTTTCTTTCCTTTCAACACTCCATTGATTAAAGTCGAGATGCGGCCACCATTTCATCTTGCAAGGTTCAGGAACTTTTGCTTGGCATAACCAGCAACGTTGAGTTTTACCAAAGATCCCAATGTCAAAGCTATTTTTATTGTAGCCGCCGGCGATCTTTTCCATTCTACGCTGCATCATGACTTGGCTTTTTCAATTTTCGGCGTTGCGAGACAAGCGATCCTTGGTGGCCTCAACTTTAATTCAGCCAGTCGAAACGCGCTAATGGCATATCACTCGGACCCGCTGCTTACTCTATTCATGGTCTGTGCACGCTCACCATATTTGCTGACCTCATTCGCCCGAAGCATGTCCCCAATAAAGCACCTACAGCGTCAACTGGGACGCACCGTGAATGATCAATTGTGGACATTCGTCAAATGGATGCTTATAGCGCTATGTGATGTGCTCATGGGACTCAGAGCGGGCGCTGCAAAACTTCTGCTTGGAAGCTGTGAAGGGGATACTGTACGCTTCTCCTGATTGAATAGCTCGTTCTTCAATTAGCCCAATAGACTTCCCTTGCCATTAAAAAACCAATTCCGAGACGAGTGCGTGCTCAGTCAGGGAAGCAGACATGATGCAATCCTCGGATCAGATCCAGCGCTATGCGCAAAGTATTCGTGGCATGATTGATACTGGCTTTCCTCAATGGATAGGAAACCGAAATGGGTCGTACCCATCCTTTGGGCTCTATACGGTCCTCGGACTATTATTCTTGTCCATAAACTTGAAAATGCTACCGTTTGCATGGCATGTAAGTGTGCACAAGAAATTAATTCCTCGCGTTGTGTCTTTTTTGTTCCTGTCTACTAACGATTTCGCAGCTTCGAGTCATCAAAAGAACTTGGTTGCCAGCCACAGGACACTTCGGGACCGAGCCCGGCTCCGTCTTCAAACAAGTGGTTACTCGCTCCAGGGTTTCATTGCTAGAGACAGACTATAATATGCACAAGTCCAACAGCACCTTCTTTTCAGACCTTGATGTCGCCCGGACGGAGCTATTGGCTGCTTTACGGGCCGAGGCGAACCGTGGAGGCATTCGAAATGAGTACAAGAAAGGAGTCGCCGTCATCCTCGCGGGCGCTTCCTGCTCATTCAAGAAAGAAATGAAACCGGGAGCCGCCTTTGACATGCACAGCCGCGTTTTGTCCTGGGACAAGAAGTGGCTATACGTGGTGACTTATTTCGTCCAAAATGATCGAAAGGCTCGAAACTACACATTCCAGCCGTGGAAGGCATCGGGAAAGAACGAGGATGGCTCGAAACGCCCAGTCGTCTATGCGACGGCGATATCAAAGTGTGTTGTAAAGTGTGGGCGACTAACAGTGCCCCCTGAGAAATTCCTGAGGGCGGCAAACTTGTTGGCACCTGAGATGGAGGGACAGTTAGAATCAGTGGCGGAGGAAGACGAAGCCAAAACCGGTGCGGTTCCTGGGCCAGGGTTGTGGAATGAAACGTCGTCTTGGACCTGGAAGAAGGTGGAGGAGGAGAGGCTGCGAGCACTGGAATGGGCGAAGGGTCTATCCGCGGGACTTGACATGGCCCATAACGAGTTTGGAGGGCTGGTTTGACTCCTGCCATGTCACCAGTAGCTGTAATATAGATGCTAGGCTAGGTCATTCTTGAAATTAGCCTTACTGCTATCTATTATAACCCAATCATCTCAACGCCGGCTAGGTACTTAAATTTTGCTTTGGAGGGAAACGTGTGTTCCATAGAAGCAGCTTTCCCGCAGGAGAATATGGAATGACGCACAAAATGATTGGTGACCTTTATTGAACTTGATATGATTTACTCACTGAGATTACAGAAAACCTAGCCGTCAGAAAATAGAGCTGATTGTACCATTTCGTCTTTTATTCTACGACTAGATTTTATTACATTTACTCCCGGCAGGCAGTGAAGGAGAGAGCAAGCTCTTTCTTCGCCCCAGTAATGTGATCACTCAATAAAAACTCTCCCGTTCCTCCTGGTCCATCTGCGGATGTAGGTGAACTACATGCGCTAGGTATGTGGGAAAAGTCGAACCTTTGAATAACGTGCGCTAGAGTCAGAGTCATTTCGTGATAGGCAAAACCTTTGCCCACGCAACTTCTCGGGCCCGTAGAGAAGGGCGCAAAGGCGCTCCGGGACCTTTCAACCGACTCCTTTGTGGAGCCCGCCTCCCCTACGATCCATCTCTCCGGAACGAAGCTCATGGGTTCTTTGTGGTACTCTGCATTGTGGTGAATGCTGTATAATCCTGTCCCCACGTCCACACCGGCGGGCACATGTATCGAGTCGACAACCATGCCCCCTGGTAAAACCTCTCTCCACAAAGCCCCACCAACCGGGGGAGACATTCGAAGGGCCTCATCGATGCAAGCCCGGAGATAGGTACAGGAATTAAGCTGGGGCCCCAAAGAAATCTCGTCTTGGCTCTGGAATTTGCCTCGGACCTCCTCGCAGACGCGCTTGTACGCTTGAGCGTTGCGACTGAGGTAGAAAAGAGTGGCCGCGAGCGTCGAGGACGAAGTGTCGGACCCAGCGACGACGAGAGTGGCGCATTCGGCTCTGATTTGAGTCTTGTCTAGCATTTTACCGCTATCCGGATCTTCGGCAGTCTCCAAGAAGGAGAAGACGTTGTCCGAACCCGAGGCTTTCGGCCTGTCGCGCAAGAGACCTGTGATGAAGCCCAAAAACTTGTTTCGCCCCTTGATGGAATCCTTGAAAAGACGCTTATCCAGCCTCCCAATTATCAAGATGGGGGCCTGAACCAGAGCGCTGACTCGGACATTGGACTCTTCCAACGCCTGCGCGACGTACCGGTAAGTTGATTCTTTTAGGGCGTTGTACTTGACGCCGAAGATGGCCTCGGACATGATGTCGAAAGTGAAATAATCGCCTGTGCATAACATGTTATTACACTAGTCTCATTGTGGCCATGCTGAGGGCTTACTTTGACGGGACATGTCGAGTCCCTTTTTGGTACCCGCAGCCTCATTTGCCGTGGCGTTTTCTTCGATGTTGTCACACAAATCCATGATGTGTCTCTTGACGATGCTTTCATATGAGAGCATTTTGGAATCCGACAGCGCTAAGCTGAGAATTTTTCTTCTCCAAGCATGCTCCTCCTTGCGGCGGATTGTGAGTGTGTTTGGGGCTCCATGCACCATGACCTGGTAAACCGCAGACTTCAAGTTATTTGCGCTATGAGAATGGATTTCTAGCACATGCACCTTGTTAGCATTATGTGGGATTGCACAGAATCTTTAAGGGCAACAAACGTTTCATGGCGGTGTTGGTATTGATGAGAAGTCGGGATGGTCCGTATCGAACGACTGGCCCTGTTCTGTTGTAAGCTAAAAATACGCTTCCTCTGTCCGTACAAGCGACCTACCGTATTTTTGGTGGCACCTATACATGTCGGTGTGCAGGGTTCCTTTCCATGCATGGTATGCAGCATAGAGACTTGTGCAGCGACCAAGGAAGGGTCCAGGATATTTTGCTAAAGGATGCAAAATAAAGTGTTTAATGTAGATTCCGAGAGCCTAAATAATTTTTGAGTTCAGTAAGATTCGCATTTCTGAAGATGGTATGCTACCTACCACAAATGAGATGATGCTTATTGCGAGGAATATGGGATCTATCCCATCAAGAAGGAGTTGAATGTACATTGTGAGCCAATCTTGTCTCTTGTCTTTATGGACTTTGCATTGAGAAATCCAACTCGGAAAAGTCCCGAGATTCGCATGCAAGATATGAACCGCCAGAGTCATATATAGCCATTTCTACTGTTCTCAGACTATTTTACTGCTGTGCAGAACTGCTAGAATATTCTGCCGCCAGTGGTGATTTTGTGAATGTGGAACATGGTGTGAGATTGGCTAATGATGGACATTGGACCTTTGTGGACCAATCACAATGACTTTTGAACAACGTAAGCCATGGCAAAATCCTCGAAGGGGGTCAACAATGATTTCCAATCTTTCTCATTGTATTGGAAGCCAGATCCCCATAATATGACGGGCTGAATGTCAGCCACGACCAAGCGAGTGCGTATTTCCATTTTCCAAAGCGGACAAAATATTAGTCCAAAAAGTTAAGCTTCATATTTTCCCTTTAATTCAAAGCTACCAAGCCTCTCAAGATTTTTAATACGTTCTTGGTTCCATTTTGATTCCTATTCCTTTTTATGCTCATATGATCTGAGTGTCGCGTTTGAATTGGGCTCTCACTCAGTAGAATACGAAATCGATTGAACGGCCACTGGACAAAGGGGTACTTTTGCAAGTAGCCATGAACTTGGATGTGATTCGACCGAATCTCGGTCTCCTGGTTGGAGGCTTATTACTTGTCACGATTACTGCTGTGGTACGTCAATGCCTACAAGCGAATCCTTACCCTTGATGGTATTCTTGGTTGCTAAACTGATGCCTAAGCTCGGAATTTGTATATACCGCCTGTATTTCCATCCTTATGCCAAGTATCCGGGGCCGCTTTTGGCGAAGTTGACCAGTTGGTATTCCGTGTACCACACCTACATTGGTGACCTTCACTCGGATATTTGGAGATGCCATGAAGAATATGGTACTGCATTCAACTCATGACTTAGGAATAGTTGCTGATTCATGAAAAGGAGAGTTGGTCAGATATGCACCCAACAGGCTCTTGATTAATACAGAGGAAGGTCTCAAAGGTATGATGTGCCATTTCCTGGAATCCCTTATTTTATATGATCTTCGCACGGAAAGAGCTAACATAAGACAGGTATTTATGGGCATGGAAAGAATGTGCAAAAGTCCAAGTCATACCTCAGAATCTCTCTCGTCCCCGGCGTACATCCTACTTTGGGCACGATTAATAACAACGAACATGGGAAGCTCCGACGGATTCTCAATCAAGGGCTGTCCGACTCTCACATTCGTACCATGGATTCTGAACTCAAGTCATTGGCCATATCATTCGCGGAATGCTTGGGCGAGACTCAGGATAGATTCCAACTAGGCGGTGCCGTCAAACGTGACGGGTGGAGCGCACCTAAGAATATGGCGGAGTGGTGTAAGTCCCACCAACGCGAAGAAGATGGCGAAAGATGAATCCAAGTGCTAACAAAAAGTACAAACAGGCGACTTCTTCACGTTTGATGTCATGTCACAACTTGTATTTGGAACCTCGTATCATCTGCTCACCAATGCCGATAACCACTGGATTATTGATGGCGTTTTGGGTCAAATGCGACGCATCAGTTTCCTGACCCAGCTTCCAGAGCTGGAACAAATGCGGCTTCATAAGCTTCTGTTCCCACAAGCGCGACAAAAGGCACTCAGATTTTCCCAAAAAAGCCGACAGATTATGGAGGCAAGGCAAGAGAGACAGAAGAAAGCAGAAGAAGCAGGTGATGCCAGCTTGGAGAAGACGGATCTCTTCTCTCGACTGTTGTCGGCTAAGGATCCCGAGACGGGAGAAGGGCTGTCACAAAGACAGCTCTGGGCGGAGAGTAATTTGTTGATCATTGCAGGTATGTTATTCCCAGATTTTCCAACCACGTATGGACATTAGAACATACGGCGTCCCATACGTGAAAAGGGAACAACTAATTAATCGATGCATTAAACAGGATCTGACACGTCATCAACTGGAATGGCAGCAACCTTCTTCTATCTGTCCCAAAATCACCAAGCGTATGCTAGGGTTACTGAAGAGGTTAGAAATATATTTTCCTCACCCGACGAGGTATCACAGGGACCTAAGCTCTTGTCATGCACATATTTGCGTGCCTGTATCCAGGAAGCGTTACGACTGGCTCCCGCAGCTAGCGGCGCGATGTGGCGTGAGGCCCTTCCCGGAGGTCTTCAGATTGGCGGAACCGACATTCACATCCCCGAGGGACTCGAAGTGGCAACTGGTATCTGGTCTCTGAACCATTCTGCAAAATACTTTCCAGAGCCCTTTGCCTACCGCCCTGAGCGTTGGCTGCCAGGGGAGTCACCGGAGGCGGATGTTGCAGCTGCAAAAGCTGCCTTTGCCACCTTTTCGTTTGGGCCGAGGAACTGCGTCGGAAAGGGCCTGGCAATGATTGAAATGTCGCTCGCGATGGCTGTGGTGATTAGTGGGTATGATTTCCGCCGGGCCAAAGGTGAGCTTGGCCGAGTTGGAGAGGGCAAAGGAGATTTGAGAGGACAGTACAACACTTTTTGGGCCTTTACTAGTATGAAGGAAGGACCTAAGATCGAGTTTAAGGCTTTAAATGCTTGAGTGCGACATTATTTAGTTTACGTGTTATTTGGTGGGTGATCCAGGAATCTCTCAGGAGGGTTAACGAAATTGACGGACTTTTTGAGCAATGGGAAATATATACTATAAACTCAAACTTTATTATTACATTCGATGCTGTGAGAGTCACTACGAAAGGGGGACGTGGTTTTGGAGTTGACCTAGTGGAATCGATATCGCCCTGGGCATGGTTTCCCTCAAGAAGACGAAAGTATTGCATATTGACAAGTCGTGGCTTTAAGAAATCTACTTTTTGCAAATTGTCTAATTTCAGACTGAACTAATCGGTAGTTGATTGTTGAGATCGGGAAACAAACAATAAGGATGTGGCACACTCACTGGAGGGAGCATGAAGTCATACGCCAGTGGAGAGAGGACATGATGGCCAGTGAGGGGAATGGCAGCTAAAGCAAACACTAGATCACAACTGTTATAATTATTATATATACGAGAACACCCCCGGAATGTATTTGCAGTCAGCGTGAGCAATGAAATGACGAATTGGCGGATGAGACAAATGCGGATTCCGCCCACGGCTTCCTAACATTGCGGCAGACCTACACCAGAAAACGCAAGGCAACCAAACTTAGCAGACACACAGAAACAGTCCTTTGAGCGTCTGCTAGCACAAAAAAAAAACCTAAGTTGAGCGAGGAGGACTGGTGTGGTAAGCGTTTTGGAGCTGATTACGTCACAGAGCAAAGCTGAAGTAACATCATGCATGGATGGTCATTTTACGCTAAGGAATGATGCGACGAGGACCAAAACATCCTCTTCATGGGTGCTTAGCGAGATTTCAGAAACAGCAAAGCCACTCAGCATGCAAAAGCAGAATCTGATAGCAGAGATAGGCATCTGTAGTGACTTCAGGTGCGGTTTTGACTCAATAAAAAGAAAAGTTGGCCTTGTTCACCTCCATTGCTCGTCCATTCCATCTTGTGCTAGATTCATTAGTTCATTTCAATTGAAACCCAACTGGAAAATGTATACCGATAAAGAAAAAGACCTGGCGTATACACTCTTGATAGAGTTACTTTCGTAAGTACCTCTGCCACATGGAGACAGCTCCTCGCTGTTGAAATGGAATTTTTTTGAAGTTAACGTAGGGATAGCCACCAATTTGCATATCCGGTACGATGGTGAGTACCAAGGTCCTTTACGTCTCTAGAGCTTTGCGCAGTCTATTTTATTGTGTTATTAATAGCCATTCTGGATTGTGCTAACGTACAATGCTTTATGTGCAGGATTGAGACTCAAGACCTCATACTTGAAGAAGATGGAGGGGCAAAGAGAGTCGTCGAGATCGGCCCGTCGAATGTCTTGACGAATATGATGCGAAGAACTTGGGAGAAGAAATATGAAGTTAGAGATCAGTCTTTGAATGTTACACGATCTTTTCTGGGACCTCAAGATGGTCTGGCGGAATTGTATTACGAAACCACACTACCAGCTGAGGAGGATGAAGAAGTTGTGGCGAATGTGATGCTCCCTGAAAAGTCTGATCAAGGACTTCAGAAGGAACCTCCCGCACAAACAAACGGCAGTGCCACAACAAAAAGAATAGAGGAGCCTGTACCAAGCGCTCCAGTTGCGGTACTTGCCGACACACCTGTCTCCACGTCAGCTATTGTGCAAGCTGTGATAGCAACGAAGCTACAAACGGGCTCCAAGAATATTGCAACAGATAAAACCATCAGCAGCTTGGTTGGAGGCAGATCAACCTTGTCCAACGAGATTGTAGGAGACCTCCTTGCTGAGTTTCCTGGTCGAGTGCCTGAACGGTCAGAAGATGTGCCGCTGTCTGAACTTGCGCAAGCGTTGAGCGCGAACCATGAGGGGCGACTGGGCAAGTCAACAACCTCCTTGGTAGCCAGGATGGTGTCATCCAAGATGTCGGGGGACTATGGAATGTCTAGAATACGTCAGGTTCTGAATGATAAATGGGGGCTTGGTCCTATGCGGCAGGATGCTGTGCTTCTGTTTGCATTGATGAGGCAGCCCGCCTCTCGCCTGGCGGAACCTGGCGCCTCAGATGCGTTCATCAAGGAAGTTGTGATATCATATTTTCAACAGGAAGGGCTACCTTTACCGCAAGCGACTGGATCAGGGAGCAATGCTTCGCGTGGCGCAGCTACAGTCGTGGACGCCAAAGTTTTGGAGGCCGCTAATGCGAAAAATGTTTCTCTAATGAGAGATATTGCGGAACTGCTCAATGGCCATTTAAAAGAGCAGCTTGATGGAGGTAAATCCGCTCTGTCCATTAGCGAAGAGGACATGACGAAACCCACAAAGCTCCTGGACATGTGGTTGGCCGAACTTGGCTATGACTTTGTCAATGGAATTCAACCGAAGTTTGACGTAAAGAAACATAGATGGTATGATTCTTACTGGAACTGGAATTCTGAGGATATAATGCGACTCTCAGATCTATGCCAGACCCCCACCACGGAAATCGCTGACAAGATTGATGATTTGTCGCTCAACATTATGAACCGAGCCGACGAACGTTCAATTGCGCAGCTGAAACATCTGGTATCGCAAGCAGAAGCACTTGTCCCAGAAAACAAATTTCGGGTCAAAACATTGCGCTTAGTCTATGAGAGGTGTCTTGAGCTCAAGGATAAGGAGCCGGTATTCATTGATCGGAGTCCCGAGATGGCGCCTTTGACGTCTACTGATGCCGACGGGAAACTGGTAACATCCGAAGTGCTTCGGAGCGCGTACAACGCAGGAAAGACCAAATTGGATACGCTGAATGGGCCTCAAAATACAGAGCCAAGCTTCCCAGTGGGCGAATTCCGCGATGGGTCGCACGTATTCTCGACTTACCTCAGCAACCTCTATGCCGAGGATCTCAAGGCTGCCAAGAATTCTGGCTTCACGTTTTCCGGCAGGAATGTCCTTGTGACGGGCGCTGGGAAGAATTCCATCGGCTTTCAGATGATACGGCACCTCCTATCGGGCGGAGCAAGGGTCATCGTCACAACGAGCAGCTACTCTACGAAGACGGCACAGATGTACCAGGGTCTATACGCCAAACACGGCTCCAAGGGATCTATACTCCATGTGGTCCCATTCAACCAGGGAAGTCACCAGGACGTCAAGAACCTCGTGCAGTGGATTGGCGACAATGAATCCTGGGACCTGGATTTTATCGTTCCCTTCGCGGCGCTGTCGGAGAATGGGAGAGACCTCGAGAGCCTGGACGCCAAGTCAGAAATCTCTCATCGCATCATGCTAATTAATCTCCTCCGTATGCTTGGTGCAGTTTCCCAGAGCAAGCGGTCTAGAGGAATCGTCACCAGACCGGCGACGGTAATTCTCCCACTTTCTCCAAACCACGGGTTGATGGGAAATGATGGACTCTACGCTGAGAGCAAGAGATCGCTGGAAGCTTTGCTTGCCAAATGGTCCTCAGAGTCGTGGGCCGACTACCTTTCTCTTGTTGGCGTCATCATCGGGTGGACACGCGGCACGTACTTGATGGAAGACAACGACACTGTGGCTCAGGCAGTGGAGACAATGGGCGTTAGAACCTTTAGCACGGTCGAGATGGCTGCAAATATCGTGACTCTGATGGGCGGAGGCATCAACGCCCAAAGCCAAATGGGGCCACTCATGGTGGATCTTGGCGGAGGCATGGGATCGGTGCGAGACTTTAAGCAAGGCCTCAGCAAGGTCCGACAAGCGCTGCGAGAGTACGCAGATACACAGAGAGCCATTGCTCAGGAAAGGGCACGGGAAGCTGCATTCACTGGTGGCAACGACGGCAAATTTGCAAAGGCCGCATTGGAAGACCCAAAACCTCTCGCAAGAGCTAATATTGAGCTCCAGCTACCCACTTTACCAGACTACGATAGAGACATCGCGCCGTTGGCTTCCTCTCTGGAAGGCATGGTGGATCTGAGCCGAGTCGCTGTAATCACAGGCTTTGCGGAGATCGGGCCCCATGGGAACAGTCGCACGCGTTGGGAGATGGAGAAGGAGGGGAGACTGTCTCTCGAAGGCAGTGTTGAAATGGCCTGGATGATGGGACTCATCAAGCATCACTCAGGCACAGCCAAGGACGGCTCTCAAATATCGGGCTGGGTTGATGCCAAGACTAAAGCTCCCATTGACGATGCTGGTGTTGCAGCTCGTTACATGGCGACAATTCTCCAGCATTCCGGTATTCGCAAGATTGACCCCGAGATATGTGATAACGGCTATGACCCCGAGCGGAAGGAGTCGCTGCAAGAAGTCGTGCTCCAGAGGAACCTACCTCCATTTGAGACGACAATTGATGTGGCTGAAAACATGAAGCGCAAGCATGGTGACAAGGCACTGGTGACGTCCCACCCTTCCGGTGACGGGTGCCATGTCCAATTGATGGCCGGAGCTACCATCATGGTTCCTCGCGCGACTCACTTCAACCGCACAGTAGCGGGGCAAATTCCCGCAGGATGGTCAGCAAAGCGATACGGTATCACTGACGATATCATTGACCAGGTCGACCCTGTGACACTGTTCTCCCTCGTCTGCGTCGTTGAAGCGCTCCTGTGCTCAGGAGTTACAGACCCGTACGAGTTCTACCAACACATCCACGTGTCAGAGTTGGGCAACTGCTTAGGCTCTAGCATGGGCGGTTTGTCGTCTTTGAGGCAGATGCACCGTGACAGGTTCGTCGACAAGACTGTCAAGGGCGACGTGTTGCAAGAAACATTTGTGAATACGACGGGCGCGTGGATCAACATGCTGCTCACCTCCTCAGCCGGCCCCATCAGGACTCCGGTGGGGGCATGCGCGACATCTCTCGAGTCACTTGATACCGGGTGCGACCTTATCCTGGCTAAGAAGGCAAAAGTCGTGCTTGTTGGCGGCGTAGAAGACTTTGTCGAGGATGTGTCGTACGAATTTGGCAGCATGAAGGCGACCTGTGACACTGATGCCGAATTTTCGCGCGGAAGAAGCCCACAGGAGATGTCGCGCCCAACAGCGTCATCCAGGAGTGGTTTTGTTGAAGCACAAGGTTGTGGAGTTCAGGTGCTGACGACGGCTGAGCTGGCCCTACAGATGGGCTTACCCATCTACGGCATTGTGGCATATACCAACATGTCTGCGGACAAGGCCGGCCGCTCAGTTCCCGCTCCTGGTAAAGGCGTCTTAGTCAATGCAAGAGAATCGCCAGCTGCATTGCCGTTGTCAACCACGGGATCTATGGCCTGGCCGCTTTTGGATTTGGAACATCGCCGAAGAATGCTCAACCGGCGGCGCCAACAAATAAGTGACTACGTTCAAGATAGCCTTGATCAACTCCAAGAAGAAATCACGTCCTTGAGACAACAGCAGAGTGTGGATGTCACCGAAGAGGAGCTGGAGCGGTATCGCCAGGAACATGTCGATGCCATCCATGAGCAGGCAAGAGCCCAGGAGGCAGATGCCGCCTTTCACTTGGGCAATGTATTTTGGCAGAGCGATGAGAGACAACGCACATCTCCAATTCGAGGCTCCTTGGCGACGTGGGGCCTGGGCATTGATGACATCTCGGTTGCCTCCCTGCACGGCACCTCTACAGTCAAAAACGACCTGAACGAGCCCATGGTAATTCAAGAACAGATGAAACATTTAGGTCGCCGAGAGGGGAACATTTTGCCGTGCGTTTGCCAAAAATGGCTCACTGGACATTCCAAGGGAGCTGCAGGGGCTTGGATGATTAACGGATGCCTGCAAATGATGGACGAAGGCGTCGTGCCTGGCAACAGGAACGCCGACAACGTGGATGAAAAGTTGAGAGAGCATCAGCAACTTCTGTTCCCTGGAAATACAGTCAACATGCAAGAAGGAAATACCAGGATTAAAGCCTGCTCCGTCACGTCCTTTGGGTTTGGGCAGAAAGGCTCCCAAGCCATTCTTGTTCATCCACGCTACTTATTCTCCACCATCACGAAGGAGAGGTTTCAGCAGTATACGTCTGCTCGAGCTAGTAGGTGGAATCGCGCCAACCGCAATTACTCGGCAGCCATGGTCCACGAGAACATGGTGTCGGCGTGTATTAAAGCGCAACCTCCTTATGCTCTTGATGATGAGATATCAGTGCTGCTAGATGCATCTGCACGAACGGGCAGAATTGAGTAATTGATGATAGTGTAGGATTTTGATGGAAGTAAAATGCTCTTTTGATGTGGCCTGTTTACAAAAGTATTCACATAAGGGTTCATCTTGCAAATGGGTCCTATAGCTACCCTTTTCAGTTATTATTATTACATAACGACCACCAATTTTGACAAGAATATAAAATTAAATTTCCCTGTGAATATTAACTCGTTTCTCATCCATATCATGTCAAATGGCATTCATTCATTGACCTGAACAGTTTTATTGTACAGTAGCCGATGCCGACGTTGCTGTAACCCGAAAATGTCAGACCCAGGCTTGAGTGACGAGGGAACTAATCTGCATAATCTTCCACGATATTTCCAATGTACTTATATCTAAATAACTCTAGCACTTAAATACATACAAAAGTCACTCTATTTGGGAATAAAGCTAACATTCATCATGACTAAGTGCAATTAGTGCCCTGTGATACAAACTGCTACTAACTATGTACCATAAACGGAAAAAATACTATTCATGGAATGGAAAAGGTAGTCGCCTTTTTGGAAGCCCTACCACCGAATCCCCAGCCAATCTGTTTAGCCACGTTAATTGATACATCAAGCTGGTCGGCCCAAGCCCAAACCAATCCGGGGTTTTTCTGGAATGAGCGCCCGGCCGCTATCAGATCCAAAGGCGTGTCGTCCTCATTCTTACCGCCGCGAATCAATTTCTCGGCCAACGTACCGGTTTGGATACTGCCAACGCTGCTAACCAACAACCTTTCGCCTACAACTCTCTTGATCTTCTTGGCAAACGCGGCTTGGTATCCCAGTCCCCCAACAATATTTTGCTGCTTGTGGTTGCCTCCGCTCGAGACGTCCAAGACATCGACACCGTGCTCTGCCAGAAGTGAAGCAAACCTGGCGCTTTCATCCACTGTCCAACTCTCACCAGTCCATTCTGGATTGTTATCAAGCCAATCCGTACAGCTGATGCGACAAAACAGCGGCATAGTCTCCGGCATAATATCTCTTACCTTAGCGACGATTTCTAGAGCTAAGCGGGTGCGGTTTTCAAAACTGCCGCCATACTTGTCCGTCCGTTGATTGACAGCGGGTGTCAAAAAGCTTGAGATGAGATATCCATGGGCAAAATGAAGCTCAATCACATCAAAGCCTGCTTTGACGGCACGTTGCGCCCCTTTTACGAAGTCATGTGTGACTTGATCAATCTCGGCCAACGTCATCATCCGCGGGGTAGGAAAGCCATCACGATATTGTTCAGTGGTAGGGCCCATCACATCGTCCAACCATCCGCCCACCTCCTTCGTCGCCACTTCTCCACCACTTACCCAAGGAGCAACCGTAGAGGCTTTGCGACCGGCATGTCCCAGCTGAATACCAATCAGGCACTTTTGGCTGTGGGCAAACTCGACATGCTTTTTGAGAGTTTCCACGTGCGCATCCAACCATATTCCCGAATCCTCCGGGGTGATGCGTCCGGTGGCCTGAACGGCGGTGGCCTCGACCATGATGAGCCCGGGCTATGTGTAATCGTCAGTCACCAGTACAGATGTGTTGGCTATGTAGCTCAAACCTACGCCACGCTGCGCCATTCCACCATAGTGGGCAATATGCCAAGGAGTGTGAAAACCCTCGTGTGCGCTGTACTGGCACATGGGGCTTACCCAGATACGATTCGGCATGGTTATGCCCCGTACTTTTAAGGGCGTGAAGAGCTTTGCCATTGGCTTGCCGGAGGGCTGAGGATCACACGCCAAGCCGGGAGTAATGATCTGATCAGGAGTGAAGTAAGGGGCATCTTTGGCACCCATGTTGACATTGCTAGCCAAGGTCTGGGAGTTGCTTTGTGTGAGGGTAGTGGTTGAAGAGCCCCTGTCGCCATACTGTGCGTATCTCTGGGTTGAATAGGCAGCACACATGATTAGATTGGATTAGAAACAACAAATAACACGTAAGTTTACTTTGAAAACGGGTAGGAATAATTCATTCAGTTGAACTTTATATTGTTCTTGGTCCAGAAATGGGAGGGCATTTTAGGGGCTCTCGTAATAGCTGAGGAGCCATATGCGCGAGATTCGATCCCAGCCTCATCGATGTACTAATTGGTAATAGTCAATAGAAGTTAGTCTTTAGTGTTTATCGGTTATATCTAACATGCTTCATAACAATATGATAATTATTAAAACAGGGACACACAAATCAATCTTTCTTGTTGCTGATAATTCTGCACGGTTAGGGTTAGGGTTATAAGAACCTCTAGCCATGTCGCCAGGTACCTCAAACCTTCCAAGTCACCTTTTGGTAGTGTCGCATTTTGTCTGACATTATCTTTCTATGAATTATTGAATAAGCGTTTGCGGAGCATTTCCAGTGCGGGCTAGTAGCTCGCAGGTGAGATTATGCTTGCTTACACTAGCATGCACCACCATGAGCTGCTTTTCCGTCTTTGGCTTAACCCATCATGCTAGCCGAATTACGCGAAAGTGTTCCTTCTCACACACCACGATATGTTCCTCATTAAAGATGAAATGTTTCGGGATAGCTTCTTATTGCTTTCGGCTTGAATTTCAAGTATTCAAAGCCTGCAGCTTCCAGAAGGTAATTGGAGGTAGCGAAAGATCAAATCAATTGCAAGCTACAATGGATATTCCAGCGCCGAACAAGGATTACAGTACGTTATTTGAATTTCTACCCCAAATAATGATTCTTGTCATTCATCCATTCACCTCTAATCCGCGAATCATAATTTATTGCAAAGTACAATTTTGTTAACATTACCTGCACTCAGAATGGGATCTCTACGACAGCCGAGTAAACAAGGGTGAGCTCTGCGTTGAAGAAAGCCAACTGCTGAATAGCTTGAGACAACACAAGCGAATGTAGATGAATTCATTTTATGTTGACCGAGATGCATAGTCAATGGGCACGTCGAATGTAAATACACGATACGAGATGGCTGTTGGACACAGCCAGAGTTCGTAAAGAATCCCTTCATCAAAGTTCATGGATTGGCACCTGGACTTCACTATGGTAAAGCCTGTGCCCTACAGTTTGAAATCTCCAACTCTAACAGTGTGAAAAAGGTCAGCAAGTCTATGAAGGACTACTTGGTGGGTGAAATGTTAAGCATGGGATTGACATTGACGCGTGATGCTGACTTGTATCAGCTCGCAGGACTTCGGCAAACGATGTTCTTATCTTCCGACCATCCTTGAATGCTGCTCGTATGGCTCGTTCCGCAGTGGCTGTCTCAATGCCACCGGTGCCAGAGGAGGTATTCCTGAAAGCGGTACACATGGCAGTAGCCATGAACGCCGAGTACATTCCGCCGCATGACGTCCCTGGTAGTCTCTATTTGAGACCCTTTCAATTTGGCTCCAGCTGTCAAATAGGACTGGAGCCACCGGATGAGTTTACCTTTTGTGTTTTTGTGCAGCCCCATATTGCATTCCATGGCCATGGAACTTTGAGAGCACTCATAGCAGAGGACTTTGACCGAGCTGCGACAAGAGGAACAGGAAATGTCAAAGTTGGCGGTAACTATGCACCTGTTATTAAATGGTCCCGAGAAGCAAAACAGCCTGAAAATGGTGCTTGGGGCGTGCTTTTGCATCTTGACAGCCAGACTCAGACTTGGCTGGATGAATTTAGCACCTCCGGATTTGTTGGAATAATAGCGCCCGACGGGGAGGCAGGGGAAGAGAGCATCCCAAAAGTGGTGATCCCAGAAAGTAAAGCAGCGATAGATAGTATTACATCCGACTCTGTGGCGGTTCTTGCAAGATCATTTGGATGGGAAGTCACAAAGAGACCGGTAAGTTACATGGTCCCCAGACTCCCGCATGGGTGCTTACAACGAAATAGATCAACACATCCGAACTTGGTATCTTCTCTGAAGTTCTTGCCGTTGGCACTGCCGCTGGACTTGTGCCCGTCACTTGTATTCATCGCAGGTCCACAAGT
Organism: Calonectria pseudoturangicola; assembly: GCA_013403825.1. Lineage (NCBI taxonomy): Eukaryota > Fungi > Ascomycota > Sordariomycetes > Hypocreales > Nectriaceae > Calonectria > Calonectria pseudoturangicola. The sequence goes on along the minus strand of VTGA01000004.1, from coordinate 428,062 downwards.
GAAACATTCGATTACGCGCCCGGAGGACCGTGTTTTAATAAGCTACAAGAAGCATATCTAGGTATCCAAAAAGGGGGAAAGGAAGATGAATTTGGATGGTGTGAGAAGCTGAGATATGACGAGTTTATCAGCTAAATTGGTTCGGTCGGGATAACCTTTGAGATAAGATGGAAACGTATCGTACGTGAACTAGTCCGAAAATATGTGAGAGGTGCAACGACTGCTCTTCAATAGTTTCATGCCTTCGACCTGCGTAGGGCATGTGTGACAAAGGGCGCGATGTAATGATGGGGAAGAAACTGCCAAATGACAAAGACTTGTGCGGTCCTCACAATCTGATCAAATAAAATCCTGGAAAGAATACATTCTAATTCCCTTAAATTTTCGCAGAGCACACACTTAAGAACGGCTGTTTAGTTCCCGTGCACGCTTTATAAATAAATGGGCCCAGGATAGATCCCTGGTCCACACTGCTCCCGATACGACAAAAAGTGTCAGGACCGAGTCCATGATTCGTAGTAATACTAGGCAGGGAGCACATATCCAGGTACGAATTTATTATATACTTCTTATCGGAGTAGTTTTGTTATCTGATGTTCTTTTTAAATCTCGCGCACTTTATTTTTAAACGTAAACGAATGGCTGGCAGGTTCGATCAGCAGAATTGAAACACGCCACTGCTAGCAATACTGTTTCCTGCACTAAAATGTTTCTATCCCAGAATCCCACTTGTCCAACACAGCCGCGATGTTTGACGATCCAGTCAGCTCGTGAACATTTTCGAAATACTCTTTGGTGAGCATGAAAGGCTTCGCAGTGACGTTTGGTATGTACTTTCCGACTAGGCAAGAGGGATCAATTGCTGACTTTTCGATATTCTTGAGCAGAAATGAGCGGAATGGCTGGATACCCGGCCTCAAGAATCTTGAGTGGAAAGGGACATCGACGCCGCGTAGAGGAATGGTTGCTGAACCACGGTTGAGCTCCAAAGGCATCGGCTTCTGAAGAGTAGCTTCTATGCAGCGATGTATTGTATCGCCAAGGTTTCGCCGAGCTTCTTCCATACTAGTTTGTTGTTTGATAAACTCAATTACCCCCGTTAAAGTGTGTAGTGCGCGGACATCACCGGCAGCCACATACTGCATGTTCGCAATATTATAGTTGACGATTTCTAGAAGCCATCCACTTTCCACCGCGATGCTATTAACAACATTCTGTAGAATCTCTTCATTAAATTCTTTAGAGACTCTGCTGGGATTGATGGCACACATCAGGTAGTTCGACCTGCCGGCAGAGTCACGATCAACAGCAACCTGCATCGTTAGGCCTCTATAAAAGACAACCGATACCAAGTTCTCGATTGGCATAATCTCAGCCAGGGCGGCAAGCGCCGCAAATTCACCTAGAGAATGACCGGCGAATTTATACTCCTCTGGAACGAGCCCTCTCGCTTTCAAATCTTCGATTCTGGCCTTTTCCATCAGAGTCAATGCTGGTTGGGTAAACTGCGTTGCAAAGAGCAATCCATGAGGAGATCGAAAGGTATAAGACAAAGTTCCCTCGTTGATGTCTTTGAAGAGGCGCTCTGACTTCATAGTGCCATCGGGACCTGGACTCTCCGATGACATCTTCAAGTAGTTGTCACGGATAGCCTTACCTTTCAAACCGCCAAAATGAATGCGAAGCTCTTTAGGATTGGCTTTGACAATGTTGATGATAGAAAAGCCTTTATGATATTAGTGCTTGTCCACTTTGACTGTGATTATCATGCATACCGTAATTCTTAAGGAAGTAGTTGTCAGCCCTATCCCAAACCTTCTTTGCAGCAGGGCTGCAAGCATAAAGATCCATGCCCATTCCCTGGGCCTGAGAACCCTGTCCAGTAAATAAAAAGGCTGTCGGTGACTGTTCCACCTCTGCTTCTCCTATCAGAACCATTTGTTTTGTGTCGGAATTTCTGGCTTCGATCTTGATTATCTTGCGTCCGGAAATCATGCCGACGTGCTGAAATTCGACATCAATCACATCCTTGGGCAAGACCATTCCGACAAAGGAGGCCTGGAATCTGCGGATAGATTTCATGTTGTTTTCAGCAGCCCACGCCTCCAAGAGGTTACGGACGGCAGCATTCGAATACATCCCGTGAGTTATTATTCCAGGCAGTCCGGTATAACTAGCAAAATGACGACAAGTGTGGATTGGATTCCAGTCTCCGGATGCAAGGGAGTACTTGTAATTGCTGGCTGGGGCATGAATTTGTATCGATCTTGACCGGCTCGTCAAGGGAACAGCGTTCTCAAACAGAACAGCTTTGTCGAGGGGCGATCCCAGTCTATCAAGGTAGTCAATGACAGGGCTGCCGCTCGACCTGCCTGATTCGTATCTAACACTAGCAATCTGAACCGCGGCCTTATTTGGAAGTCTCAAAAATACCCGACCTTGTGTGTTGATGTTGCTGAAGACTGTTTCGTTCTTGAAACGCAACAGCGTATCAAGATGGAAATCCAGAACTTGGTTGGTCAGGTCAAGGTTCTGGTAATCTTCCTCAATTTGGAACCAGCTTTTTGACTTGAGAACTGCCACATCCTTATTGTTGGTGAGGTGCAGCTGTCGCGGTTGTTCCTTTTTACTTTCAAAGCAATTTTGGAAGTCAGTGTAAGTACCACGACACAGAAATTTGGAGATGACATCTATAATTGGTTCTCCATTCCGGTAAATGGTACCAGAGATTTCAACCATCTTACCAGAGCTCTGGTTGATGATCGCGGTGATCTGAGAAGTGGTGTGAACTGTGTCTCCCTTCTTTAAGGGGTCACAACCAGGCCTCATCCGGTATTCATTTGATAAGTGGACAAGCTTCAACAAGTCTGCGTTTATGGCTGACACAAAGATTGGCTTGGTAATAGCTTTCCATGCAAGTACAATTGCAAAGTCCATTGGTGCATAGATGGCCCTTCCAGACCCATCAAGGTATGCGTCGCTAGTGTTTCCGACAGAGCGCATAAACTCAGTAATATCCGAGTCTGACACAGTGACCTCACCACCATCAAAGGTACTGCTGATATCAGCCTCTCGATTGGGCATCTCCTCGCCGAACCAAGTACGCCAATAGAAATCTTTGATACGGTCGTTACGGTCTTCCATTACTTCTTGAATTGGAATACATGCAGGAGGCTCAGGGTGATAAACAAATTTAAGGGGAAGGCTCAGGGTCTTGCCAAGAGCGGTGGAGTGAGTCATCATATTTAGGACGATGTTCTCCCCCTCAATATTGACCTCCATATTTGTCACATATTGATTGGTTTCGGTTGCCTGTTTGACAACGATTTTGGTTTTACAAGGCTCCGTTGGTGAATGTACTTCCACCAATTGACCATACGTGGGAACAAGGAGGCGCTTGATTGGGTTGGGGCAGAATTTGTGCTGCTGATTTATGACCTTCGATGTCAAAAGAGCATGTCGCCACCCTCCAGGCGGTCCAGCGAGGATGGAGAGCCAAGACTCCACAGAAGGCATGATTGATGATGGCGAAGTTGACAGAGAGTAGCTGACGATGCCAGACTGATCATGAGATACAGTCATGCTATCGAGATGTTCGATAGTGGTCACGTCCTCCATTGACTTGCCACCAAAGGTTCCAACTATTGGGATTGCTTGCCTATCTCCACGATGCAATTCGTCTGCGAGAGAGTCAATGTGGCCTTTGTTGATAGTGTCAAGTATAGACTTGATGGGCTCATTTACAACCTTTGAGTATTTTACAGCCACGGGACCCTGCAGCACACAGGTGCGCCCAACATCTTGACCATGCACGGCGCCGATATCTTCAGACTGCCAGAGAGAGTCCTTCTTGAAGTAGTATTCAAAGTTTTCATCAAGTGTTGGAATAAAGTTGACAGGCTTCATGCCACGACGAAGGCATAGCCCTAGGAAGAATTGCACGTCCTGAGCACTCATAAGTTGAGAACCAGCTTTTGGATAATGCTGTAGAATCTTTTCAACAACTTTATCAGGCTGGTTTAGGTCAAGGTGATTTCCAAGAAAGGGTTGGCGAGAACCATTGAACCGTTCCTCGATGCGTTGGAGGAAATCTTTGGCCAGCCTTATGTAGCTACGGTCTATCCAACGCGATTCGTGCCTGACATATAGAAGTTCGACAATACGACGAGCGACCTGCCCATACGTCATGTCTTCGACGTCACAGGCTCGCCCGGCCTCATTGCGACCGAACCACACTTTGTGAAAATCATCATTGAGCTTCTTGATAATGTAATCGCGATTCATCCTCAGCTCTGACAGTCTCTTCTGTTTAGGGAGACTGAAGATTTTCTTATCCATTTCAGCCCAGAACAAAACTCCGCGAGTGGCAAGCTTGTGAATAGGCTCGCCCATTTCTGACCGAACGCTCATAACGCCACCGGCTGGACCATGGTATGTTTTTTCCCACTCGGCATCGTCGACTCCCGGGGTATCAACAATGGCCTGCTTGACGGCAAGGCTGGTGTGCGCCTCCTTAGCAACCATCATGCGACTGCCAAACAAGATGCCGTCGAACGGCATAACGGGATATCCGTATTTCTTGGACCATTTTCCAGTGAGATACGGGTACGTATCTTCAGCTGCACCAAATCCGCCACCGGCAACAAGGAACAGGTTATCCCGCCTCCTCATGCGACCGTATGTGGTGAGGATTGGTTGATGAAAGTCCTCGTAGGAGTGATGGCCCCCGCCACGGCCGCCAGTCCACTGAAGAACGATGGGGAAACCTGGACGGGTCTTGGCAATCCTGATGACCTCTTCTATGGCGTCCACTGAACCAGGCTTAAAACAGATGTATCTCAAATCCAGCGTGTCGATGTACTTCTGAGCCACCTCGATGGAAGGAACACCAGCACCGATGGTCAAAGCCTCTATGGGCATGCCCTCGCTTCGGAGTCGTTTGATGAGAGGAATCTGCCAAGACATGGCTGCAGGATTCACATAGATGAGATTAATGACGATGCCCCGACCCACTGGGATCGAGTTCTCAAGCTTGCGCAAGGCCTCGGTCATGGTCTTGGGACTCCAATAGCCACCGCCAGCCAGCTCTATGTGGTATCCGGCATTCATGGTAGCGGAAACAAAGTCCCATGCCACTGTGCAAGGGGTCATGCCAGCAACAACCAACGGCGGCAGACCCAGCAGGCGGCTCAGCTTTGTGTCTACGTATACCTCTCCCGTTGAGGTGGCTCTGACGAGTCGTGGACTGAATTCTTTGGCCCAGTCAATGGCATAAGTTATGCCGTTCTTCTCATCACTGTCAAATAACTCATGCTTGTAGCCAACTTCTTCGGTATTATCGCCAATGGTTCCTGCTAAAATCGTATGCACTCCTGTGCCTTCTTTATTTCGGCTAGTGAGAACACCTAAGCCAAGCGCGCCACCAGGGCCAAAGTCCAGAATGTGCGTTGCTTCGGGGAATACTGTTGCATACTCCCAACAGACGGGGTCCTGAATAATGAGACGCACTAGATTAGGAACAATATTTCCTGTTATTTCCTCTTGAATCTTCTTGCCGGTATGGGGGTTGATCAGACGAATACCGAGAGACCCGCTATGGATCTCAATGTGATTCAGGTCATTTTCAATAAGCGCCATAGCATCCAAAAGATACCGGCTGTGAAAGGGAGCTGAAATAGGCAAGAATCGATTTACAAATCGCGGCTTTCGCTTGCCATGAGGAATTCGGTTTTGGTTTTGTTCACTTGGCGCCTTGGCCTTGCGGAAATGGGCATTTAGTCCGCATAGTGAGGTCGGAGGCCCTGTGACGACAAAGTTTCGGGGCCCGTTGAAGAGGGATATTGCAATGTGACTATCAGCAGGGAGGTGATGATTTGTTGCATCAATATGCTTTTGAATCTGGCTCGCTGACAGTCCTCGGACACTCAGCATGGGAGATGGAGTTCCATCGTCATTTTCTTCTGCAGCCTTCAGCGTGCTGGGGGTCACTGAGCAGTGGGTGAAGATCTGCTGACTACGACAGCCGATCCAAAACAGGATAGTGAGCGCCTCAGAGGCAATTCTCTTCCAGCAATCCCAAGAATCCGCTGCGGCAACGACCGCGGCGAGGACTATTCCCTGAGAGTGGCCGGTTGTCCCGCTGATGTGCCCCCGCATCGATCCTGGGTCGAAACCGAGGACTTTGCATGCAACTTCATAATGAGCCAACTGAATCAATCCAATCAATGGAAAACTGATGGGTGCCTTGATGAGATACTTGGCATCCGGTGTAGTCGTGCCATCCTCAAGCCAGGCAAGGATGTCCAGACCCTTGGGATAAAGCTCTTCTACCTCGGGATTCTGAGAGAGGGCTTTTAAAAGCTCTGCACACTCCACAATAAGATTCTTGATGAAAGGTTTGTACAATCTGTAAACCTGGCGCAGCTCATCAAAGTAGTCCTCAGTGTTGCCTTGACCACCAAAAATGGTATAAATTTTGGCAGCACCGCTCTCACTAGCCCGAAAGAGGGCCGAGCTTGTCCTGTGTTTTGTATGGCCAACGATCTCTGCGGCTCTGTAGTAGCTGCGAATAATAGTGGCCCTCGCCTCAACGCTGGAAATGGATGCCGCTAAAACGTGGACGTCAGTATTTGCGAGAAATATTCGCTCGAATTCGCCAAGAACGGCCGCCAAAACGTTCTCAGGGAGATCATTAACATTTCTTTGAGGTTCCTCAATTTCATCTGCGATATAATCCATATACCTCGCGACAAGTTGAGGACGTGAGGTGGGCTCATCGCCGACAAGTCCATCTGTAAGGGCTGCGAGAGTAGCTATGAAGCCGCTCTTCAGCTGCTCAGCGTTGAATATTTGGCTGGCAGAAATGTTGAGGGAGATCTCTAAAGTTCCATGCTGTAAAAGGAGACTGCGAGGAGACGCGTCGTTGAGCACTGATGAGACGGTCATTTCCAAAGTTGTCGAGGATCCCCGTACTCTGACAGGATGGCGCCGTTTACTTTTGAAAATGTATCAATACTAAAAGTCGGATTTTTGCAGACTAGTTTATTAACAAAAATTACAGCCCTCAATCCAGGACCATCACAGGCTTGCAGGATTATACACTCTCTAAATCGAGTAGCTGGCCCACTCGCTTATCAATGATGTCCAATACCTAAGCCGTCAGCTTCATTTCTTTATCAAAGAAACGCCTGATCTTGATTGAGTCTTCAAAAGTCAAAATTATAGAATCTATTACTGCCGATCAATTTTTTTTTCACAATTGATTTCATCTCTTCAGAAGTATGTGACTTTGGCAAAATAATAGTCTCACCCTACAGCCCACATCAGCGGCAGATGATTACGATGATGTACACATTAGACCCACAAATCGCGCGTGAGATGACAAATATTACCACATCGCACATTATGGGCTTCTGAAGAAAGGCGGCGTGGAAAATGCTTGTGATGCAGGTTGAATTGTTTTGTGCTGGTTGGCTAGTCTCGTTTTGATTCCATCAACCAAGACATGGGAAATGTAGGAACGTGTAAGGTTGACTGCGCCACAGATGTAGGACCAGAACAAAGAGATAAGTTTATATGAAATAATTCAAACCAAGAACAGTAAATTAATTGATTGATTGCTTGGTTAATTAAATCACAACCCAAGATCTCCTTTTCGCATATGGGCGTAGGTGGCTCAGTATGACGGGGAGAGGAGTTCGTAGGGTATTACGAGATAGCCGGACAATCGGCCAAGTGGCATAATGAACGACTCTACCATCTTGTGATGGCTAGCTTTGGCTTTGGGATGTAGATCTTCACCTAAGAGTTTCAGGACAACCTTTGGCTACGACACACGGCATGCAAATGGGACAAGAGAATTTAGTTGCATCCAATATTGACGTCTGCTCCGTAGTCTAGTAAGAGCTTCAAGATCTCAGCTCGGCCTAATAAAACACAATCATGCACCGCCGTCATTTTCTTCCCGTCCTGGGCATCGATGCACCGCTTTAATAGTGAACCCCCCTCGTCTCCTCTTCCGTCTCTAGACCTGCCGTCTTCCTCGGCGGGATTCGGGGCCAATTTGCCCGACGAATGAGTTTTGCACCATTCTAGTATTAACTTTACCATCTCCGGATTGTTCTTATTAACTGCTGTATGGAGCAAGCTTCTACCAGTTGAATCCTTTGTTAGAACGCCAGAACCCAGTTCGAGCAGGGCGGCCACTGAGCGTGCGTCGCCGCTCTCCACGGCGCGATGAAGTGCCGTCTTTCCCCCGCGGTCCGGCACGTCTAGTTTGGCACCAGAAGAGATCAAGATGCGGGCAATCTCTAGGTTCCCGAGGGCTATTGCGGTAAGAAGGGGGCTTTTGTGGCTCTCTCCCTGTTTCTCGGTGCTGGTAGCGAGGTCTTCTAGAGGTTCGTCGGAATCCGACGACATAGGGATTATTGAGCTTGAAGTCGATGCATTCTGTGACGATAATGACGTGACGGATGGTCGGATCGGTATTGTTTCTGAAGAGGGCTGCAAGGTGGGCGTAGTGGTGCCGATCCCGATGCCAAGGGCGCCTACCTGAGGCGACCTGGGCTTCTGCCATCTAAGGTTCCTGTCTGAAATGCTCTGGTTGGAATAGGCCTTTGTAGATTCGATGGCGGCGCCAAGCTCGCTTCCCCTTGGAGCGGGAAGAGGCGGAGAGGCCAAGTGTGCGTTTGGTGGTGAATTGCATTCCAGGCCCACCCATTCATAATTCATTAGAGCCGGGTCGATGCAATTCGTGTTCAAAGTCTGCTCCACAGAGTACTCCAGGTCCGAGTTGACCTGGAAATCTGTTTCGCTGCGCAGCTGGCCGGTTGGGTCGTCCCCGGACGTCTCATCGATGGGAGCGTGGTGATTGGTAGTATGGAGAGCCGCAATGTCCCCGGAACCGCCGGACATCAGGGCAAAGTTGGCGAGAGCTTGGACACTCTCCGGAACATCGTTGGGTGGCCCCGTGAGGCTATCCCTCCTCTTCGATCCTACAGCCGCGATGGCGGCGTGGATATTAGGCATCTCATGCAAGACGGCTTCTGCAAGTCTCATCCGAATCTTTTGCCTGGTACCTGACAAAGTATTAGAGCAGTTCGTTCGTTATGTGCGTCTTTGTGGAACTGGTTGTGGTTCATGGCTTGCGTTCCGTTCTTCGCCAAGGACGTTGCGCTACGGTGCTGCAATCGAACTGGGTGGGAAAGTGCATCGACTTACGATAATTCTTTTGGGCTAGGCGGTTCTGAAGTCTCCGGCGCTCGTTAATATCGGTGGGCGGCGAATCGTTGCTTGGAGTTGACATGATTGTGACGACGGTGGATCAAGCTGGCATGTTTTGTTATGGAAGGAGATCTACGTCGTTAGGGTCGTTGTGTGACTACGAGAAAGCGGGTAGAAGGACAATCCCGTCAATATATGGATCAGTATTTTAGGTTGTCGTATGCAAAAGCATGCACAATTCAGGTCACAACGGCATGCACTGTGAGCAGTCACAATGGGGGCTGTGCCGGCTTGGATGACAGGCCTGCTGACTGGTCCATAAGTATAGCTGGGGAAATTGCGCGACGTCTTTTGAAGTGCTGAATCTACAGGTAGCCACAGACCCACTGGCTAACTTGAGCGGAAAACTCGCCGAGACGACAGATGGATGGCACTGGTGCTTATTGGGGTGCTGTCACTGACTCTTTTGAGTTTCAGTAGTGGCAGATGTCGATCCAACTGATCATTTCCGATTCAAGAAATTCGTGTGGCGAGATCAGGAGCGAATGAATGAATGGCATAGCTCGAGTGTGTCTAGTTTTAGTGGACTCTTTGCATGAGGAGCCTTGTCCGAGGAAGCCTATCTCCTCTCGCGTGGTGTGGAGAACTTGAGCAAGATGGCTGAGCTTGGTCGAGGTGAACATGGGAGCCAGTGTCCCATTGCGGAAGGCGAGGCTCCGATCTCGATCACAAAAAAGGAAGAGCACGCTAAGACGCGGCTCGGAGGAAACACAGGCTGAGTAAGCGAATAGTCCGCAGGGAGGCTGCATTGCCTAAAATATACGAGGCTTGGCAAGGGAGTTGGAGGTTGAGGCTTAAACGAGTCGATCTGCAACTAGCACTACCTACCCCCAGAATGACGACGGAACGGAGCACCGCTATTCGTCCGGCAGGAGCCTGTGCTCGGACCGGGCCGCATCCAGGAGGCACCGAACAAGGTCTTCCCGCGGCCAGTGGAGATTCGACTGTTGGTTGTTGTTCTCACGCAGCCCGCTAAAGGGGAAAAGAAAATTAGCTCGCCAAATCAGTTGACACAAATCCCCAATCCGTGATGGCAAGCACATGGTGCAGACATGTCTCAGTTATTCTGTCGAGGGATCCACCCTCTCCACGTTTCCCTCATTGAGCGTGCCGTGTTGCTGACTTTGCGCTCGCAAGGATACTTTCTGGGCGCGTCTGCTGCTTACCCGTGCTAACAGCCAAGGGCGAAGATCACCAGTCTCAAATGCTCGAATCCTGGCTAGGGCTGACACCCCCACATTGGCCACTGCCGCATTGCGCCTTGGTCGGTTAAAGGATGCGAAGATCCTGCTAGCCCCTGTGTCAATATAAGTTCCTACATAGCCCTCTCCTCCAATGCTTGTATGCGTAGCCAAGCATCCGGGCCGGATAGAGCTGTGCGCCGCTTCTCGTCCTGTGAGAATAATGACGATACCTCCTGGCCTTGGTCCGCCATTCTGCATTCTGCTGACGCCCATCAGAACGCTGCAGGTGACGACAAGTTCTCTCTCCTGTCAAGGTCGTCCCTGTGCAGCTCGGTTCGCACACACATCACATTTCACCTGGAGTTGGTGCTCAGAGCCCAGCCTTGCATTATCCGTCGCACGACTCTCAGTTGATGCTCGGGACCGGAAGGTTACGTCGTGACTCCCTGTGGCCGTTCTCATCCGGAGGGGCACGCAGTCGTGTTGGCACTAGACAAGCGACCCTCCGTAATGCATATTCCAACAGACGCATGTTGGCGGCGCTAGCCAGTTAACTTTACCTCGCCTAATATCCGAGACCGAGCACGGTTGTTGGTACGCGCGTTGGTAAGGCTTCCTCGAATCAGATCGCTTCTGGTGGGTTCTACGGCGACTTGGCTCTCGCATGTTGCAACCTGCCTCTTTTTGCCTTTAATATATACTTGGCGCTTGGCCATAATTCAGTGTGCCTCCAGTGGAGAGGGCCAGCCAACGCTATGGATATTTTTCGGATAGATTAGCACAAAGTGAATCTTCATAATTTCCCTTCTCCCACGTTACATCGCCAACGAACCTGCGCATCTTAGCATAAATATCCAGATCTCAGCCAGATAGCATTGCGTCTTCCTAATTCAGATTCAAGACTATCAGCTCACCGCAAATTTCCTGATGACAGGAGGACATGCAGATCTCTGCTTACTAGCCCATTTTTCAGCCCGTACCAAGGAGCTAATCATACTTTGTCCAAAGCACACCAGCCATGTCCGTTTCGCCACAAGTTGTCATGCCATTTTGACAGTTTGGTCAGCCAAGGCATGATCGTCAGTCATCCAAATAAATTTGTCAGCTGACTCGCCCGAGGCGTAGCTAGGCTTACAAGCCAAAAGCTAGACTAGAAAAAGCAGTTCGTCATGATGAGTGAGAATTAATGCGCAATCATAGCAAAATAGGGGACCTATCAGAACCCAAATTACAAGACAATCAATTCATAAGTCTATATGTACAGTGTTAGTTCCCACGAATTACAAGACTTGATAAGTATCGATCCCTCTTGCCCTCTCTACATAATCTGAAGTGTCTGTAGGCGGTTGCTTTAATAACGCACCCATTAAAGTAGCCTACTTAATTAACGTAACTTGAGACACCAGTTTCAGGCTGTTAAAATGTCATGATGAGTTCTCCAAGGCCTTTAGAACAGATTTGCTTTATTATGTGCTGTTATAACTTTAGCGTGATTACTCGATATAGGAGGCTTAGGGTAGGTGTAGCGCGCGATGGAAAATGGAGGTCAAACTTGAGTAGACCAGTTCTTGGCGTAATCCCATATTTTCTCAGAGGCATGATCGTAGTTGGCAGTACAGGCAAAACGTCAGGCCTTTGTTAGGCGCGGTAGTCCAATTTACCTGCTTTCATCGGGATGTATGGTAATGCACCTGCTGGCGGAGTTCAGCGGAAAACAAGACAGGAATCTTGGGGGTTGACTGAGAGTGATATGTTTGCTCATATGAAGATGTCAGATGAGGGAAAAACGCTTCTGGAGGTTGGTTGTCTAGGATAGCTTGAATTCCATTTGGTTCGTGCCCCGAAAAATCGTAGTAGTTCATTTTGGAATTCTCCTTTGGATTTGAAATTGCGGTTGGTGACTTCTCCAGACTATAGAGGTGAAGCTTAGGAACGTGATATCGGATGGGATGAATCCTGTAGATGAAGTACGGCGATGAGGTAACCCAGAGGGCTTTATCGTTTGCAAAAAGACTAATTAAAAACAGCATTAAGCTTTGGAGTCTTTTTATTTTTACTTTGGGACTGTGGCGTGCTAAAGGCTGCCACAATAATATGTTATCTAGTGCTCACTGATCCCGAATAACAATAGCGCTAGCTTGGCTGCATTTCAAAAGCCCACATGCATCCATTCAGAACAGGCTGTGATAATACTCTAACATCAGAACAGGCAACCGGGCCAGTGCATTTGGGCCCCCATACTCGGTTGTATTGTATTATTTCGCGCAAAATTCCGTATACTTGCATGAAACCAATACAAATCAGGCTGATTTTGCATCAAGCTATTCCATATCTACCACTAAGTGTTGAATCTTAAGAGAAGCTCCGAACCGTTCTGATGAATGGCATGTTGACGTAGTTTGTGAATAGCGTGTGGTTATTTTCAGCTACAACACGGTGTTATACCTCCAGAAATGAATCGAGCTCTTTAATGTCTTTTTCTACTTCAATACTCCCGTCGTATCTGCCGTTGTTCTTTTATCTCCAAATATGCCTCTATGTATACGGACGACTCCGTGGTAAGATGCGAAATACGATGAGGCAGATTTCGTACGTGCAGCTAAAAGGTGGCGTGATACTGCCACATCATCATGCATCATGGCGCTGTGCTGCATATTTCAGCCTTGTTTTTCCACTTTTTTACTTAGCAGCCTAACCATAGTTGCATTGAAGTGCCGATATAAAGGAATATCAATGACCCTAGTATTTATTGCATAGAGTTAATGTGATGAAAAAGGGTTCTGTGAAGGGTGGTATCGGGTTATTCAGTTGGCTGCGACTAGTTGGAGATCAGGTTTATCAACTGCTCAAGATCGGGATCGTCGAACCTTCATAAGACAAAAAGCGCCTTTTCGATCAGGTTAAGTAGAAAACATGCTGTTGCAAAGTGTGCTTATAGATTTATACTTGTGAGAAGCATACTGAAGGAAGCATGCCTGTTCATGTACGCGACTTTAATAGGTATTATTAGCTGTTATCGCAATAAGAAGAGATATATCTAAGTATAGGTTAAGCATCAACATTAAAGGGGAGTTTTTCCTCTTATATCTACACTCTAGAAGATACATCGTAACTGTATTTATAGACTCATAAGCTTATTGCACCTAAAGGCATTTGGACTTTGATATTCCCTTAGAACCACTGCCTTGACTACCTTCAAGCTAACCTATCGGAGAAGCCTTTACCTACCACGGTAGACGCAACACCCTACCATTAGCTATGCAAAAGCCTTCATCGTGACATGCCGTATCTAACTGAGCAGAATTAGTCTCTGTCACATTTTATGTCTATCATATTTCATCTCAACGCCAAGAAACGCCGGATAGCTAGAAGCCGGACCTAACAGTCAGAGATCAGTATTATTATTATCGGTACAGTCATTTCCGAAGATAATAGTCACTAACAGTCACTACTGAATTAATCAATAAAAGCCTGACATACGGTCAGTTAGATAGAGAAAAATCAAGCTCTTTCATGACATTCATTTTCCTCCCTCATCTTGTGATAGTCTCTTTGATTGTCCAATTGTTTCAAGGGCTAGGGGACTGAGGCCTTGAGGTGCGATCGCATTAATAATAAAAACCCGATATTTATACTTATAGAAGCCCGAGTTCTATTACTGCAATAAAGGTATCAATTAGATATTTCGCTAACATAAAAAATATCGTATTACATGATTATCAAATTTTACTAGTTTCACGGGGTATTAATTACTACCATCTTCTTGATCCAAGTCCTAACACAAGTAAATTCCACATCCACCGCTTTTGTACACTGCGCCCTTTTGTGGCATATAATGCTCTGCGCTCCGCTCTGGAGTCATCATCCCCGTCCCAATTACCGAGCATGTGCTTAATTAGTGTTTTATTTCCGAAAGTGTCACCGACTGAGCCGAGCAACGAGCTAGAGTCGTTGGCCGAAATACCACCGAGGCCACCTAGCAAGTCGCCCAATAGCGTGATGACTGGGATTTCCAACTTGAGGTGCTTTTTGGTGAGAATTTCCTCCATGTATTTGACATGCTGGCCATTAACGACTGTTGCATTGCCCGTGGCATTAAGTGCTATGTTGCCACGGTTTAATGCTCCCTGCTGTGAGCTGAGGATAGTCGAAAGATTTGGTATAAGTTCATCGAAGAACAAGTTGCCTTGGAATGGATAGGTGTTGTTTCCTGGCTTAAGAGTGACATCGTAAAGATGTACGAGGCCGAGTCTAGTGTCTCCAGACATCAAGTTGAAACTCAAGTTGCCAAGCCCGAGAGTGAACACTCCGGCATTGGGCAGTAGCATGTGTCCCTTCATGTTGTGGCCATTCTCATCTGCCGGCATCATGAATTGCATGTCTTTGGTGGCAGTGCCGGCAAGGTAGTTGAGTGATGGGATTTCAATGGTCTTATCCAAGCCAGGTTCGTATGATAGTGCACCAAGGTGAACCTTGGTGTTGCCTTTCACTGAGAGCTGCACACTTGGCTTGTCAAAGAATTCATTGAACCATTTGATCAACTCTTTCTCATTTGCCACTTCGACAGTTCTGTTTGCAACAGTGATGTTGGTTTTGTGGTTGATATGCAGTTCTGGAAAGCCCAATTTCAAGAACGGTGCATATTCTGTGCTGTTTTTGTTGTATAAATCTAGATCCATGGGATCAAGCTTCACGCCAAATGGTGTGTCTAGTGCCGTATCTAGGGACATGCTCATTTGGGTTGGTGAGAGCACGCGTAGTGCGCCGCCGTTTACTGGAAGACTTTGTGCATTGACGACTTTTTGCACAACGGAAGGAATAATTAATTTGAACCTTGAAATGTCAGCCTGTTGCATTTCTTTCGTGATGGTCAAGAGCTTACATTATGGGTAACATAATTATTAGCATAATGGCACTTAACAATAGATAAGCCCACCACCATTTCTTCCAGTGTTGTGATAGTTTTTCTTTTTTGGTGACATTTTGTGCTTGTTTTTGCTTTTCATGAATATGGTCCTCAACCGATGGTGTGCGGCGGGATGGCGAGCGGCGGGCTGGTGAGTAGCGGGCTGGTGAGATGCGAGCCGGTGAGGGGCGGTTCATCTGAACATCGTCATCGCCATAATCCCAACCGCTTTTAAGAGCCATGATGATAGATTAATGAGTGGTGCTGCTGTAGAATGAGATGTTGGTCAAGTCCCAAGGAAGCAGTATCTATATAACTAATAGTACGGTTTGATTGAATTATTCCGCAAGCTAAGCTGTCAGCCCAAAGTGAACCCTTCCAGATGCATGCCAAACTCTGAAACGTAGATTGATCTAGCGTGGGGTGGGGACTTGATCGACTATTCCTTGTGGGCTTAGCTTGCGAGTTAATCACACCCCCTAATTGAAGAACAAGAGGTCTGAGAGCCGTTAACCGAGATGGTGCACAATCTATTTATGTCCATTTCGGGTAAAGACACCTGCCACATATGGTAAAGCCCTTTGGCAAGACTCACTTCGTAGATTTTGATTGGGACATCGAATGAGAGCGACGGGTAAGCGACATAAGATCGCCAATTTAATTGCCCGTACAGTAAACACCATCACCAGCTTCAGATGATGGTTCGAGATAAAACGACGGTCCAAGAGCCGGCCCGTCGCCTAGCCGTCAGCACAGGGATCGACACCCTGAAATGCTTACAAGCATCACCATGTTTCCCTATTTGGCCAACAAATAGGGAGCTTTTATGTATCAGGTAGAGTGATAGCGGAAAGAAAGAGGCAAATGCGAGTCAGATCTGACATGTAAAACTGCATCTCCTGATACAGGTTGGTCCCTAACATCTGGACCCTTTAGGTCTCACTACTGCATTGTTACACACGCTTTGGGCTACAAGGAGAAACTTAATTGTGATGAGTATCATGGGAATTTAAGCTTAAACAGATTTTACATCTTATTACCAGCCGAGAGATCCTCAGCATGACCTGTTACAAAAAGGAAATACTAGACTATTTGTGTTTATGCTCCGCTAAAGAAGCGCATGATACATAAAATACATTAAATCCAAACACAAGGTTCCTGCCACCGCGTACAACCACTATGAATTAAATATTAATTGGCGCTTTTTAACAACTCCTTGAGGAGGGAATGGATGAGATCCGCAATTGTAGCAACGAGCTGGAGTTTGTTAGTGGAGTCTATTGAGCGGGGGGAGAAGTACTTACTGGTGTAGCATCGCCGATCAGTTCCGTTGTCTGCGATACGAATTTTGTGGACAAAAGGGATTCGGCATTTTCAAGTAGCTTGACGATGCTCTTGATGCTGGCCGGGGTGCAAAGTGGCAGCAGCTGGTCAAGGATACCCTTGAAGTCAATCTTCTTTAGGGCAGCTAGGAGTGGGTGCACGGCGTCGATCAATCCGGCAAGGTCGAAGCCATCCAGCTCCTTTAGGAGTGGCTTGATCATCTTGATCAGAGATTCAAGGTCAATGCCGCCCAGTGCCGCGATTAGCGGCACCGCGCCATCAATGAGTGTGTGGGTTTGGTTGACAAACTTGCTCGTGAGGAGGTCCTCAGCGTTATCCACGAGTCCAAATATTCCCTTTAGACTGCTGGGTGTCAAGTACGGCTTCAAGACCTGGATAAGACCCTTGATGTCAATATCACCCAAGGATTCCAGAAGAGGGACGACCTTATTTATCAGACCCGCAAGATCAACCTTCATGAGAGCGTTGAGCAGTGGTTTGACCTTCTTGATGAGGTCCTTGATGTCCAGTTCGCCAACTGCCTCCAGGAGTGGCTGAAGCTGGTCAAGCAGACCCTTCAAGTCAATGGTATCCAAGGCGGAGACAAGCGGCACAGCATGATCAATCAAGGTATGGGTCTGGTTGACGAACTTGTTTGTCAACAGGTCTTCGGCGTTGCCAAGTAAACCGACGAGACCCTTGATGCCATCCGGGCTGAGGAGGGGACCAACGGCATTAAGCAGCTCCGTAAGGTCAACGTTGCCCAGGATGTCCATCAGTGGTCCGAGCTTCTTCATCAGCTTGCCAAGGTCAAGCTTTCCAAGCGCTGAAAGCAGAGGAGAGAGCTGGTCGAGCAGATCAGAGATGTCCGCTTTGCTCAGAGAAGTTATCAACGGAAGAGCATCGGTGATCAAGGTCTGTGTTTCGTTGACGAACTTGGGCGTCAACAATCCTTCAGCGTTGGTGAGCAGCTGAGTGATCCCCTTGATAGAGTTGGACGAGAGCAGAGGACCGACAGATTTCAGCAGACCGGCAAGGTCAAGGCCGCTGAGCTCCTTCAACAATGGTCCAACCTGATCCAGCAGTGGTGATAACTCGTTGAGCACCTCCTTGAGATCAATCTTGGAGAGGCTTGTGATCAGTGGGCTCACGCTTGTCAATAGCGACTTGATGCTCTTGACAGTATCGGCGGTCAACAAGGCCTCGGCATTCTTCAAGAGAGTGACAAGACCCTGAATAGATTCCTTGCTAAGGATTGGCTCGAGTGCACTGACAAGGCCTCCAAGGTCGATGTCGCCAAGTTTGTTGAGTAAAGGCGCCACCTCGCTGAGCACTGGGGAAACATCTCCAATAAGCGATTGCGTTTGGTTGACGAACTTGGGTGTGAGCAAGGCCTCCGCATTGGTGAGAAGGCTTGCGATGCCCTGCATCGACTTCTCGTTGAGCAAGGGTTCAAGTGCCTGGATGATGCCTCCAAGATTGAGATCGCCGAGCTTATTAAGTAAAGGTGCCACTTCACTGAGTAGTGGCGAAACATCTCCAATGAGCGACTGTGTCTCGTTGACAAAAGTGGGTGTAAGGAGCGCGGCACCGTTTGACAGCAGCACCTCGATATTGTTCAGGTTGTCCTTTTGCAGGAGCTTCATGACTGAGCTGACGATGCCGCCAATGTCAACATTTTCGATCTCGCCCAATAGGCTCTTGAGATCCAGCTTTCCAAGCAGTTCGACCAGCGGTACTGCTTGGGCAAGCAGGTCTCGAATATTAGTTGTGGCAGGAGGCTGCAGCGTTGCAGCCAAATAGACCATGGCATCGTGCACAGCCTGCAGAAACTCCTCTGTCATGAGCGTCTTGAGTGTTTTCATGAAGCTTTGGAAATCTGATGCCAGACCAGTAAGATCTCCAAGACCACCCAGAAGGCCATCGCGCTTCGCCTCCTCCTCTCGTTTGAGAAGATAATTGTGCTGGGCGCGGGTATCTTTGAGCAAGGAATTAAGCTCCGTGAGAGCCTCTGTTAGCTCTGACCTAGGGACCAGAGCCAAGTTGTGCTTTTCTAAGAGTCTCACGAGCTGGTCTTCCGCCGGTGATACTGATAATGGCGAATCGAGGCCGATGACGCTGGCCGGAGCCAGGGCGGCAATGAGAAACTTCAAGGGTCGCATGGTAAGAAATTAATTACCCAATTGTGTCAACACAATTAAAGCCAGCGGGTAGAATAGGATGGAACAAGTATTGAACGATAGATGCCGATTAGCTTTTTGGGCGCACACGATTGCTTTTTATCGACTTGTTCTAAACCACTCGAGCCTCTGAACCCTTCATCGGTACGGATGAAGTTGTTTCAACTTGCAAACGCCTCCACGGTTAGGTGGCCAGGTGAAGCGCACGGTGGCTCTCGGACCTGCGGCGCACAGAGATAGTTCAGTTCAATTAACTTTGGCGCTACCAGCTATCCCCTGCGCCCCTAAATCAAAGGAGCGCGCACGGTTCGCAAGCTATCACAAACGCGGCATGGCATCCGCGGGGGCACACAGACTGAGGAGGGTTTGGCCAGGTGAAGGCTCGAGTAAGCTGACGTTAGCTCGTGGTTTACGGGGCAATTCTTTTGACAAGTCCAAGGGCCGTGAGTCCGGTGTGCCTGGTGGTCAGATCTAGTGCTCTAAGCGAAGGGTTTAGCACGCCCTACGGCCCCTGCCCTAGAAAAGTCGAGACCAGGGCCTCCTTGACGATAATTGCCGAATGGGGAACATCGTATCGGCGTTAAGTGGGTGTTAAGTGAGTGAACCCTTGCTGTGGCTGCCATATGGCACATTGCCGTGGCTTGTCAAATGCCGGACGTTTACAGACAACGCCTACTTGTCATGTCAAGTCTTAGCTCTGGAAGCTTACGTTCTGGATTCCCTAATGGAACTACGCCAAGTTACGTTACTAGTTGACATTTTTGCACAAACTTGGAAAAAAAATTAAAGTGGCCAAATATGTATGCATTATTATGTATCCGATCTGCGGCATGCGAAAGCGAACCCGCGCTTTTTAATTTGCACACTACACATTATTTCGCTGCATTGAAATCAACCTTGCCTATGGCGTCAATGACCCCGGCTCGATGATAATACGTTTTGGCTCTAACACAAGGATCCAGCTTCCAATAATTATCCTGCAATTTCTTGACCACCTCAGTTCGCTCGCGTGACTTTTGAAGCGCTGCAGGCGATCCAGGCTCATGGCATGCCCACTCGGTGGTCAACTGCTCAAACCGGTGAATCAGCTCGCTGCGCTGCATCTGAAGCTCAAATGCCTCGACCGACTGGATTGGATCATTTTCGCCAGATTCTGGCTCAATGTACTTGTACTCCCAGCGATCCTGGCCGCCATAGCACGTCTGCAGATTCTCTTTGTAGATGAAACGTGCCAGGTCCTTGGAGCTATTAGTAAAGTGAATCTTGGACGCAATCACTGGGTCCAACCAGCGCTTGATGACATTCCAAATACCTGCAAATTAGTTAGAATTAAATAAGCGAATACGGGATCGGGGGGGGTCACATACCCCAGAAAACAAACGGTGCGTTGTGGACCAGCACAACACCCAACGTCTCTGGATACCTGGCTTCGAACACCTGGATGAGGAACTTGACGACATGGAAGTCCATGTTCTTCAGGCCGAATCCGGTAAGGTCAAAGATGAGGCAGCACTTGTCCTGGGGTGCTCTGACCATGGTTCGCAGAGTCTCAATGTTGTGCAGAACAAACATCTCCATGGCCTCAGGTGACTGCAGGGAGGGGTCGTGCAGCTTGACCTTGATGATGTAGACGGGGCGGCCCTCTTTGTCCATGCCCCTGACATAGCTCTTGCCAGAGCGATACTGGGTCATGAAGTCCTGCTCGTCGACCGAAGGCGAGGACTTGAGCCCGACGTTCTCGCCCATCTGGACGAGCTTGTCGATTTGGCGCTCCTTGCGCCAGTCAATGGCGGAGGTGAGCATAGCCATGGACATTTCGACGTCCCATTTTCGGGCCCGAAGAAAGCGCAGGATGCCGACGTCAGGGTGGTCCCCGGTCATGAACTCCCAGAGTCCGCGCTTGAAGTTTCCAGTCTCGTCGTTTTCGGCAAGTAGAAGAAGATATGCCCACGAGTCCTGGAGCTTGCGCTGCTGCTCAGCAGTCAGGTTGTACAAGGTGCCGGGCTCGGCGCCCTTGGTCATTTCCAGCTGAATGGTGGCTGTTTTCG
The DNA here is from genome assembly GCA_013403825.1 of Calonectria pseudoturangicola. Classification (NCBI taxonomy): domain Eukaryota; kingdom Fungi; phylum Ascomycota; class Sordariomycetes; order Hypocreales; family Nectriaceae; genus Calonectria; species Calonectria pseudoturangicola. The sequence continues at coordinate 407,139 of VTGA01000004.1, read as the reverse complement.
ACATGATTAAGGATGTAGTACTAGTAAAATGAGATGAGAAGAATGTTGGAATGCTGAAAGAAGATGCTGGCTAATGAGTACTGGTATACATATACTGGTATAGATACTTGAAGAGATGTCGTTGAAAATGGCTATCTTCTCAAAGTTTTCAGTCTCGTCAAAGCTCTCTACCCCGTGGAACGGTATCTGAGCTTGGATCTATCTGATCGTTCGGAAGCTGGTCCCAAATCGAGTCATTGCACATATTTTCCGCGGATCTATACCTTCGCCAGCCAGAGCGCCTCGAGCTTCGGCGTGCAGCTCCAGATCCAACCTGAAACCGATCTCATAGCCGAGTATGGTATTGGTGGGCTTTTTCTTCACCTGCTGGCTAGCTGGAGGGCCTCGTCGGCTTCCAGATCCGAGGTGGAGAAAAGGGTTAATGGTGGGGGAGTCGGCCGGGACGATCACACATCGAGGCCGTAGAGTGCGGAAAGTCAATCGTCGAGCTGGGGCCCGCCCCCGAAAGCTTTAGCGGGAGACGATGTGTTTCGACATCACGTCAGAACCCACTCTCAGCACTAGCCATTAAGCCACCTAATTTGGGCTAAATCAAACATAAAGAGACATAAGTCATTATCCCATTTACAGCTGTAGGGCATAATATTTTAGTGAGACACTCGTGTACGTCATCAACTTTGGCATCAGACCGAACTATCCGTCGATTTAACTCAATTTGTGCATTTAACTAAACTGGCTACCCTTCAAGCACGAGAAACGGCTATTAGTGCTGCTATCTAGCTGAAACGGATTGACTGAGAAGTTGACTACAATCCCCATCGAATACCGTATTTTGATATTGCACGCGAGCAGGTCAATTTTATCCTACAGTAATTCAAGATCCGTCGAAATATCCCCCCACTTAGCCCCAGCCATGTCAACAAAATAGTTGGACTTGGCGGTCCACTGCCCCGTACCCGCTTTGGGCAAAACATTCCCTGCTTTTTTGACATAGGTCGATGACAAGCTGAGCATGGGCTTTTCATCCATGGGCTCACGTGCCGATACTCGCGGTACCGCAACGGTGGCCTTCTGGTCACGCATCGTGTTCAGGATGCGGACAAAGAGGCGCGCATTGACATCAGCACCCAATGTCCAGGATGCGTTCTCGTAACCCGTCACGAAAAATAGGTTTGGTGTGTCTTGTAGCATGGCCGTTTTCCAAGCAAATTTGTCGCCAACATGAAACTCCTGCCCATCGAGCGTGAACTTGATGCCACCTCCAAACATGAGCTTGAGTCCAGTAGCAGTGACAATAACATCTGGGTGCAAGCTGGCTCCCGATTTCAACTCGATGCCAGTCTCCGTGATAGTCTTGATCTCATCTGTGACAACACCGGCCTTGCCAGATCGAATAGCGGCAAAGAAATCCCCATTCAAGCAGGCGCAGAAACGCTGCTCCCATGGGTTGTAGCGAGGTTTAAAGTGAGGGTCCCATTTGACATCCGGCGGCAACTGCTTGATCGTAGCCTTCTTGATAAAGACTTTTGCCAATTCTGGGCATGACCTGCAGAAGAGGATGACCAGATAGCTTGTAAGAACCCACATAAGGCTGTTGAGGAAGTACGCAGCTTTGACGGGTAAGACAGCGAAAAACAGGCGAGCCAAAATGCTGCTTGAAGGCACGGAAAAGATGTATCCCGGGCTCCTTTGCAGCATAGTCACACGCTTGGCTCTGTCAGACATAGAGGGCAGAATTGTGATAGCAGTCGCGCCGCTTCCGATAACGACAACGTCCTTGCCAGTGTAGTCAAAGTTGTCTGGCCAGAATTGGGGGTGAATTATTTTTCCCTTGAAGTTGTTGATACCTGGAATAGTGGCTTGAAGCGGCGTTTTGTAATCGTAGTATCCCGTGCCCAGCACCACGAACTGAGCCCGAAAGACAACGGGTTCATGCTGTCCCAGTCTCGTGACATTGAGTTTCCAGTTGCGCTTTTCAGAGGACCAATCTGCAGAGATGACTGAGTGCTGATAGCAAATGTGATGGCTAATGCCTGCAGACTCAGCCGACTTCTCAATATAGTCCTTAATCAAGGCGCCGCTGGCAAGCACCTCCTTGTGCTTCCAAGGGCTCCATGGGAAGCCAAAAGTGAAGATGTCAGAGTCGGATCGAATGCCTGGATAGCGAAATAAATCCCAGGTGCCTCCGATTGAGTCTCTTCCTTCAAGAATTGCGTAAGTCATGTTTGAAGGACCTTCATTTTGGATACGGTAGGCAGTGTTGATGCCTGATATGCCCGCTCCGATGATGATAACGTCAAAGTACAACTCGTTATCGAGTTGCGTTGAGGAGCCTCTGCCTTCTGTATTGTTGGCCATAATGTGAATATTATTATTATTGAACGAAACGATGAAACTGCGATGACATGAAGATCAATGGGGATTCTCAACTTAAGAACAAACGCAATATGAGGCAAACAAAAGCAATCTATCAATTAAGGCTGCCGTTTTGACAACTCCTGCCGATGTCATGCCATTCCGAGTGGGGGGAGATGCACCTCGGCAGCGATCGTATTGGTCGTGTTCCGGATAACATTGTCCCTCTCAAGGATCGTCGTGGCATGTTCACATGTGAATAGGTACCTCGCGTCGCGTCAATGCATTGTGTTAGGCCAATGAACATCCGAGCACTTCATCCTCAGGTCAAGGATGAGCTATCGGATTCGGATTTTGAGTCTAATCACCTGAAAAAAAGCGTTGTTAGTGCTCGCAAACTCCCTACAATTGAGCAAACTGGACCAAGATGCTATCTGCGTTTGGATGGCATATGTCACAGACGTGAGCCACAATTGACAATTCGCAAGCTAGGCCTAATGAAAACAGCGCCCAGCATTAGAATGGTTCAGGTTATGTGCACTGCCAGAAACGGAAATAGCACCAACCCAAACCGGCAATGACGCACCCTTGACGGGACCTGACGGGGACCTGTCGGCACCGAAGCCACCACGCGCCCTAGTGTGTGTTAGTAGCTTGGCGGGGGATCGTCAGGATTCCACTGGGGTTCGCAATGAAACGCTCGGCCCGAAGTAGATCAGTTCAGGCCATGTTTATCGAGGCGATTCGCTTCACGGACGGAGAGGACGGAATGGTTTCATGTTTCATGAGTTCGCATTTTACAATACATCTAACTTGGGACGAAAAATAGGAAAGAAAAAACTTCAAGGGCCAGCCCGTAAGTGAATGTGATTGGACAGAAATCCCCTAGCATCGCTTGCTGCTTCCCTAGCCTCCTTGCCAAACCCGATTCTAGAACCAAGCAACAGAAGATCGTGAGGACAGGCCCGAGACACGTTCAGCTCGACGTTCCAGCCTATGCTGCGATAGGTTTGGAAAAATGCCTCAATGTCGTCGTAGAGCACCTCGCCCTGGCCAACGTGAAGAAACACTGGTATGTTGGTGTTGAGGGTGAAAGGGTGATGCAGGGGGGACAGGTAGGGGTGCAATGGATCCACTGCCCCAAATCCCGTAACGGCAGATGCCCCCCATCGACCAAAGTCTCCATTGAGGTAGTCTGTCCTGTAGTTGGGGGACGTTGTAACATCCTGGTGCAACGCCCCGTGGACATCGACCCATGGGGACCAAAGCGTTGCGGCTCCGGGGAGGGGGATTTGAAGCTCCTCTCCATGCTCCTGGATGTATCTCAACAAACTGAGGACGATGTTGCCACCTGCAGAATCTCCGGATAAGATGATCTGAGAGCTTGGGATGCCCTTTTCTCGCAGCAGACAGAGGTATGCCGTGAGAGCATCTTGAAGGGGTGCCGGGAAGCGTCCATTCTTGCCGCTAGAAAGTCGGTATTGTGGCGTGCAGACATGAGTGCACCCCATGTGCTGGATTAATGTGCGGGCAAGAAGTCCAGTGTCTTCGTCACGTCCATTCCCAATGACAAATGCTCCTCCGTGAAAATGCAACGCGACAACCATGTCCGACCGCACCAATTGAGGAGACGGAGGTCGTGATGGAGTCCACGTCATGCCGAGGAGCTCGGGTTGAATGACACCGTCTGACAGGACGTCTGCATACAGCTTGGAAGATCTTGGACGAATCACCTCAAAGCGATTCCCTTCGGACCCCTCTTGGAGACTGGCGCTGTCCCCAAATTGTCCAATCGACCAGTAGCGCAGAATCAGTGCCACAGCGCGAACGCGCACTGCTTGGCGCAGCGACCATTCTCTGCTGGGCCGCGTACAGGGTAGCATGCATCGTAAAAGATCAATAGTGAAAGTTGTGAGAAACCAGGGAGTAACGGCAAGAAGGTATAGGTAAGTAGAGAACTTGGACAGGGGAGATTTTTCAGCCATTGCGTCGCGTTTAACCGGAGGTCTTTTGAGATGATCGGAGCTGTTGGTGGGATGCAATGAAGAAATGGAAATCAATCAGAACATATTCAAAAGACACCGACGTGTCTTATTATTGTATTTTGGACATCAAAGCCTCGGCATCCGTCTGCTTGTCGGCGCTTAGGTTGGTAGCAGGCTAAACGCAAAAGCAACTGACATTCGCAACAACATCCAATTGGGGAAAGTGGGCGCGAATCTACAAGGCACTACTATTCTGCGAAAAGCCTGGACACGGCGCGATCCTTCTGCACGGCGCATCAACACATCAACGCACGGCTTCAAATAAATGAGTCCCTTAATAATTAAGCTTCGCGGTTCATCGACATGCACAAAGGGTATTTAGGGTATTTATGGGTCATAGGTCGATTCAACATGTGAACAATGCATTTATTTTACAATGATCTGACTACAGGGTATGATGATACATATCTAACAATTAAACCGGGGTCCGCTTGCCAATAGCATCCCGCAGGATTTCTTGAAGCCAGGTTGGCCATCCTCTGATGCCAGAGATGATGGATGCCGACGAGGGAATGATCAACTGGCCACCTCTCTTTCGCTCGATCTGGGCTACAACTTCGCTGGAGACTTGATCGCTTGTAAGCAGGCGGACGCCCGTGCTCTTGAGGTGGTTCGAGAAGTCCTGCACGAGTGGCGTGTCAACAAAGTTGGGATGAACCACCGTTGTCAAGACATTTGGAGACTTGTAAACGTGCTTCAATTCGCAGGCCAACGTCTCATGGAACGCGAGAGCTGCAGCCTTTGTTGCTGAATAATCGGCTGCACCGCCCAATGCGACAAAGGAGGCGATGCTGGCGACAGTAACAACATGGCCCTTGTTCAATTGGATCATGCGGGGTAAAAACTCCTGGGTTGTGAACCACAGCGACATGGCATTGACTCCAAAAATCTTTCGTAGGAAAGACTCTGGCATCTTGAGAATCGGGGTGGGCGCGGTGATGCCGGCGTTGTTGATGAGAATTGAAGGATGACCCATCTCGCGGCGAACAGCGTCGGCGGCGGCTGCAACAGACTCGGTAGATGTCACATCGCAATAGAAGAAGCTGATGCGCGGCTCCGCGTGCATCTCCTTGGGCATCTCCTGGATGTCCAGCACAGCAACACGAACGCCAAGAGCAACGAGCTTCTCAACGATGCCCTTGCCAATCCCGCTCGAGCCACCGGTGACCACAGCAATCTCGTTGGGCCAGTCCCAACCCCTGCCTGACCTAACATTCCAGGAGTTGTGTGCCATAGCATTTAGCGCACGATTGAGTTGGTACAGGACCCCCAGGGCCACGAGGACCCGCAAAACGACCTGCACCGTTGAGAAACTAAGACAGGCTCCCAGCTGCCCGGGGATGATACTGGCGACAGCATCAAGCACCTTGCCTACGACGTCTGGCGCAAAAATGGTGGAAAGTAGAAGGGGTCCTGTAAAGACGGGCGATAGGATTGTGTGGCACGTTGAGGCGATGACGCCAATTGCAGGCGAGTAAAGCATCGACGAAGGCATGGTAGTGTCTGGTATGTGTGATGATGGTACAGTAATTGAACAAATTTTTTTTTTTTTTCGGAAATAGAGTGAATATGTCGATTTTGAATACGAAAATGAGCTACATCCTGGCTATATAAATTCTTGTCCTGCATTGTCTCTGCATTGCCTCTGGCTCGGCGCCCTCGGTGGTACATTCACTGTCTACAATTCCTTTTCTGGCCTCATTCGCACGATGCCTCGGTTGAGCTGGACTCAATGAAACGCGGTTAGGCCCTCATTTTACTACCCCAGGGGTAGTATCGACTGGGGGTGTCGCAAGCTAGACCGCACAGAGCAAGGCGATCTTCAGCCACATCCCTCGGCAGTCTGATCGCGAACATGCTCTGTGCGGGCCCTCGAAGGCCCGAATCATGTGCCCGAGGCCGTCCGAAGCGCAACCACGCCGATCCCATTTTGACAGGTCGTCGCCTTCCCACACTTCGTGCTCTTCTTTCCTCCGTCCTCTCTTATTGTCTCGTTTGTAATACTTTACGCATCTCGGAGGATATCCCCATTCTAGTTAGCATGGTGTTCCCAGGTCACTTCAGCACAGGGTGCATGCGCTGCCGGCAGCGGAAGGTGAAGGTGAGCCTGCCTTAATTCTATACCATCTACCGAGATGCTAGTAGATCGCTTGCTCGTGGACGTATGCAGCTAACATATCCCCAAGTGTGACGAGGCAAAGCCAACATGTCGTCGGTGTCACGTCTATGGCAAGCCATGTCCAGGATATACCGACCAGTTCCATTTTCGCTACGCCCGGAAGAAAGATTACGAGAAGGTCTCCGTCAAGGTGAAGGAGCCTTCTGAGAGACGGGACAGCCAATCATCTCAGCAGAGCTGGGATTCAAACGACAACTTTGCTTTGGTTACCTTCCAGGCTCCAATTACGCCACCCCCCACCCCTTCATACGAAGATGTGTCTCTCTGCTATTTTGTGCGTCGTTTTGTGACGCCCGATATGACAGATGGGTTCCCTGGTCACTTGAGCTTCTTGCCGTGCTTGTACGATCAGCATAACCCTGGCCTCCTGGAGATGGCTACCCAGAGCGTGGCCCAGATGGCGGCGTACAATCAGTTCGGGGACCCCAGGTTCAGCGTCCAGGCCTACAAGAGCTACGGTCGTGCCATTAAGATGATGCAGGATGTAATTGACACAGAGAAAGGTGTCACTGATGACAAAGTTATTGCAACAATCCTCCTCTTTTGTACTTTCAGGGTAAAGTGCTCCGATACTTAAGGGGATGGCAGAATCTAACGTTGTTTACGTACAGGATATCAGTGGCGAAGGCCACGGTGACCCAGGCGAGCACGCACCGGGACTCTTCTACATCCTAGAAAGGAGAGGCCCAGCGCAAGTCGGCACGAGAATTGGAGCCGAGGTGTTTTTCCTCGCTCTTCTCAGATTGGTAGGTGGCTTGCTCTATTAGCAATCAAGGCGGCATAGCAGCTAATGCATACTAGCAAATATACTCGTTCCTGCACAACGATAACACCTACAGCGACCCCGGCGCAATAGCTACGGTTCTGGGGATGTTTGACCCCCTTCTACGGGCCCTGTCAATGATGTCGAAGACGCTCTCGCTGCGCCAGGCCCTGTTGCAGCACCTGTCCTCGGAAGTCGAGCAGGTCTCGGAGATCTTCTCCGATAGTGGAGAGCAGGAAGACAGCTCGATCGTCCACAGATGTGTTGAAATGTTAAACGAGTTTTACATGTGGGATACCGAGGCCGCTGAATATTGGCAGAGCACCTTTGAAGGCCGTGGTGCTCCCACGATGCTCGGCGAAGTAGCCTCAGGGGCGACTTATTATGATGCCGAGACAGCCTGCACAATCATTCTGGTTCGGTCTGCACGCCTTATCTTGTTGCTCAGCATTTTGCTGTACCACGGGATGATGAACGTTGCCGGGAGAGAGATCCCGGGAAATAGTGATGCGTGGGCCGAATTCATTCCATTTTTAGAACTGGATGTCGGGAAGACGATCGACGACATCCTTGCCTGCGTGCCATACGCTCTTGGCGATGTTGGCCCTAATGGCCGCCCTGGGACCATGTCCCACGAAGGAGCCAGTGGCATTGTCATTGTTAATTCCATCAAATTGGTCACTTACTGCGCGTACACCAACCGTGAGCAGCTCCAGAAAGCGAGAGCGACTCTCACCCGCATCAACAAGGCCATTGGCATTCGATCAGCCACCGGATGGATAGAAGATGATCTCGACCCGCAATGGGCCCAGGACCAAAACCTTCTTCGATCCATCTTTATCCCCTCTCCTTCGCCTTCAAGGTCTCCGTCTATTTGCTCATCTTTCAGTTCACTATAATGTTTAATATGAACCAGGATAAACGAATTCGATATAATCACTAATGTGATGAGCATTCCTTAGCTAGTGTTGTTTATGTAATGTTAAAGATTGGAAATAGTTAATAGTCACTCGTTAGTAACACGACCATTAGAAGGATCCAGCGCTTCACGGCGGTATAATAGAATTAGTTGTGCTTCTTATCCCCGCTTGAAAGTTCCAGCTCGTCCAAAATCAAGGAATCCCGTTCCCATAAAAACATTACCGCCGGACCAATTGGGCCACCAAGAGCAGTCCACAGCGCAGCCTTTGAGACTTTTGCGATGGTTCTGTGGTTCTCCTTCTCGGCCCGATGCAGTGAGTAAGCGGCCCAAATTTCCATTGCGGCACAAGCACAGTAGACGTCCCATCGCAGAAATGATGTCACAATCGCCTTGCAATCAGCGGCCGACACGGGTGGATTCAGGACGGCCAATGTTGGGGGGTTGGTAAGCGATGTTAGTGCCATTATTTCAGCTGCAGAAGTTGAACTAAGCCGCTTTGTCACAATAGACCAAGCAATAATCCCAACGACGAACAAATGAACGCCCACGACTAAGCGGAGAATGAATGTGTACACCTTTCTGAAGGCATTTCGGTACTCTTTGACATTTCCAGCTGATCTGGCGGTGTTGCCACTTTTATGCCACCAGGAAAGAATGGACTGGATGGCTGTTTGGTAAAAAGGGAATGGCTGCCAGAGCGCAATTGCAAGATAATTTGCTTGCGGTGAGAACAAATTCAACAATGGAAAGCCCAATGCGACTGTTGGCACGACGTATGCAATGAATGAAGACAAAGGGAAAGCCGCAAGATCATTAAGTTCAATGAGGAAATCTCCTGGTTGTGTTGGAGACTTGAGAAGTTGGAGCGTAAAGTATATAGGCGCAATGACCGTGATAGTTGCGACTTGAAAGACGATGCCAAAGGTTCCAGTCCTGTTGAACACAATCAGAAAAGGCAACCCCCCAAGATACGACGCACTTACCAGCTGAGAATGGTGCCAGCATTTCCAATTCGCAATCCCTCCAGAGCCATCAAAAACCAAGCACCGCCAAACTGAGCAGCTAGATACGTAGAGGCAAGCACGGCCTTGAGATCCCAACCCTCGGTACTTGGCACCAGGCCCTGAGCGAAAAACTCAATGAGCACGCTAATTGAGGCGTCTATCGAACCAGACCCAGTGTACGAATTTCGAGATGAGAGCGGAGAGCGCCATGATTCCAGCGTACATGATTGCGGATCGACGATGCAGACGCGCAGCGCACTGATAAAACCGTCGCGGTATGAAGTGAAGATGCCTCCGTAGCCTCCTAGCAGCGCAAGGATCAAAAGATTGAGGATGGTGATTTTCAGGGTCCAGTGCATTTCGATCGAGCCGAGGATGTTGGAATTCTTAAATCGGAAAGATGAACATGTGCTGAGATCGACTTGTGCTCTTTAAGGGTCACACTCACACAAAAGCAGTTGCGCGATTTCTTCTAATTAATATTTATCAAACGTGACGGCTGCCATGAGTATAGATTATAAATTTACATCGGTACACATGAAACTATCCTCCTCGTGGACCAGGTTTGCGACCTCCCTGCCACATGCGAGCTCGACACGGCTCGGGATAATCCCACCAAAAAACCACAGCCCATGTGAAAACCGAATGAATAGTGGAGTTATTACATGATAGAGAAGCGCCAGCCCTTCTAGAGCGCCAACCTGCAGCCCTGGCAACAGCGCGTCAGGAACGGGAAGTGCTGAGTGCCGGCCGCGCGCGGAGCACTCGGAAGCTAAACCCAAGCAGGGGTTCCCCATTCCTCGTAGGACCCCTCTTAAGCGAGCTCGCAGGCTAAACCGCTTTGGTGCGCTCCTTGCGATCTGTGCGTGTCCCCACTCGTGCCAATTAAGCCTGAAACTTGAAGCCCAAGACACACGCGAGGTCTTCGGTTGTGACGTTTTCTAAAACCAGAGACAGAACGGGCCGTGTGATAGCTCTGCGCTAGCGCATTCCATCAAACGGAAGATTGAGCCCTGCCAAATGGTCAATATTCAGCTTCTGATCCAAGCATCATCACAGAATAGATAAATGCATCGAGAGATCGACGATGCCAAAGCCAGAACATTCAGCCTCAGTCTGTCAATCCAACAATTTCATATGGCCTTTCTTTCACCTTGAATCATCTCAGCACTTCACACCAATTCTCAATATAATCTACTTCAACTACTACAGCATGGCGCTATTATCCAAGCTGGTTCGCTTCCCCGGCTTGACGCTGGCTGCGTCAGTACAATCGCTGGTGACCATCAAGTTTTTCTCCCACTACTTCGATTCTAAAGACATTTACGCTATCGTGGCACTCATCTTCCTCGCTCATTACACATTTGGAGTTCTGTATTGGGGACTGTTATACCCCAAGCTTCTCAGCCCGCTACGCCACATCCCTGGCCCCAAGGTAAGGATATACGATCCTCCACATTTTGTTCTCTCTGTGGAGCCGGCATGTGTAAATCAGTACTAACTTTATGAATAGTCATTAATCAGCCCCGTTCACAAATCCTTGCTGGTCAAGGAAGGGCCCTCGGGAGATCTGTTTGTGCGAATCGCAAACCAATTCCCCGACCAAGAATTGATCGCGCTTAATGCGCTTGGAGACGATATACTTGTCACAAGCCCGCGCCTTTTTGCTGAGCTCCTCGTTCACAAGAGCTATGACTTCTCCAAGCCCCCCAAGATCAGCGCTTTCCTACGCCGTATTCTCGGTGATGGCCTCATCATTGTAGAAGGGGACCAGCACAAGTTTTTGCGCAAAAACACGATGCCAGCGTTTGCTTTCCGCCACATCAAGGATTTGTATCCCATGATCTGGGGCAAGGCTGAGACCCTGACGAGCACCTTGAAGCGCACAATCGACAACGGCTCGTCTGTTGTTGAACTAGGTACTTGGGCCAGCAGGGTGACTCTAGACATCATCGGCATCGCTGGATTGGGGCGAAAATTTAATTCTGTGGAAAAGGCCAATGATCCTCTTCAAGTAGTTTACGAGGATCTCTTGGAGCCATCGCCTGAGAAAATCCTCTTTTCCATGCTCTCGCTTGCGCTGGGATCAGCCGTTGTGGGCCTGCTTCCCTGGAAGATGAACGCCCATTTTGCCTACCTGACGGGCTCTCTAAATGACATCTGCGGGCCGATGATTCAGGCTAAAAGAGACGCTATCTTGGAGAAGGGGGATGACCACTTTGATGTTTTATCTCTTCTCATCAAGTCCAACAACTTTTCGGATGAGGCGTTGAAAGACCAGCTATTGACATTTTTGGCTGCAGGGTAAGTGAACAAAAAATGATTCTGAGGTCACGTGGGCAACTCGCTAACAGATTGAACAGGCATGAAACAACGGCTTCGGCTTTAACATGGGCATGCTACCTCCTTGCCAAGAATCCAGACCTGCAGAATAAACTGCGAGAGGAAGTGGATGAGCGACTACCATCAGAAGACCAGGTGGCTGATCTTGCCAACACACTCGAGCAGCTACCATATCTCAACGGAATTATTCAGGAAACTCTGCGTCTGTACCCTACTGTCCCGTTGACGATCAGACAAGCTCTTCGTGACACCCAGATCGGCGATCAGTTCATTCCCAAAGATACCAAGCTAGTGGTTCCCATCTGGATGATCAACCGATCTCCCAGCCTCTGGGGCCCCGATGCAGCTGAATTCCGCCCTGAGCGCTGGATTACAGAGGACGGGAAGCCAAAGCAGAATGCAGGCACAAGAAGCAATTACGATTTCCTGACGTTTTTGCACGGGCCACGGAGCTGCATTGGCCAGGGTTTCGCCAAGGCCGAGATGCGATGTCTCCTCGCTGCTCTGGTTAAGTCATTTTCATGGGACTTGGCCATGGATGATTCAAAAGTTGTGCCAAGGGGCGTTATCACTATTAAGCCGGAAAACGGCATGTACCTTCGAATTAGGCCTCGGGATTAGGAAGCGTGTATTTAAAATTTAATGAAAAGAAATATGGTTCACTGAACTTTTGCCTATTTGAGCCCCGGTGATAAGCCCCTTGTTGAAAAAAACAAGATTCCAAAGCGAAAATGTGAAACTCTTTCATTGTACGGTGGGACGTGCACAATTAATACAGGCCTTCGTAAAAAGGGAGCAAATCGGGATGTTTTCAGATCTCCCGCTCGGCAATTATCCTGAACGGCCCACAAATTGAGGAGCCGAAGGTGTGAATTTTCGGGAGGCAATTCTGGAGATGGCGGCTCCTCAATGCAGCAAGGTGCCACTTTGCGGGGCAAAAGGGACGGAACGGGCCCAGTTATTGCGGAGGAGCCGACGGGATGACGAGGTTTTCGGACTGGAAGCGTCACGGCACTGCAGTGCTGATTTGAGGCCTTGCTTACAAGTGAATGAAGCTGTCGTGGTATAAAAAGAGCTGCTAGATTCATCCAGAGCCATGAATTCAGCAACCATTCTGCAGTTCGCAATAGCATCTCCAGTTGCGCTTCGTCATGGATTCCAAGTTTACCACCATAAACTTCCAAGACCTTGATTGGAGAGGCCACTTCGACAATGTTCGACAGTCAAAGTCAAGTTTGGCCGCCATCTTTGGTCTTGTCATATCATATTTCACATTTCTATACCTTCGTAGTCTATACCGCGTCTATTTTCATCCTCTCAGCAAGTTTCCTGGACCACCAGAGGCAGCTAAATCGGACGACTGGTTCTATGAAGAATCTCGCAAAGGCTTCCCAGAGCACACTTTTGAGAAATTGCACAAAAAATACGGTACGTTTGTCTCACCTCCTAAACCTCCTCTGAAGATTCCGCTACCATTTCCTGTTGGTGATGTAGAAATGAATCTTCAATAATTGACATTCCAAAAGGCACCAAGGCACTTCGAATCGGGCCTAATTCATTGCACATCACCGATACGAGCTTGTACAAAGTCATCTACAGGCAATCGAAACCTTTCCCCAAGCATGAGCCCTTCTACCTCGGCTTCAATGCCGCATCCCCAACACTCTTCACAGAGGTAGACGAGGAGAAGCACAAGGAGCGGCGCCGGATGCTCAACCCGATGTTTTCTCGCGCGGGCGTGTTGAAACTCGAGCCGCTGATCCGCGAAAAGTTGACCCTTCTCGAAACAAAGATTGAGCGGCTTCTCGAAAAGCAAACCATTAATTTTTATAACGCCTTTCGGTAAGCGACGCTGCCAATTAATTCCCACTATCAGATATTCACTATGAGATGTTGGAGTATTGGCTTATCTGACAGTTTCTTAGCCTCTTGACGACTGATATTATCCTTCAGCTAGCCTGCGGCGACACAGGCGGCATGATGGAGGAGGATCCGAACGGCTTCGGATCCCGTTTTCTTGAGGCGTTTGACTTCGCCGCACGAGGCCTAAGTACCATGCAGCAGTATCCCACCGTCCGACGCACCATTAGAATCATTCCTGAAAGTTTGACACGCATGGTCAAGCCGGAAATTGGAGGTATTCTGGACTTGATCAAGGTAAATGATGTCCCTTGGTACCATGATTTGAAATAAAAGAGGAAGCATTGGACTAATGGTATTTTGAATGGTAATTTGTAGTTTGCAGAGAGCTCTCTTCAGAAATGGCGATCCGTACGCAACCAAGAAAAGGACTCTAGCTTGAAGCATCCACTTCTCTATGACACAATATCCTCGCTCTCGGGTGAAGCCATGATCTCTGAAGCTGTCGATCTCCTTGTGGCTGGGTCAGATACCACTGCTGTCTCCCTTACCGTCGCCATCTGGGAAATTCTGGCCCACCCTGACCTGGAGAAGAGGCTTGTCAACGAGCTAGATGCGGCAATTCCAGACAAGAATAACATCCCCCCGTTGGAAGTACTTGAGAAGATTGATATTTTGGTAAGCCACTTAATAAACCGTCTGGTATTTGGACTTGTCTAATTTGTCAAGAATGCTTGTGTCAAGGAAGGAATTCGGTTTGCTTCGGCCGTGCCGGGAGGAATCCCACGAGTTGTTCCGGCTGACGAGTCGCAACCGCTAATTGTTGATGGCCAAGTTATTCCACCTGGTGTAAGGTCTCTTTCATTCCAAAATTTTTCAATCGCTCACCATGGACTAGACGGTTGTGTCCATGTCGGCACACACTATGCACAATAGCACTGACATTTGGGGTTCTGACGCCCGCTACTTCAACCCCGATCGCTGGTTGGCCCCGAATGCAAAGAGCTTGGACCAGTACCAAGTCGCTTTCTCGAAGGGAGCGCGCATGTGCATTGGGCAAAAGTGAGTTTCTGAATGCGGTGGGCGTTCCTATATACTAACAACCATGAAATTAGTCTCGTACCAGTTGAAATGACGCTTGCTATTGCGTCGCTGTTTCGCAAGTACAAGCTCAGCTATCCTGTGGGATTCACACCTCCTCACCGCATCGATTTATTCACCTTGGAGCTTGAGGGCGGTCTGCATCTACAAGTTCGCCACCGTGAATGATTGTCGATTATTTGCCATTGACTACTATCGTGGTAGAATAAGGCATAGCTAGCAAAACTGCAGAGCTGTTATTCGGTTTATTGTGGTGGTAGAAAAGCTTCCAATTTTTTGTTAAGCAGGTTGTAGAAATAGTATTCACTTGAACGAGAATGGGATGAATAGTTGAGACAGTCGAATAGATCTATATATCATAAATTGGCTAGCATTTATCCCTGGTCCATTTCCCTCTCTTCGTGACTTTGTTGTAGTGCAGGATGCTTCGCTAGCCATGCCTTCCTGGATGTGGTGCAATATAATTATCCTCGAATGCCTTTGTAAGACTTAATAAGCCACCGAGAAAAGGCTGAGAGATCAGCCAGCGCTTTCGCAGTCCCAACATGTCTGACCCGTGGCGTACAGCCCTATGATAACCCTTGGGTCCATGGAGATTACCAACGCCACTCACGAAAGGGCGCATGTGGCATCCGCTTCGTATCCATTCGCTCACAGCATCAGCGTTTAGTTCGCTATCAAGCCTTACCGTTTGCACTTCTGATCCTAAGTCATATCCACTACAACTGGGTGGACACCGCCCAAACGGTCCTCCAAGAGTTGGCTGCAATAGCAGCGGGCTACAGTATACCCAAAGCGCTAAGATTGATATCAACATCGTACCAGGTTCTTGATACCCGTAAGATGAATTTGTTCGGAGATGGCTAAATATCTTAGAAGCATGAAGTATGGCTCCTCGAGCTTCATTGGAATTTTCCAAGACCCAGTTGGATAGCTGATGTCGCGTGGCGCGGATATTGGATGCCGTGGCTTGCCATCCCGCAAAAGTGAAGAGGTCACGTAGACACATGCGTGATAGCAGTCCAATTAAATGATAATATTGAAACATAACTGAGCGCATAGGGCCCATGCCTTGTCGATGGTCAGGGTCAAGAAAATTCCACAGTTTTGGCTGAAATTCCGTCGGGAGTATTGCAACTTGGTCTTTGGAGTTAAAGATGGCAGCAAGGCCTATACCCTGAGACTGCTTTAAAAATATGTGATCGCGATAGAGGCGAAATAGCACTATCAAGTATGAAAAGCCGTCAAGATCATTAGGTACTGGATTAAGATCGTATAATGATCGCATCTGGTGTCGGAGATTTGAAGAGCCCGAAGCTTCTAAAATGAGAATATGAGATTGAAGAAAACACATATTGAAAAAAATACACTGCTTACTCTTCCATAGTCCTTTCCATACATCGGCAGTTGGTGCATCCCAGAGGCTTCGATGGCAAGGTAAAGGAAGCTGTATGTAGTCGATAGGTACGGTCGGTGGTAGGTCCAATAGCAAGGAATACTGACTATCGAAGAGCTAGAGATCAATATTAGTATTATGTCGGATAATTTAAAATAGTATTTCGATGGGATAATTAAATTTACCCAAGTGCCATACGCTATGCGCCGAAGAAGTTCGCAATCAATCCATCTTTTCCAAAGTTCATGATAGTCTGTGTCTTCTGCTATGTTTAGCCTTGACACATCAGGTGGATCCCATGACGCTTCGAGTCTGGTATAAATAAAATGAAGAGCACTTCTTGTCGCCTTGGACTTTTCAATCACTGCTTTATCATTTGTAAAGGCCATGCCAATGTGTCTTAGAATAGTCGCCTGGGCAAGCCACGGTTCAACAGTTGGCGATCCGCCATCAATCTTTGAAAAAGCGTTAGAACATGTCAGTATAATAAGCGAGGGGGGTAAAACCTGTCGAGAAACGGAAAGACCGACTAGGTTCCGTAAGTATGTTCCGTAGGATGCAGCTCCAACTAGGTCTGAAAAGCGATGACCATTTTCTGCTATTGCGAGGACCAACTCCCGAGGAGCAGTGTTAGGATTGAAGGTTGGCCTGTGAATTATTGGGATGATCTCGTGCAGCTTCTCAAAATAGAGCTGTATAAAAGCATTAAGCATCTCGCGTGGCGGAAGGCTCTCATGATGGAGTAAGTGGACGGTATTGTCCCCGTGTTCAGAATTGAGGAGGTCAACCCAAAGACAAATGTTTTTATAGGCCAACTCTGAGAGAGGAGGCACGTGGCCAAAGTCTTCAACATCAGCGTCTATGTCTTGAAAGGTCGATCCGGTCCCGGGTTGATCGAGATCTGAGGCAGCTTCTGCTCTTAACGTCGGTTCTATAAGGTTGAGTGGCAGTGTCTTGTTCTTGTGAATAGATGGAACGTTTGGTGCAGCAAAATCCAATTGCGGAGCCGAGTTTTCAGTGGAGGCAACGTCCAGCCAACCCTGCCAATTTAGAGCGCTGCCGAAGTCCTCCAACCCTGTCAAGTTGGGCGCGGAGAATAGCCAAGATAAATCATTCGTGTAATTTGGGAACTGTTGTGTAGAATGAGAATTGTTAGGAGCAGCGAGTGGGTCTTTTAAAACATGTCCTAGTAATTGAGCTGGTAATCCCGCATCCGCGTTGGTGGTGGTGTGGGCGGCATGATGGCCTGGAAAAGTTTCGCTTGTTGGCGGCTGTGTGTTGATTGGTGTTACATTGTCTTCACTGGTAGAGGTGCTCACTTCGCGGACGCGACGAGGAAGATAATAGCAGCGTCTCCCTTTGTGCTCACATCGTGCACACGGATGTGCACCGTCGCATCGTTGCTTAGAGGACCGGCAGGAGGCGCAAGCGGTGTTGCATCGGTCGCTCTGCGACTTGAGGCATGCTTGATTGATGCTAGGGTCTGGCTCATGAGTCGACAAGTGTCGATAAAGCGTATCTCTGTGAACCCGTTGAATTAATATTTTCGATGACAACATTTGAGAGATTGTTTTGACTACCTTCTTGAGAAGCGTCTGGTACACTTGGGACACGCAAACCGTCTTTGTCCTTTGTGAATTTGCATATGTCTCTTCAGGTGATCTTGGCGCTGGAACACCCTGTCGCAAACTGTGCAATCGTACTGCGTTGGCGAAGGCAATGAATCGTTGCCATCGTGGTCCATTTTCTGGAGTAGTTTTCGCGGTGAGGATTGAATCGAGATCGTAGCGCGAACTTCCAATGAGGCGGGCCGTAATTCAAACCTCGTAATTGCGGGGCCGTCTTCCAAGGTGCATCGTCATCAAAAACACAACATGGGATAATAAACCACGGCAAAATATTTCCACAGCTAACTAGTTATATGCTGCACAGACCAGCACTTCCGTCCAAACCCCAATTCTCTAAAGTTCCACTCCGTTGGCCGAAAGAGTGGCTCTAGGCTCGATACTGCAAAACCATAGCTGCTGACACCTCATAGCCACAGAGGAATGATGGGCAAGGGAAATACTTCAAGAAATCCCGCTGAATGTATTTTTAAAATTAAAAATGCACCTATGCGAGCCATAAGTTTTCGATAGAAGGGAAAGAAAAATGCGTTGCCATCACCCCCTGTGTGGATTGATCGCTGCGGGGCCGACGACGACATCGGCCCCTCATTTCGCTGACGAAGCGGACAGATTAAAAGGGCAAGACATTCAAAATACCGACCCCGTGCTTAATTGATAGCCGCCACATGGTTCTTAACAAGTAATCAATCTTTCTTATTGAAAAAGACAAGGTAAAAAAGATCCTCGCGTCCCCCAATCTCCACACCTCCAAGATCTCGCCAAAATGAGTCAAGTCCATTACCCGCGTTCGTGGATAGTCTCGACAGAAACTGTGACTCCTGGACATTTTTCATTGCTATATAACCCTTAATAAATATATTAATCAATTGATACCAATCCTACATCTTCCACTTCACGAATCTTCAATGTATGTGTCTGCACAATAGTATGAAGTCTTTTCTCAGGTAGGCAAGAGTCCAACAAAACAAACGCACCACCTGCTTTGAGTACTCCCAGCATTGCGATAGCCGTCCACATAGACTTCGCAAAGCACAGCGGCACTAAAGCATCAGGTCCAACTCCCAGGCTGGATAGGTGGCTGCCTAGGCGCGTAGCAAGTCCATTCAGCTCACTGTAACTCAGTCTGCCATCCCAACTGTCTACCGCAGGCATATTAGGCCGAAGCCCAACTATTTCGCTCACCATATCGTGGACGCATTGACCTACGGGCCCTAGCGAATCACAGTTCCATGCCCGAATGGTGCTAAGATCACTTAGTCCTAACAGATGCATGTCGTCAATGGGTTTCAAAGGGTCTGTAATAATGTCCGAAATTATAGTGCACAAATAATCGGCCAAACTTGAGGCATCTTTCAATGACAGGTAATTTGATTTGAAAGCCAGTTGCACTCTGAGCTCATCGCAAGTTTCGATCAAGTTGATTTGTAAATCGTACTACAGCAAGTTAGTAAAGCTACAAGCAACTGCTCTGCTATTTTGCATCATCATACCTTTGCTAAATCTAACAACCCCTCGCTCTCCAGAACGTCTTTTAGTGGATGCTCATCTTCCGTAGCTTTAGCTTCTTGACGAGAAACGACGCTATTGAAAATGGCATCCGGAAGGGTGCTATTGTTTGCCTGTGGAACCATGGCCGAATCTCGATGTCCCCACTTAGAGGTTAAGTCATCGCGAATTCCCCTGAAAAGTTCGAATGAAGTTTCCCGCTTCTTGAGGTTCATTCTAAAAGTGGATACCTCCTCTAATGATCGAGCGTTGTGGTCCAGACGAACAATACCGAAGCAAGGTGCTGGCATGCCTGTGTAAACGCTCAAAGCAATCACCCAAGCAGCTTGAACAATTGTTATCGCTGCAAGATCCGATGCCTCGCAAAATGAGCGCAACCTTTCCACATCCAAAGACTCCAATGTAACCTTTGCCGTACTGGCACAATCAAGGGTGCCACTCAGAGAGGCTGGAAAAAAGCAGGGATCTATGCTATCCTGGTCATCGGTCGAAAGTCGAATTTTAGGATCTGCTGGGCTGATTTTTCCATGATTCTGGGATGGGAAATCAGGGTTGAGTATATTCCATGGCTTCTCCACGTCTGTCCGCTGCCTCTTTTTGCGAGATGAACTTGACCCAAATTTGTGGCAATGACTATTGAGCGATGGAGATGATAGGCAGCAGTGATCAAATATACATACACGGTAGCAAAGTGTCGAAATTTAGACGGTACGTTAGTTTTCTTTTAGGCGCTCAGAATATGGTACTATTCTTGGAGGGTCACACATCGCCACATCCTGCATATATATATTATGATGTCTCCCACATCTCCTTTGTGTGTCTTCCCGTGTTTGTATCACTGCAAATGGTGAAACAGTTGGCTTGACTGACCTGCGTGCCGCGATATCCCCGAGTTGTATTCGGACCGCTGTATGTCTCACTAGTCTCTATTTCCCGTGTTGTGTCTTTACTTCGTCAAATAGCGAGACAGTGAATTCGACCAAGCACAGAAGCCAACCAACCATTTCATGATTCCACTCTTCCCGATATACACTATATCGGCCAACGCTGGTCTTGTCTGCTACCCTAATGCAAGCCTCCTCCCACTAAACGCGGCTGAGATCTCGGTGTCCGAGCGAAAAGCACAAACGATGACCCGCAATAGCTAATTGTGGCTGCTGCGGCCACACCGCGAAATGATCGATTCATCAAGTTGCTCGCAACACATTTTGGGTAGATAGTTTGACGATGAAAAATGCATATAAAGGCCGCGTCTTGGTCAAAATAGATGGAGACATAGCATCAGCATCATGTACTGCAAGCTCAACATAAGCCAAAATGCAGACAGTATTAATATTCCATTTCTTTTCACGGCATTTCAATCCCGCATAGTTTCACTACGTGTGATGGATCTGCGTTGCTGTCTGATGATCCAAGACAATTGACACATAGTATCCCTTGTGTCTCTCACACAAAAGAAGAGAACGGGACAAGCGATGGTGGCGGTCTTGGCATCCGCAAAGCGACAACAGCGACGATTTGGTTGGTTCGTTCGAGCAGTAAGACATCATCACTTTGCGCCGTTCCCCTATAGTGGATATCTCCTCGTCCCGCTGTGGAGAAGCAACCGGCAGTGACACAGATTGCTAATTCGAGGATTGAATGGCTGGTCCGAGCGCGGCTTTTGGTCACTTCGCTTGAGAAAAAGAAAACGAAAAAAAGGATCAAAGCTGACATTTCGGCATGCCACACTCACCCTAGACACACAACACAACACATCTTTTGCACATCAAGTATCAATCAAATAAGACAGTATTTATTTAGAAATAACATCAATCGCTCTATACCATTAATAATCTTCAGACTATGTACAACTTAATTATAGCACTGTGCTGTAATCAACCGGAATTGTGCTGACTCAGGGGAACCATCATCAGTCCAATCAATATCTTTGAACCCTGCATCTAGCAGAGTTGACTTCCAATGGTTCTCATTCGCTAGCGCATATTTTCGGCCATCGTTAAATCGCCACCATCCATCAAGTAACCCAAATACACAATCCAGCCAGCCCAGGGGACGTGTCAGCTCCAAAAGACAGAGCATGCCACCCTCTTTCCGAAGAAGCTTCTCCATATTCGTACAAGAAATTCCCAAGTCTTGCGTGGCATGAATGCAATTTGAAGATATGATGAGGTCATAGGAGTGAAGCATAGCGGCTGGTGGAGGCTTTTCGATGTTAAGCACACTGAACTCCATGTTGACTTCGGGGCCATATTGCGCCGTAAACTTTTTTCTGGATCCAGAAACCAGAGCTGAGGAAATATCTGTGAATGTGTACGTGAACTTCATGTCACATTTCAACAGTTGGTCGAGAACAAGTCTTGTTGTTCCGCCCGTGCCTGCGCCGATTTCCAAGATTCGAAGCTCGCTGCCAGAGTCGCGAAGTTGTGTGCTAATTCGCTGGATAAACTCACTGAGCATCTTATTTCCCGTTGCAAACATAGGAGAGCTAACATAGACATCTTCTAACAGCTTAAAGGCACCCTTGCCCTGGAAAAGCAATTGCAGAGGATCAGCCTTTCCGGAAAGACAGTCCGCAAGGCGAGAACCTGTAATGTCAAGAAGCTTGTGATCCGGGCGATACTCCGGGTACTCGATCAAAATCTCTCGTGAAAGCTTTTCTGCGGAATCCGTGTTTAATATCTGCTTGTCTGTCCTGATCCATTCGCCGTTGATTATAGATATTAAACCCGCTTCTTCTAGGATTTGGTGAAGTCTTCGAACAAGAGTTTCGTGCTTCGGCATGAAAGGAATTGTTTCCAATGGCTGACCAGCTTTGAGTTCCTTGATATTGCATCCAAGGGTGTCGAAAGCTTCTAAGATGTATGCCAGCACGAGAGATCTCTGTTTTTGGTATGCACCAGTGAAGAAACCCTCAAATCCACTCTTCTTTAGTAATAAACTTGTGTCTTGTTTCACAGAAGCGAATTCCTTATTGGCGCAAGTTATAAAATCCTTAGAATTTCGTGGCAAGTCAGGCATGTACTTATCACGGGCATCGGTGTGAGAATTGGGGTTTGCATTACCACTAACGCTCAAAACCGGCACACTCTCATTGGGCATGTCTCGCAACGCCCCAGACGCAGGCTTTGCAGTCAATCCCTGCTGGAGGACCATGCCGCAGAGCTCTGAGAATGTTGTGTTCTCATTCACTGTCATCACATCCAAGCTTTTACCGAATGCCTTCTCGATGTCGGATTGAAGTTGGATGGAAACCAGCGAGTCAAGACCAATTTCTCCCAATGGAGTTTCTGGAGAGATTCCTTGGGAACAGTCTAAATGATCTGCCAGTAGGCTAAGCAGAGCACCTTGTGGCTCTGAAGTGGCCTTAGCTTGGACTGCTGGCGGTGAGCTTGATTTGGAGGAACTGCCTGAAACGTAACCAGAATTATACATCGACGGGAGCCCGGATAGACTAGGGACATCATATTGCCCGAATCCCAACTGTTGTCCTAGAAGTTGTCCAACAGGGACATTGGAAAATTCAACATTCGTATTTGGCTGGTGAACTTCAAAGCTAGGAAGCCTTTTCGCAGGCTCAAATACTGCGGCGGGAAATTCATGTTCTGAGCCAGCGCCCAATGTGTTGTTGGGTTGGCCACCATTTAGCGCCACAAGAGTCCTTCTCAAAGCGTTTGTTGAGATTTTTGTGAATCTGGCACCAAGAATTGACAAAACACACGATTTATCGTGCGCATTAAACACAATGATATCGCTCTCAATAGTTTTCTCGTTCTTGTGGTCCAGATTAGACAGAACCAGCCAAGGTCCCTTAGAGCTCGCTAATGACTTCTCAGGTGTTTGTAGGGTGATTGTGTCGTACCCGTTGCATATGTACAGTTCATCGGCTGACAGTTCTCCTACGCTGCTCGCGTGAAGCTCTGATACCAGCAAAAGGTTGTCAAAGACTGGTGGGCTGAAAATGGATGTTTCAGAGTTTCTCGAACAAATTTCAGGTAGTACCACCTCACCAACACCTTTGAGCCCCTTGAATGTGACAGACTGAATGCCGAAATAGGCATCGTCATATTCTGCCACCCTCCCCAAGATCTTCTTTGCAAATGTGCCCTGGATGATCGAGGCATTCCGATCCTCACGCAGTTCATAGCATTGATCCTGAATGGAACGGAGAAGTGGGCGCTGGAATCCCAAGATGGAGCCTTGTCTCTGCAACTTGATCACTCCCGATGCTTGAAGCTTACCACCTTTATTTGCGTCTTGGAGCGAGTTACTGGTAATGGTGAAGCGCCAGCCCAGTGCCGTTTGCTGTTCCAATTTTAAAAGCAGTTGCTTTTGAAGATCCAAGCCAAATGGGGCATGAATTCCAATCTCCTCAATCTCAAAACACAATGAATCCAACTGGTTCGACGAGCCCCCATTTGAGTGGACATAGCTTAGCGCACGAGCAGCCGATTCCATGTATACAGAAGAAGGGGTGAGGTATTGGTCTAAAACAGTCCTGCCCTTGACAAATCTCAAGTAGTCCTCGCTTTGCTGGTTGATGGAGAATTCGAAAATGCGCTTATCCAGGCCCGCTTGCCCAATAAGCGACACCAACTCAAGAGGTTCCTGGATTGGTTGCTGCTGATCTCCATTTGTGCTCTCTGAGCCTTGAGTCCTGGGAATAAATGGCAGCCAGTGACGGGATTTCTCAAATTGGTATGAAGGCAATTGCAATGGGGCAAACGCATACCGTTCCGAAGAATGATGCAGCCAATATTGAACTCGCACGCCCTCGTTCCAAATTCCTACAGTCGCATCTGTCAGGGAATTCAGCGCATCTGAATTTTGCAGCCGAGTTGCGTAGAATGAATGGGAGTCTGAGAGGGGATGGGACAGAAGAGCACGGCGAGCTAGGGTAATGCCAGCCGAGCTTGCTCCAGCCTCGATCCACAAGCATGGGCCCAGGCGTTGCTCAATTCGTGAAATTGCCTGGTCGAAATAGACTGGCTCTCGCGATTGGCGTGCGATCAGTGCCGGCGTTACAGTTGTCCAGCTCCCACTGTCCTTTGAACACGCTTCAATCGGAATCGTAGGGCGGTTGATGGGGATTCCCTGAAGTAGGCTGTAGTACTGGTCCATAATACAATCCAGCATTTCAGAATGGAATCCGTGCGAAATAGGTAGTTTCTTGGTTGAGATCTTCTTAGAATCAGCAAGTCTTTCGAAGACACTGATAGCTGCTTCTGTGCCAACGACAATAATATTGGAAGCAGAGTTGTAACACGCCACTTCAACTGTGCAGCCCTCAGGGAGGGAGTTGATGATGTCATGAACAGAAGTAGCATCCGCGTCTACGCTGAGCATGCACCCTTTCTGCGACCCCCAATTCTTCTGAATGAGTAGTGCTCGGCCCGAAATCAACTTCAGAGCATCGCGCACATGCACAGCGCCGCTGACACAGAGAGCTGTGAGCTGTCCCAGGCTGTGGCCAACTAGCGTCTTGATATCTAGACCAGAATCAATCCAAGACTTTGCGGTAGAATATTGGATGGAAAACTGGAGGCAATGAAGATCAACAAGGTCATCAATGGGCTCTGTCTCAAAAACAGCTGGGAAAATGCTGTTGAGACCTAAGCTCTGCATAGCACGATCGCACTGATCGAGATAGCGCTGTATCAACTTTGAACTCCGGTAGACCTCCTGGTCAAGCTGGGATCGACGACCGGTCTGGCCGGAGAAGACAAGTACAACAGGCTTTGGTTCAGACTGTGACTTTTGGGCTTTTGTGTCGAGATTTTCCAGCTCCAAATTTAACCTCTGCTTGAACTCCTCAATCGATCGGACGGGAAAGATGATACGATGGGCCAAGGCCTGATTTTGGCTTTGGGCTAGTTGGAAAGCAATTGTTGGAAGTAACGCTTCTCCAAGATCACGCTTAGCGTTGATCAAAGATAGAAGACTTCGACAGTACTGTCTCAAGCTAGCTTTAGAGTGAGCAGAAATTAAGATTGGGTATTGGCGAGACTTTTCTGTGGACAGAGCGCTCTCGAAGTGAGTTGCGGGTGGCTGGCAAAGGATCATGGCGGCATTGGCTCCCGACGCACCATAGTTGTTCACTAATGCTGCCTTAAACGGTGCTTCCCAGGCCTCAGGGTGTTGGGTAATCCGCATTCGTGTCTCTCTTCGAGGAATGATAGCAGGGTTTAAAGCTGTGAAGTTGGCTTGAGGAGGAATCACATTATGCTTGAGCATCAGTAATACCTTTAGCAAGGAGGCCACTCCGGAGGCGGCTTCACTGTGGCCGATATTTGCCTTGATAGATCCAAAACTTAGAGGAGAAGACGAGGAACCCGTTTCAAAGACATTTTGAATGCTCTGATACTCAATGGGGTCGCCCTTTTGAGTCCCGGTGCCATGTGCCTCCACATAGGACACCTGATCCGCGTGCAGTCCCGCTGTCTTAAGCACGCGTCGATAAAGACCCGTCTGTGATTCAGAAGAAGGCAGTGTTATAGACCGGTTTCCTTTACTGTTGTTAACAGCTGAAGCCGCTATCACACCCAGAATGCAGTCATTGTCAGCAACTGCCTCCGACAGCCTCTTAAGCAATACGACACCACCTCCCTCGCCACGGCGGTAGCCATCTGCAGCAGAGTCAAAGGGCCTGCATTGAGTCGAAGGGCTTAGGAAAGAAGCTGCCCCAAGATTTTTATGGGACCTGGCTTCTGGCGTCATCAGATTTACGCCTCCAGCCAACGCCATTGAACATTCTCCTGATTGAACAGCCTTGCATGCGGTGTGAATTGCCACACCAGACGAAGAGCAAGCGGTATCAATAGTCATAGAAGGACCAGTCAAACCAAAGAAATGACTAATACGACCGCTTGAAAAGGCTCTTGCTGTTCCTGTAAAGGAGAATGCCGTCGGAGATCGGGTATCGACGTGCTCTTGGTAATCGCACGAAGATATTCCTAAATAGCAGCCCACATTGTCAGTTGATGATGATGATGGGCTAAAGTATCCACTAGATTCTAAAGCTTCATGTGCGAGATGAAGGGCAAGTCGATGCTGGGGATCCATGTATTCAGCTTCCCGAGCCGACTTGCGAAAGAATGTCTGATCAAAATCGCTGGCCCCACTTAGTGGCTGTGATGTGCGTTTGGACATGATCATATCCCAGAACTTGTCCAAAGTCTCCGAACCAGGGAAACACGAAGAAGCTCCAATGACTGCGATGGAGTCATCTGGGTATCTCTGAAGCTCGTTGGCGATCGCTGGTCGAACAGTCTGGAGCGGTGAAATGGCGGAGATGGATCGCGGAATGCAATCGACTGGTCCCAAAACTAGGACTTTGCTCTTAGATCCAGAAGTGGCATTTTTACTGAGTGACTCCACTGATCCTCTCATAACACTATGCCAGTCTACTTTTTTGAACAGAATACATTCCAAAGCCATTTCGTGGAGTGGCTTCTGATCCGTAACCAACTCTCCGCTGTCATTCCGTCTTAGGGGTGCGAGAGGAGAGGCATCCTTAGGGAACTGAAACATTGGTAGAGATGCACATAGATCAACCAGATTATGGAATGCATCCTCGTGTCGTCGATGATGGAAGCGACCGGGAATGTCGATTCGTTTGACCAGAGCACCTCTGTCTTCAAGGTAGCCCATTAATTGGGCAGCAACGCCCTCGTGGGTTGTAATTGTTGCGCTAGCAGCATCCATGCGAACGCTCACATAAGCCTAAGGTCCAGTTAGATATATTCCAGAAACAAGCCGTCCTTGAGCCAGGCGTCATTGCAATGATACATACCTCTGGAAATCGATTAATCACAGCCTCGAATCCTTCATAGTCACCTTCATTTCGTGACCATCGTGCACTCAGGCATACAGTAGGTTGCTCTGAGTCAACTTCGTCGAGGTCCACAACCGCCCCAGCGCATAGGGCAAGTCTTAAGGCAACAGCAGCATGCTTAGCCAGATCAGACTTGGTTTGGGAACATGCAATAGCAATAGCAGAAAGGAGTCCAATACAGAGTCCTTGCACACCTCCATTTTGGAGAAGTTCAAGAGTCTCAGTAAAAATAGACTCCGACTTCTGTGTGCCAACTTTTAATGTCAAATATCCTGCGTACTCCAGAATATGAGTGAGGACTGTCAACACCGCTGCTTGTGTATTTCTCGAAGTTCGCCTCTCCGAGAGCAAGGCAGAAGAGTTCCCATCAATAATCCACTCTGCCAGAGCGTGGAGCGATGGCGCAGCATTAACCTTCTTGAAGGACGGGTTTTTAGTGACGAGAAGTGACCAGACGTCGCCAAGTTCTAATATTTGTTGTTTTAATTCGACAAGGTGAGGGTCGTGAATGAGAGTAGAACGAAGCTGAGAAAGATAGGTGGCATCTGGGCTAGATATAACCGAGCCGCAGACCAATAACACTGGCGAGTCTGGAGACATTTTGCGTCAAAGTATTTTGAAAGGAGTGTTGAACAAATCTCAAAATGAATAATTCTAGAGAACATCTACGGTTGGAAATTCCATAGACTGTTTATAAACTATTTCCAAGAATGAGGCCCAGGCGTAGGACTCCGCACGTGTTGGAGATAAAAGGTACAGGCAAGAGCAGGCAGTGCTTGCATTGCCGTGGAGGTTACATGACAAATCCTACAACCGCCTCAGCTTACGTTGAGAATAGATGACGAGTTTCCTCGCAGAGTGGGGGACTGAACTAGGGCTTATTTCCGAGTGTACGGGCTGAGATATCAGCTACCAACGGGCCTTATTCCGGTGGGTCAATTTTACGCGGAACCAGTTTCGGGGGACTCCGAGCCACACTTGGCCGATCCTAAATATACAATGCATGAGAGCTAAACTTTCTGGTCCTGTCAGATCCCTAGAATTGCCGGAGTGCCGGGGGCGACGTGGACATGGGCCAGGGTTCCAGCATGGTTTATTTTCACTTTGTAACGGGCCGCGAACCGATGCCATCTCAATACTACCTGCCCAAAACAAAAGTACGTAACCGCACCACTGGCATATCAGATTGATATCGTCGTTGACGCAGGTTCGGCGCAAAAGACCATTTTTGATTCTCAAGATAATCGCCGAAGTCGTATGCCGAGGCGGTGTGATTCAGACTGATATCCGTAAAGGTTTCGGGGAATTGCGAGCGAAGCTTTAGTTCTCGTTGCCATGTTCATGGACTTTCCAAATTTTCATTCTTGAGGTGATCCTAATGACCCCATAGCAACCGTTACATGGCTTGATTTTAGTGTTGCAGATCTCAGTACTCCGCAAAGAATTTCTAGAAGGCTGCAGATCATAGCTGACGATTTTTATGGTAATTTACAACACGTAGTCAATACAATTCTCAATCTATAAACAGCGAGTAACCAAAAAAAGCTGTAAATTCGAAACGTGTAAACCATATCAACAATTGATCCGTTCCAAAACCATGGAGATACCGTAATGACAGTAAGCGAGCTGAGAATTATCTCAGTAATGCAAACCAGCTTATTTCGAGAGTCCAAAACCCTCAAGCCCAAGCATAGAAAGAATGCCGCTGGACAGCTTAGCGTGCTCTGGTGAACCATCATCCATGTTTTCCATCAATACCTTTGCCTCCTCCATCAGCTCAGCGAGCTTTTCGCGGCAATATTGAAACGAGCCAGTCGACTCAATATAGCTGACTGCGAACAGCTTGACATCGACGTCTTCTGTTCGCTGCTTCAAAATGCTGGGAAGCTGGATGTTGCCTGGGTTTGAGTGGATGCTGTGAATAATGGGAAATGAGAATTTTCCTTCAGTGAGGTCTTCACCAAATCCCTTGTTTTTAGTGTATGCGTCACTTTGTAAGTTTAGGTAATCATCCCTGATCTGGAAGATTATACCCAAAACATTAACCAGTGGCACAAAGTCTCTGGGATAGCTTGTTAGAAATACACACGGAGTAATATTTTGTGAAATCACTCACCGGCCAGTGTCGCTTGCCAGTTGCATCAGCCTAATTGCCAACCTGAAGAGACCGCCGGTTTTGTTTGACACCATGGTGAAATACTCCTGCTCAGTAGGGCAGATCGAAGCATCTCTCCAGTAGATATCCATGCCCTGTCCGCGGTGGAGGTTCAACAGTTCCTCGGTGAAGACCTCGTATGCACGCGGGTCGTCCAACTTGAGAAGTTCTTGTTGGGCCAGGAAGAAGGCATAGTTTGCTGCATTAATTGTCTGTGCAATTCCGAAAATGCTGTGTGACACTGGTAGTCCACGGCGCAGCTTGGAAGAATCTTGAATATCATCAATCCTGAAAATACGATCAGTAATTGCATGTCGTACTTCTCATGTGAATACATACAGGAGCGATGCATTATGCAGCAGCATGACGACTTTCTTGATCACCTCCAGTTTGTCTTCTGGAATATGCAGCCACTGGTTGAAACCAGACATCATTTTCCCTCTAACGTCCTTTCCTGGGAGGTCAAGCAAGTAGTTGAGCGGGGCTCGAATAGTCTGAAGTCCCATCCATTAGTGAGTGGCCATGACTGGGCATTGCCGCCTAGGGACATTTTGCGAAGATAACATACCTCCTCATCTTTCACATGAAACATGGGACCTATCATCAAGGCAGGTCCGTTTTCCATGGTTGAGGCGGGTTCAGAGAACAACATTGAAGCTTGAGACATTGTGTGGATATTGAAAAAACGAAATGATAGGCTTTGTGGTATGTCAACAAAATACGGCTGCAGTCTTTTTGTTCAAGGAAGGGCAGATGTCCTTATCAGAATTTTAGAAATCAGAATCCTATCTCCGGTAATACCGTCTGAAACGCAGCTCAGCTCTGCCAGGCTAAAATAAACATCAGCAGGGCCATGTTAGATGACCCGAGAACGATGAGCACGGTCAACTGCCACCCATGATTGGAATCCCATACGCGTAGGCAATATGTCCAAATCAGGGATAGTCAGGTGGACTTACGTCAGTATCGGTGCATTTCATGGTGGCTATGGACGAAGCTGGGGTTGGTCAAGTCCCGATAGGGCTGGCCAGAACGGGAGGATGAGGCTCCCTGTGCTTGGACTCCCCGGTGCTTCAACTCGCTCTCCATGTCAGAGACAACAAGACCCACAGCGGGACATGGCCGGGAACAAACGTACAACACCATCCCTGTCCCCCACGTGATCCCATCTCTTATTCGAGCGTTTACGGTTTAGCGTCAAGCTGCAAAATCAGCCCATCTCTTGACAAATCAAATCCCAGGCAGCCTCGAGCTCTCCCATGTCAGATTCTAGGGGCCCCCAATAGAGCAACCCTCCTGGGATAGGCAGGAGACTTGCTTCTCAGGTCAAAGTTCGCATAATGCCAAGGTCCACAGACATTCTAACCACACATTCGGTTCGACCCACTTGAGAGCCATGGAGTAAAACCTGTCATGTTGACCATGCTTCGGGTACTTGGGAGTTTAGTTTGCTCCGAAGTAGCACCCTCCAATAGAACGTGTGATTCACTAGCTAGTTGCATTTGTACTATATAAGAAGGTACTTTAGATTTCTAATCCCTAAGACAATTTGATTGCCACTCAAGTACACGTTCACAATGTCAGCTATTCAGTCCAACTCAACTACCCTGGTCGGTAAGACCTGCCTCGTCACCGGAGGAGCTGGAGGGCTAGGCAAAGCTATTGCCACACAGTTCCTCTTAGCTGGTGCAAATGTTATCATTTGCGATGTCCACCAGGAGCGGATCACGCAAGTACAAACTGAGCTGGCAGGGCACGGCTCCTTGTATGCCGTGGCCGCTGACATTACCAGCCGCAGCGAAATGGAACAGCTTTTTGATGACATTGTCAAAAAATACCAAACCTTGGATATTCTAGTCAACAATGCCGCCATCATGGATCGTTTCGAGCCAGTTGGTGACCTCGACATGGATCTGTGGGACAGAGTCCAAGCGGTCAACCTAACCGCCCCGCTCTTGCTCAGCAAATTGGCTGTGCGCGCCATGATGCAGCAGCCCAACCCAAGCGGAAGCATCATCAACATTGCTTCCGGAGCTGCCAAGGCTGGTTGGCTAGCAGGTAATTATTAAGCCACGTTTCCATATTCCTTCGACTAGAGCTTACATGTTATGAAACAGGTGTGGCATATACCGCCAGCAAGCATGGTCTAATTGGGTTGACCAAGAGCACCGCATCATTTTACGGGCCCAAGGGCATTCGCTGCAACGCACTGATGCTCGGCCCCATGCCCGGAACCAACATGACGGATGCGTTTGCGCAGGGAGTACACCAGGAGGGACGCCAAAAGGTGGGTGGAATTCTTGCTGGGCTTCCACCAAAGCCATGTGACGTCAATGGAGTGGGTGAACTGTGCGTCTCTCTTTCGGGACAAGGGTGGAGCACTGTTAATGGAAGTGTTATTGCGGTTGACAATGGCTGGACTTGTGTGGTTGGTTAGGATCAGTTCATAGTAGTACTTCATCATTCAGTTTCAAGTTAGCTTGTTAAGTTGTTCTAATTCAAGCATTCGCGCCGTTGATGTTACATTCTAGAACTATAATGATACCTTCGGCTACGCCCGAAAAACAACTTGCAAATTTTCTGGCATCATAACTTGTGTGGGGCCTCCGCAACTGAGATGATCTCCATTACGTGACGACAAGAATATGAATCGCCACGGACCAAAAAATGAAGCTGTATTACACAAAAATTAAGGTCATGGCCATGGCCCCATTCATTGAATTAAAGCTGTCAGATTATCGAAAGGGGAAAAAAAAGATGCATACGTACCATGTTGAGGCTTTGGTCGGCCAAATCCACAACGTGCTCGCGCCCTTGTCCTAGCAGGCATCGCCACCATAGCGGGGCTCCATGAGCCGATCCATGTCGACGGTTCGCACCTGTCAGCAATGGGTCAAACTCGGGCGAATCCTTGCATCGGCTTATATTGCCGTTCTAGAAGATAAGGTACGTGCTCATGGATTGACTAGAATACGGAATTAGAATGGAAGGTGTCCGGTGCGGGCCGAGAATAGATGACTACAGCATGATGACTGAGATGCAATGTTCGTCTGGAAGATATAAGGGACAAGATTCTTTGGTTTCACCGTCTGGAGCATCATTCAACATCGCCCGCTCTTTCCAATTCCTTTCCTGTTCAGTTCTCTCAATCTCAGCTCAACTTTGCCGAGTCAACCGTACAAGAACTTGCAGTCATGGCGGCCACCAAGGATAGGCAGTTGCTGCGCAACCTTTTGAGCTTGTCTCGTTTCAACAAATACAATCCCTTGTTCACCACGTTTGCTGGAGGTTTGTCATCATCTTCCGCTAGCAGTTGAGTATAGTATTAACTGATAACAGCATGGTCCTCTCTGTTGGCTGGTGCTGTTGCTCTTGCCGAGCCAGGCTCCACTATTTCAACCCAAATCGTCTTTCAGCAAACTGTACTATGCTTCCTTGCTGCGTACCTCTTTTGCGGTGCAGGCATGGTTTGGAATGATTGGATCGATCGCGATATTGATGTCAATGTTGCACGAACAAAGGACCGCCCGCTGGCATCGGGTAAGGTCAACACATCTGAGGCCATGGTCTGGATGATGTTTCAGGTGGCTGCATCATGGGGTGTGCTGCATGTAATGCTTGATGGCAAGGATGTGTGAGTGACACTTCTAATTCGTCCATTAGTTTTCGCGTTGAGGATCTCTCGCTAATTTTTACTACTTTAATAGCTGGAAACACCTGCTGCCTGTTATGCTAGCCTCGATCCTTTACCCGTTCGGTAAACGCCCCCTGGCCCGAAAGTTGTACTTCTACCCCCAGTACATCTTGGGATTCACCATCGCCTGGCCTGCGATCCCAGGCAGAGCTTCTATTCATCGGGATGAGACATTTATGGAGACAACATGGCAATGTCTTCCCCTCTGCATCATGGTGTTCTTCTGGACCATCTTTCTCAACACAGCATACAGCTACCAGGACATAGTCGATGATAAGAAGATGAACGTCAATTCTTTCTACAACATTGCAGGAAAGCACATCCACTTGCTTCTGATCGCGCTTGTTGCTCCAGTCCTGGCATGCTTGCCTCTCTACTTGTTCCAATTCAACTCAACCTGGCTCTGGGTGAGCTGGATGGGATCTTGGACATTGAGCTTGGTCAGCCAGTTGGCTCGATTTGACTCGAAGAACCCTGCCAGTGGAGGCGGTGTGCACAAGGACAACTTTGCCCTGGGTGTCTGGACGATAATTGCATGCACGGTGCAAGTATTCTTGAGCCAGAAGGCATGAGCTTTTTTGGATTAGCCGTAGTGTCTCGGGTCTTGGGGTGCTTGGACAGGGGTCCAGGGTCGGAGAATAGGTTAGTCCGGCAATAACACCGGAATTAGTGATGAAAGCCGTATGGTCTCAACACCAAATTGGCTGACAGCTTTAGCTCAAAAAAAAAACCGAATTTATGCCAATTTTAAATTTCCACCCTGAGATCTTCTTTATCCAAAAATTTCTGTATTATCCAAGTTGTAGACGTAAATGTAGGTGATGATGTTAATTCTTCTGTTTGGAACCTCCCTTGTTTTTGTTGTGCCTGGTACAAATTTTTTATGTTATGACAACTTTTCTAGTGAATAAAGCTCCAGAGCCAAAATTCTTTATTCAGATTTATCGTATGCCTTTTACTAATTCCAAGCTAATTAATTCAATAGATGCAGAAATATTATCAAGAAAGCTCTTTTTGCCATCGCTATTGGAATTAAAGATTAATTCCAGTCCAGTCGGCATTTCCTTACCCTACACCACGATCAGCTTTCCTTCTCGAGTAGGTCAAGATGTTGATTGACATTAAGCATTATATCCGAACAGTGACGATCTTACCCTAAAGCTCCTATGGATCCATACATTTCCACTCTTCATGCCGGTAAATTGAGGGCGAGCGTATAGAGTCACGTGAATGTGGTTCTCATCCCTGCCGATCATCGCCCGCTCGCCTGGGTATAAAGTACACATCGGGCAACTGTACGTACTGATGCAAGGATCTGGTCCTGACTTGCCGTGGCAATTTTGCAAGGGCCAATTCACGAATATCCGTTTTGGAATAGCTCTTTGCCTGCTGTTGGACGCCCCCCCACCTGGCAGGCCTTGGGGAGGCAAGGGGCGGGCTAATTGCTGACATTGCTGTCCTCTGCTGGACAGGGGCCCAACTCCTTCAACCGATTATCTTAGGCCGGCAGTCGAAGGCTGGGGTAGCAAAAACCGGGCACATTAGGGCTGATGGGCCCCCATTCGCCAGGTTCCGCATCCATTTGGGTGCTGTACCCAGCCCCGGACCGACGAGGGCACTGACCGTTCTGCCGGCCCCGAAAGGCCCGCCCGTCCTCTGTCGAAGGAACAAGGATTGTGGAATTGCTGCCACGGAATTCCGGACACAGCCTCTTGCCCAGTGCCCAAACTGCACAACGGGCCGCTGCCAGAATAGCTGCCGGAATAGCTGCCGGAATAGCTGCCGGATCTGACAAGGGTGGATATTCATTCCCCTGGAAGGATTCAATAGACTGCAAAACGCACATCAACATCGGCTGACGCGGCTTGACTCTGGTGTGGGTAAGATACGAGCCTCCGGCATGATTCAGAGTAGCGATGAAATCCCTTCGGCAGTTTCAAACAATCAGGAATCGCATGGCTTTTCAGATGTAATATGCGCCGATAAAATTTGACCGTTATTGACTTTGAACACGTAATTTCTTACGCACTTGGAAGGTTATAGGTCGAGTTACCAAGCACAAATTTGTTTTCCCCCGATCAGACCTTCTTGCCACATCACTTACACGGCTGAATCTCAAGCTTTCTCCCAAAATTTGCCTTTCTACCTTCCCCAAGCATCACACCACACTAACCACACCGCTGGTTTCCCTGCTACATCATGAATGTCGGAGATGTGTCCCAAGCACCCCCTGAGTATCAGGAAGTCGCATGGATTGCGAATGCCTGCCAACTCTTGATGGGAATAGGATGGACAACCAACTACATCGGCATGATCCACAAGTCCCTGAAAGAGAAGACTTATGGCATGGCTTTGATGGCGCTGTGCTGCAACTTTACGTGGGAAGTGGCCTGCGTTTTCGTCTACCCGTTCGGGACCGAGGTTGAGCGGCGTGTCCATTACATAGGACTGATGGTGAATTGTGGTGTGATGTACACCGCCATCAAAAACGCTTACAATGAGTGGGACCATGCACCCTTGGTTCAGCGCAACCTGCCATTCATCTTCATCATCACGATGGCTGGCTGGATGTCTGGGCATCTGGCACTAGCTGCCCAAGTTGGGCCTAGGTTGGCGCAGGGCTGGAGTGCATACGGTTGCCAATTGCTCTTGAGTGTTGGCGCCATTTGTCAATTGATAACCCGTGGTCATTCCCGTGGAGCCTCCTACTTTATTTGGTAAGATTCTTGAACCCTATTGAAGCGATGTTTGCAAAAGTACCGGCTCTGACATTGTCTATCCTCTAGGTTCGCTCGATTCTTTGGTTCCCTTGTTCTCATCCCCCGAGATATCGTACGATACATATACTGGAGGGAAGCCCATGAGTACATGGCATCACCTCTGTACCTTTGGTTCATCGGCACTTTTCTCATTCTGAACGCTTCATACGGAGTGTGCCTTTGGTATGTTCGTCGTTATGAGCATGAACAAGCACAGGCCAAAAAGAAGCTGTAAACCAGAGTTTCGGACAAAGGTTGAGGGCTCTCAATGGTCTTACATGAGGAAATACTAGATAGATATCATGCGGAAAGGCTTGGCTTGGAGTAGGCCTAATGTATATGAAGTATCTTGCCAGAAATTCACAATTATACGTCTGACAACACGACTCTGTTCCATATATAGTAAAAGACATAATCAAGATCAGAAGATCAAAAATAGAATCTTTAACCACATGATACTTGGTGTCTCTGACAAAATCGAAACCCAACAAGATAACGTAAACCATAACTTTTTCGACGTCTAATAGTGAATAATACCATGAAGGAAAAACTCTATGAAACGAACAATCGCATTATCTAGCATACAATAGGAATTAAAGATACAAAATGCCAAGTTTGGTCTAGGCCGTTTCTAATGCATCCACGTCATTCTCAGAGCCACCAACAATAGCAGCACCGGTGGAATCACGCCCAAAAACCCAATACCTTGGCCATCCTTGCTCTTGTACTTTTCCCACCCAGGAAATGAAGATCGCGACATGGGTAGAGAATCTAAGACAGCTCCGTTTGCAATGAGACTGAATGGTCGACTGTCAATATATTGCCCAAAGCTCGGCATGATATATCTGCCGACAATTTTGTACAGGAGACCGTCGCGGGCTTGGACTCGCGTCACCAACCCTGACATGCCGCAGATATCGGCCACTCTGGACAGATGCATTTGGTTAAAGCCCTTTAGAAGACTGGTGATTTCCAAATCGGTTGGTTTTGAGCCATTGTTTTTCAACATGCAACCACGGAGGAGGTTAGATAGGACGGCGATATCTTCAATGGCGCAGTTAGCGCCTTGTCCAAGGTTGATAGTCATCTATCTCGTATTAGCACACGCGTATGGAAGCCGACAATAAAATCCTACCTTGTGAATGCTGTCTCCAATGCAGACCACACGGCCGGAGGACCATGTGCTGAAGTGTTGCTCCTCCAGAGGGACCATGTTGAATTTTATTTGCCTGTCCCATATGTGTTGGAATTTGAGGCCATCTCCAAGATCGGCATCCACTATTTTCGCGCATTCTGCTGTGGCATCCTCCAAGGAAAAGCGGGGAGCATCGCCGTACTTGTATTTGCGGTCAAGCTTTTGCAACATGAACCAAAAAACGAGCTGATCTTTAGACGGAATAGCCACGAGAGTTCTTCCATCAAACATGCGCATGACTTGTTCCCCCACTCCCATTTGGGGAACATCCTTGGATACGCCAAATACACATGAGTACTCCACCAATGTACCTAAGACAATTCGTAAGTCAACTTTCTAGTAGCACTATGGATTTTGTCACTCACGGTCTTTT
The DNA here is from genome assembly GCA_013403825.1 of Calonectria pseudoturangicola. Lineage (NCBI taxonomy): Eukaryota > Fungi > Ascomycota > Sordariomycetes > Hypocreales > Nectriaceae > Calonectria > Calonectria pseudoturangicola. The sequence goes on along the minus strand of VTGA01000004.1, from coordinate 370,027 downwards.
TCTTCCTGTGGCATCTCATTTGACACCGACGCGCCAGACATGCGCCACATTTCGCTTCGAATTTTGCTGTGCACGCCATCGGCCCCTACAACAAGATCACCCTCAAAGATGCCCCCATCTTTCGTGTGTACTCGAACTCGGCCTCTTTCACCATCTTCGACCTGCTCGATGTGGGTAACTGTCTTGTTTACTTCTACTTTGGTCTTGTTGGGTAGTGCATCATAGAGAATCTCTAGTAGCCTTCGTCGTTCTAGAAATGCAATGGGGAACCCAAATCTGGAGAAAGTAGAATTAGCATCCGCTCAAAATACCACAGAGTCGTACTGACTGCTTTAACATTTGCTTCGGGTAGGGACTGTTGAAGTGGAAACCATCTGGGAACAGGATACGTGTGGCTCCAAGGGGTGCAGTCGACTCCTCGATAGCATCGTAAAGCCCAAGTTGGTCCAGAACCCGAGCTCCATTGGGAAGAATTCCAACCGAGGCCCCTTCTTGTGGGGCAATCTCTGGTCTTCTTTCAAGGATGGTATAATCGATGTTGAGCTTGTCCAGGCTGTGGGCTAGTGTCAGGCCTGTAATAGAACCTCCCACGATGATGATTTTGAAATCCCCTTGAGACATATTTTTTTAGGGTTATTTTGTTGAAAATTAGGGTGCTTGAAAAAGTTGAATGAGGAGGTGCTTGGCTCAAATTCACAGACCTGTGCCCTTTTGGGACTTATCAATGCACATCAAACATGACGTAGGTGTAAACGACTGGCGTGTAACCTACTCTCCCACTGATGGGCTGACTGTGGGCTTGCGTAAGGCCCATAGCCTATCTAATTGCTGACAGGAGAAAGATGGAATGTACTACCTTTCAGGGGGCCTGTAATTGACATGCCGTTCAGTGGGTCATCGGTTAACTGCCATGCATCGCACAGATAGTCCCGGCCACTCCAGCCCAGATCCCTGTTAGGTCCCTAGTCGACGTAAGCACCGAGCCTCAATGGAAGGAAAAACGAATGGGCCAGCATGGTCTAGCCCTCGTGGCACCACGACCCACTTGCATCTGCCTCTGCCTCTGTATTTGGGGTCCAAGGTAGGAATGGAATCCATGCCTATACGCCGTACTGTTTTGGCAGGTAGCTCGCCTAAAATTCAAAGCTGCAACTGGACTGAGCGTGCCCAGCTGAAACAACCACTCGTCTATTCTTTGGCTACTCATACGAGATCTTTTTTCAGGCATGGTACGATTGTCTCATCTATTGCAAAATGACCAGTTTGCCTGTGTTGGAAGGTTCTAATCGTGCTTGGCTCAGAAATTAGCCGCCTAACAATCCCGCCATCGGTGCCGAGACTATTTTTAGAAGCTAGGATAATTCAGTGTCTACTTTTTCGTCCTTCATCACGCCGAGGCTCCAAATCCAAAGTCTGTGAGATAAAATCAGTTGTTGATAAGTAGCAAAGCTCGGCAACATAGAAGGCAATGGTGGGATAAAAAAAAACAGGCCAAGTAAACGTACTTCGCAAGTACCGAAGGACACATGAACTAATAGTAAAAAATTGACCAAGTAAAGCTTTTCTCGCTTGTTCTTCTAATAATTCATCCTGACCCTGTGATTCATGGTGTTGTTTACAAAGAACGTGGCTGAGTCACGGGAACGGTACGCTCTCTTGCCATCACTCTAGTATACAGCTCTCTAACTTCAATGCTACGCCAACTAGGCGCGCAGAAAAGTATTCGACTCCGCATCTAACTTTTCGCTAAGGAATTTGGGTATCGAAAATGAATTCCAGAAATCGGTAATTGCGCCAGACTCAACGTCTTTTGTGAGCTCAAAACTAACAACTGGCGCACATCTCCACTGATTTGCACAGGGATTTCGAGAAGTGATTCCAAAGAAAAAAAAGGCAGATTGTTTTTGTATAATTTTCCCAATAAATTTTTGATTTAGAAGATGATATGATGTTGTTTGTTTTGGGATCACCACATTTGCAAACACTTTCACGAACAATAGCTACACGTGCATGTCAATAGGCAAAGCCTTACCTGCAGCCCAGGACAACGAGTTGCCATGATGCGTTTGTTTGTTTATTTTTCAGCACAAAATATTCGGTTGATTCATCAATTAATGTCACACGTTTGTATCAGAATCCCAATATTTAGTCTCAAGTCCACATCGAGATTTCCAGAAGTAGCCGCCCAACTTCAGACAACATCTCGCGTTGTTTCCAGTTTCCATATATTGGACTTTCTAATTTGCACGATTTTCATCATGCTTCCCATCCACCCATCTGCTCTAGTGTCGTTCTTCAAGCGCCTCATCCATTCGCAAGATAACTTGTACGTGGCGCTGTATGCGCGCGCGGGTGATGTCACGATGCCTGGGGAAGAAGATCGGTATGTCAATAGCCGCAATCTATTATAAAGATGCCATATCTAAGTGCTTGCAAAGATATCACTGGGCCATATTGATTGGTCCCGGAGTCGAACACGCCCAGTCTCGCGGAAAGCGGTTTCATGCAAAGCAAGAACAAGAAATGGTTGATGGCGAATTGCAATATCCTTGGAAAGTTGACGAACTCGATATCGATATGGTACCTACTTCAATGATCCTAGCTCGCATTCGAATCGGCAAGATTAAAGACAAGGAGCGTCTGGAAACCATCTTGAGGAGCGTCCCGACGCGAGAAGAAACGCCTGGCTGGAACTGCGTTTGCTGGGTAAAAGAAGTACTCGAAACGCTACAATTTCAACAATCTTTTAGTCAACGCATTTTTCAGGCATGCAAACTTAACTAGGAGGAGCTTTGCGATGCGCTGTTCTTGTACATGGAGCAGAAAACGGCTGCCCATCGTTTCGACAGTCGGGCAAGTGAGTACATGTACGATTTGAGCAAGGTGCCTACCTATGACTTGTTGAAAGGGCATGAGACTGTCGAATGATGGATTGGAATTCCTCATCCCCCGATTACATGATAGAAAATGGAGGTGGTTTGCTTGGGGATCTATGGACCAGGATGGTTCCTTCATCAGTGTCCCAAACCCACAGCGAGTAGTCTTACACGGTCGCAAAATCTGAACTTATTATCCCTCGCATTTAAATTTCTCAATGAATTAATTCAAGAAAAATAAAAGGGTTTCACTCGGTGCTTGATCATATCTTTGAGATTTGGATGCCTCTCTTGCCGAAGTAGTCGCGAAGTCGTGAAGCCCCCCCAGAATATCTACAGCTGCGGAGCCACACCTTGCTGTATCATAACGGCCCAAAATTTTGACAATAAGTGGGAATTTCACCATGAAGAATTTTCTTTTGGCTAAACAAATCCATCCAAAACCCCATATTTTACCTTGTGATTCTCCAGGTCCATTATCGTAATCATTCTTGACCATAATTGATGCGCAACAGGGTCATGAAACCTTGGCACCCACAAATGCCGACTTAGTTGCGACTTGAACTCAATAAAACTGTTGATTCCCCCATGAATCGACGATGAAAGGCTTAAAATGAGCCCTAATAGCCAATCCTTTGTCTCACCACTATCATCTGCAACGCTGGCCGCCATAAAACAAGCCCAAACATAAAAGTCTGCGGGAAGCAAGTTAAACGATTCAGATGTAGCTTCGGCGAAAGCATCTCTAAACATTCTAGTTACTTGTTGCCCAACCGTTGATGAGGCCGCGCGCTCGTTGAGAATGGTCAACGAAAATATGATGAGTGTGATTCTACACAACTCAAACGCTCGGCTTTCTTGTGTATCGCCATATGTATCCTTGAAGTTGACGGATACTAGCTTGTATTGGACTCCAGTAAGTAAATATCGCACCCGGGCGATCTCTCTTGGAGTAGGTGTCGTATTTTGTTTGTCCTCCTGGGCAAGACCAATGCTTGTCTTGGAATACCTCTCGAGGTTAGACCAAAATAAAATAGCATCTTCAAAATGAAGGATGCAGTCACGAATCGTGTTGTCCAAGGCGATGCAGAATTCCATATTTATGAATCCCTCACTGCGAAATGAACTTTGGCCATTTAACTCACACCAGGATAGCGACGGTCCTTCGAAGTACGGTGATTGCGCAGCATCAAGTGAACCATAAAGGTCAGCCCTGTACATATTACTGTAAACGTTATACTCCGGTATTTCCTACGAGAAATAAGTATTTTTTGAGCCCACTGACCGATAGATCTTGTTTAAAACCATTGGTTCCAGATGCAGACTTTGAAGTCCGCCGTGGCCATCCAACAATTGCTTTAAGCCTTGCATGTGTATTCTCCAGTGGTCATGTTGCCCTGCACATTTCTACGTCAATTGCACAATCACTAATTAGCGACTGATATCAGGCAGAAATGTGGAAATACATACCTCCAGGATAGCGATTCCTGCAATGACAGAAAGAGTCCCGGGTGATGTGGCATTCACATCCTCTGAGAGGCGTTTGTTAATGATGGAAATCGATGTCGTCAAATGATTCAATCCTTTCCAACAATCGTTCACGACTTTTTGCTCGGAGATATAGAGGTGTGCGCATCCAAGAAGGCAATGGATAAGAGCAGCATCTTGAAAGGCCAGGGGTAGCCAGTATTCGGCCACTGGATTAGACCCCAGTAAATTCTCTAGGGAGTATATTTGCTTCCAAATAGTGGTAAAAACTTTGTTTGTGTGATATTAGTGATTTCAATTTCTTCAAATGGTTCTATCAACGACATAAATCTCAACTTACAGTAAACAAGAAGGTCATGCATGTAAGGTTCGAGCTTCACGGATGATCTATCAAAAGGGTCCACTCCCGATATCTGTCGCAGATTGGGGTGATGAATAGATTGGACCTGAAAAGGTTTAATTCCAAGTGTACTCGAACTATCAGTAACGGTAGTGTCTTGTCTGGATTCCTTCTTTTGAGTGTGATGACGCTTGGCCTGTCTACGGATGATCACCCGCGAGTCGTGGGTGATTTCTTTACATTGTTGTGTTGCATTGACAAATTCAAACTGTAGTGTCTTGTGCTTATCTTGACGAGATCTATCGTGTTTTGCGGTTTTGCTAGTGGCTATTAGGCCGTAATAAGCAAATACTCAAGACGGATGGTTAAAATTGTTGAAGTTGCTAACCTCCTTTGGGGCGACCTCTCTTCCACGGCCGTGGTGCTTTTGATGACGCAGTTTCATAGCAGAACACTTGGTGCTCGGCAATTTGATCCTGGTTAGTCGGTAGGGAGAAGACCACCTCAGCAGGTGTGGGGAGCAGCACCATTGCACTAGTCGGGCTTCACGAAATGTAATGTGACTGATAAAATATGGCCCAGAGAATTAGGATGAGGAAAGGGAGTCCATCGGGGAGCCGTGTGAGAGTCACGACGTTGCGCACAAACCACCTCCACAAAATGAAGTATCCAAATGGCCAATTAAACAGCCTTGTCTGAACACGACGAACAAGACGAGGGAGCACAGCTCTGATGAATGACGATTTTGGCGGTCACTTCAAACACGCTCAGTTGGGGCTGACAAATTCCACTGGCGCTTGGTGGTGCCAACCAGGCCTCTAACCAAATTCAGTCACCAATAAATTGTGCCAAAAGCGGTAAGTGTCCTGTCGATCCCATTTACCAGTCAGACTTTAGTGGCACTGCATGATTGGCTCGTGCTCAGCCAGAGCAGAGAGTTGTTTTGTCTGATTTGGCAAATGCCACAAAAGAAAATCAACCTTATTTGGAATAGCGACATGAAGAAAGTTGCATGAGGAGCAATGGGTGGGTTTTCGTAGCATTAGGCTGAAAAACAAGATATAATTTGGCGGGTATATATACTAGACGGCGATGCCTACATGGCCATCCCCATCGATAAACACATCTTCATCTTGACATTTTATTACTGTTCATTCGATAAAGATTTTCGGCCACAAAATGAGCAACTATAATTCTGAAACCACTTCCGAAGAGGTTGCAGAGAACTGCCGCGGAAGGATCGCGAATAAAATTGTTCTAATTACCGGTGCCAGTCCGCTGGGCCTTGGAGCGACATTTGCTATAACAATAGCAAAGCACAGTCCGGCAGCTATTATTCTCGCTACTCGGGACTTGGCAAAAGCTGAAGAAACCGCCAGCCAGATTGCTGTCATTGCCCCTGAAGTACAGACGTGGCCTGTCGAATTGGACCTGGCGTCACTGAAACAGGTCAGGCAGGCCGCAGAGAAGATAAACTCGTTCTGTGACCACATTGATGTCATTGTCAACAATGCCGGAATCATGGCCACTCCATTTTCCAAGTCGGTTGACGGAATTGAGAGTCAATTTGCTGTCAACCATATCGGTCATTTCCTCTTGACCAATCTGATCCTCCCGAAGACCCTGTCGAAAAACCTGCCGATCAGAGTCGTCAATGTTTCCAGTGGTGGCTTCCGCTTTGGGCCTCCACGGTTTGAGGATTGGAATTTTGATGTGAGAAAACCCCCAGTCACACTCACCTTGGGATAAAATAGCTAATGTAAGCCATAATAACGAATAGGATGGCAAGACCTACAATCGATGGATCGCATATGCGCAATCCAAATCTGCCAACATGTTGTTTTCTGTCGCACTGGCCCGAAAATTGGGGAAGCGAGGTTTGGTATCCGTCAGCTTGCATCCTGGAGTCATCAACGAGACCCGACTTGGCAGAGATTTACAAATGGCCGATTTTCAAGAATATGGTTAGTACAGTGGGATGAGCTTTTTTAGACGAAAAGTACGCCAGCTAATTGAACATGGCGTTTTGAAGCCGGTATCGATCGAGTCCTTGGTCATAGGTCTTTCTGGGACGTCCCGTATCAATTCAAGACGCGATCCCAGGGAACCGCAACCCATGTGTTTGCTGCGTTCCATGCTAGTTTAGATTTTCCCGGTACGTATTTACGCTCTCAAGTTTGCACGTGCCAATCTCCTTACTGCTGCACCCTTAGACCTATCCTCCACTTCTTTTGACCTTATCACCTACTCACACATTAAATTAATAAACGCCGAATATGCTAATAAGATATAATGAATAGACGTAAATGGATCATACCTGGTTGATAGTGATGTAGTGAACCCCAAACTCATCCAAAGCTGGGCTAGAGATCCTATTGACTCGGAAACTCTGTGGGAATTAAGCGAGGAACTGGTGGGTGAGAAGTTTGAGTATTAAGAATAGTGTGGATAAATTTTGCTTCACACATGAAGATATTCTATGATAGACTCTAAGCTTGTCTGCTGATCAAATGGAAACATTATCTTTCGATAATTGTAAGAAAAAACCTATGCAACTTGATTGATTGTCATGTAGTTGTGCAGTATAGGGTAGAGTGGGGTTAGGAAAGCGCGCTGGAATATCGCGACGCGAACTTTAGCGTGATTTTGGACGCGTTAACTTTTCCCATATCACGTGAACGAAATACCATGGACATATGCGACAGACAAGCCCCTTGCCGGGCGACAGAGACAAATTGGATTATGAGCCTCGCTTAATCATCATTATAGAATATGGCCAATCGAAACCTCATTAGCCAAAGCTGGGCATGTCGGCCATGGGGGATTTCCAGACGGACCTTACGCGGCAGCTGCTACAATGGCTTTCAGTCGACTCGCGGAAGTCATCTTTTAGCAGCTCCAACGGCTTCGACAGCAGCGACAGCGATGACTTTGAAGTCAGGATCCACACAACGGCACAGCAGGCCAATCAAGGGTCTGTTTCTCCTGCCACCTTCTCCTATTGCAGCCTGCTAACTAGATCCTAGTCGTGCCGAGTTGCCACAACAGCTAGATCAAACTGGCCCCAGCACACTGGTCAGGCAAAAGCTGCTAACATCCGTTTCAAGCCTTAGGGCCTTTTCATACGGACGAACGAAGCAGGACGAACGGGCCCATGCCCGCTTCTTAGCTGACCACGCTGGGATGAGTCAAAGAGCAATTGGAAGAGCACTTGGCCTAACCCCCCGGCAGGTTCAACACCGCCTAGCTGCCCCAAAAGAGCCGAATTTTCAGCGGTTAGGCCGACCTGCTGTTGTTCCTGATTCAGTAGTTGAGGGTATTCGTGCGTTGGTTATGACCCCAACCAAATCCAAGAGACTATTGTCTTTGTCAGAGCTGTGAGAGCTGCTTCCGTCACCTTGGGAATATTCTGACAAGGCTCTGACATTCGCTCTCAACGTCAAAGGGGGCCGCCGCGTTGTACAACCTGCCTGGGCCCCTGGGCCAAAGAAAGCACGTCTTGATCGCCTCGCCTTTGCTCGCCAGTGGAGGGACCGCTCTGCAGCTGACTGGGAGAAGATTGCGGAGAAGGCCGCTTGGTTTGATGAGGCCTGGGTCGACGGTATCGGCACAGGCCGTCGTGGGGTTACGGCCTTTGAAGGCAAGGATCCTGCCGACTTTGCGCGGCCCCGGCCGCGTGCTCATGGATGAGTATTTTGGGCGGGTTTTGCAGGCGGTCAGAAGGGTTCGTCCGTGGCCTGGGATGAGATATTGGGTCGCATTAATGCTGCTACCTCTTGCACATACATTTTACCTAGCTTTCTTGACTTTTGGAAGATGAACCCCGACTGCAGGTTCCTCCAAGACAACTCTCCTGCCCACAAGGCAAAGGCAACTGAAGAATGACTCCGGAACACCTGCCTGGAGGCCCATTGGCTTCAATGGCCTCCGGGCTGCGCAGACCTCAACCCAATTGAAAAAGTGTGGCTTTGGATGAAAATTAATAAGACCTTTCCAACCCACCCAACCGGGCTGCTGTTGCAAGAAGCCATCAACAGGGTTTAGGCACCTGCGCTACTTCGGCTGGTGCATTCGATGCTGAGAGGCTGTTATCTGGGAATAAGGCGATTTGACCAGCTACTAAGGGTGCCAATAGTTATATCAATTATCCTTGTTTTTACAAGCAATTCTTTTTTGATGTTTCGTGAAGTGCTCAGCATGCTGGCTTGACCGATTTGACTAGCCCGTCCTAGGGTGGGGCTTGTCACAAGGGCACAATCTTTCAAGGGTTACTGAAATTGCCCCAGTGAAAGCGATATTTTTAGGTCATGGGAGATTGCAACACGTGCCCCATTAGCCCTTGGAGCCTGAAGCCAACAGGGGTGATTTCATCTTGCCTGTTTCCAGCTGGGTGTGTGACGTAGCAATGCATGTGGATGTTGAAAGTCGACCAGGCTTCCCTGTCCAAAACCACAGTGGCCTGGGGGGCGTTTTGCTGTGTGAGGGTTTGCCGATGAGGACTGAAACATTGCACTCAAGAGTAAACCTGTTATAGGATTGTCGCAAAAGGAGGGCATATTGATAGATCCAATAATGGAAATTCATGCTTTGACCAAACCTGTCCAAGATAAAAACTGAGTCATCTCGATACTTGAGCATCGCCTTCATTGTCACTGCGCCTGGCTACGTGTCAAGGCTGACGCATGGGCCTGTTTAATCTGGTTGGACTGAATGTCAACGACCAACAGACTTTATGCGGTGTGCGGGCTGATTTGGGATCAATTTTGCTCCCAGCCATGCTGTTTTTTGCTGGATGGAGTTTTCATCCTGCGACTGCGAGTGACGCATTTTGGCCCAACCCCGGCACTTTGCGAGGTATGTGGTGGAGGCATACAACAGGAACGTTGAGAATACCGTTGGAGATGATTTGAATTTGGGATAGAGAGGATGAAAAAAAAGGCATCTTGCTACATAAAAGGTGAGCGGTGAGGTGTTTGACCTGTTGGTGGTGGGTGTTCCGGGCTTCAAGCCGGACCATCATACGTGTTTTGTCGGTGGCACAGTGTTCTGCCTGCAAATACTCAGGTTTCGAATCTGGCTTAGCTCAAGCTTATTACGAGGCTATGAAGGCCTATGTTGAATTATTATTATTATTAGAATCTTGGTTTCACAGGTCGAATGACTTGAATAAGACCAACACCGCCCATCATGCCATTGAGTTCCACGAAGTGCTCCCGTTTTGCGGTGCTCGCCTACCTCCGACACACGACAATGTCCGACAATAACATTACTGCCATCGAGGAACTCCGCCTCAGATGTCGAGACGGGGGCGATGTTTACATTTGCAAAGGCGCATGGATAGAGTTCATTGGATGCTGCACGAGCGATCCTTGCGCCGACAACAATGGCATCTGTCCAGAGTCAGACCTGCGGCCGTTAATCTCTGACCGATCGGACTCGAACGTATATGCTCAAGATTGCGATGCCCCTCAAGGCTCGGCACTTTAGAATTCTTGCGACAAGGGATTTTGGGGTTGTTGTGAGCAAGATGCCTGCTCGACTAACAATGTCACCGGGGGATGTCCACAAGACAAACTGAAGCCGGCTATTCTCTTGCCTGATGGACTCGATCGACAATTCTTTTTCCAACCTAGCATGACGGTTACTACTGTCGCTTATGTCATGGTAACGAGAACTGTCACGCTCCATTCGACACCAGAACCTACTCTTACTACGGTTACTCCATCCACTGCACCGACAAGATCTCCCACTTCCAGTGCCTCGAAAGCCTACGAAGTTCGGCAGGAAGCTTCTTGGGGGACCCTCCAGCCCCGAGATGCGATTGGTGTCTCTGTTGGAATCTTACTATTAAGTATGATTTTGTTGGGACTTTTCTGGAAATGCCTCTGGATTCCATCAAGAAAACGGTACGCAAGGATGCCTTTTTTTCGTGGAATTGAATTGACGCCCTTTGTTAGCCTTGGTACTCGTCACTGCCAAAATTCCAATGGCCAGATGTATCAATCTATCGAAACACAGCTGCCGGAGGAAACAACGCCCAGAACAACTGATAAATTTCCTGATGCTATGACTGTGGCTGGAGTTCCACATGATTGGCATCAAGGCCCGCAACAGTTGCATTTCGAACGATGGACATTCTATGCAGGATGGACTTGGGATATTGGCCTGACCTTGGCGCCTCTTTTTTTCATTGGTAATTGCGCCCGAACTTATTTCTAATACTCTACTGACATGAGACAAGTATTCGCCGTGTTAATTCTAAGAATTGATGGGGAGCCAGAGTCCTCTCGTGGACAAATGCTGTCGGACATAACGCGCTTGAACCCCTCCATTTATCCCATCATATTCGCTGCAATTGCCAGCCGTTTTTATCGAAAATTTTCACGTTGGCGCCTTGAGCAACCAAATGGCATTGGGCTTGCCACTCTCGAGCAAATATTTGGAAGCCAAAGTTTTGCTGGAGTGCTGGAGCGCCTATTCTTTGTTAGAACGCATATTTGGGTCGGTCTCATTATCCTTCTCACCTGGAGCATGTCCCCATTAGGAGGATAAGGCTCGTCCAGAATGCTATCTACTGGCCAAAAAACGTCGTTTGCGAACAGAACCATTTACTATTTCCACCCGAGCTATCAAATTTCTAATTACGCTAGGAGATCAATGGTGTCAATATCTCGGGGTAACGTCAACTCGCTATATTCCAGCACTCTCCTATCTCCTCAATCTCAGAGACGTTCTGCTCGGGATACATGGGACTTGCCCAAGATTCCTCAATGGGAGTCGGGACCAACAACTGAATTTGTAGATGTTAACGAAACTGCACTTGAAAACGGTGACGCAGATTACATATCACTGCTGGGGATTAAAATCCAAGGCCTGAATGTGTCCGGCGTGCAAACTCAACAGACACAACATGATTTTCGGATAGAGACACCATATTTTGATTTCAGTTGTGCGCTTTTGGGGACGCAAAGAGAATACCAACGCTTCGGATCTTATCTAGCCGCCCAACTGAACCTGACCGAGGCATTTAACGGAACCAGCTTTGCCGCCAATCTTACAGGTCCAGGGCTCACACGGGTGACGAGCAGTCAAAATCCATTTCTACACATGATATACGCAAGCGAAACGGAAGCAATGTATGAAACAATGCCTTACGGAACCACTGCGTTCAACTGCAGCATGCAGGTTGTTGTAGTTGAAACGGAGATGCGTTGTGGCCCAACCCCATCGGCAACGACCTGCTCTGCGAGGCGGCAAAGACGTGTCGATCGCGCTGCTCCTGCTGAACTCCTGTTGTATCATCTAATAATGTCAACTGATGCGTTGAAAAATCTCTTTGCTATCTGGCCATACGCTGATGGATCCGCGTCGAGCAGCAGAGCATCGCCAACCGATAATTACCTCGCAGGAGAGGTCAATCTCTATGGAGGAAGAGGACCACAACCATGGAACTATACCAATCCCGTTGCTTTATCAAGGCGGCTTACTACCGTTTTCAACACCTTTTGGGGAGCGACACTGGACCCTCTTGGATACAGTACCAGCTCCTTCACCACGCTGTCTGGCAACACCACTCCGATTCATGAAGCATCGGTTTCGAACCCAGCATATCTCAATTCAACAGAAGCACGCGTAACAATAAATGCAACGGTATATCTTGCAAACCGTTGCTGGGTGGCAGTGGTGCTTATCACTACGTTTATCCTCCAAGGCCTTGCGATTATGGGACTTGCTTTACGCTACTTCATCCATGGACCAGACATACTGGGCTTTGCAAGCTCAATTACTCGAGAAAATCCATATATTCCCCTGCCCCCAGGAGGAACCGGCTTAGACGGACCAGACAGAGCAAGAGCACTGCGAAATATTCGAGTACAACTCACCGATGTGCGCCCAGAGGATCCCGTTGGCTACATCGCTTTTCAATCGGTCATCACTTCTGAACAAGCCCAGTCGACAGAAAGAGAGAAAGAAGCGACCTGGTATCCGTTTAGCAAGAGGCGGCATTATGTATAGAATTTCCAACATAAAATTGAGATGAATCTGTTGGAGACCACACGTAAACTTAATGGTTGGGAGAAGAATGGTTTTATGAATAATGTCAAATTAAATTAATGTTTCTTCTTGATATATTCAAAGGTGTTCCGTAAGAAATGTGACCTGATGACACTTAGTGTTACAATCTCATCCTCCAGGAGAGCCTGGATAACAGATGTAGAACTAGTTACAAGCCAAAGGATGACGCCAACACTCATCACGTGCGCGGACAAAGCGATGACGAAGAAGTGTCAGATTCGGTCGATCAAAGCTATCTGATTTGCTGGATGAGACTCTATCGGACAAAATGGTGCCCTTGACTAATGGTGCTGACTGTTTCGTCCGTGCTGTCGAGTCTTAAGAATGTAGGGCCCGCGAACATACGCTGCGTTGCGCCTTTGATACTGAACATACCCTTGGCTTTCCCAGGGGAGAAACTGGTATTGAAACAAAAATGGCGTCTTTAGGCTATCAAATGCCCCGAAAACCAGTTCGAAGACATGCCCGCAGCTGTGTAGAGTGTAAGTTTTGGCGCAATTCGCGCATGGATGTTGGCCTCGGATTAGGTTATGTGCTTGCTCACTATTATTCCAATTACACTAGGTCGGCGCCGCAAGATTCGCTGCTATTTTGAGACAGGTGTGCCTACCTGCTCGCCATGCACTGATCGTGGCTCTCAGTGTATTGATCAAAGATCCGGCACCAGTCGCATTGGCACAGTACAACATGCTGCAACACAGTGGCACATCAACCAAGCAGCCCTTACAAAACCATCCGTAGCAGGGCAAAGACAATCGATACCAAGACATTGTCCCGAGCAAGTAGCAGATGATCATGCTCTTACTGATGCTCGCGCTCCACTAGTTTCAACCTTAAATGATACACAAGTGAGTTGATGGGCATCTATGCATCGTAAACGCGATCTAACTTTTCCAGTTGCTCCAATCTACACAGTCCACACCATCGAATAGCACCACCACTTTTCCATGCGCAACTCAGGGAGCGAATGGCCCTACAGATGACAAAGCAAAATCTGTTTGCGAGACTCTCCGAGCTGCTCTTCCTAGCTACGATGCAATTATGCTTGCATTAGTGAGCAATGGCGCGTGGTGGACTACCTATCAAAAAACAATCTGCTCACTTACCGGCGCTCCCCTACCAGGAACCAGAGAGGATTTCGTGCCACGCGCTTACACGAGCGGCAATCCAGGCGAATTGGGTACTCTTGCGGTAGCTTTTGCTCATAGCGCAACGGGATACGATCGCATCTTTTCCTTAGTTGAAACGTTGGTCGTGTCTGACTTTGCAAACCTAGCTACAGTCGGGGGCATGCTGTGCCTAACAGTGCTTGGAAAAGTCTACGCTGATGATGGACAACCGCGAAAATCCTTTTATTTAATACGTCGGGGTATAGCGATGGCGCAATTGATGGTAAGTAAAGACCACTCCTCTACCATTTATGTGGAATGTGCTGATGTTTGCCAGGGCTGGTACCAAATTAACTCTACTTCTCCAGCTCAGCGCGCCCTCTGGTGGGAATTATACCACTGTGATCGTCTGCTAAGTTTGCTTCTTGGTCTTCCATACGGATTCAATGATGCTCATTACGGTGACATACTGGAAAACATGGCTAAGGAAACCTCCCCAGTGCTTGCATTGGTCCTTCGAACAACATTCCTTGCTGGTAAAATTATAGATCGAAATATTGCCTCGAGGAAGCTTTCGTTTGCTCATTCCATGGATCTTGATGAGCAAATGGTGGAGAATGCAAAGATTATGCCTGATACCTGGTGGGAGCTACCACTGGATCCTCAAACGACCCATTCAGACGAGGACGATGTTGGAGAGCGGTTGAGGCTGCAGTTTTTATTCTTCCACATCGTAATTTATATACACCTTCCTTTCATTGGAAGCACATCCGCGGATTTATCCTACGATGTCAGTAGGTTGAAGTGTATACGGGCTGCTCGGGCACTTCTGCAGCGATTCATCATGTTTCGCGTCAAAGGCCAGGACCTTGGCGTCTTTGACTGCAAGACGCTCAATTTCATAGGTTTCACAGCAATTCTTGTGCTTTTGATTTGTCGCTCACGCTTTGCACAGAAAGTGGAAGACAATGCAACTGATAATGAAGATCACAATCTTGTGACTTCCGCAGAGGAGATATTCATGTCCTTAGAGAGGAAAGGGTGCAAAATTGCTGCTCAATGTCTAGGAACGTTGAGGTTTTTTACTCGCATCAAGAACCCACAACAACCAGGGGTAAACTGCAAAGAGTCCGAAAGCATTCAAATTCCATACTTTGGTACTGTGATGAAAAAGTGGCGAAGTTCCACTTCGAAACCACAATCTGCTACTGAAATCAACACCAACGGCGGGAGATCCAATAGAACAACTACCAACAACACTTCTAGTCCTTCAAGCCAAGAAAACGAGGCATTATTTGGATTTAACCAATATAGCATCGAGTATGAAGGAATGGACGGGGTAAACACATGCCTGGGCGATCCGTCATTGGATTTTGTAAACATCTGTGACAATCACTTGTCCTCCACAAGAGATATTGACGAAGATTGGGGAGTATTGATATCGGAAAATTGGATTCAGAGTTGATGAATCCGTGGTTGTAAATAGAAAATTATCGAATAAACGGAGATGAGAATATATTAAGGTAAGAATGTGCCTGTTTATCTATGAAGTCATTTGGAAATAAAAAGTATGGACTAGGGCTTGATCCAAAGAAGCTTCATGTATTTGTTTTTTAAAGACAAGTTGAATTTAAAAATTCTATAAATTCTTATACAGTCTGTTCTTCAGACCCGCAGCTAATTCGCTGAAAAAGAAGAATTATTTGACGCTTTTATTTAAGGACGGCATTTAGAGGATGAAGCGACTGGTAATCGCATGCTAAATTAAGTATATCCACCCCCGGTTTAAATACCTCCAATCATCATTTAAAGTACTCATCTTGCGAAATAGCGTTGTCTCGTCGCACCCCGCGTCGGATTTTAGGATACATTCCCACCATGGTATCTCTTTCTGACCTATTGCTGGAACCCATGGCATAGCTCTTTTGGGAAATTTAGTTTGGATGGAAGTAAAATTCTGGCAACATATATTCCAATCTTCCTTTAGAGAGCGAAGCGTTTTCAGAATGATTTCGTCCGGAAGTCTGCCACGGGACGGAAATGCCAATTGCCCATCCATTGTACCATGTAGAAAGCAATCACCTATCAATCTAAATGTCTGACCCTCTTCAATAATGTTTTGAAATTCGCTAGGGGCATCAGTCTGGCGAAGGATAAAAGGCATGTTGCCTCCGGGGAGGATAAATATTTGATCCCCCTCTGCTATAGAGGCCGGTCCGAGCCCTATTTTCTCGTCTTTCGTAATGAAAGGAGACCTTTTGGTGATAGATAATTTCAAGACTTCCGTAAAATTATGCAAAGCTTCTTCAGTAGGTTGTGTAAGCTCCGTGTTGGTCAAATCTGGCGGCAAGCCTTCAATTTCCTGCCGGTACCAGTACATCATTACTCCCTCATCATCGACTGTCAACCTTTCAAACCCATTTTCCACTTTTCTCATGCCAGATAAGAGAGTGGTTACAAACTCCACTTGTTTTTTATGTGATTCTTTTGGGTCAACCGGTTTGGATAGAAAGATTTGCTGGAACCATGTCTTGATGGTATCTGAGACAACCTCCATGCTGGAAGATGAGTAGATAGGTGGCAGAACTTTAGCCACCGCGCCTACGCAGTTGCCTCGCATACTCAAGCAGTCGTACCATCGGTATCGACTCTTCTCATCTGCATACCATTTTCCGATGTCGAATGACAGTGATTCATATTCTGTTTGTTGAAAGGACGCTGTGAAATTTAAGATATGGGGAGCGGGATAAACAGAGCTTAAGCTTGTAAATGTCGTAATGTGTCGTCTCCCTTCATAGTGGCAGAATCCTACCAATCTATCGCAGACGTTTTGAAACTGAGGGTTCTTTGTTCCATACCCCTTCAATGACTTTTCAATACACGACGGGAGATAGTCTTTAGGATCGTCAACAGCATCCAAGATGCTCGCTAAGAGTTGCATTTGATCTTGCGTATCATCCTCTATAGGTCCATCGAACCTATCTACAGCCATTCTGATGGTGCGAGATTCTGCGCAAGCTGTATAGTGATCATGAAAAGAGATGCGCTTTCGATCGTATTCATCAAACGTTGCGCTCCAGTCGGGCACCCAAGATGGTAGATCTTGCCTGCTCTTGCGGCCTAGATCTCCACTGAGTACAGAAAGCGAGGTGTCCGCATTCAAAAGGCTGATGGTTGCCGCGGCGTAGGCCGCTCCAACACCCAGCGAGTAATTTGGAAAAATTCTAGTTTTTGGATCACACAAACCTAGAAGAGCGTAGATTTTATCTCTCTCATCAGACGCCTTTCGATGACTAAATTCCCGGAGAAGAGACAAGAGATCGGGCATGGACCTTTCTGGCCATTCTTTGCGAGATTCTTCTGCCCAAGCTTTGCGGCGGTTGTCGATGTCTACCGCCCGTGAGAGGAGAGTTAAAACTTTCATGTCATCTTCAGAGACCTTAGTTGAGTAATCTGGTGGCAGATTCGAGAGGTTTATTTTTGAAGCGCACAACAGGATCTCCCACGGGGCAGAAACATTGCCGTATCTCACTGTAAGAGTTTTGGCCAAAATGGCTTCCTGGACAACCCAGATCCGATCCCACCAGCGCCCTGTCAGCAATTGTCGTAAACCCTCAAAAATGTCGACTAAGTGGGTGCTTGGAATTTTGTCTAATAGTTTAAATGCGTTAGGATGGGCCAGTATATTCAACAAACAGAAGACGTCCAGAGCGGTAACCGTAGTCTTCTGAGACTGTGCGGACCATTTTGAGACAAATTGACTGTTCCAATGATCATCGGCAGATGTATTCTTAAAGACTATATTCTCTCCGGGGTTTTTGCGCTTGAGATGGTTTGCTGATGAATGACTTTGAGCATCTCCAAGGAAGACAATCACTTCAGCGGCTGAACTATAGATGTCATGCATTCGGGAGACCTGCGAATTTCGCTCCTCCATATCATTTTGATTGATACACTGGTATCGGATTAGTTCAATATGTCAAGTATTTGAAGTTGGCAAATAAATGTACCAGTGCATCAACCCAAAGCACCACATATTGGTCTGGTTCTCGAAGATGGCGCAGGGCTGACTTGAGATTGACAGTGATTTGGAAAGGGCAATCATTCACGATGATGGTAGGACCTTTGCGACTCTGGTGTCCCCAAGCATAGGATAAAGCCTTGTAATCGAATTTTTGACGTTCTGAATCGGATACTTTGAAGACCTCGCAATGAATAATGTCTCCCCAGCGACCAGGTCGTATCGCTACCAGTCGTGAATTATGTGGTGTTAGCGTTGCTGGGTACGGTACCCTGACGCGAGCAAAATAGCGATGGATGTTATTTTGGTCCATGACCGCTGGATGGTGTCGTATGAGACCAGAAGCAGATTTTCATGGAAATCTTTATATCAACCAAACGCGGTGAGTACTAGTCCCTAAATAAGACATAACAGGCAGACCATAAGGCGATTTGATGTGGCAATTCGGTTATCACCGCACCCACTCTTGTAGCACAGCCTCTTCAGCTTATGCACGTCGGCCTCCGCTGCCAACACCCCGCGAACCACAACGCAGGCGGCCTCTAACACGGTCCCTTGAAATCATTAACGCATCGATGCTAAAATAAAAAAAAAAGGGATACTTGCAGATTTTTGATCCGCTGGAATTCCAAATACCACTAGTTTTGGTAAAATAGGTTGTTTATGTAAGCGTATTGACTTGCTGACGAACAGCCAATCATATACTCTAAAGAGGAGAGCGTTGCATGCTGACAGTGGGGTCAGGCAACTACGCGATGCCTTTTGGCCACTGTTCTTTTTTCCCTCATGGATACGTAAGCTGCCTCGCTGTCACTCGAATCACCTTGAATCAGTTGTTTCGTTAGTGTATGGCCAGATCTGATTGGCTACGCTTCGCCACTCTCGTCTCGTCTCTCCCTTTCAGCCTACTGCATCTGAACTCCGCGCCCCGCTCGCGTTTCTGGCAGAATCAACAACGCTAAAGAGCTTTATCTGAAGTCGCAACCTCAGGCTCGCTCTGGACGATATGCTATCCCGCCCAATTAGAGGAGTATGAGCGCGGAAATAGGGTGCCCTGGCGTTATACCCGCTACTGGCTTGACAATCGTAGTACCTCATGATAACCCAGCATTAGAGTATGTTACAGTTGCACATCGATCCAAAGTTCCAGAGCTGATTCGCGAACCAGCATCGTCTTTGTTCATGGGTTTACTGGTCACCCGGAACGCACATGGAGGCATAAAAGAGGCGATCGCCAATCTGGCGATGATGACGACAGTTGCAGCAACAGCCTAGAAAAGGACGACTCAACCCATTTTCCAAGGCACACCAGGACAAGGATGATTCCTATTCCCCTGTATACTGGCCCCGTGACCTTCTGCCTACAACCGTCCCGAATGCCCGGATTTTGACCTATGGATACGACACCCACATCAGACACTGGTCGGATCAGCCAATCAGCCGCAATACCGTTCGAGATATCGCGTGGGACTTTTTAGTCACTCTTGAAGCTGAACGTAGGGAAGAACCATTGAGGCCCCTTGTATTTGTCGCTCATAGTCTGGGAGGGATCGTTGTGAAGGAGCTGTTGCGGCGATCAAGTGGATGCAGCCAAGCGCATAGTAGCCTCCAAAACGTTTTTGTCTCCACAACCTCTCTGGTCTTCTTTGGAACCCCCCATGGCGGAGCAGATCCGCGACACTTTCTCCAACATGTTACCGAGCTCGTGATGAGAACAATAGGATACCGGATAAATGAAGATATCTTGAATATTCTTCTTCCTTCATCCGAGCGCTTAAAAGAATTGGGGGAAGAGTTTAGTCGGATTGCCCATGAGAAGAGGTGGATTATCTACTCGTTTCAAGAACAGCTGGGAGTGAAATCTCTCAATGGTCGCAAGGTATGGATGAACATTGCAATTTTGTGCCTATCTGAACTAACATCAGTCGGAATTAGGTTGTAGAAGACAGTTCATCGTGTCTCAACTTCCTGGCCTTGGAAACGACGCAGCACATTGGAAATGACCATTCGCATATGTGTCGCTTCAGCGGTCCTCACGACGTGGAATATAAAAAGGTCGCTGCCGCCATGAAAAAAATAATAGCTAATTTACCAGACCGTCAAGTGCCCAATCCAGCACACAATCTCACCCCGGCACAAAAGGAAAAGCTACTAGATTCATTAAAATTTAGCCAAATTGGCCCCCGCTATATGGACATAAGGAGTGCCCATACGAAAATTTGCGAGTGGCTAAAGAACAAAAAAGAATACATCGACTGGTTGAGCTATGACAATATTTCGAAACATCATGGACTTTTGTGGATCAAAGGAAAGCCGGGGACTGGAAAGTCGACTTTGATGAAGTTTGCGTTGAGCCAAGCCCAAAGAACAATGAAAGATTGGACCATTCTCTCCTTCTTTTTCAACGCCCGAGGCGAGATGCTAGAGAAATCCACAGAGGGGATGTACCGATCACTCCTTTTGCAACTTCTGGAAAGCGTCCCTGGGCTTGACAGCATCCTCAACTCCCTCCACTCGAATATGCGCCCGAAGAAGGATCAAATTCAATGGAACGTGGAATTACTAAAGGACCTATTTGAGCAAGCCGTCCGATCACTAAACCAAACCGAAGCCGTTTGCTTTATCGATGCATTGGATGAGTGCGATGAGGACGAGATTCGAGATATGGTCTCGTTTTTCGAACATATTGGTGAATTGGCGATGGAATCCAATATCCGCTTTCAAGTTTGCTTCTCCAGCCGGCATTATCCCTACATTACCGTCAGCCATGGACTGGAGTTGGTCTTAGAAAGCCAAGAAGGGCACGATCAAGACATTGCCAACTACATCAACGCTGAGCTTAAAATAGGACATAGTAAACTAACGGTAGATATTAGATCACAATTACAAGCCAAGGCGTCAGGCGTCTTTATGTGGGTGGTCTTGGTCGTGAGCATCCTCAACAAGGAACATGACCGCGGACGCATCCATGCTTTGCGCAGAAGGTTGGAGGAAATCCCTGCCAGCTTAAATGACCTCTTTCGAGATATACTCACTCGCGACACGCGCGATAGGGAAGAGTTGATCTTGTGCATTCAATGGATTCTTTTTACAAAAAGACCGCTGAGGCCAGAGGAGTTGTATTTCGCGGTCCTTGCAGGAACAGACCCCGAATCATTAGAGCCCTGGGACGAAGAAATCACCAATGCCGCCACCATTCGTCGATTTATCCTGGACTCTTCTAAAGGACTGGCCGAGACCACAAACTCATTCGTCCCGGTAGTTTAATTCATCCACGAGTCTGTGAGAGATTTCCTCCTCAAGGGCAACGGTCTGCAGAAAATATGGCCGGACCTCGACGACGGATTCTGCGGGCGCAGCCACGAAAGGTTAAAGAGAGCTTGCCAAGAGTACATGTCTGTTGATGCCATGGGTTACTTTTTGCTTCCCAAAACGCTGCCAGATACCTCGACTACCGACGCAGCCGATATCCGGGACGTTGTTGAAGAGGCTTTCCCTTTTTTGGAGTATTCTGTCTACAACGTTTTGCACCACGCGGACACGGCTGAACGGGAGGGGGTGCACCAAGGCAAATTTATTCAGAAGATCGCACGCAACAAGTGAATTTATTTACACAACGTCCTCGTGGGTTATGGAGTGCGAGCGCGTCGAAGATCTTCCGAGGCAAGTCTCTTGTACTTGCTTGCCGAGCGGAACTTGGCCCACCCAATTGGCGCACATTTCTCTATGGTTTCTCCACTAGAGGAATCTGTAGAAAGATATGGTACTCCGTTTTTTGCCGCGTTAGCTACTGGCTGCACTGATACGGTCCAGGCAATGATAAAAATTGGCAGACAGCAGAACACTGGACTTCCCGCATCTTTTCAAAACCTTTGCGAGGAATATGCCAAAAGCCCAACCAAAATTCCAACTCTGTGGCGCGGCTTCTGTCCGGTTCCAAATGCACTGCGCAAAGCTGCGAAGGACGGCAAAACTGAAATTGTTCGACTGCTGCTTGCTGCAGGAAATATGGACCTAAAACACGAGACGACGACGGATACTCTCCTGGATCTTGCCATTATGAACAACCGCCCAGAGACCATCGGGCTACTGCTTGACATGCAGGTGGATATAGATGCCCGAGATGATAAGGGTCGCACTGCTCTCCACAGAGCAGTTATCAGTGGCCACTTGCATGTATTGAAGCTGCTTCTTGAACAGAACTTCGACAAGGAAGCCAAGGATCACCAAGGGCGAACCTCGCTCCTCTGTGCTGCCATATGGAATCGCGTAGAAATGGCGAGAGAGCTCATCCAATCAGGAGCTGATAAGGCGGCCGCAGACAGAGATGAGTGGACTGCATTACACTGGGCTGTGTACAAGGGCAATACCGAGGCGGCATCGCTTTTCATAAAGGCGGGTTTCAGCAAGGAAGCTAGAATGGAAGAACGCCCTTTTCCTTGGCCGCCATGCAAGGACATTCGGATACCGTTTCAATGCTAATAATAAAAGCCGTCAACACGGATGTTGTGGACGATCATGGAAGAACGCCGTTACACTGGGCTGCTTTCGGTGGTCACCTGGACGTTGTCAGAATACTTCTCCAGGGACTAGCCGATAAAGAGGCTGAAGATAACGACCACCGGACACCACTGCACTTGGCGTCGTTGCAAGGCCAGACAAACATGGTCAGGATGCTGATTAAGGCGGGCGCCAATGCAGAAGCCCAGGACGGTGATCAGAGAACACCGCTGTATTTAGCCACTTCGCAGAACTCACAGGCCCACCTAGAGATAATTGACATTCTCGGATAGCCTCCCTCTCAACAAGAGAAAAATAAACAAGTTTGGTTGGATCATCATCGAAACCACCGTTGGTAAGGATCGTAGGGGTACTTGTAGTTGCTGTGGTCGCGGTCGGAGTGTCGCTGGATGTGGCAGTGGAAGTGTCGCTAACAGATACTGGTATGTACACCAAAGTGGGTGTCTCTTCGGTTATCGCAGTTGTCGAAATTGATATTCCATTTGATGAAGCATTGGATTGAGCGGAGGAACCAAGGAGAATCGGGGAAGGGAGAGAGCATTGAATATTCATATCCATTGCCATGTTAGTGGGCAACAAAGAGCATGGCGGGTTATGGGCAGAGATAGAACTTCCATAAATGGATCCCGCAGCCGCAAGAGCGGTACTCGTCAGATGCAAGCTCATGGCTAACTGAGTGAGCAATTTTTAAGACATTGGAGAATGATGGCAAGTCTAACGTCTCAATTTCCGTGGGAAAGGGGTGGAAAGAAGAGTTTTCGAGGTTGGGGGTATTTCGACCCGTAGACGGCACTCGATAGAAGGCGCAGATCTCTCATATATAATATAACCTTTAGGGTTGATAATAGGCTTGCATCGTGGAAGCCTTCAAGAGCTCCAATCTGATCTAAGAGCGCCATATCCAGTGAAGGCTGCCAAAGAAATGGCTCGGGACCAATCATCTGCATCCAGCTGGCCACCAAATATTTCTTCTTCGATAGTCGTTAGCCATTAGGGGGGTGGCTGTCGTTGAGAAAGGCTAGCGTTAGCCTGTCGTACGATCATCCCCGTCGTCGGAACCACCCCCATTTTCGAGACCCACTGCTCCACGGAAGCTGGTTTATCGCCTGGAAGAGGCAATGAAGTTTGGTTTGATGAGAGGGATACAGTAAGAACCATAGTAGTAAGTGTTAACAATATCTACCAGGTATTTCACATCGTTTGAGCTCTCAGAGGGAGGCTATCCTAATTCATTTGTTCCATGTGGTGTTGGCACTAAGGAAGCTGCTGGAGCTAACGTTACCCACTTGGCAGCTGTATGTTGGTTGTTACCGACAACGAGGAAGGAGTCTAGATGACATCCGTTGCTAAGAAGCGAGTGGCTGGCTGCCTAGCCAATTAGTGTCAAAAAGAATGAGAAGTGCATTGCCGCGAAAAATCGTGTGGCTGCCAAATGATGGATGGTGCATATTGAAGATGGTCAGTAAATATTTGTATATTAAGTAATTAAAATAAAAGTATTATGTCGAAAGAAGTCTGTATGGGAATCAAATCGGTGGATTTGGTGAAGTTGAGACGGCCATGATCCCATAACAGAACAAGAAGGTAAAGTCCAAATCCTGCGTGCAGACAGATACGATTGTCTCGCCCACGCGATGAAGCAACACAGACGGGGCTCATCAAAACTAGACCAAACCGCCAGAGCTCAAAAGCGCCTGGAGAGGCTCCCGACCTGACCGCTCGACGTGGCGCACCACCGGATGCCAGCCACGTCCGCCTGGTGCAGAATCCTGGGCAAACTGCACCAAATCGACGGGCATCGGAGCCGGGTCCAAGCCAGCACGCTGCAGGACCACAGCCAGGATCTCGGAAGCCATGACGCCCAGGTCTGCGAGGTCGCGGTTGCGGTGTCGGCGGACGCCCAGGTCGACCTGCGCAATGGCGTCCAGCCCGGCGAGCCTCAGCGTGTCCATCAGCAGCGCCACCTCGATGCCGTACCCACCAGCAAATGGCAGCGCCGTGAGCAGGTCGCGGCGCGCAGCGTACTCTCCGCCCAGAGGCTGCACCACACCACCCAGCTTGGGTGCAAACCGGGCTAGCAGCGGACGCGCCATGAGCTCCGTGACGCGCCCGCCGCCGCTTGGATGCTCCGTCGCAGCTTGTCGAAGCGGTCGACGGTAGAAGCCCTTGACCAGTCGCACATTGTCGTCCATCAGCAACGGCCCCAGCAGGCCTCTCACCACATCGGGACCAACATCAACCAGGTCGGCGTCGACAAAGGCAATAAAGTCGCCCCGGGTGCAATTGAGCGAGCGCCACAGCACCTCGCCCTTGCCCTTGCGGGACGGCACTCCGGGCAGCGCCGAGGCCAGATCCACCACCCGGGCTCCGGCCGCCGATGCCTGGGCCACGGTGCCGTCGGTGCACCCGCCGTCGATGACCACCACCTCGTCCACGAGCGGCCCGGCTGCCAGCACGGCCTTGACCACCCCTCCGACCGTGGCCTCCTCGTTGAGCGCCGGCAGCACCACGCTGACGGTGCGCCCGCCTTTAGCCGCAATCAGCTCCTCCGCTGTCCAAGGCACCGGCTGCCAGGTTCGTCGCGCAAACCAGTCGGCCACTTCTGGAGTGAGACTGCACGGCAGACCGTTCACCTCAGTATCTGTCTTGTGTGGGTCATCATTATGAGACTGTCCCTGTGCATTGGCCGTGTTTATTAGCTATGTGTGCGCCTAGACAAAAAGGTGTGTACAGTGTCTCACATGAATCTCATTGCTTGGAACGTCATCACTGAGATGACATGTCGGACAGCTTATCGTGCCAGGCAATTTGAAACCATCACAATCACAATGCCCTCGGTCAGCCATGGGAATTATATGCCCTTCAGATTGGCCTTTTGGTCGCACGCACGGATTTCTCGGAAGATGCCACCTCAGGGTCATGGGATGCATTCAATAAATAAGAAACCCGATCGATCCAAGAGTAAGCCATGATCCGATCGGAGAAAGCCACCAATTGAAGCAGCTGAGCATCATCAGCTGAAAGTCAACCCAGGGCCTATCAACCGCACCCGGCCACGGTGAAACACGGTACAGGTGGAACACGGAACGACTGGAATGCGGCAAGAATGGGACACAGTTTCATGCAGCATCCATACGCATGCCCCAATGGCCTGGGCCATTCTGACCCGATCCATGGCTTCATTTCCCTGCCGCTCAAGTACGTCATGCCGTGTTGCGCGAGCAGCCATGGGCAAACACGAGAACTTCGAAAGGGGCATTCGTGACATTGGCATGAATTGCATCAAAAGTCGGTCAAATTTAGCCCAGATCCATTGCACCACTCGATTGGTTACTGGCCGAGTGCGGTTTTCATGAGAATTAACACTGGCTCAATTAACCAATCACAACTCACAAAACACCCAGTGTCCCCGCCCCTTGTTGATCTTTGCCACTCAACCAATATCCCGTGGGAAAAAAAGCCAATCTGGCCTCTGGAGCATGGCCAAGACACTACAAACTGGTTAGTTTGGCTATTAAACTTGGCTTTTGGCTGGTTGATGACCAGTAAGACGCCTGCAATCATGCGCGACAGCCCGCAGGCGTTTGGCATACTTGAGCCAAAGCTCACTTACCGCGCCAAATTTGCTTCCAATTAGACGGCAGCGGCAAAGCTCTATTGCAAATCTCAAAAATGCAAACCCTAAAAGACTAGTCCTTGCACATATTAATTAGAAGGCCTTGAACGTATCCCACATAATCAAATGGGCAAGGGCAACACACAATGAGATTTGGGACTGTTCGAGAAACCCCACCTCCAATATACTGAATGGAAGCCTAGCCAATCATGCTCCAAAGTCGCATTCATTTTACTTTCAAACTCGCTTAATTTGAAGCTGGAAGGAGTCTACCAAGCGCTTGGATAGGATGAGCTGTAACATCCCAGTAAAGGAAAGACTGGCATTTACAGAACACCCATGATAATAAAACTACCACGATTGTGTTGGACGACCTCTCTCAGTGATTCCTCTGAAAATAAAGCCACCGGTCCATTGATATGTTACAGGTTTTTCATAAGGATCGGAAGTTGTTGTGTTCCAGTATTTACAAGTCGTTTTTAGATCAGTTACGCAAATAAAAAAAGAGTATTTCTATTCGTACACATACATTTCGTTATTTTCACACACAAAGCACCTGACTAGAATCTTTCTAAGAACTTTTTGTTTAGAAATTAATAAGATTTTTAATTACTATAAAATAAAGTGTTTAGTATAAATAATATGTTTAAATTATTTTATTTTTTATATAAATAATAAAATAATATATTTGATGTGTACAAATAGCAAAGCTGATATGTACGGATAGGAATACTCTAAAAGAAAAAATGTCGATCCTCCTCGACGTCGAGTAAATTCTCTCTCACTATGTCTATCGTCACATATGGCCAATAATGCTCGACAACATTCTCTATCCGATATCGCCTATTGGCAGTATTGCAAGAAAACCGTCCACCAACACTATCGTTGGAGCACCTCTAAAATATTCTAGTTCCAGAGCCCGAGGCTTGGACAAATCCAGTCAGCCGGTCTGTGGGGGCGTCCGTGAGAGCGTCCTATGAGGCATTGCCTCGTATGACTCCTCTCTGTGAGATTGTCTGGAACGTACAAGCAAAAGAAAGGCTTCTTTTAGATGGCAATGCGGCTTTTACTAGTGACATCTCATCCTAAAAAGATTGGAAACTAGCTTGCGCTTGCCTTCTAGATTAACCATAAACGTTGAGTTAGTCTACTTACTGAAAGGGGAACATCTTTTCGCCATCACGAGCCCGCTCCGGTGCGAGCTTGTTTAGCCGACCCAGCTTGTATTAATTTAGTGTTTTATCGTTGACTGCTCAGTCCACTCCGCTGGAACCATAAAACCTGTCTCCTTGTCACAAATGCATTGAGAACCTGATTGAGTGCACTTTTTCTTTTTTACTCAAGGAACAAATCCAAAACTACTACTTTCACGAGAGAAATCGCTGCCTCGCAAA
This sequence comes from Calonectria pseudoturangicola, assembly GCA_013403825.1. Classification (NCBI taxonomy): domain Eukaryota; kingdom Fungi; phylum Ascomycota; class Sordariomycetes; order Hypocreales; family Nectriaceae; genus Calonectria; species Calonectria pseudoturangicola. Next base: position 342,586 of record VTGA01000004.1, on the reverse strand, counting down.
TTGTTTTGTCTTCGTCATTTCAGAGGGGAACGTCACCGCTTGGTGGCTAGCGTGTCCAGGCTGTGCGCCACACCATTAGCAAGGTGTCGAGCATCAATAGTTTTAGAAGCTAAACTCCAGTAACCGCACTATTGAAGTTCGTCACCGAACTGGTGGGAATTTCTAGCTTCCTAGCGCAGTCCATGGTTAGTTGACAGTTTTGTTATTTAAATTGCTGCCAACATTCGAGGCTTTCCTTTTCAACTCGACATCCGACATCTTGGACTCGTCAGCGGCTAACTCGGACATCATGAATCTGAAAAGTCTTCTTTTTACCTCTGCTATAGGTCTCGCAGCTGCGAGCAATCTTGAGAGAGATTATGGAAATGGCAAAATATATACCAAAAAGACATGTGTGACTGCTCTCGGCACAAAGAGTGTAAAGCCTGTTGCAACCGTCACGTCGGGGTATGAAACTGCATACACTGTGTACAGCACCAAGTATGTTCAGAGAACCGCCACCTTTCTTCCAAACGCTATCACGAAAACCGTAACTAGCACCGTGGTGAAGGTTGTCGATACGACCGCCAATGCCCTTACCCGCAGGACCAAGGTGGTCGCGACAGAGCAAAAAACATCAACGACGACTCTTGAGACTACCACCATCGTTAGCTCAACCATCACCTCTACGGACGCGACTGTCTATTTCACCTCAATATTGCCGACCCCTGACGGGTTTCAACCAATTCAGGACACTCTGCTAGAGGCTACATTGGATATCGACCCCGGAGTTCCGGCAGATGGAACCACCAAACGTCGTGTGCGATTATCCAACCTCGATGAACGACAGTCACCTTCCGGATCACTCATGGCTAGAGCCTCTGTGCTCGATACCTTGTGTCCCATCAAAGGAGCAGATGGACAGAAAAAGAAGCATTACCCAGCCAAGGTGCAATGTAATATCATCACTTTCATCCCCAAGACGGTTACTGTGACCAAGACAAAGCCAGCCACCACTGTCACCAAGCCTGCTTCGACAAAGCTCGTCACCAAAACAAAAACATTGACAAATACCCACACAGTTTTCCCCCCGGATGTCACCGTCATCACCACCTCAACAACTACGCTTGTCATCATGGCAACCAAAATACCAAGCACCACGGTCACCAATACCGCGACAAACACCAACACTATCAGGGTTCCCACGGCTACTGCCTACGGCATATGTAATGCAAGAAACTTTATCAACAGCAAAGAGCACGCAGGTGGCTTTGATACTCCTAGTGTTAGCGGAATGATCGCTTCGATCCCTTCCTTCACAACAGCGACGAGTGCCTATGATTGCTGCAACATCTGTGCTGCTGATCCCACCTGCTACTCTCCTGTTTTTCTTCCAGAAAGCACTTCAAACAACTGTGCCTTCTTGGCACTTTCCGGGGTGTGCAGAAAAGAGAATCCTTGCCAAGCGAGCCTCAAATGGAAAAGCATCCCTGGAATGGTTGCGGTGTTTTCCAATGGGCTCCTTACATATAACTCATATACTTCTTGACCAAATTTTGTTCAAAGTAGCTGTTGCTTTGTCCCTGATTTAGGACATCCAGATGTATTGGAGGGTTGATAGAAAGCTTAGAACTGCATTGTGTATCGCACGTCAACCGACAGCATCAATAACTCAGACCTGCCAGACCTCGTCTCCATTTTGGCAGCTGTATGCCCAACTTATCAGCAAGTTTGGTAGCATTTCATTCACACCAGCTGCTTTGAGCCGAGATTTGAGATTATGATAGGATAGGACAACAAGATTCCCTGCTGATCAGCTGATTATTAAATACAACACGATCCCGTGCACCGTTTCATCGTTATTTACTATTGCACCGCCAATTATTCAGTATGAATTATGAATTTAGATCTGAGTTACTGCTACGCCCTGTTAATAAAGAAGCCATTTGCTGTGATTTGTGACGCGGGAATCTCTTTCGCGTCCATTTCAACACCCGTGTTAAATTCTGTCCCCAGTCTTTGAGCATTTAGCTCGTTTACTTTTAGCGAAGGAATTCAATTGGAGATTATTTCTGTGGCGAAATGCATACTCATATCTTTCAATTGCTAACCATCCCTGTATATCAATACCAACATGTCACGTAGAGGCTCTTTAGTATATCATATATTCGGTTAACAACTGTTGTCTTGGTCTGTCTAGTGATGAAAATGCCCGCATATAACCACGATAATAAATCATCCATGATAATTTTGTATAGTAGCATTGAGCAAATCTTAATTCATAGTCTTTCATTAAGTTACAAAATCCACAGCAACACGTTAAACAGCCCGACCATAGCGGGAAAGCTCAGAATTTGTAAGGAGGCTGAGTCACTTGTAGAGCCAGGTCCAGAGCTTGCCTGGAATCCTTGGCTAGTAGTCTCTGACGGTTCGTTCTCCGTGGCGGTTGTAGAATCGGACGCTGATGTTTCGGTCGGGCCATCTGTTATCGTGGCACTCTCGGTCGATGTAGCTCTGTCGTTATCGGAAAGGATCCGCGCAGTCGTGGTGGGAATAGGTTCGGTAGCTTCTTGGTTCGTTGTGGCAGAAACTACAGGGGGCGAGTCGCCATCGTCGTCGTCGTCGTCGTCATCGCCCGATCCAATCTTGCGACATGTTCCCAATGTTTTGGACGTACAAATGTATCCTTCTTTGCAATACCCGGTCGATGAGCACTCCGTAGCTCCCTCTGGCAAACAGCCACTACCGTCGGAACCACATTTCCAACCACTTCTGCAGGATCTTCCGTTAGCGCAGCAAGTGCTGCTTTCGAGCATGCAGCCATTCCCGCATACCTCCCGGCCAATCCCGCAGCCGCTGGAAGAGCTCCCGCTGGAGCCCCCGGAACAAAATCCATCTGACGTGCAGGTCTCGCCGGCGTCGCAATATCCGTTGTCGCAGCATACCTTGCCTTCGGGCATACACTTGCCATTGCAGGGTTCGTACCCATCTTCACAACGGCCCGGCCCGGCAGTACCAACGCAACGCTTTCCGTTCTCGCAACATCCGCCCCCCGTGCAGTAGTCTCCAATATCGCAGTATCCTCCATTGGCGCAGCAGGTGCCTGAGGTTGGTATGCATCCATCGTTGCATATTTTTTCGCCGATGTCACAGGAGGCTCGTGCAAAGTTGGCGTGTAAACCGAGTCCCATGCCACGCTCCGAAAGTTCTTCTGACGGTAGCAAGCCATGGGGGAGATGTAATGGCTTGAGCTGTGACGATGAGGCCGAGGATGGGCCAACGGCTGATAATATCAACACCGCAGAGCACAAGATTGCCCGCATTTTGAATACACGAGATCTTGGTGTTTTGGGATTTTAAACGGTATAATCGTGGAGGGGAGGTTGGATCAATGATGGAAACCAGAGAACCAGATCCTGTTTGACCAGTAGCCCAAGTTGGGCTTTTATGTTTGCCTGGAACCTCATCAAAACCACCGCATTCTATACCCGTTTAATCTGTCTTGGCACTGCGTCCCATCGACATCTCAGCCCAGGGCTGACAGTTCCGTGGAAACTCGCCGCTCTGGCCCCTGTCTGCTCGGATGATCGGGTGAGTGGACCCATGTTGGCTGGGCATATGTAATATGAAGAAAATAACACTTTGATTGGTTGCCAAGACGGCCTGAAAGTACTTGGTGCTAAATCTAATTTTCTTTTTGCTCAGAGTTGCTCCGCTGCCAAGCACACTATAGTCAGGCTAGGCATCGCCCACGAAATATGCATGCATTGGCCCGATGGCCCATCCTTAGCAGCCTACCATGACTGGTGTGCAAGTGGAGTTTGGGCGTCATTGATCGCCAAACTAGCTCACCTACTTTATTCCCGTCAAGGCCTTAAGTGTATTGAAGTCAACTATTCTGCGTCTAAATAGTCACCAAGTAACAATCTCACAGAAAAGTCGTTTAAGCTCCTCGACCAGCAAAGCGCTTTCCACAGCCAACACTCAAACATGACAAAGAAAGGTCCGGGGAGCATTTGATGACCAATCTACTACTCTATACTCAGCCCCGACCTCTTGCATTTCAGCTCTAAGTCTAAGCATAACCCTCTGTACTCATGCAGGGCGCCAACACAGTGGGTCTCTAGACAACTGAGCAGCCGTGCGGAAATAAGGGGCGGGTGGCTCATGCTGTTGAGGGTAGCCTTGTCGCCTGATGTGGCGTTGGTCTCGAGGTGGACAGCACATCTTTGTGGCAATAATGAGTTGAGTGAATGTGGAATGGCGCTCAAACGTCGTATAAGATGGTGCAGATACGAGATAGACCAACAACACTGACGCATGATCGTCCAACGCTTTTGATAAGTCTATTACGTGCTTGGTGCAGTTGAGTTCGTAGATCTGTGGTAAAAATGCCTCAACAAGGCAATCAAGTTGGTCATGCTGGCCAATTTCTTCGCCCGATCGGCTTGGCGGTTGACGCTAGATCAACACGATTGTGCTAGCTTCATTTTGAATACGGTAAGCATTCCTTACGAAACACCAACGCCCCGCAGGCAGAGACGGGCTGTGCAGAGCGGTCATTGTGGGTGGTCGATGCGAGATGATCGGCTGAAATGAGCGACCTTGGCGCAGGTACCAAGCCATATTCGTATGAGAAGTTTACTCTTGCACTCACCACCCAGCCATTCCCCTCAATCACACGCACTGGTATCGAAACCCTGCAAACCTCAACCCCGGAGAAACGTGCAGAGGAGTGATTAAGGTTAATTTCTTATTTTCGCCCAGTGCGCTAGTTAATTCCGCCAATTCATCCTGCACATGCATCGAGTTACTCGATCAGCGTGAGATAATGACTGCACCTAGTTTTGAACAAAGATATTGATTAGAACCTGTTTTGGGCTTGCAGCCCTGGGCAAGCCCAACATCACAAGTGGCTACAAAAATTGAAGTATCTGTCCCCTGCAGTTGCGAAGAAGCCTCGTAAAACGCCATTGAAAAGATTTGAAGAAAAGATAGATATCACATGATATTGTTAAAGCGCATAGCAACTTCCTGTCTCCACCATGATAACTCCAACAAGTAAACCAACAACCTCTATTTCCGTCATGAAAGATGCGCAAAAGATCTATCTTTCTATTCCCCAGAGGCGGAGCTCAGAAAATGCCGGCAACTACCAGACCGGCGGCCGCTGCAGCAGCAAGCCCCAAGCCAGTCTCTCGAGGAGCCGCGTTGTCCGATTTCACAGCCGCGGCCGCAGTCTCTTCACTCTCCCATGTGATCTTGTCACAGACTTTAGTGACTTCGCTGGGAAGCTGGCTCGTGAATTCGGGAACGTCGCTGCACGCGTCCAATACGCTCGAGAGTTCGTCCTTGTATTCCGACTGCCAGCTCACGAGCTGACTCGCCCATGATGTATATTCATCAGCCATGGAGCCGGTGACTGCGGGGATGACGCATGCGTCTGTAACTGTGGCAAGCTGGGTCTGCTTGGCGATGAACTTCGCCAGATCCGAGTCGGGTGTGGGGACATCGGTGAGGGCGGGATAGGCAGCGACGATGGCGGAAGAGCACTCAGAGAGATCGCGTTCGTCCAGCTGGGTGGCGACAGAGGAGGCGACAAAGAGCGCGGCGACGAGTGCAGAACGATTGAACAACATTCTGACGACTTTGTGATGTGATTTGAGAGTAATGCAATGGAAGAAAGAGAGGAGACTTCGGTGCAGCTGTGTAAAGCAGCCTAAGTTTGAGATGGGATGACTGCCTTCTTGAATATTCTTCTCTCCTCTACCTAATGAGGCCCAAAACGTCGTCTAAGAGCTGAATCTCGCTTGGTAATAGGTCGTGTTGAAACGAGCTGAAAGCCTTGTGGGGACCACGACTCCGCTTCAAGTCGGGTAAAGACTCCGATAGGGCTGCTGGGAATTTAGCTACCACTGGGCATAAGGCCCATGGTCAGCTGAGGGTGATCGCAATTTTATCTGTGACTCTGACTGGGCTTGTTCCCGATAGCCTCTCTTGGCATCATCCACAGCCCCACCACTTAAATGTGTCGCGTGTCGTAGGCAGAATTCGAACATAAGACAATGAGTTCTACCCTGTGCAAACAGGGTCCATGGATTACTTTTATGGGAGCGATAATTGGATTTAAATTACCCCGTCAAACAATTGCATTGCTACCCTATTTCCAGCTCCTTTCTATAGGATGCACGGCTGATTGGCTATTATTTCGTCTTGCCCTGAGTGTCGAAGCAACCTTTTAATTAATCCCAGGGAAAATCACATCATATCAATAGATGGCTATGATTCCAGATGCATGTAGAAGCTCTTGATTTCTCACTATGGAAGGGATCTAGCTAGGTCTCTTATAGCTGCAGCTGCCAGCTGCAGCCCGGGACTTCCTATCTAAGGTTGAAGCTATTCGCGGCTTGGCAGCCTTGGCTACCGTCATCCGATAAGGCCAGCGGCGGCCTCCAGCTGCGTCTGTAGTAGTCAGATAAGCCAGTCACCGTTGTTGACGGTATTTGTATGTGAATTCGGGCTGCACGCAGCCCGGGGCCAGTCAGGTTGATCTGGCCGTTACCATGTTGGTCAGGCTAGGCTATTGAGGCTATCTACGGTGTGTGACACATCACTTAATATAGCGACAGATAATTAAATGTAGTTGTGTGGATAAGGAAATCTCACACAAAATGGTACTATCCAGGATATGCTACACCTTTCCCATTTTATAAACAGGGAACGGAAGTTCTTTTATCCATCGTTCTATCTCAAACACTCTTTCTCCTCATTCTTCAACAATAGATTATTGATTTACTAAATTGGCTTTAAATATTGACTAATAGATCACTTAAAACTAGATAGCTTGATGTTCTCACGAGTCTAGAACATACTGTGGGCACATTTACCAATGGTGGCATGGTCAATCTAGACCTATCTAAATCAGTAAGCACAAGGGACACTCACTGCGGTCGGTTTCTTAGTTGGATTCTGGATACAGAATAATGTGAATGGCGCTCTGAAAGTCGTCATTTCCCACGCTAAGTGAGCCCTTATCCACATTGTCGGTTAGCGCACCGCTGGGAGTCGACACAGATTTGGCTGCTTAGAGCTAATAGTTGTCATCGACTGAGAACCTGCGGTCCTTCGGTACTCGGAGTGTAAGTTATGATAACCTTTGCTGACGGGCTTGGTATAGCCTTGGATGAGGGTTTGTGAGAAGCTGCGGTAAGGTGACAGGGGATGTGGTCATGTGGTCTAGAACTGGCAGCACCTACCTAGGTCTTTATATGGTATGGAATGGTTTAGAATCCAGGACAAAGAAAACAGATTTCCGCACGCACAGCATACCTCTTGCATTATGGCTTACTGGTTACCTACATAGAGGCGACTGCAGACAGCATATTAAGGGTAGAGACATACAAAAACCCAACCTACTCTTAGTGCGGCTGGGTTCAGTAGCTTCAGATATATTCAAACACTCTTGGCTGACTCAGAAAGATGACTGCTTCTTGATGTAGTGATATGCATTTTAATCTTAAATTTGCTATTACTTTTATGATGTAAGTACAAAAATAAATTACTTGACTAAAACAATCACTACAGCTTTCAAATAGTCTAATCGTCTTCCGTATCAGTGGCATAACACGCCTTTAAAACTTTACTTATGTGAACGTAATCTTTTGTAAGTTCACCAAAAACTGCTCGAATCCGCTCTAGGCAAATGAGATCTTCTGTCTGGTCAGGTTCATCAATCTTCCGATTGATACTATAATTCTGAATTGCGTCACAATGCTGATAGATCTGCCTTATTCCCAATGTATCTGAAGCTCCTCTCAGGAAGTGGGCCAGTCCCGTCATTTTGTTGTTGTCGGCTCTATCCGCAACATCAAATATTAGCCTTCGTAACAAAACGCTGAAGCAGATAGAATGCAGGTATCTGAATAAGACTAGGGCATTGATGCGAAAAAAAAAAAGGTCAACGACAATATATCATGCCAGTAAACTTACGCATATAACTCCAACTCCATCTCCCTCATAGTCTCTTCTGCTTGATCTAAAAAGCTCTGTATGATAGACTTGGAGAAACTGCAGTCATCTGGATCATCCATTTCGAGTATCTTGTCGAACTTGTCCCTGTCTATGTCATCTCCAAGCTCCGTCAAAGGATTGAGATTGAGCTATTTTCTTCGTATGAGTAAATCCGCACAACGAGCAAATAGATCAGTTAACTGACCGCCGGCATTGTGCGAAGATGTAAGAAGTGACCTTTGAATAGACACACAGAGGAAGAGAGAAAGTTTTCAGTGATAAAGAAAAACGAGAAAATCCTAGCTCGCTGCCTCTATGTTGTATGTTCTCTAGCTGAGATGATGGTGAGCCAAAGAAGGAAAATGAAATGGTGGCGATGAGCTGGGGTTTAAATAACGTCGTTCCACCACGCCGTTTCGGCTTGAAAATATCGCTTGTTGGAAATCATGCCAGCTGATGTCCCAAAAGAACGGATCAGCCAGCCAATGCACAGGAAGTATCATAGTGTGCGGGGAGAAATGAATCTAGACTCTCCAACTGAACTAATCATTTGAGGGAGCCAATTAAGAAAGGGCTTAGACACTAGCGACGAGTCTGGACTTCTCCACGTTCGGCAGAGCCGGCTTGAGGCTAGTCCGCTAAAGTGCAAGTATCAACTGCCAGTTATCAATCAAATCTGACATCTGCTATCTTTCCCGCAAGGTAAGCCTAATATCCGTATACATGACGAGAATCGAATATCAGTGTAGGCTATGCCTAAGTCACGACATTCAAGATAGCATAAAATGGGCAATAAAAATGGTGAATTCCAAATCCTAACCCAGTACTGTCTAAATTATGTGACTCTGGTTGACGCCGTTGGAGTAACTGCGACGTCAGGTACTAAATGCAAATTAGCAAGGGTCCATAAATATTTCGGTGGAATACGACATACGCGCATCAATAGTACTCCCATTTCTAATTTGACTCATTTGAATACCCTGTTAATGTTGTAAGTACTACCATTAGCCTTTCACAGTTCGACAATAGACCTTACCAGAGTTATGTAGCCAAAAACCCCATTCCTGTAATCTGTCCCATCTAAAGGTTCGGTGTGCATAATAGTCATTGCGCCCGCTGGATGTAGAAAGTCAGCCACGGCCCTTTCTCTTAAAAAAAGATATGTAATCAAGCAACTTACTAGCCGACTCATGGGTGTAGATCCCGTCCTTTTCATTAACCACACGCTCGATCTCGGTATGACTAGAATACGGTTCCAAATCCATTATTTCCTCTGAGATAGACTCGTCTGCAAAAATCTGGCCAGTGCTAACAATGGGCCCATGCACAATTGTCCCATTGGACTGAACTGTCCAGTTGTTGTGGACCTGAACATGAATGTGAATAGCGCGTTGAACCTAACAAACGGTCAGAGGCATACGGTTGCAAGATAAGATCAAAATTCAGATGCTCACATAAAAACCAGGGAAAATTGTTATGAAAGAGGTGACGCCATGCTTATCTGTGGGCCACATCCCTCGTAAGAATGTGGTGTTATCAGTTGAAAGCCACTGTGAATTATTAGTAAGTATATGTGGGCTCAATTTGAGAACAAACCTCAAGATCGGGCAGGCCATCATGGATGTTGAAGGCACTACCGTTGGTTTGACTGTACAGATCCAAGAATTGCGTGTTAGGCGAGAGACCGGTAAAGGAGCTATAAGACCCTGTAGCGTTGCAATGCTGGCATTGTTAAAAATTATTAGAAAATCTTTTGTTCACTGAAAGGTGTTAATTGACTTACCCAGATGTCTACAAGAACGTCATCCAGCGGCTGACATGTGTCCACGTCAATCACTCCGATCTCGAGAGATAGAGGCACCCCAGGCTGTCCTTCACGGATGTCTTGCCGTAGAATCTGGCTTCGAGGTAGAAAGTACGGGCCGTTACTCGTTTCGGGGGTAAGTATATTGGTCCAGTTCTGTATCTCTTTGTATTTTGAGGCTACCGCATGGATGACATAGTCGGTGTCTCCGGACCCCGGATCGATGGAATCTCCCCGACGGCGTAAACCGCGACGAGTATGCTTCATTCGAGCAACATTAGGCCCACATCTTTTAAGAACATCGCGGTGAAATTTCAGAGACCTTTCATCAAGAGCTGGGTGAGAATGAGCTGTTCAAGGCGTGGCCAGTCAGCTGGATTCGTCGAGTGGATCGGTTAAGACGCACCGTTGATGGCGACCGCAGACAGAGCGAGGCCAGTCAGAAATACTTTTAACCCCATATTGAACATCTTGGATTTAGATGATTAAGTCGTCTTAACAATCAACATTTACGATGGCTTCGACCGGTATTTGTAGTTCGGGTTTGCTATCATCATCCGCTGCCATCATTCACCGTCCGTACCCCCGCGTAAAATGATTTGTAAACATGTCTTTAGTTTGACGAATAGGAAGCAGTTCATTGACTGCCATGACTCTCAACCGTGCTCAAACTTATGCCGCGGCAATTGTGATGCATCAGACAGACAGTGACTGACGCTGTTTCGTGCTCGACCTAGACATCTACGCTTACATGCCGTGTTTGAAGTGGGCTCCCGCGCGGGAGCCCCCACAGTTTGTAAAAATACGTTCGATTTAGCGTCAGGATATACGGAAATATGTACGTTGTAGTGGAGATAATCCTCTGCACTCTGCAATGAGTCCCACTAAAAGATGAGCCGTGTCTTGATACACGGATCGCCCAGCAGTAAGCGACATGCGTCACATTACAAATAATGGTCAATTTAGTGGCCCACGGAGGAGATAGCTTCCTTTCTTTTGCCGGCCTACTTCCGGAAGATTTCCGTTGACCTCTGTATCTGCCCTTTTGTTCTCCAGCTTGGTTCTCAAAGCTCTTCACTAGAAAATATGGCAGGTCTGATTGGCTGTTCATCATTACCAGGTCGCTAATATGTTCACTCTTGGAATCACTGAAGTTAAAGTAACCAGTTACAACCATCTCGGTCAATCTGTGTGCTCCTGGTGGCTTTTCACTGGGTCACTGGTCCATTAGCTTGACATAGATATTATCCCCAGTTTCATCTATCAAGAAAGCCAATACTCATCACAAGGAACAACCTTCCATTCCTCTCAGTCAGTTACGAAAAGGCCTAGAGCCGTAGTACCTTCTCCTCTTCCCTCAACACCAGTGACGACTATCACTTATCTCGTTACGGCGATGTTTCCTCCCGGTTTTGTGCGACGGGGCATCATAGCTACCCTCATGCCTAGCCATAGAACGCCTTACTATGGTCTTCAGCTCATCACGGTTATCTTCTTCAAACAGTTCCTCCGCTACTAATGCGACACTATATTGGCTACGAGCTCGCCCTTCGCCCACGTCGTCTTCAGCCAGGAGACGGACCTGAAGTCGCGGGTTTTCGCCGTACTTGAGGAAGACTTTTAGCAATTCTTTGCAGAAATATTCCGATTTGCCATGGTTGGTTTGACTGACTATCACGGCAGCCAAAATGACTCCCGGGTCGTCCGTTTGCCTTTCTGCCTGGAATTATTAGGTTTGCTTGGATCTAGTCCATACTCAAAAAGTATTTGGAAGGTATTTAATAATTCCATCTCTTGAGCTCTGGATATTTTCATGTCTACGGATACCATGTTACCTACCAATAACCGATGAAGCCCAGCACTCTTTGCCTTCAAAGGCGACGCTGACACTCGCCCCATGGGAGAGGAAAGGAGCAAGAGCTTGATTGAAAAAGAAATAGTCTGCAATATACTCTCCCCTCGCCCAGTATATACATCTGTTGATTCTAAGGTGGTTATTTACATTCATTCTCTGGCCAAGCTTCAACCTTAAGTTCCTTCCAAATTGCCTGCCACCGCCTTGTCTTCTTCTCATAGTTCTCTCTTTTTGCAAAGGTTGTGTTAGGCCGAACAACCATATTAAAAAAATCAGATAGACCTCGAGGTGCATAAAAGATCCATTCCGAATTTTCTCCTAGCCTTACACCAAGCATCGCACTTGTAGATATCCATGAGTCGATGCCATCCTCAACACTCTGGTGTGCTGGACACTTCAGCCCAAATCTCTTCTCATACCACAAATGAGCACGGGCCTGATTACGGATTTCAACCTCAACGGGAATGTCAGCGAACAGCTGCTTGCCGGCCTGAATGACGATGTCCTCAGCTTCATACGAGAGATCCGAAGCATCATAGTAAACGAGATCGTAGTCGTGGATTCCTGTCTCTGGAGGGAGTGATGAAACGTTGTTCCAAATCGTTTGTGATAAGGCACCAGCAGCCAGGTACCAATTAGGTAGGTTGAGTGATGCAGCGCGTGTGAGTACAAGAACTAGTGTTGGGTTCGTGGAGAGGACATTGCGTAGGTGAACGAGTTGCAATTGTATTGGGAGCTGCCCTGGGTTCATTTTTAATAGCCAAAGGAACCTTTTTATTTGTTAAGACGGGAATATTAGTAAAATACTCTCTACTAATAGCCATAAGAAATAAGCTTACTAAGAAGGTTCTTGTAGTTTGGTTGACAGGATTTAGGTTGTAGATAAATGTGGAATATATGCCTGTCGACTTGTATTTGAACTACGCAGGTAAAAGTAAGTGGGCGTGGGTGGGGGTGGAAATTTCCAAAATGCAACATTGTGGGATATGCCCCCTAAAGTTCACCACCACGTGACTAAAACTGTTGACCCAAACCAACGTACCCGGGAGCCAGCCGGGTCAGAAGGTCCGGTGTCCAGGACCCGCCCGTCCCAACAGGGAATAGCCCGAGAGGCTGTCCCGACTAGGTGAAGCTAGTCCGACCTATCGGGAATGCCCTCAGGTGTCGAGACCAGTGTCCTATCTAGTATATAAGACTATTAGTGGTTGCTACTATCTAGGGCACAACCCAGCTCTCAATACAACTTGGCTACCTTCAATTGCTCCAATTGACCTATCACCAGCTGTGACATTGTTCAAACCGGCACGCCTGATCCTGCCTGCTAGCACGAACCGTTACAAAAACCCAGCTACTGTACGGAAATGTAATCTTATCAAAGGGAGAACAAAAATATACGTATTTAGAATCAGAAATCAACTTCATTTGAGAAAGAAAAGTGGGGGGGGAATCTTGTGACAAATACGTTGTTTTATGTAGCTAAGCATAGAAAATAGGTTCGGTTTTGGCTTTGCTTTTTCACTGTTAGATGAGTGGTTTGGATTACCAATCGGTGGGTTCTAGAATGTCCTAATCTACTAGAGTGGGTGAATGGTCTACATCAAATCCATAATTTCCTAGCGAGCTTTATTTAGTACTTGATTAAAAATGAATATAATTTGTCAGCCATTAGTATCTAGAAGCGGAATTCAATTTCCGTAAAACAAATCTTGTCTGCATTCCGCAGTACATTATTATGTAACATTCGGTCTCTTTATCGTACTATCTTGATCTAAAAGAAGTACGAAATCGATTTTCGAGGCTACTCTCCTCTCTTATATATTACAGAATGTCGACCACTAAAGTTGCCCTTGTGGGTGCTACAGGAGAGACGGGGACTTCGATCCTGAACGGACTCCTCGGCTCTTCCACAACGAACTTTGTACGTATATATCCCTATCCTAACGTAAACCTAGTTGTTTGAAATGGGTTCCTTATTGTAGTTGCGCAGGAAGTTACAGCATTAGCTCGTCCCGAGTCTCTTAAGAAGCCAGCTTATGTTGAGCTCAAAAATTGTGGCGTGCGAGTAGTTCCCTGCGACTTAAACGGCCCTCGAGATACACTTATTAGTATTCTATCCGGCATTGATTTTGTAATCTCTGCAATCTTTTTGGAAGCCTCACGAACGAAATGCCTCTTGCCGAGGCTGCGAAACTGGCAGGCGTCAAACGGTTTGTTCAGTCCGCTTTCACGGTCGTCCTTCCCCCAAGGGGGATTGTCGATTTCCGGGAAAAGGTTAGAGTCACCCCTCCAAAAGGTGCTTCGGTGCCATATCTTCTCCACCTACTTATAGTCTTATGCTAATGCTACTCATAGAAGGAGGAAATTTTCAACTATGTACAAATGATTCGTCTCCCATATACATATATTGACGCTGGCTAGTGGTACCAGCTTACCCTGCCTCGCCTCCCATCTGGCCGCTGGGATTACGCCTTGCCATCGTACGGCTCGGAGCCAAGGCTCGGAGGAGATGGAAACGTTCCGAGTGCACTTGCCGATATCAGGGATGTCGGAAGATACGTTGTCAGGGTCATCGCAGACCCACGCACTCTCAACAAAAGAGTTCACGTCTACAGCGAAGTCCTCACGCGACACCAGGTCTACAATGTAGTAGAAAGGATTAGCGGCGAAAGGCTAGAGCGCAAATACGTTTGTCTCTCGCTGAGATTTCCAGTTAAAGTTTTGAGGCTAACATCCTTCAACAGATTACAGCAGAAGAGATCAAAGCTCGTATCAATGAAGCTCAGGCAAGCCTTCAAGCCAACTCAGAGAGCCTAGAGGCCTTTGGTGCACTCTCTACTCAGCAACTTCTTCTGTCCTGGGCTATTCGTGGAGATAATACACCCGAGTACGCTAGGTTCTTGGGTTATCTAGACGGCAAGGAACTATACCCTGATTTTGAATACGTGAAGTTCGAGGATTACGTTGAAGCGGCGCTCAATGGCACTGTTAAAGGGGTGTACCAAGAAGGAAAATCAGTTGTCTAGAGGGTTAGAATTGAGAAACGAGGTTGCTAGATCCCTATCGCACCTTCATTTTGACGCAAAGGGGACTAGACCTTCCTATTACCGCCCCCCTCTGTAAAATCATCTTTGAAGCAAAGAGAGCTATTAGTATGATATATGAAATCTATTAATAGTCAGGGTTAGTTTAGAGTTGGTTTATTTCCCCAGTTGAAACCCTCTAGGGTGGATCGGATTCGTTTTCACCCAAAAAACGCTATTAAATGAGCCGAAGTTGCTGCGGGGCCCGACGAGCAACCTGAAAAGTAGCATTCATTCTCTTTTGATACACATTGTCCACCGACGTAATCAACCGTTTTAAAAACTCATCCAAATCACTGGGGGGTTCTGCCAAACGTTCGTGAAGTAATAGAAGGTAAGGCTCTCGACGCGGATCCTGACCGAAGGCGTCTTCAAAGCAATTCCATAGTCGGCTTGATACGCATAGCTTCATATTTTTCAACTGCGAAATTGCTTCAACTGTTTTTATCAAGTCGATGTAGTCGTCTCTGTACTCATACAACCCATCAATGAAAAGGCATATTTTAGTTGACGACAACGTATCATCTTCAACTTCTTTAAACCGATAGAATACTGCAAGTAGTTCACTCAATGTCCACGGTCGCTTTATAGAACCTCTAGAGCGCTCTGTGCAAACTATTGGTATCAAGTCAGGAAATCCTTGAAGTATTTCAAAGAGCAGACATTGTAGCAACCCCCGCTGGGACTTTGGCATTTCTGCTCCAGAAATCCAGAAGTAAATGCCGGCATGGCAAGGCGAGAACCACCGGCCTAGGCTTTGAGGCACTCCCTCGTCTGGCTGCATTCAGCTAGATACTTCATCAGGGTAAATTTCCCAGATCCAGGTTTGCCAGATATCCAGTAAATGCCGTTTTCATGTAATAACCACCGTCGAAATTTAACGTGTGAGCGGCGCTCGGGTTCTGGCCAACGATGAGGAGTGAATATCCACTGAAATGTTGTTTTGTGCGCTTCAACTATTGAAGCTTAGCAAGCATTCATATTCTCGAATGATAAGCTCGTTAGAACTACATGCTCGGTTCCCAGTTTTTCTGCTTCAGACTTGATGTCGGAGAGACCTTGGGATATGCTATCAAGTGTTGACTTAGTCATATTTCTATTGCCTCTTACAAGGCTCGTCGGGTCTGCGTTTAGCGACTGTAATCTGCCGTCAAGACTCTCCCCGATTGAACTGGACAATTTGGACAACTGAGTCATGGTTTGATTTTGCTGCTTACTGATTATGGCACTGTCAGTTCCCTAACACCATGAGTGAACCCGAATGGTTCCCTGCCTATTTCCTTGTGAAAATACATACCTAATATATGCCAAAATATGGGTTGACAGCTGGCTACGCATATCTTTCAATCTCGTGGATAGACGGTTTATCTTATCCTTATTCCATATCACTTCCAATGCTTTCCGGATGCTCGCCCAGCGGCGGTGCCGCTCATCGGACCTCTTGAGGCGCTGTATAGCGGAAATCAAGTCGTCTGCGATTGTTTTACACGATGCTTCTAACTTGTAAATCTCATTCTCGTCTAGAGGCAACTTTGTGGATGAGCTTTCTAGCTGTGCTGTGAGGTCATGTCCCAGTGCCACCAAACTGGCTGCGACCGTTTCAAGATCCTCATTTTCTGCCGTTATGCCGCTGACAGAGTGAATTATTTCTCGAGTATCAGATAGCAGTGTGCAGCCGTAATCGAGGAACTGAAGGACATTTGCGGCCAGGCCGATAAGCGACAAACTGTCAACAGCCATGTTGGTAACAGATGATGATGCTTGAGGAGAGCGCCAAATCATTGAACGCCAGCTACAGGCCTTAGTTAGTGAGGCTGAATCTGCCTTGGGCGCTGAGTGCCACTGATTGGCCCGCCTCTGATCTGGATGCGTAAGCTGATTACCCTCGTGGCGGGACCCAGTCTGGGGCGTACGAGTAACTTAATGCGTGAGTTCACCCGCCAAAAAATTATGTCCACATATTTAATCATACTTTATCTCAATTATAGGCTGCCAGCCTGTACTAAGTTCAAAGTTCAGGTCAAACTGCCTCGGGGCCCAGAAATGCTATTCAGGACGCCAATGGCAACAAATGCGGTATTTCTTCCAAATACCAAGATTTCTTCCCCAAATTATTTACCAGTAACACGACTTGTATCAGTTTAGGCTTTTGAGTGACGAACCGAGGGTACTTGCACGGGCTGGATGGCGTATCGGCATCAAAATAAAAAACGAACATAATAACTCGAGCAACGCCGACACTTAAGTGAGATTTATAAAGCCGCCTCTCTTCAAATGTTCTCTAATCCCGAATGTCTCATTATATACTCTATCCTGATTGAGGTGTGGAGCACATGTGACTGTCTAACACTTGTCTCCGTTGAGTAGGATCTGTCGGGCCGAATTGAAAGGTGACAGCGGCCACGATATACTAAATGTGTTCATAAATCCATTATGATTTACTTCAATAAATTTGATTCGGGGGTTATCTGTCACACCCTTCTCTAAATAGACATATTTTCCTCCCATTCTTCTTCAAGCCATCAGTCAAACAGTGTGACAGATGTGAAAGTCTATCACCATCTCAACAGCATCTTTTAACCCGATCCAGAAAGAAAAATCAACTCCATCAGTTTTTTCTTTTTCTTCATCTTCGTCTCTTTCTCTTTACTATAGACATGAAATCGTTTTACATTCTTGGGGCCCTAGTCTTGTGTGCAGCACAGAGCGAAATCTCTTGCTCACAAGGTAATTACACACCCAGTACTTGATGAAAATCATCTAACCAAAGTAGATACCGATTGTGGAACAGATGAGTGCTGTGTTTTCCGGTTTTTAAGGAAGGGAATTTGTCAGCCATATGCCAAAGAGGGCGGATCTTGTCGTATGTGGGCTAAACAGACTGGAAAGCGCATCTCTGACAAGAATACAGATGGTAATGATGCGATATTCATGCGCAAACACGTGAATTATTGCCCGTGTCAACGCGGATTAGCATGCATCGCCGATCCAATGCTTGACTTTAGCATCATGAGTCGACAAAAACCACAAGAGAGGTGTATGAGTCGAGTGGGGAGCTAAAGGCTTAATAATACCAAATGAGTTGGGTCTCCCGGCGCGTGGGGTATTAAACCCTTCTCTGGGGTTAGGGTTGGGTTAGGGTTAAGATGATATCATGTGGTGCTATTTAACCATCATTTTTATCGGTATTCCAGACCATTCACAACAGTAACAACCTATACTGTTTTAATAAAAGATTTTGGCCAGATAGATTAAAATGGGTGACCAGTTTGGTCGGTTCAGGAACGAGATGTTGTCATGCCTTCATGCTACCCGCCAAAAATTCACATCACCATCAACCTACGGTCATTTATCTAATCTTTAGAGGTTAAACTCTTTGTTCTCTAGCCTTATTTCGGCTATATCGTGGAATGGGATCAGAGTTCTGTAGCTAATTATCCAGCTCATGAAATTCGTCCGCATTCAATCTAGTGGACTGGCCGCAAACGTTAATTGACCGTCCACGTCTCCCGGAAAAACCATCGGAGGTGATAAACGCGAAAAAAGAGTCAACTTGAGGGGTTGCCATCTCAAGCTCCATGGCTAGGATCTTGCAAATCCTCAGGGTTAGGCTGAGGCTCTCAGTCTAAATCCCCCCATGGCTCGTGGGAAGCATCGGAACTGATTAGCGTCTTCGACATCTGAAGGCTTCGTTTTAGAATGACTGCAACTGAAGGACCGGGCCCGATGCCCATACTGGTATTCCCACTTCAAGCCACCTTCATCCATCGGTTGATTCGAATAATAGCTCTCTAGGTTGTAGGCTTCACCCTACTAGCCCTATCCGCCGGTGTTATCATCGCTCGCTTGTATCTACGACTCAGAATCCAAAATCGACGGATATTGGTCAGTGATTATCTCATGCTGGCCTCTTGGCCTCCTGCGTGTGCAAATATGGTAATTTCCATTATCATGGCAAAGCTTGGTGGTCTTGATCCACAAGTTATGACCAACCTCGAAGGTTTCAAGGGTACCTTTGATCAACTGAAGGAGGTATTTCAGGTAATGCTTTCGTCAATTCTACTGTTCTCGTGGAATGATACAATGCTAACAAATTACAATGGAGCTCTTCTGGGCAACCAGCGTGCCCTTGACCACCACGCTATACCTCTGCAAAGGAACGCTTCTATCCATGTATTTAGAAATCTTTCCAAATTTCATGGTCAAGAGAAGGATCTTCCTCTGGGTAACCATTGTTTACAATGCCGTTGCTTATGTAGCCAGCATACTTTCACTATTTTTAATATGCAAATCATATTGGTATGATTTCAGAAGCATTTGCTAGTAGATATTACTCAGAATAAGGCTAATGTATCAATACGACAGGGTCCCTGATGATAAGCCATGCCCAGGGTACAAAGGGAAAGTTGTCTTTGTTGTAACGTGGGTCCTCCACATTTCTGGAGATTTATTAGGTAAGAAACATTCAGCAAACCCCCACCCCTCGAAAAAAAGAAAGAAAGTAGCGAAAGTCTTGCTTACATTTCGAGTCAGTCTTCTTCTTGCCATGGCTCGTTATTGGGGGCTTAAATGTTCGACGCAAGCTCAAAATCGGGGTGTACAGCACATTTCTACTCGGTACTGTTACTTTGGTCTTTTCTTTCTTGCGCTTCGCTTTGACAATGGAAGCTGCAGGGGCAACTGCCGTCCCAATGAGCACGGTTCGTATGTACAAGCCCTTGGCGTTTTCCAACCTCGCAACAATTCTGACAAAGAATTTGTCTTTGCTTAGAGCTATGGTTTATTACTGAGAGCAACTTAGGTCTCATCATCGCATGCCTGCCTTCCCTTAGGCCATACTTCAAAATGCGTGCTGAAAATGACGGCGGTGGTAGTTGTCGTGACTTGAACATTCCCGAGACGTTGGAGTCGCGGCTTTCACAACAAGATACTGTTGTAAACAGAACCACATCCTCTTTCCATCGTGCCAACATAGATCTTGGAGTTGGATTGAATTCGAATGAATTACGTCGAGAAAGCGATGCCGAATTGGTGCAATCAGACTCAGTACATCACTAAGCAACATGGAAGGTGCTTCTTTAGGAAGGATAATAGAAAGCTACTTAACACGAGACCTGGAAAGAAACTCATATTTCTAGCTATAATAATTATAGATATTCCCAAAGTGAAATAGCGATTATATGTTCGGCTTGTCCGCTACTTAAAAACTTGGTCAAGACACAATGTCCACGGTCCTCTTATCGAGAATAGTGCGTGTCCATGTCCATGCTCCAATAACTCCACTACCTCCTCGCCCCACCCACTGAATTCCTTCCTCCATGGCCAACTGGAGCATTTGGCGATCGACGTCAGGGTCATGATCGGGGTTGACGGTAATAGCCAATACCCATCCTCCAATGTAAGCCGCTGCTTGTTCCCATTCAGGCTTCGGCTGGCCACTCTTGACCTTTCGGATATCGGCTCTGACTTTAGTTATAAAATCAGTTAGCTGACCCTTGCGGAGGCATTTCATTTCCACAAAATGATAATCCAGCCCGCTTTCTCCTTGTCTTTGATAAGAAGTCAAAAAGTCGCATCTGTCCCTAGGCGCTCCGCGGTAAACATTTGCCTCGCGTTTAAAAACGGCCAGGGCGCCGAATCCCTCGGTCGGATCTAACTCAGTTTGCTTCATCTGCCGCGAGAGCTCAACTTGGGCCCAGCCTTCCCAACCGTAGCCCATGTTGTAATTTTCGATCACTTTGTCCACTTGTGATCCAAGTGTATAATATGTGTGGTTTGCATAGAAATCATTCGCCATTTTCAAATCGATTGATTCAAAAGTTCAGTGTTGTGTTGCGCAAGTGCCTTGCAGCTTTCCAGTCAGTGCTTGTGTTAGAGGGAGATGATGATGAGGGGCTGGAGCATCGTCTGACAATTTTATACCTAGAAGTTAGCTCTATTTCTAGTCTATAACTTAAGCCGTTATCAATGCAAATAGATGGTCGTGATTTGCGGAACGGATTTGAGGCATATTTGCGATTGGCGAGGCAATTGCACTTTCGGGAGGTTGAGCACGTCATGAATCTGTTTCCCAGAAACCAAGTGTTTTATGTCTTGTCATGCGCGCCTCTTTTCTTGCTTTTGCAGCATATTGCCCAATGCTTAATATCCACTGAATACAATTGTGCAGGGTCGTACATATATATTGACGTAGAAACGAAAAGGTGCTGCGTCATGCTCCCCGATTGTGATCTCACGCCATCGATGCGCGGCCCTAGTCACTGTATGTGTTGGCATCAGTACTAAGAGCTCTGATACTAGGACAACTGGACGCGTCTTTCCAAGATCATCCCGGTACTTTGATGGCTGAACAAATGATCGGAGTCGCACGGGTTGAAAACAGGGCTACGTTTCCTCCTACGTGGCCCCTCAGCCAATTCAACCACGTTTGTAGAGTATGATAGACGCCATTATCAGTCCCTTTAAACTCGATGCATTATGGCAATCCTGCATATGATGTTTACAATGGTTGCCAATCAAATACCAGGAGCTTTATGTCCAAATGAGATCAACTTATGGATGAACTGGATTTAGAACCATCTATTGTAGATTGGGTTATGATGTCGGGACTCCCCATCTCTTCTATAACGAGAATGTAGGATATAACGAAAGACCCTGCAAAGCAGAGACTTGACTAAATGTGGGTTGGCAGTCGCATATGTGTTGCTATCATTATCAAAATACGTAAAATCATCTCTGTCAGTACGAGTCAATGCGACTAAGATTATGAGCAATTTTTAGCAGCCCTGCCATCTTCTTCATAAACGGCAGGACAGAAGCTGAAGCCATGAGGCTGCGAAGGTGATACAATGGGCAAATAAAATATTGTACGATGATTTAGGTTTTAATTACGACGGGAATCTTAAATCTGACTGCTTTCTGTTCAATTCTAAAACCTTGGTGATTTGTTTTGGAGGTGTAGGGTAGTTTCATGTGGAATCGGAGATGGTGGTTAACTGTGACCCACAGATGCTGGGCCAGAAGCAATTTCCAAAATTCATGGCTGGGTCGTCCGTTCAAAGGCAGGCTCTTTGATCAATCATGTTTTACCAAAAGTCATGGCGAAAGTGTGAAGTCAATGAGGCGGTGACCGGAGGAGGCGTGATGTGTCAAGCCACAAATATCGGTTAGGGACAAAGAGATTGCGCCAACCTTTCATCATCACAGACGCGAAGTCGGACACTGCCACTGGTTCCACTCGCATCTCAATGGAGACTGAAGATTCATAATGAACGCAGCATATTGGGGCTGCAGTTCCACTCTGGCGCACAGCGCGACGTGACAAGACTTGATTCGGCAGAAATTCTACGTTTACATTGCCACATTGATTAAGCTGCTTTTACAAGGTATCAAATGCAAGAGATGTGACTGGATCTGTAGGCCGTGTTAATGGACCTCGACATACATGGGGGCAAAAGTGCCCGAATGCCGCGGTGAGTATAGGGTCATGCATTCATCTTCCTTGAACAAAAATAGAAATATACCACGGAGTAAAGGGTACACCTCAGAGTGAGACAAGGGTTTTTAAGAGAACTCCCTCTTCGTGACCGCCGCAAGCAGCAGTAGCACAATGAAAGAGTGAGAGGTAAATCAAAAATTGCACCCGCTATGGCCCCGAAGGACAATAGAGCAGGGAGCGACTCCGCGATGTGCAATGCAGGCCCTCCCTACTGAGGCTCGCCAGTCTTGAGCGGCGGACCTCCAGATAAGGTAAGTATGAAGAAGAAAAGAGAAAAATAGGTAAATGGCGGGAGGTGTCTTGAGATTATATACTGAAATTATTAGGCGGTCAAATACGGCAGAAATAGCTGTGGCCCACATGTAATTTCGCAGTCGGAGAAAGCTAAGTTCCGGCTCCGCTTTTGAGAACAGCAAGGTCCACACTACCCACATTTGCTCATGATGGGGTGGGTACCTTGATATTCGTGACGAACAAGAGGACGTTAGCCAATACGTGAATTGTAACGCATTCAAAAATACTACAAGTAAGAATACGAATAGAATCTTTTCTATTAGACTATGTAAATCTGGTAATAAACTGGCTCAAGCTCTGTCTAATAATCCTGCAAAGAGTCCTACGACCTAATCTTCGGCTTGTCTACCACAGAAGACGCAACTAGAAGACCGTGATGCTAGTACTCGCTGACACCAACAACCGGTGGCGGCTGTTTCACTCGCAGCCGCCACCGTATTAGATGCACTTCGGTTCGTTCCAAAAAGCTGCAAGGTCCTATTGATTGGTCTCGCAATATTAACTCGCTGGAACAAATCCGTCATGGCCAAGATGTGGCCATTGCGAAAAGTGTGCGTCTCTGATATCAGGCTTTGGATATTCAAGCTAATGATATGGGTTGCGATAACCGATGCGCGGATTTTTTGTACCAGAGCTTGCTGAAATCTCGCTCGCCCTTGAGACATTTGCTGAAAGGATATACTATCGCCCTTTTGAAACAATGGCCCTGAGGCGCTCAGAAATTTGGCGTACTCGGACTGGATTCGCTGCGGAGAGGTAACGAGCTGTTGATCGAGGCTATTGTGAAGTAGATCATGGGCATCGAAGCCAACCGGGAACGGGAGAAACGCGATTTCTGGCAGCCAACAAGCTGAAACACAAACTGACTGTCAGCTCCAGGCAGGGACAACCGCGTTCAACTCACTTGTAAGCTGCGTCGAGCGAGCGGCTTTCTTGGCCTTCCGCTTGGCCTTCCAGCTTGACCAAATCTTTTTTCCATCTGCAAAGGCCGAGATGCTAGCTGCTACCAGTGCCGCGATTCCTATCGCCACTTCCATAGTTAGTGTGGTGCATCAGAAAAGAGAAATCAGAGTTGCTGGACCAAGTAAGGTTGTGAAACGGAGTTGTGGCTCTGGAGCCCTGAGAGAAACCTTGACCGAGCCTGCTATTTGTTCTTCAACTCGGTAAAAAGAGTCCTGGACCAAAGTCAACCTGGTCAAGGCCAACCAATCCGGCTGGGCCAAATAATTCCAAATACCTCAAACAAGGCAGAAATGTAGGGCAGATGACTTATACAAATGCGACATGGATTGTGGCGTTTCTGACCACCATATTCTTTCAGCTAGTGTTCTGACCTGCGATCAATCTAACAAACACCATGCGGGGTTTTGTTGCTCCAATTCGCTGTACTGTCCCATATTGTGTCGCCTTATCGGCCGCGCACTGATTCAATGCTACCCTGTTTTGCGTCTTGCAACTTGCAAGGCAAACCAAATGCGCGAGGCGCCTCGCCATGACATCGCAGCTGAAAGTTGGGGTGCATGGTCAGCGATCCTTTCAACTTGAAAGTGTATCGTGGGGTAGTCTCCTGAAAACTCCGATACATCCGATAAATTTTCTTGCTTTTTATATGGCGTCATTTATTGCAATGTGATTTGCACTTTATGGTTGTGTGTAGTGGTAGAAAACCCCCCAAAGGGTCGCCGTCATGGCTGGCCATTATACAGCACGCGTCCATCTTACACTAAATTATGTCTGAAGTGCCAGAGGTTTCAATATGGCATTCAGTTCCGATCTTTTGGAAATACTTGGCTTTCCTGATATTGTACCAGGTGATAGCCTCCCTGTAATATCCGCTTGTGAACAGCCAGCCCTGGACACAATACCGTCCCAAGAAGACCAGACTGAAGCAAGGAACCTTCTTATTCAGGTCAAGATCGCAGAACCGAATTACAAAGATATCAAGGATCAAACAAAGAGAAACATATTTCGGACCTCGAGCCAGATTGAGAACCGCGCCAACACCGACAACTGGCAGTTTAAACCTTACGAGCTCGGAAGAGCCTTGGATTCGTATTTCAATGATCACGAGGCGGAGTGGAAACCCCTTGGGGTCGCCAAGGCGGTTCTGAATATGCGAAAGAACCAAACTGCTCACGAGCTGTGGGAATTAGGGCAAAAAGGAAGGCTTGCACGAGCAGTCTCGAACGGACTCGCACGGAAACTTTCCACATCACAACGCGCGAGACCTTTGTGCCCGTGGCTAAATCGCTGCATTGCGCGAAGAGCGCTTCCTGCCGTCGTGATGCTATGTCAAGCTGGCATGAGTCAAGCCTGCATCAATTCGGCAATCCAGAGGGCCTTGCGAGATGATGCTTATGACATCGCAGAAGAACTTGTCCGGTTTCAAGCACAGCTATCTCTCGAAGAAACACTATACACTGTGGCATCGTCTTCTATAACTCCCGATCTTGACTTCATCAGACTGTGGCTTTCTGCACCGTTGCAGTTGCAGCCAAACAAGCAATTTGCTATCAACGCCATGAAGACTCTCATATCTCACCCGCATCCAGGAGAGGAGGTCATGGGCGCTCTCTCGCTCCTTTTGGCGAATGTACAAATAACTCCCGACGAGAATTATTCGCTCCTCATTACTGCCATCGAAGCCAGTAATATCGAGGCAGCAGCAGCAATAACATTGGCAATTGGAGGAGACTGGAACTTCATCCGAGGCAAAGAAGCCGTAGCCATCAATGCAGCTGTGGAATTAAGCGACACTGCTGAAAGATATCGCATCCTGAAATTCTTGTTCTCGGTAGGAGTCAATACTGATTCCGAGGCCCTCCGAAAACGGCTTTTCAGAGATGCCAACGAGGGGTTTATAGATCGCGTCAAGCTCCTCATCAGCCACGGGGTCTCACCAATTCAAGCTGGTAGCGATACTAATGTTCTCGTTTGGGCCGTAAATAACGTCAAAATGGACGTATTTGAGGTTATAATGGACGCATCTATATCTGGGAGTGTAGCTTCTGCGGCGCTTGGACTCCTACCAGACAGTGCTTCTGAGGAGGACAAAGTCAAAATTATAACGGGCCTTGGGCGAAAGGGGGCTACTGGGATGCCGCTTAGTTACGTACTCGTTCAAGCTGTGCGTAGGTCAAGCCAGAGCGTCATCGATGCCCTTTTGAGATTCAATGTCTCCGTTGACTATTTCGATGTTCGAGGTGACAATAGTCTTCATATCGCTGTTACCCGTGGGAATGCAGTCTTGACCCGCCGTCTTTGTCAAACCAAGCCTTCGGTATCCCTACTGAATGATTGTGTGGCACTGGCGTTTGAAGCTCTGATTCTCAGCAACACTGATACACTCGTCGAGATTCTCTCCATTCTCGCGGAAGACTGTGACTCTGGCCCTCCGGTTCAGGATACAGTCATAAAGGCTATCCCGACAACGGCTTGTATGAGGATTCTGAGGATACTTCTTCCCATTGGATTGGGCATCGTTCATGGAGGAAGAGCAATAACGGAAGCTATCAAGCTCAGCAATTGCGAGGTACTTGAACTCATTTGTGCAACTGTTGATGTCACAAGAGAAGCGCTCCAAGAAGCGCTTGATTCGGTTCTATACGGCAGGGCTTACAGCAGGGAAAAGTCAGAGTTGCTGGTTTGCTTGGCTGAACGAAAACGTTATTTTGATACTCTCGACTCGGTCATGATCAATCCCAAGCGAAGCGTTCACAACCAAAACTGGGAGATCATGGACATGTTTCTGTCACATGGTGCAAGCGTTAATGCAGGAAATGGTGTGCTTCTTGCCAATGCAATTACATTTGGCAATATAACCGTACTTCAGAGGCTGCTTCGCTTGAGCCCGAGTGTTTCATCATTGACAATTGCGCTTCGATTTGCCATGTCTGTATCTGCTAGGAATTTGCGAATATCCTTCGTGCAACATATTCTGAGTGCTTCACGATTGGATCTTGGACAATCCGACGCACTTCTGCAAGCACTTCAAAAAGTGGGCTCGGAGCCGCTAGATCTCCCTCTCATCACACTGCTCCTTGAAAGAAATGCGTCAGTAAATCACGCTAATGGAGAGGCACTCAAATTGGCCGCAAAAAATCTCTTGATTGAGGTGGTTGGCGTCCTGCTGGTCTGGCATCCTTCTCGCGCCACAGTCGACGGTGCGTTTCAGGCCGCGCTAAGTGTGATAGGGTCGCTAGATGCCAGGCTCCAGGTTCTAGAACTTCTTTTGAAGTCAGGAGTGACAGCGGATTTAGTATCTCAGGCGCTGATTGACGAGGTTACAAGAACCCCCATCGTTCTGGACACTCTGAAACTTTTGCTCAGGCATGGAGCTAGTGTCAACAGTCAAGGTGGGCTTGCATTGCAGCGGGCAGCTAAGGCTGGATCTTCCGCTCAGGTTTCTCTTCTGATGACTAACGGGCAAATCCTACGAAACGAAAACCTGAATCTAGCCTTTAAAGCGGCTAGGAAGGCCACATTGAATAACCAGAAAAGATTGGACATGTATAAGCTCCTTATGAGTCGTGCTATCAACCAGTACGAGTTAGATGCTGCGCTTTTAGATGCTTGTACCATCCATGAATCCGAGCCTATAATTTCTCTTCTCGATAATAACAAGGCCTCTCTTGACTTTCGTGACGGGAAAGCAATACTCGGAATGGTTCAAGGCGGAAAGGCATCGCTATTGCTGACAGCTTTGGAAGGCAATGGAAAGCCTCCGGACACTGCTATAATGAGCTCGGCTTTTAAGTCCTCTCTCAGACTCGCGAATCCGACACATTTGGCGATTACACAAATACTTGTTCCTTATGGTGTCGACTCTAGGACTCGCTCCGAACATCTGCTTAGCGCCATTCAGAAACATGATCCTAATCTTTTGGCCCTCATACTTGAACCAGCTGACATTATGTGGGAATGCGACAAAGGCTCTTTGAAGTACGCTATTAGCCATGCGTTAATTCAGGAGGTCAATCTTCTTCTTCAGCACGGAATGCCTCTTGAAATGATCCGTGCTGGTTTTGATGAACTTGCAAAACGTCAATTTTATTTCAGCGTCAATAGTGTAAAGATTGCAGAGTCCCTGCTCAAAGTAGGCCTAGACTATCAACTACGCAACAGCAGTCTTGCTAGAGCATTCAAACAATCAACGAGTGCCTTGCCCACTGCTTTTATCAAGTTGCTGCTTGAAAATGGCGCCAATCCGTCCACAGAGACGGGCCTGTGTTTTGGCGTAGCAGCCAAGAAAGGTGATGTCAATGTTTTCCAAATGCTTGCCTCTAGACCATTCAACATGAATCACGCTTTACATAATTTGATGGAGACTCTAAGCACTGGAGCAGAGCTGGAAAAATGGGCTCGGCTCTGCATCTCAGGGCTCAAAGAAACAAGGACTTTCTGGGCCCATGACAACGCTGTGCTAACATGCCTAATTCAACATTTTCCGGAAGAAAATAATACCCTCGCACTTCTTTTCAACGAAGGCTACGACCCGGGTTACACTTTTTGTGTCGGAAACAGCCAAGAGAGCATCACGCTGCTGATGTGGGTGCTCCAGAGTAGCCAGTCTGCATCAGATGACGTAATACTTGAGATTCTTTCTCGAGGCGCTGCAGGTAGGTTTGATGAACTGAAATACCTGATGGATCAATATTTCTGACGGAATAATATTTAGGGAAGCCGGACTATGTCTCTGATGTATCCAACTTGGCTGCTGTTCATCTTGCAGCCCTCAGTGGCCGTGATGTTGTCTTGCAGAGACTCATTCAACTTGGCGTGGAGATCGACCTACCAACCAGCGCACCACTGTCCACACCTCTTTGCCTAGCCACATCCTCTAGCCATTTTTCTGCAATGGAAATCTTGCTCAAAGCCCAGGCCGAAACCACCAAAACCACTGATGGTAGCCTCCATATTGCCGCGCGGAGAGTGGATGAAGCTGCAATCGCTCTCCTCAAAAAATATCCGCATGACATGCTACACCCAATGTCTAGCTTGGGTGGCCGAACAGCTTTAGCAGAACTCTGCTATTCGGCAAGAGGATCGGGCCCTCGCTGGGAAAAGCGCGTCAAGTCCTGCATGGAACTTCTTGTGCCGTTCTCAGATGAGAATTGGAAATTTTCCAACGGGAAAACAACCCTGCACCTTGCCATTGATAATCCGACTTCCGCTCATGCTATCCTCAATGCATTTCTTGATATCTCCAATATCAAAAACCACCCCAATAAGAATGATGCTTATCTATTTATCGACACCGCGACCGGTCTGCGGTATTCGCCTACAAAGTATGTTGAACTCCTGTGTGAGGATAAATCTGCGGCGGAAAAGGGGACCCTCATAGATTTGCTGCGGTCTCATCAATTCACCGATCGATACTTTTCCATCAAGGGTCAGCAGCCCCGCCATGCTTGCGGCCTCCCCCAGGAATTGCAAAACGCCATAGACGAAGAGGGTCTCGCCGATTGGAAACATGTGCAACAGATGCGCCGGAACGAAGAGTCAGCGCAGCACCAAACAAGGATTGTCAAGCAGGCGGGCCAGGAAATGCTTGAGCATGAGATGGAGATATCGAGACAGAAAGGAGCTCTGGAGCGCGATGAGAGAGATAGGATGCACAGATTACAACTCGGACACGATGAAGAAACGGGACAAGCGGAGCTGCGCAGAAAGCAGCTTGAGGATAACCAAGAGCGCGAGAGGCAAACCCAGCTGCTGCAGCATACTATCAACATGCACAACCAAGAACTCCTCCACCAAGGAAAAATGACAGGCTTGGAGACTCAGA
Organism: Calonectria pseudoturangicola; assembly: GCA_013403825.1. Taxonomy (NCBI): domain Eukaryota; kingdom Fungi; phylum Ascomycota; class Sordariomycetes; order Hypocreales; family Nectriaceae; genus Calonectria; species Calonectria pseudoturangicola. Next base: position 313,279 of record VTGA01000004.1, on the reverse strand, counting down.
CGCAGCGCCTGAAACTGGAGCAGCAACACCTCTACGCAATGAAACAGGCAGAATTGCAAGTAGCAATGATGAGGGCTATCGAGTCGGAGCATCGTCAGCCTCAGAACAGTTTGCCAGCCATAACGAATCGGATTACGCCAGCAGATTCTGATTAAATAATGTTGCCCCCAGCCCGACGGACTGTTGAGCGGGAAAAAAAAAGAAAGCAGCGAGGAACAGGAAGCCATTCTAATTTATATTCGCGATTAATTCGGTGGCGTTATTCTATGGCCAACTGGGCTTCTGAATAAAATTTGTCGAAATATTCCAAAATATTATTGCAGTTAACCTGGGTGGTTTTTTTTTTTTTTTTTGGTGAAGTTGGTTTCCAAACTGCCATACAGCACGTCCTGTCAGCCAACAGAGCAAGTTCCTCGGCAATGCGCCCGAGGCAGTCTTTTCCCCCCTCTGACAGAATAAATCGGGTGCGCGGGCTTTGTTGCCTGTTGCATGTCGCCCGGTTCTGGTCTTGGCTGCGGGAGCTGAACTTGGCGCGTCCAATCACGGTCGTTTTCCTCCCCAACCGGGGCGGTGCTAGTGTGTCAAGGCGAAATGGTGGCCTGCAACCACGTCGTGAGGCTGACTTGCATATCCCGCTCGGCCATTTTGACTGACCCCCGCTCAAAGAAAAGACCTCTTTGTCCAAACCTTAGTAGTGTAATTCCGATATTCTTCAGTCGCTGCTATGAAAAACAACGAGAAATTAAATCCACCCTCACCAGAGAAAAATGACGACGACGACGACGTGGTGGGCTTCGCCAATGCCCCGATTTCACGCGAGGATGACTTGAATACCACTGTGACCCAATCGTCAACTGTAACCGAACGCGAGACCGATCCGAGACCTGGCCCGGATGGCCAGCAAACTATTCCCTCAGCACCCAGTGATGCCGTGGTATTGACAGGCTGGAGAGACAACGTCCAAGGTCTCGTGCTGCTACCAGCTCTCCTCCTACCATGGTGTGTCAGCTTGATATTATCGTGGACGCCACTCACCAGAATTTCCTTGAGCGAAGCTCCCAAGGAAGTGTAGGTCCCTTCCCTTCGATCGCAAGCCGGCTCATGTGCAACTTTACTGACCCGATTTCACTTTCAGCCTAGTAAGCATCGTAGCGAGCACTGTCGAGTTTGGCTTGCTCTTTCTCTATCTCGCCAGTGCGCCATGCATAGACCCCGAAACCAGACCAGATTGGTCGAATACTGTACTGGTGCTCTTTATCGTCCTTTGCCCCATCATCACAGGTGCATACGTCTGGGACGCGAGCAATAAGCTCTTGTGCACATCCGAGCCTGAAAAGCCTGCATGCCGTGTCGGGCGTGACTTCATTCGCGCTATTGGGTGCTTTAGGGTCTTTGGAGTGTAAGTATTTTGTAAATCACGGACAGGGGCGAAGATACTGACTGTAATTTAGCGTTGGAATGTTTGCCACCGGACTATGGATTACTGATCGAGTAACGAAGCGGATGGAAGAGTTGCAGAAGCGAAAGAATGCGCTCGCCGGAGAAAATGTATAATGGCCACGGAAATCCTTGAGCTTGGTCGCTTTATGCTTGAGACAGAGCGAGAGATGTTTGTGCGATCCTATCAGTACAGCATCGGGGCCTAGTACTCTCAAATTCATGCTTTCAATGGTCCATAACTGTGATTGAATTATAGCTGGGGGGTCTACATGATAAGGTAGTGATGGAGTCTCAATCTTTCTTATAAACTGCTATCCCAAAGCAACTCTTATTTATTAACAAATTAATCACACTGCAACATCCCACCTGGAAGATATAGTAAATTTTATTCGTAGGCTAAACTGCAACTTGATTTCTGTGCTACATTAGCTCTTCAATTAAATATGTTCGTCTTTCTTATTTCCGCATTTCTCAGCAAGGTGCCGCAGTCAATAACATATATGCATCCCGTGACAAATTATATCTAGGCGAAAGTTGATCCCGGCCTTCCAGGTTTGTAATTCATGGTCTTCTGCTTCTTCTGGAGTCATATTTTCATCTCCAGTAAGTTCTAATAGGAGTGGAAAATATGGCTCGTCTGTTACCGTAAATCCAAGTCCCACGCTCTCCACGCCGTGATACTTTTGACGTACCCTTCGGCATACTGTGAATTCAGGAGCAGGGTCGTTCATTGAGTAGTGCCATTCGGGATTCTTCCAGCGCGAGTGAAGCTCAGGAAGACTGACCGAAATGTCCATCGTTGCAATCTGGGCTGAGCGCAAAAGAGGTGACAGGAGAGCCCGCTCGTTGATAGTGGACCAGTGACACTCCTCGTCGTGATCGAGCCAAAAATAGACCCCCGTGAGCTTTTTGAAGCCTAGAATGGTTTCAGATATTCGAAGCCATGCTTTCCACTGCAAGGAACCGTATGGTGAAGGTGCCGTATTTGATCCATTCCTCAAACCCTCCTTCTCCTTGCACAGACTCCAAGGGAATCTCAAACTGATGTTCAAACTGTTCATATTCAACATGTGGCTAGTTAAAAATTCAGATGGAAGCAGTGATGCCGTGCTGGAGCAGGAACTTGGTGCATTTGAATACTGGAGTAACCGATTAAGTGCATCAAGATCCGTAACATGGAAGTTCGCCAGCGCAAGAATTTCGGAAGAGCTGTTGCATATGCAAAACTTGATTTAGAGAGAGCACAAAATGCAGCGTCACCATCACTTACAGCTTTTTGCAGACTAGCAAGATGCGAAGGTTCCTAGCAGACGCATCTTTTGAGGTCGCAGCCAGCTCCTCACATTCCCAATGAGGGCCCCACCAAGACCTCAGGCGGCGAGCCCAAGTCTGCGTAATGGACGCTCCATCTAAACCTGATCTTTCAGAAGCCGAGGGCTTGCATCCGGAGCCGTCGCCAAGGCATGGCGCAGTTTGGACACAGGGCGTGAGGCATATTCTATTTCCCTTGATGCAGATATGAATGTCGGTTAGCAGCAAATGAGCATAAATAGAATGGCGAATTTCGGGGGGCAGGCGCAAAAGCTTGCTTTGAGATTGGTGATAGACGCGCATGTCAAGCGCCATCATCGCTGTAAAGAATGAAACAGAATGAACTGATGGGGAGGGGGACAGCAGATTGAAGATGACAAGTGCATTGAAATTTGAACGTACCACCTGATGGCGGCGGATGTTTTTTTCTTTTTACAAGGCCCGCTATGAATGGTGCCAGCACAGCCCAATACCAGATGTTTTGCAGCCACCGGCCAAGAAAGGTCAGATGCACCGCTAGGTCTTTACCGAGCGGGGTAATTGGTGTGTGGTGAAGCCATTATGTGCCCTGACTTCTTTGAAGCAGGTAATCATCCTGCTATCATTGCATTTGAGGTCTGGCTAGAGTAAGGTCGAAAAAAAGAGTTGCAAGAATGATGTTCAGGCATTAACTGATAGTTTGCTACCGTGTGCTACCTTCGATTCCGATTTAGACTCTCCTACCAAGCACTAACGATGTGGGGACCCACATCGCGCTGCCTTTGCCAAAAGCCTACGTAGGAACTTATGATGAAAGCATATAATTTAGCCCAAACCGTTGGAAAGTCTACTAACTGTGTGTTGTGATTTATAAATGTCATACTGCGTAAAATTCGACGCAAATTGTGGCCGCTTTTAGAGTGTTAGATCTGGTGCTACTGAGCTCTTACACAAAGGAAGAAAATCTAGCTATAGCCTTCGCCGCCGCGTCGAGCTAGCCCAAGGGACCTCACACTTAGAGGTTAAAGAGAGGTTGGTTAATTAAAGGACAAGTTGCCCACTATAGTGCCATCATCTCAATTCTCTTGGGGCATCTTCTAATACCTGACGCTAGGAGCATTTCCTACAGCGGAACTTCTGCGATCGTGTAGCACATGCAGTAGACTCCTTGAAATTGGCGACCAGAACAGCCACTTGCCGGGAATCCTGAAATCTGAATGACTTAAACGACTTTGAGCCAGATAGAAGTTCGAGGAACCATTCAACAATCATGGCTAACCAAAGAGACGAAGCATCATATGTATACACACAGCCATATGTACAGCAGGCGTGGGCCACATACCCACCCGCGCGATGTGCGTATTGTTTTACTGGGATTATTGCCGATTGGTCTACAAAATCGACTAATACCGTGGGGGAAGAGTGGGAGTCTAGATGAGAACAAGGAACTCATTCCGTTGCCATGGGATGCTCTGCGCTAGTCGAGATAAGGAGAATGCCATCATCTAACATGTTTTTATGTTGCCCCTAGGAGAAACTCGAGGCGAAATGCGTAATGGAGGCCGGTTTCCATATTGGGGGTACAAAAGGGAAAGCATCACCACAAGAAGTAAGCCTAAAGCGGGACGACGGATCTCCATTACTATATCCAAGTTATGGCAACCTTGCCTCTAGCTCCAGCGTTGCGGCGTAAAATTACAGTTCAACTAAATCCACATAGCGTGTAAGCTATTCGAAGCAAGTTATGCAAAGGCTATTGACCCCCACAGCTTTCATGCTGGGAACGCTAGTCACGGCCCGCCTCAGGGACGGAACTTATCAATCAGGACGGCTGTCAAAAAAAGAAAGTTTCATACATACAACACTCGGCATTCGCTAGTCGTCACCGACCCAACTACTACTCAAGCGCTCCTCAGTTTGACTTTGGGAGAGCGGACGGGATCCCGTATTCTTTAAGGGCTATGGTCGTATGTGCTGAGATTTGCTGTCTCTTCTGGTGATATAACTTCCCCATCGATCTGTGCCCAAGCAAGCGAGTGTAAAACAGATCAAATGACGCACATAGAAACGACCAAAAAAAGGACAGCCTCAATGACGGGAATTGATTCAATTTACATAATGAAGAGAAAAGGAATGATTACAGCTAGCTAGAAATTAAATCTCTCTAAATAGGATATGTGTTAACATTCCAGTTAACCCAAGGGCAAGACGTCTCTCACAGCATGGCTTACCCTATAGCCGGTCAAACCACAAATGTTTACATTTCCATTTCCGTCTTTTTGCCCCCTGAGTGAATTTTGTAGCCTCATAGAGCTCTCAAGATGTCGAAGAATAGAGAACAGGGTCCTTGCAGGCAACTTTAGCTGACCATAGGAGGAACTCAGCCGCAGCAGGTCCAAGTTGCACAGGCCTGGTCATGCCTTGTCTGCTACATCTCTCAAAACACCACGATGTGGGATAATTGCCTATCGCGCCATGTTTTGTCCTAATGTCCCGCCCTCGACAGGCTTTAAAGAAACCCTGTGTTCCTAATAAAACACGACCGTCGTTTCAACTCATTTCTTAATGTGCCCCAAAGATCAATGCCACACTTCAATCACGTACATCATGAGAGGCGATGAGATTTTTGAACTTGAAAAAGTCTTCGAGTGATATACGGTACATTGTTTTCTCCGCAACATGTGGGACTTGATGCATGCCTTTCCAATATTCATGGAGCTTGATCTCTCTCATACTCCGGTGCGAACCTCGCCTGCTGCGCTCCAGCTTTTTGAAGAAGAAATACGCAGTTCTGGCAAGGGCCAACCAAGTTACGCCAAACCTCGCCGTTTCTTAACCCATTATACTCTGTGATGTTGGGATCTTTCATGAAGTCTCGCTGCAGGGCCAAGCCACTAAGGTTTTGATTCTTGTTCCTGTCCCTAGTGCAATGTCAGAAATGGAAAGAAACTTGGATCAAGTAGATCCGGGGCCAGAGTTTGTACCTGTAAAACCTCTCTGTAAAGGGGTATGTTTCAGCACAGTTGCCGAATGGATTTCCAGAGCCACCCGGGTTCATCTTCTCCGGTGACCACTTGAAGTCGTCGTTTTGAACCAGCTTTATCATCGGGTACGAGCGCACAATGTTGAATCGGTGAGACTGAACCAGCTTTTTGAACTGGCCGACTTGAGGTGGGATAAATGCGTCACCACTAATCGATGCTCCAAGAAAGAACCACTTGTTTGATTGAGAATCCTGTGCGTCGTACCATGTACACTGAAACATGAACGGCCAAGTTCCGGCTCCCTTCACTGGGGGGTTGGGATAGTGGTATTGCCCTAGCAGAGCTCCTGCGACTTTCGAGCACCACCTCCCATACACAGCCGTCAGGGGCAAGAAAAAGTTGTTTTTGGTGGCATCGATAGGGGCAGGGTCAAGAAGACTCAAAAAGTAGCCTAACAGATCACATAGATTCCAATACGGAATGCTTATTTTAGCATCTTTCAGACCGCGGCTATAAATCCCTTCCCACTCCCACAATTTGAATCTAGAATCAGTGTCCTTTTTAGAGTCGTCCCAATCTGCAACAATGGAGCGTGGAAAGTGAGAATAGGATTCGGGGTTCTGGTACTTTGCGCCCATTGGGAGTCTGGCTGTTGTTAGCAAGCCATGCAGTTGACTATTGGCATCAAATACATACGACAGAGCCTTTATTTTGGAAACTGCGTCTTTGAGCAACTTTTGAATGGCTGGGTCTTTTGATTGATCACCTCCTACCTCTCCCCTGGAGGCTCTTTCAAGCTAGTCGTAAATCTGGTATTCAGTCAGACTCTCATTCACATTGAAACATGCATCTACTACTATCTTGATACCCACTTCATCCCTATCTCACTGGAAGGCCTCGCGAAACCAATTCTCGCCTGGCTGGGAACCAAAAGCTGGCAGAAGAACGGGTTGGGCCATCTCTATTTCGTTGAGTTAAACTTCCCAGTAATGGTAAAAAGATAATTATTGGGCAGAGGGTCAAGACTGAAGTAGAAGAGGTATTCAATTGCGAGGGGTTGTTAAACTATCCGAATCTGACCCTTGGAGAGAGGCGCAGTTTGATACCTGAGATGAGATTTTACTTGAGGCTCCGAGTTAGTAAGGCTAGAATCAGGTGGGACTCTGATGGTATGTTGCATAAAAGTCAGCTGACCAAAACACGTGTTCGAATTTTACAGATAAATTGGGGACAACACTGTCGTCTGGACCGAAACATTCAACTTCAACTTTTCAACCCTGATTGCTTCATTCACCCGCGAGCTGAATATCCCACAACACTAGATTTCCACTGTAACTAGTCATGGTGAGTAACAATGCATCTCGATCACTACCTCATGCATTGTGCTACAATAAGCTGCACTCCCCTTTTCATTCAACACCCCCCTCCGATGTTACCCCCTTTCATAGTTTTCAGCTCGCGCGCTGACCGCCACTTAGTCTGGTCAAATCGTCCCTCCAGATGGCTGGACTGTCGATCCAACCGAGATGAACACCGAGATGTACTGGGCGGTGGATGGTGACGGCACCTTGGCAGCTAAGGGCGTTGGTCTGAGCAACCCGCAGCCAATCATGATCAAAAGCGGTCTAGATGGTGGAGACGCTTACATGTTCACCTCCGACGGCAAATGTTGCATCTGGAACATGCTGTCGGGTGACGTGTACGAGTTTACCAAACCGACTGATTTGAATTCAATCCTGGCAGAAATAAAAAAGTCTCCGAGCATGGGCAGCGTGGAGACGGAGTTGCGTCCGGTCGTGTCATAGGTTGCTTAACTTTAGTGGCTATGTATCATCATTGAGGGGTAGAAGAGGCGGTCTGTGCCGTGCTCAGTTATGTTTGGCGTGAATTATGACATAAAATGCATGGTTTCCTTTCAAGATGATACTGACGTAACATACGGACAATACCGGTGTATGTTATGGATGTTACAGGATAGTTTGTCTTCACCCTCGGTGGTTATCACCAAGCATTCATTGTGCCCACAGGTTATCCCAACCCTCCCCGGTTGGGTTTCAGTTGGAGTTTGGGCGGCGGTCTCTGTATTTCTGGTGAAGCATACTTTGCAATCACACCCAAAGCATGCATGGGAGGTGGCCGTCTTCATGCGTCTTTCAAGGCAGGGCCCATTGAGGCATGGCTTGATGCTTTTGCTGATTTCCTCCTCAACTACAAGCCCTTCCACTTCTATGCCTCAGCCGGACTCTCTGTCGGCGTACGCTTCAACATCGATATCCTTTTCATTCACAGTCATATATCCGTCGAAATTGGGGCACAGCTTTATCTCTGAGAACCACCTCTGGCAGGCCGAGTACATGTCGACTTCTGGATTGTCGGGTTCGATATCGACTTTGGAAGCAACAAAAAGTCCCACGACCCTGTGGATCTGCTTCAATTCTACGAACTTGTTCTCCAAGTTGCTTCATCATCTTCTGTGGCTTCCACAGCCACCGCTCTCCTTACTGAGTCAGCAGAGGCTGAAGCAGAAGAGACACCAAAGCTCACGGGGTCAGGACCGAAGAACGAGGGCCACAATTTCCTCGCACAATCAAGTTTAACGAATCCTGGAGACAAACCAGAAAAACAACAGAATGAGACATGGATAGTTCGTTCCGGCACATTCTCTTTCATACTTGCATGCAAGATGGCAATCAACAGGGTCAAGACGGATCCTAATGGCGACCCCATCATCACTTACGGTGACAAGGACAAAGGTATTGACATCTTTGCCAAACCTATGCAGCTCACCGTGTCTCCTGTTGTCGTACAAATTGGACAGGAGCATTCTGACAGCTCGATTCAACCAGGCGAAGGTTTGAAGTATGAGAAGCATCTAAAGAGTGTTCTACGGGGTTTGTGGGCAAAGTGTAAGTTCATCGTTCTCAGGATTTGATACCGTATTTCACAACTAATTTTATCTATCAGACAACCCTGATGATGATCCCGGTCCTGGGAACAACAAAAAATAGGGCTACCTTGTCTTATCTACCACCCAAAAAGGAACGACATATCGGAACATCGTTCCTCCGGAAACCCGTCTTATTGGCTACATTTGTCAGGCAGGTCAGGCACCAACAAATAACCTAACTAAATAGCTCCGTCATTATTTCGGCAGGATGGTGTGTCCCAATCGGTCGAGTATCCTTCAGCCCACCCACCATTCCTTAGCTATTGCTCGCTCCAGTAAGTTTGCTTATATTTTCCGACACAACCTCTTTTCTTCAACGGTGAGAAGTATCCCATGCTATAGACTGACAATACCGAGTCATCATCACATCAGTCTTTATTCGCTCGAGCCAAATGCCACCCGCATCAGGCCAGGTGCTGTAATCTGGAGATGCTGCTTCTGCTCTCAAGACTGGGATCCTTCAGTTACTACAATGTGTTTAAATCATGGTCACTTTACTTGTCAAAACTGCGGAATATTCCGAACACGCGCAATGGGGTCAAACGAAGGGAAAGGCTCTGCAACATAATGTGAGTAATCATTTTATTTCAGAGACATGGGTATCGACTTTATGTCCACATATCAAATATTTTGATGGCTTTTTATCAACCATTATCTTGGAACCCCGCAAGTACTAATTTAGTATCTACTCGTGATTCTGGGACTACTGCAACTACGTATCGATCAATTTCACCTGTATCTTTAGGCATATTTTTCTTTGTCTACTAGCTTCCTATGCTCCATATATACCCTGGCTGCTATTAAGCTTCTCACCTTAGAGAGCCAGGTTGTAGCTTCATGCCTCGACATCATGAGACCCTCAGAATTGGCTGCTTTCCTCCCAGTGTTACAGAGGTTAGCAGTTGGCAATCGAGAATATATGACTAAATAAATAACATTACTTATTTCTGAGACACTAAAAGAGGCAAATTTCAGATGGCATCCCAAGCCAGCTGAGGAGGTGCAACGCCATGAGATGGAAAATATCAATTGAAGCCTGGTCGAATCTTGGCAATCCTTCAATAATACATAGATTGAAATTATTCATTCGGCACTATCGTTAAACATAAAACAAAAAAGGAATCAACCATTGAACACATTTTCTCTATGAAGGTCTTGTAAGACACGGACTGCAGCCCGATGTTCACTTTCGCTGACCCATATCGACAAATCCCATCCGTAATCCTCTTCCGAGTAGAGATCAGCCTTACTTAATTTGAGAATAAGTTTTGCAATGTCCTTGTATTCATTCCTAGCAGCCCACAACAAAGGCTTCCAACCAAAACCATCTTTGGAATCAACATCGACTTCTCCGATTTCAAGTAGAATTTTTACAACGAGTAGATGTCCGTTTACAGCGGCCGAAGATAGTGCTGTTCGACCAGATTCATCTTTTGAGTCGATATCTGTCGCGATATTGGGCTGGCTTTGCAAAAGAGCTCTCAGCATCTTTGTATTGTGCAGTCCAAAATAAGCAGCAAGATGCAACCCAGTGCAATACTCAGAATTGAGAATGATTTTGCATGACATCCGAAGTCTATTTGGGCTGGCTTGTAGAAAGATATCAAACTCTTTTCCTATAGCCTCAGAATTACGAGTATGATGACCCCAGTACTTTGCAGCATACTCAAAAGCCGGATTTTGATGTAACCAATCCCAGAAATATCGTTCCATGTCATATGAATCTGGACTATATTCTGACCAGAAAAATTCAAAATACGACTGTTTTGCAAAAGGTCTTCGTGGAATAAAAGGGTGTCGGGGAGGCAAGGGTGGCAATGTGTTTATCGAAAACTCTGATGGATTTTCGAATTCATCAAGCAATAAATAACTAACGCAAATCAACGCAATGCTTGATTCTGAAGTTGGAAACCAGTGTGTTCGTGTCTTATCGAAATACTTTTTGATCGTATGATGCGCTAGTTGAATGATGCCGTTCTCGGCATCAATTGATACTAGCCCCGCACAAACTGATATCATGTCCTGTTCCTGTGGCATATTTTCTATATCAAGTTCGCCACTACCAGGCTCCACAGCTAAGAAGGTCCGGAGCTCTGATATTGTGACTGGCCTCCGTGCTATGGCTATCCATGACAAAACATCCATGGCGAGCTTCTGTCGGTCTCCAAGTTGACCAACAATCCGATTTATGGTTTCATCGTAGGCATAATTATAGAGCTCGGTCTCTGACGTTGAGGGAAGATTCTGTAAAAATAATTTAATACCTTTGATTGTCGTTTTCTCTTTGAGAGTTTCGATATAAAGTCGTGCGAGAAGAAGCCTAGTATGAAGTCAGCCAGCTAGCCTACATAAGCGTTTGATGGTCCCCATACATTCCTTTAGTCGAAAAAGTAATTTTCGAATTGGTAAGTGACTTAAACCTTGGGTTATATCGGATATTATCTGGCAGCCGATGCATCTGACCGTCCAAGTATGTTTCTATATCTTCAGCCTTTGCCCGGATTTCTAGAAACATCGCATCCCCAAATTTCTTTGTGATATCTGGAAGATCTCGTGATGTTGCAAATATAGACAGGCCACTTGTTTTCTGCATGTCGAATAATGAATCTAAGAATCTCACTAAACGGTCATCAGAGGATTGTATCTCGTCCAATGCATCGACAATGATGAAAACCCTTGAGTATTGTTTCAACACCAATTGCAAGGTTGATAAAATTTTGTTGTACTGCGGTCTCGTACCATCTTTCTGGTGCGTGTCATGGAGCTTCTGGATAATCCTTTGAGAAGAATTTGTTCGCGCTAGCTGTTTCAACAGACTTGCAAGTAATTGTTCAGCTTTTTGCTCCTCTTTGCGATGGAAACTGTCATAAATAAAGGCAACGCCTACTCCAGCCACGTTTTCAAACTTCTGAAACAAGTCGTTAAGCACTATTGTTGCTGTAAATGATTTACCTGCACCAGGGAGACCCAAGCAAAATAGAGTCTTATTATTGGAATCAACCCATTTTTTATACTGAGAAGATTGCAAAAGCCAGTGGCCAGTTCCGTTATGAACCTTTCCAAGCAGCTCGCTGTATTGAGAGCCATAATTTGTTGGAGTAATCCAATTCCGAAATTTTATGATTTTCTTGGGTATTCAGTTTAGATTCAATTCTGACCGTGTTATTGATGACTAAATTCATTAGCAAATCTGTTGATTCATGGCTAGAGGGGGCACTGACCCTGGTCTAGGATACTTTTCATAGGGCGTTGTGTAGAAACCTCGCCAGGCGGCAAGGTTTGTACAAGGTCTTTCGTATACGCAGCAGCAACGATTGCAGCGTATTCTTGCCATTGGTCATTCTTTTGGGAGTCTGCATAGTCGCAAATACCACGGATAACAAGGCACGGAAAGTCGTTCCTTAAGCCCGCGGCCTCCATTTCGATGCATAAAAGCTCCCCATCAAGACTAGCATCAAGGCCGTCACGAATTCTTTCATCCTTGACTACTTGGTTACCAGATGCAATAAGTCCGTAGTGTACTGCTGTGTTCGAACACGTATCATGCGAATCTGCGGCTAACGGATCAAAAAGCCTCTTTGAACAAGAATACGCCGGTGCTAAATGAGGCCAATATTTCTTGAAGTCGTCTAGAAATCGAGGTATGTTTGACCCACGAGCCTCGTGAGTGGACTTCAACTTAGACAATGCCGTTAGCAATGCTGTTGGTGGGCTATTTAAGGCACCTTTTCTGATAAAACCATCTTTTTCCGCCTTTCCAAAATCCCATTGTACTACTCCAGTGTATCGGCCAGTTGGTGTACTGACCAAAACATCTCCAAGTCTCACTTTTGGGGGAATCCCCCCCACCAATGCCAACCAAGAATACAAATTTTATTGCCGGAAAAGTGCTTAGTAGTTGAGTTGCAGCTGCGGTTGCAGAATTGGCTCCAATTCTACCCAAAGGCAATCCAAGGATAACAACATTGTGTTCGCCAATGGAACCAAGCGTATAAGCATTTCCATCATTTGAAGGGTTTGGGAGATCTCGATAAGGTATATCTAGCATGACCATTGCTGCAGTTCGTCCCTTCGGTAGTGCACAGATCCATCCAATAGTATAATCCGAGAATATTAGCTCGGGTGCGCCATTTTCGTTATTGTCGCTGACTTGATTTGTTTTGGGACTTTCATCTTCATCCACTAAGAGACTCGCGCATTGCTGGTACGCCGATAGCCTAGAAGGAATTTTCAACAACATCCTTGGGATTGATAATATGCATTCCCTTAGCAGGCGTTGGAAAACAAATTCTCGCACATTTTCAAACCTGGGAGCCTTCTCAAGGCCATGATCCAATCCCGGAAAGAGGGTGACTCTATTCGTACACGCACACTTTGATATTTGCACACACAAAACTATTTAGCTCCGAATTCTTTAACTTTTTTTTTTTTAAAAAAAAAAGGAAATAAAAGTGCATATATAATCTTTTTATTTTAATAATTTCGTTATAAATAATATTCGCGAATAGGAAAACTGATGTGTACGAATAGGAATACTCATCTTTTCCAAAAACCAGTGAAAAATTACCATCGCGACAGTTCAGTCGACTTTCAGTATATGCGCATTCCATCAGTCGAACATCATCCCCACATTGTCTGCGATCACGATTGTTCTCGCAAAAGAAAATAGGGTCAGAAATGTTAATTCATACGATGTGGTTTCCACCGCAATTCTTTTTCGCAACGTTATGCACTGATCACAGCCTCTTTGATTAATTCAAGTAGCCTTTTGTATTTAACTTCATGCTATGTATTTCAGCCTTGATATTCGAAGCTTTACATAAAGAAACATTGAAAATCAATACACTTCAAATACGTAGCATTTTAATACCAGTCCAGAAAAATATACACAATCAACTCATCTGCATCTTACAGGAAAAGAAAAAAGAAAACGGCACAAAGGTTAATTCTTGAGACGCTAAAAATAATATACAACGCCCGGCATTCGCTGGTCGTCACTGACCCAACCACTACTTAGGCGCTCCTCAGCTTGGCAACGGGAGGGCGGATGAGATCCCTTGTATAACTAAGTTTATCGGGTTAATAGTCTTCTGGTACAATGAAAGGGGTCAACGTTGGGCATGTAGGTACAGTCATAAACCGTTATCGTAACGCAATTGGTAGATTCAGATGCTAGAATCTATGGGATAACCTATTTATTTCTAGTAAGCACTGATATCCTTTTACCAAATCTTCTAGCCACACATACTTGAAAGCTGAAAATACTGATACAGGCTGCTATGACTGTTCAGACAACTATACATTGAAAGGTCAGTCAAGACAATTGTGATGATCAAGTACGAATGAATTCGCACATAACAACATTAAGATCGAATGTGTCAATAATCTTGAATTATCCTATCGGTGAATATTTTCACATGAATCTTAAAGACATAATACGCTACACTATTGCAAGTTCAGAAATTGATCTACCTCCCCCCAAAACACATCTGACGCTTCAATATAAGGGCAGTGTCCGACTCCTGGGATGACTACAAGTTTTGAATGTGCAATCCCTTCGGCAATCGCGTTTGCCGCTTCCATGCTGCACATCGCGTCTTCACCACCCCACAGAATCAGTGTCTTGGCAGTCACGTTGCCGGCTTCTCCAACGTGTGGCAATTTATTCTCATCCTTGGAGTCGTTAATGTTGGTCTGGAACCCGTAGGCTGCTGGCAGAGTCGGTCCGTTCGCGACGTCGCGTCTGAGCATCTCGGTCTTCTTCGTATCTGAGAAGTACCAGGGTAGCAACACATCCATAGAAGCCTGGAACTCCTCATCTGTTTTTGGGCCGCCTGATGTCAACAACTCCATCAATTTTGCAAGAGCCGGTGCGTATTCTGGATCATCCCTGCGTTTAGCGATCCAATTCTGCATATGGTTGTTCGGTGGGCTGTCCATGATTTGTGCATCAAATAAAATCAGCTTCGCTACGCGAGAGGGATAGCGCTCCGCATATCGCAAGGAAATAGCACCTGCATGGGAGCCACCCATCAGCACAGGTAAAATATCCAATTTAAGATGCGTTCGAAGGTGCTCCAGATCTTCCGCCATCGTTTTGGCCGTCATCGTGGATGGATCTGCGGGCTTGCTTGATTGGCCATTGCCCCGAGGCTCAAAATACAGAACAGTATTTTCTTGCTCAAGATGAGGACCCATGCCATTCCATAGGTAGCCACCTGGCATCCCCCAGCCGACAGATTGGATGATTATCAGTGGGCCGGTCCCACGGACAAGGTAGTGAAATCGAACTCCATCCGCCTCGAAAAAGTGGTCACCGTGCGTTAACTGTGATGTATTCATGGCTATATTCAGTGATTTAAATGAGGAAACGTAAAGGCTATGCCAGGAATAGAAAATATGGCAAGATGTGTTGTGACTATGCCCCTCAATGTAAAGAATAAGCCTTGAACTTTCTGCTCAGATGTCAGCTTGCTACGTGGCCTTTAAATATCAATTAGTCTAGAAGATGATTACATACCTATCTAATGACAAATCTGACGAATACAACGAGTATAGAAAAATTAGAATAAATAGTCAGATCTTAGCTTGTAACTTGGCAGAAGTCCCAATTTTGCTGATAGCTGAACGCTGACAAAAGTTATACGTATCCTATGGGGGTGAAGATCCGCAAGTCCGCTATTATGGTGGGCTCTTAGTCCTCGGCTACGGGGAGCAGGTTACTCAAATCAGTAAGGTTTCATCCGGTTTTAGCCTAGTCGGAGCGATGGGCAGTAAGCGGCGCGCCGGACATCCCGAACCCAGGTAATGAATTTAATTCTAAATTCATGAAAACAAAACAAATACCTTTCAATACCATTCAGGCCTGATGATGGGTTCTACGCAGCAGCGATAACTAAAGGGGCTGGGCCTAACTCAAACACGACCATCAATCTGCAGTGTTCGGGATTGCAATGTTGTCTTTGGAATTGATGCACACCAATCACTGGGTGCTCGCCTGGGCGTCTGTTGAATCTACCATACCGCCGGCGCTTACCCAATATTCTAAGATGGATTAAGCGTAAATTACAATTTGCTTGCCGTTCTTTTATTGACGCACGGTTTGAACAAGGGCGGCTCCCAATCACTGCCCAATCGTGCAAATAAAGTCTGCTCTGCTATGTTTGGAAATGCTATAGGTTCATATTGAGAAATTTTGGCGCGGATTGGCTTCGGGGTGATAGCCTCATGGCATGTAACCAAACGATTAGCTTCACAGTAAAACGCAGCCCGTTGCGGAATGCACACCAATTGTTCACGCGAAATACAAATGACAGACGATTTCCAACAATGGCGGCAGTGTCTCATTAGTAACTGATAGGATCCAAGAGAAAAATCCAAGATTTTGCTTTGAATTGGTACCTAGCACCATTTTCATAACAACTAGCGCTCAATTCAACCGCTACAAAGTCGCTTTCATGACACGTAGATTTCACTATGACGTCAACTGGCAAAGTGGAGAATCATGTCAACGCTGGGTGGTGTGTTTCGTATATCTGCTCGATATGTGTTCAAAATTTGTATAATTTGTATTCTCTTGTTCGTTCTTATATCGCACCTTGTATTAATTATTTTCATTTTAACTACGAATATTCCTTAGAACTACTTTCTTATTGACCAAGTCTTTTGAACCTATTTGTCCTTTGCAATGTTCGCTTCAAACCACGGTCGCGACACATTAGGCATCGATAGGCAGATTCGTCATAGACATTAATAAGCGGATGCCTTGCAGGCACCAGTCAAAATACAAAATTGTATTAACCGTCCGGGGCGCACATTTAGACTCTTATTCGGGGCAAATGCAAAATAGTTCATATATCACAGTGACCCGTGGACAAATGATTTAGGCCTAAGCATGAGCCTCAAGGTACCTCATATCCTCAAATTGCGGTATCAGACATCTCGTCGCATCAGAAAAATTTCATACTTAATCTGCCTGAAACCCCTCACCACAAGACTCATCCACGTGCAAAATGTCTGAGCAAGACTCAGATATGTAGGACTTGCAAAGTCCTAAGTTATTTGAGAACGAGAGGGAGATCCGCGAATCAATCGAATATAAAGAACGCCTCAGGTTTGGCGTACCCATATTCACGAGTTATCACTAGCAAGAAAATGAGATTGAATATGAAATATGGAAGGCAAACAAGGCTGAAGATGGCAGCCTCCGTGAGGAGATGATTGACGAGAAACAAGATGGTCGCTATGACAACGCTTGGAAGCTCAGCTACGATTCTACTCCGCTACCTACGCCACAGGTCGTTGAGCCCTGCGTGCTTTGTACACCACTTTTATCTTCTGGTGGAGCAGTCAAAATCTCGGATCTCGAAAGAAGCAACCAAACGTGTCATATCTGCATTCTTATTCTTACTTGTTCTCGAAATTGTCGAAATGCGCATTCGGTGGAGACCATTGACGAAAACGGACTTAATATGGTCGTCCAACCCGGTCAAACCACTATTCTTCGGGTTTACCCCGCGACAAAGCGCAACTCAAAACCTCTTCCCGATGCGTCCAATCAAGTTCATCCCTCTTCATCTCTCTCATGGCTACGAGCTTGGCTCCAAAGCTGTGATCTGAGCCATTCATGCATACGACAGGATCATCAAGAGGCCAAAAGCTCCAAGCTGCCCACGCGAGTCCTTGATGTGAGCAATACCGAGCATCTCCGTCTTACTCCTAGTAAGGATATGCAATCGAATACCTACACCACTTTTTCCTACTGCTGGGGTCAACAACCCACGGATGGGATGGCTCCGTGGTGTACAGTAAAGGATAACCTCTCCAGTCGCGTGGAACAGCTTAGTATCAAGGAACTACCACAAACCATCCTGGATGCTATCAAAGTGACAAAGGAGCCCGGAGTCAGGTATCTCTGGGTTGACTCGCTTTGTATCGTCCAGGGACAAGATGGTGACTGGGAGCAGGAATCTAAACGTATGGCAACAGTTTTCAACTACGCATATTGCACGTTAGCTGCTACGTCTGCCCTTGGTACCAAAGAGGGCTTCTTGGAGATGAGCAGACAAAGTAAGAGCCTCTTGATTCAAAGAGAGGACAATCAACTGGTCGGCATCACAACGATCGATTTTGAAAGCGATATTGAGGCTGCTAAGCTCAATAAGAGAGCATGGGTCATGCAAGAAAGACTTCTGTCTCCGAGGACAATCCACTTCGGACGTCATCAGGTATACGCGGAATGTGGGGAAGGACTTTGTGTTGAAGGCAACACAGCTGTTCGTTGCAACAAATATTCACAGAAATATTTCATGCTTGATCCATCATTCCCAAGGCCCCTCAAAGCTTCCGGATACATTAATACTCAAGCTTTCCTGGAGACCGTTATTGAAGGCTATTCGCAACGGTGCATTTCAGTAGCGACGGACAGGGCTGTTGCGATGTCAGGACTGTTTAATCTTATCAGTGAAGTACTATCATCTCCGATCTGTTACGGTGTTATCGAGTGGAGCCTTCACAGGTGCCTTCTCTGGGAACGGTTGCCAGAGCGGAAGACGACCAGGATTGAGTATAAGGCTACAGCGACCAGTCAAGTTCCATCCTGGTCTTGGATGGTCTATGAAGGTGGCATCCGATTCCTAAAGGATAAATTCGGCGATTTGAACTTGTTCAAATATGTATCATTCACCGATAACGCCGTATGCACAGCTATCTGGCAACTTAAAGGTCTCGATATAATCACAGCCCCTGTCACCGGTAGCTCACGGTGTAATCTTGTCGATATCAATGGTACAAATATCGGATGGATCAGCTTTGATGAGGATCAGGCCAAGCGCCCCCTGTTACGGAATGCAGTTATAATAGCAAAACATGGCCATGATTCAGAAATCGCCGCCTACCTTGTCTTATTTGTAAATCGGCTTCAATCTCCTAGTGGGTATTAACGGATAGGGGTTGGCGAAATAAAGAAATCCTCCGGATTGAAAGGGTTAGGGAAAGGTTTGGTATATTAATCGCCTTCCAAATAAATGTCAATTTTATTGTGAGCACATAAAAAACTGCTTCAACTACTGTTTAAAATTCACTACTGATGAAAACAAGAAAGGAAAGAATTAAATTAAAATTAAGAAAAGATAAATAAGGTGCTGGGACCGTGGATTCGAACCCTTGACCTCTCCAAGGTTAGGCTTGATTGGTGGATTAGTAAGTCCGGCTGCAACACCAATCTTAGTGATAAAGAGCTGCTGGTCGCAACCAGGGCAGACAGCATGCTTTCCAATACGCAGTTTTTGGCTAAATTCTGAGGCTTTCTTTTCGAAGGGACCGTTTGATCGAATATTTCCAATGTTTTATGGTATTTATTTAAAACCCAATTCTTGTAGTTCTACCGTTACAAATTCTACTCAATTCAATAATCTCTTTGATTGACATTAGTATTTACATTTAATACAAATAAGCTATAAAACCAGCCAGACATTCCCAAAGAGCAGAGCGCCTACCCTATATCACGACGGTGGCCAACTAATGGGTGGATAAACTCGCTTAGAAATCAACTGTAGTCGGTCACTGTGTGGCGCTCAGACCATAAGAATAATCACGTTAAAGTCCTCTGCGCGACATAACCTTCAACCAAAGTTGTTTAAACTTTTAATGTATCTGCTTGGTATCTTTGCAGCCCAGACACGTACCCAGAGGCTGTTTGTCGAACCCCCTGCTTACTTTTTAAGAAAATACAAATACTCTACATCCAGAATATAGACCCCATATAGCAACATCTATTACTAACATCATTACACTCAGTTGCGAGAGGTCCTATTGCGGCCTAGGTGGGTCTGAAAACTCATTCCCTGGTTCCCTGCTATCTAATGTGGCCTCATCGTACTTGATATTAACCTTCATTTTGTTAGTAATTGACTTGACATAGATCATGACGGGGCTACCCACTGCTGTGGTGCGAATAATTCCATTGTAAGTCATGATTTCCTCCTCACTTTCGTTTGGAGAATGTCCACGAATTTCAGTACGTGTCTTGCTCATGTGCATATCTTTGAGTGGGAACGACGACGTAACAATTGTCTGGCGTTGTCCAGTTCCGGTACCGTAGGCATTTGGCGTGTTATAATCTCCATCATTGGTACTCTTGTTGGAAAACAGACCAGGGAACATCTTGCGGAACAAGGGACGGAGGGCGGGTCCACAGGAAGCGATGATGGCGAGATTGACTTCGACAGCGCTGAGAGTATCGCCGAGTGAATCTCGGGCGTCGTAGCCCTGCTGATAGAACTTCTTTCGCAATTCGTTTACGCGGACGATACCGACAATCGTTACACTGTAGAAATAGTATTAACAACACATTCTGGTTGCGGTATTGAGAACTTACACCCCGCCCATGAGGAACACCACAATCAGACCAATTTTGGCGGCAAGGCGCATCCTCAAACCAAGAAAAACCCAGAACGGAATGAGTAGAACAAGAAAATCTGTTATAATCGTAATGATGGCGGATGAAATGTAAAACATGGGTGCGTCGATTTGGTGATCTCGCTGTACATCGAGTTTCCAATAGGCGTGGATAGGCATTGTTTGAAAGATGACAACAAGGAAGATAGCAATCATCTGGAGAAGGTTGAATGCGTTGAGGCCATAAACGGACCATCGAATGCTTCGCCGATGACCACCAAGTCGGAGGAGGAATATGAGAATCGAGGCTTTGACCAAGGCAAGTATTGGGTTGTACAAGACTTGCATAATCCAGTTCCAGAACAACACGGGTTCCACATCGTAGGTCACGGGAAGGTCTTTCGTCTTGAAACCGACATAATCGTACTTGAGAACTGGTCTGGGTTAGAGGCTTTACTTTGGAGTTAGGAAAGGGGTTTGAATCACTCACACATATAGTAGGGCACAAGGAGGGCCAAAGAGAAGCCCTGTTGCTGTTAGTTGAAGGTTATTGAGGAGGCGGGTGGTATTTCAACTTGCCATCGCGATGGTCACTAACCAGTCGTCTAGATGAAAGGTTTAGTGTTAGCGTTGTGCTCGCCTGTCCAGGTTATTTACCGAAGGATTTGAGAACATACCAAGTCCGATCTGCTTTGCGCTCCATCGCGAGTACATGCGGATAGCCCAAACAACGAAAGCCAGGAATGTCATAAGAAATAGAATGGCAATGGCTCCTTGCTGCAGAGATGTCGTTCCCAACTTGCTGACCTCGATGTAGCGAGCATGCAAATTACTACCGATAGAGGCGCCCATAGCGATCGCCGCCATATTTGCGAGTTGCGCAGATCACGGCAAACGAGCGACAAGGAGGCAGGTCTAAAGGAAGCTTTTGGGCTCGAAAACCTACAGATCAGCGCCGCCTCGAGCAGCCCGTGGCCCGTGAAAGACTCTGGACGAAGGGATCTTCACTGCCAACGACTGATCGGCAGAGTGGTGTACAAAACCGTCCAAGGGACCTGGAAGTGGGCCGCGCAATAGATATATGCACGTGTTTGTTGATGAGCCTTGAATTTCAGATAGGGAGAAGGCCATCGTTGCGTGAAATTGGTGTGGCCATGCCGCTCTGTGTTCCGACACGAGAAGGCCAGTACTACACAACTAGTGACTAAGAAGGGAGCACAGGGACGGGTTCGAGACAGAACAACCCTTCGTTGACTGGTTCTGACTGGCTGGTTCTGGCTGGTGAATTCCGTCACCTAGGTGTCGCCATCTCCTTGGACAGTGTGCGCACTAGCATCACAAAAGGGCACCTCACTAAGAATCCGGGCTGGGATAGGCGAGGACGCTTGCGGACATGGAACAAAGTGTGTTGGATTAGCGATCCTGCAAAAGCCATCTAACGCCACGGGACGACGGAATCATTGCCGTGAGGATCAACTGTCCCGGCGCTAGGAGTGAGCTAATGCACGGCTCCAGGAGAGCCGGCCTCGATGGATACGAGACCCAAGGCACCCGAGCCAATTAAACAACACAAGCGTTAGCCTTTTTAGCTGAACCCTGTGGCAGTCATTGCTTCCGAACAATTCGACGCTGCGCTTCTGGCAGTGCCCCTAGCGCCGTTCAAATTTTAGCTACCGGAGAAGAGGAGTTGAGACTGTCTCGGGCAAGCGTTGGAGCTAAGCGGGACAAGGGTTCGTCACTGAACGCTGCCGTGGGTGCGAAGGTGGAAACGAGACGAACATGCGAAGAATTCCGTGGCTGCATGTAGTGCAGATGCATTTGGAGGAGGAGGATTATCATTACCACTTTGAGCTTGTAGAGCTGGGGTAGCAATCATCGAGTTCAGATCGACTCCATTTCTCCCCGCAACCAGAGAGAGAGGATTTGAGATTTTGACCGATCCCACGCCAAGCCGGCTCCGCCTTTGGAACAGTTGGAGTGACAGGGATGTGGAGCTGAGAAGCTTTCTGGAGCCGGACTTCTCCAGGTTGCGGCATTTGTGCAAGAGATGGGAAATTAGCCACATTCCCATGCCAATAATATGTGAGTGAATACGCCGTTCCATCATGAAGGGTCGGCCAACTCGCGTTCTAGCGTCGCCACCAACAACTAGTAAGTACACTGGCGCAAACAAGCTGGAGTGATGAAGAAGAATACACGCAAACATCCGCGATGCTAATTGACACTAATTTACCCGTTTTTGCTAAAATTGCTCCCCGAGACGCTGGCACAAGACCCAAAGGAGAAGGCCAAAATAAGCTTTATGTTAGCGACGTCCTAACGGGAGACAATCTCAAAAAGATCCTGAGGTTCTTCGGGCCAGGGTTTCATTTTCGGTCTGGTCGCGCGTGCCTAAACTCTCTCCAGCTTTTCAGCTCTAACCGACAAGACGCATAAGCGATGGAATCCCACCAACGCCACCAAAAACGCCACCAACCGCCACCCGTGTCTTCCTTAGTGCGGGCCGTGAATCATGTTTTCCAGCGAGAAACCGGGGCTGCTAGAACGTTGGAATGTCTCGCCTTGCGGTTGATTGGAGTGTCGGACATTTGGTACGGAGTCTCTGGAGCCATGCCCCACGAGCATCCAAGCTTGGGGGACGAGCCGACGATTCTGGAACCTCGCTGATGCATGTCAGTAAAGCTTGGGGCTTTGAGGGAAAGTCGGGGCTAAGTTGGAAAAGTTGGCCTTCGTCCCTGTTGCTAGGTACAGCTATAGCAGGCCGACGGTAGTATAGGTCATTTCAACTCTAGCGAGGAGGTTCTAGACGGATTTTGCCTCATTTCTCAGCCCATCAAGCTACTTCCCCTGCAAGTGCCTCGGCCGGCTGCAAGGATTTCACGACCCGTCCTCCAGCTCTAAAGAATAACCCTGTTGCGGCATTTGTGAACGACCGGCCTGCGATCCTTCCTCAATGCCGATAGCCCACCGAGATGGCTAACAGTCGAATACAATCAAGTGTTCGTGGCTGCTAGTGCCTCTTATTTCACATTCTCACCGCAAGGCTACCGGGGACGGAGATTCGGTTCTGCATGTTCCTCCCTCAGCTCCGCAAACTATTGAGGAATTCGTCATCTAACGAGTACTCGACCCGCATTTTGAGCTGATGTTTAAGCCCTCTCAATATTGACAATTCACTTCAAATGTTATATACACGCCCTAGACTTCGTTACTGCCCCTGAAGACCACTCTGTTCAGCCTCTTAAGATCTCACCTCTCTTCCTAATTCTCCAGAGTCAGTGTCGATCTTTGTCCGGTTGGAGTATAATACAACGTGGATCACAGTAGGGAATCCTGCCAGTGTTGCATCTATACACACCAAAGAGATCATCGGCGTTTCAGCCCCAAGCAAGCACAATGCAGCTTACCCGACGCCTCGTGTTGGCAGGCTTCCTATCAGGACTCCTCTCCCAAGCCACAGCCCAAACCATTGTCGTCGATGGCGAGGAAGTTGGTACGCTGCCCACGTGGAAGACCTTGACGGAAAAGGCATTTACTGACAAATCTTAGACGCCACGTCGCATAATGTCGATCAGCCCTCAGACCTTGTCTCAGGGGATTACCTGCCCGAGGAGAAGGTGCAGCTGACGGATTCGGCCCTTGCGAACCTAACAGATTTCGAGCTGTCAAATGTAACCCTGCTGTACTTTGATGATAGCAGCACGGCCAGCAAGCGTTCTCTCTCTTCACAGCCGAAGTGCAAGACATTCCCGGGCGATCTTTTGTGGCCTAGCTCAATCGTCTGGAAGGTTTTGGATCTTGTTACCGGTGGCGCTCTCATCAAGACCACCCCCATCGGTGCACCATGCTACCCAAGCTCTGCCGCGTACAACGAGGCCCGGTGCGAGGTCGTCATTGACCAATGGAGCAACTCATCCCTCCAGTAAGTGTTGAAAGCTCGGCGTTGTCTCACATCCCACTAACAATTGCAGCTCCGCCGATCCTACCTCATCTATGTGGCCCCTCTACGAGGGTCTTACTTGCCAACCAAGTGAGGATCCCTCTGGTACCTGCACGCTCGGCGGCTACCCTTCATATGCAGTTGACGCCCAGAACGTCGCTCATGTGCAGCTCGCCGTCAACTTTGCTCGTACCCTCAACCTCCGTCTTGTCATCAAGAACACCGGCCACGACTTCAACGGTCGCTCCCTCGGCGCTGGCGCTCTTTCCATTTGGACTCATCGCTTCAAGACCGTCAAATACTACAGCACATACAAGACCAGCAGCTACTCTGGCCCTGCCTTCAAGGTCGGCGCTGGTGTTGTCGGTCAAGAGCTTTACAATGCTGCCGAACAGTATGGCGTGACTGCTGTGGGCGGCGAGGGTCTCAGCGTTGGATATGCTGGAGGCTACCTTGCTGGTGGTGGTCACTCCCCAATGTCTCCTATCTATGGTCTAGGTGCAGACCAGGTGAGTGTTGAAAAGTGTCCAACCTAGTCCAAAAAATTGCCTACTAACCATTTTCTACAGGTCCTCAGTATTGAGGTTGTTACCGCTGACGGTCGATTCATCACCGCAGACGAGAACCAGAATACTGATTTGTTCTGGGCTTTGCGTGGTGGCGGTGGTAGTACCTATGGTGTTGTCACCTCATACACTGTGAAAGTGTTCCCCAAGACCAAGGCCTCTGTTATGTCTTTCTCCTTCAGCACCAGCGATACTGTTTCGTACGATGCTTTCTGGCTTGCCGTCCGTGCCTACTGGAAGCTTATCCCCACCTTTAATGCTGCTGGCAACTATGAGTACTGGAACGTTTGGCACACTGGTCCCGAGACTCTTACCTTCAGCATGGTGCCGTGGTTCGCTCCCGGCATGAGCCTGATTGAGTTGAAGGCACTTACTGCTCCCCTTTTCAAAGTCTTTGACACTCTCGGCATTAATATCGACGTTACCCTGGAAGCCGAATACAGCAGCTACCTCCCTGCATGGCAGGCAGGCTTTCCTCGTGAGTCGGTTGGTGGAGCTGTCTCCAAGACTGCTGGCCGTCTCTTCCCAAAGTATGCACCTGCTACACCCTGAACTAAAGTAGATTTTGAGGCTGACCAGAATTTAGTGAGAACTTTGTGAATGAGACCAAGTTCAATGCCACCTACGAGGCTCTGAAGGGCCTCTCTGACAAAGGTGGTCAGGTTATCGGCTTCGGCATCACTGGTGGCCCTGGCCCCTATCCTGACAATGCCGTCAACCCTGCTTGGCGCGGCGCCGCCATGTGGGCCATCTCCGTCATTAACTGGGATGCAGGCAGCTCTTGGGATGTGATTGCCAACAAGAGCAAGTTGTTGACCAACGACTGGATGCAGTCTTGGCGTGATGCTGCCCCCAATAGCGGTGCCTATGCTTCTGAGGGCGATGTCACTGAGCCCAACTTTAAGCAATCACTCTTTGGCACTGATAAGTATGCCCGTCTCCTGGGTATTAAGGATAGCGTTGATCCCACAGGTCTCTTCTACGCTCTCCAGGGAGTGGGAAGCGACCGCTGGTACGTCACGAACCAGATTGATGGTGTCCCTACCCAGAACGGCCGTCTCTGCCGCGTCTGATGCATATGTATCTGCCTTCTACAGCCTTTTTATGCCATCCTTTTGGCCCTTCTTATTACACAATACGTTCCTTGTCATCATCTATCGTCCTTAGAGGTCAAGCCTTTTAACCCACACAGGTATTCAAATCTTGGCTTAGCTAGTATATTACAAACTTCAAATTGCAAGCTTATTCATTAATATAATAAGAAATTATACTCAACTTAATTTAATTTGTGAATACCATTGCTTTTTGCACAAACACCCACGCTAGCACCTGGGCATCAACTAGCCACTTAGATGTTGTCTTTAATTCTGGTGTCGCAAACATCTTACTCTCATTTCCTACAAAAGCATAAAGGTAGAGTTTGGTGTGGACATCTCCTCCAGCTGCTGCCTGTAATTATACCGTATTCTCTACAGGTCCAGCGGCCCAGTTTCCTTTGTTAGCTCTCATTCTCCTTGACCCTACTCTCGAAATTACACACACACACACACACACACACACACACACATCTTTCTACATCCAAGTCTTGCCGAAAGCCAAGACTTTTCCCCGTTTTGCAACTGAGCCGGCCTCGGATCGTAGTCAAGCACCGGGACTTCACTTTAATTGGCGTGCAGCTTTTTCATCGCCTGTCATTTGTAGACCAACTTAAATTACTAAGGCAGTATATGAAGAGAGAATAATCATTCAGTCGTTGATAGAAATACGTGAAAAAAGGTATGGTGTGAAATTAAACGTGTGCCAAACAAAGCTATAAGAGTAATTATCTGTGTAGTATGGAAACTATTACTGATAACATCACGCATGGTTGAATGCTATTTGTACCAAATGCTTCTCGCTGCACTGGCTTGGGTGCACTCTTGCATTTTCAAATAGAAACACAAATACTTGTTGCGCCTAGATTGTGTAAAGGTAGGGTTGAAATCTGAAACAAGACATCAAACCCCCTGTTTGACAATATTATAGTTCCACTATCGGGGAGCTTTGGAGACGAACTAGGTTTTGTAGACACATAGATGAACACCACGTATGAGAACAAGTCACCTTTATATGTCTACTAGGAAGATAAACCATTTAATTCCAGCATTCAATTTAGGTCACTGTAATAGGACTTGAATGATACTGAATAAATATCTCAGAATTCATTGACAACTATGAAAGCTTGTACAAGCACTTCATGACTGAGCATCCACTAGCGTTAGGTCCCTCACACAGGCACTTGGCATTCCTCATTGAAACATGCGAATACCCTTCAAAATATACATTTATGCGCAAGCTGTGCAGACAGCAGCGGCAGCTGACTGCACGGAGAGAGCTGTAACCAGTCCGCAGTTGCTGAGAACACAGTTGAGAGCAGAGGCTTGGACTGCTGCAGAGCTGCTGCACTGACAGGCGATGTTGCCGCCAGTGCAACCAACAGCGGAAGCTGCAGAGGTAATGCAGGGAACCTAGCATAATTCGGTCAGCATATCCTGCGTCAATCTCTTTTACGGTTGAGTCAAGGGAAGCAACGTACACCGCAGGTGGGAATGGCCGAGGTCGCAGGGCAGTCGGTTGTGTCAGCCTGGGGAAGACTGAAAGCAATGCCAGAAAGGGCAGAGATGAAAAAGGCGGTAGTGAACTTCATTTTAGCTAGTCGTTGAATATAGTCTCGAGCTTATGGAAAGAGGCGTTGTTGACGGGAGCTTTCGAAGAATAAGGGACAACATCATAGTATTTAAACCATTTCTCTCCCTTATGCTCTCTGCATTATTTTGTGCAATTACGTATTATGAAAGACAGTTAAGGTCATCATCCGGAAGTTGGGTATATATCAGCGGTTATTATGATGTCTCGCTTAAGCCAATTAGGCGCCATACCGGGATCGTTTCCTGATCTGAAACTAGTGGAACACGGCAATGTTTCCCCATGGGACTCCGGATCTTGCTGACCGCCCTACAATGGAATAGTCGAGGGGTAATAACGGGCGATCGGCCGAGGAATACAACTTCAACTTGCCATTATTCACATCGCATGTGAACATAGATGGGATTCAATCATGTGCCTGAGTTGCGGGCGGGTTCTATCGACTTTCATTAGCCAATTGTCCGAGGAGATCTCTGTTACCCCGCATTGATCGACTAGGGAGGCGAGCACTTGGGGTGTGCACGGCCAATGATATGATGGGGCCGTTGCAGGTGACTTGGACAAGCTCCGGTATGGAGATACAGGGGAGCTCAATCAACTGTGGCGTGCGTGTAACTGCATTCCATATGCTTGTGATATTTGGCTCGGAATCTTGAACGGCAGCATGAAGTTTCGGGATGGAGGTGTTGTCGACTGTAGGATGAATACGAATATCTTTGAGCCCCCCGGATACCTAGTGATGAGAAATCAAATGAGAAATCGAATTCTTGGTAGCAGAGTCCTCCTTGGATACGCCTTGCCTCGATGATTTTGGGGTGATTTATGTTGTATCTATTCACTCGATAGATATGCATCGCCGTGCCTCCATCGCTTAAAAGAGCCCTCACAAATCCAAGCAGACTATTCAACACATAATTCGAAAAAACAAGGGAACTTAATGCTCAAACATCAAGATCCTCTGATCACCTGGCGTTGAAGATGCGGCCGGCGCTGGGTAAAGGGTTTCTCAACCATAACCAAATCCCCTACAAGCTGCTGCATGTCATGGTTCAGTGTAGAGAATCTCATTGAATTAGTTGATCTTCTTGGGCTAAGGGCTAGGAAAATAATTGCAGGGTCTGGCATGCCACCCCGCACCGTAACAATGGTAGCCGAGATACCTGACCAGACTTGATGGCCCTATCGGACTTGAGCGAAATGTTGTCTTACATGGCTACACCATCATCACTCCAAAGCCCAGTCGGATGTCCTGTGCTTCCGCAGAAGCTCATTGGTTGTCGGCGCTACTGAGTCTCCCCACCAATTCACCAAATCAAACTTGTCCTCATCACGCGCCACTATTGACTCCCAGCTCGGAGGCGATAGGCCCGAGGGACGAAAGAACCACACACGTGGTAGAGAATCAATGTTTATTCGTACCCACGGCTCGAAGCGTCTCTCCTCAGGATAGCCATGAGGCATAAGCTTGGCTTTATTGCCAGATGCCAAGGCTTCTGCGTACTTCTGAAAGTAGGCGCGATCCAGCATCCAGACCCATGCATCTATGAGCGGTCTCTCCATGAAACAATCGCATACGTCTTCATCAATCTCACCGCACTTTTCCAAAGAGGGTAGCTGGTCAGGTAGTGCCTCCAGAGTGCGCAGAGCCTTTTCGTCAATAATGAGACAGTGGTCGTTCCGCACATAGAGACTCGATGTATCCAGTGCGTTCTCTTCAACCCATTTCGTGAAAGCACGTCCGATTGCCATGAAGTCCTCATCGCCATCCTCGC
Source organism: Calonectria pseudoturangicola (assembly GCA_013403825.1). Classification (NCBI taxonomy): domain Eukaryota; kingdom Fungi; phylum Ascomycota; class Sordariomycetes; order Hypocreales; family Nectriaceae; genus Calonectria; species Calonectria pseudoturangicola. The sequence goes on along the minus strand of VTGA01000004.1, from coordinate 284,258 downwards.
CATTCGCGATGATAGTGTCCTTGCCTGGGTAGTCATCGATGACATCAAGCTTGAAGCGTCGCGCAAGGTCGTGCGATGGCACCACTTTGTCCCCGGTAGGTCGCGCATCGAGCTGGGCGATATTTTGGTTGGGTTGGAGTTTTGTGTAGCGTTGGTTTAGCGCCCAGTGACGAATCCAGAGCATGAGTTTTGCAATGCCTGTATGCACACGCTCGTTTGATTCGGGGGTCAAACATGCGCTGTACAGGACGAAGCCCCATGTGCGAGGGTCTTTGGAGCTTCGGCTGCCCCACCCTTTGACTTCTTCTTCGAGCTTTCGTCGTACGTGCCACTCATTATTATCCACCGTATGGACCATCCTGGGGGCTGAAGTGAAGCCTTCCGGTACCCAGTATGCATCCTGAGTTATGGGGCCCAGTTGCCCTTCCGGTTTAGGTGCAGCAGCCATGGCAAAGAGTAAAGAGGTGTAGATGAGTGTTTGTTGAGGAAACGAAATCGCGAGGGAGGAGGTCTTGTGAAATGAGCAGACTTGGCGCGTTATTAATTTGTGCCCGCACCGGGATCCACTACTGCTCTCTCGAAACTCGGTAAATCTATCCGTCCTGGCAACGAATATTCCGCTCATCTCTCGCTCAACTAAGGGTATAATGGGCTCAAGCAAATTGAGCAAAATCAGTTGGAAGAAGAGGCCCAAATTTAATTCATCTCCAGTTGCTATGCCTAATTCGGCATCGCCTTTTAGCAATAGCTATCGTGACTTCTACCTCTACCTCTTGTAATGATGGGTTTCTCGGAGATGTGAATTTTGCCCAACTCATTCATGACACGTCTTTAATTGCCTCTTCCATGCGTACTTTGCCGAAAACCTCATCCACCACCCAAAGTCCTTGCCGCTTCTAGCCTTGTTGGTCTGAGTGTGATGACCAGTGATGTCTACGTCAGCGATGGCCAGGAATGGTGCATCAACACCAACAACTTGTTGCAAAGTATCATAAACTTCAAAATCGAAACCCGAGATACGAGCCTTAATGCTTACATCTGTGCCATACACTGGCAGGTTGCGCAAGGGACATCGTTAGGGAACATTGAGTTCTACATGCAGCACAACAGTAACATTCCCTGCAACACTCGACAAGTAAGTGAATATGATACGTCAGTAAACTAGGGCTCTTGCGCTAACAATAATCTCAGGGTATCTACATAGAGAATAGACCCTATGATTTTCGTTCTCAGTATCAAATATCACATTCGTTAATTTATTCAGACGGATCATTTATATTATTCAATTATTCGATCCCTTAACTTTTACAGAATCCCGTTGCGATAATCATCCATTGGCCTTGCCATGGCCTGTTATTTACCAATAAGTAATCTCCACATTATATTATATATATGTTTAATGGTATTTTTAGCTCAATTAATACGACTGCCCAACATAATATCCGTCGCGATTTGCATCATCATTCACAGCTAACACGATTTAACCCCACACACTTAGTACAAGCCAGCAAGTACGAGACCGGCCATTCCAGCAGCGGCAAGAACCATATTAGTCTTCTGGGGAGCAGCATTCCCGCTCTGGGTCTCGGTGGCGCTGTCGCTCCCGCTGCTCGACGAGCTAGAGGTCTTGGTGGCTGAGGCAGTGGGGGTTTTTACAGCATCAGTGGCTGTACCGTTGGTGGCTTTACTGCTTGACTCGATCGTAGCCTTCGCCGTGGCCGCACTAGTGGTCGCACCCGTAGCGTCCGCCGTGACCCAGGTGTATTCTGAACAAAGCTCGGTGGCGCCCGGGTACTGGTTGAGGACGCTTGTCACCTCGGGGACGTCGCTGCAGGCGGACAGAAGATTCTCAAGGTCGGTGGTATGCTCCACCGCCCAACTCGAAAGGCTCGAGATGTAGGAAGTGTACTGTTCGCCCATTGAACCGGTAACGGCTGGCAGATCGCAACTTCCGGTGATGGTAGCCCATTGTGTTTGCTTGATCATGTAGCTGAGGAGGGTAGCGTCGGGCGTAGGGACATCGGTCAAGCTGGCCACGATATCGGTTGCTTCCGCGTAGCAATCCTCAAGATCGCGAGGATTCAGAGGGTTGATGGCCTGTACGCTGGTAGCGGCGGCAGCAATGGACAACAGCTGATGAGTGCGCATGTTGGTAGTTCGGCGGCGGCGGCTCGATAGGCTTAGTCGTGGAATTCGAAGGCTGGCTACGAGTAATTATTGATAGCGACGATAGGCAAAGAGCAATGGGGAATCCGTGAGCCAGGCGCGTGGTTTATATTCTACTCGAATGTGATACATGATGCGTGCTACTCTGCAATGCCACGGTGCTAAAAGAAACTACTGCGAGCTTGTCACGCGTTCGGCATCCATCCCGAGGACTAGACGGACCTCTTTGCAAGGATCAGGACCAACAGAACCATTCAACGAAATGAGTGTCGTTGGATAAATCGGCTGCCCCTGCCGGCGATTACCAGATAAAGCTCTCAGTGAGATCAATAGTGGCCTCCAGTGGGCCATAAATATGGGCCTTTGTGGCCCCTTTTACACTCCCTTGTTGCTGACCAACCAAAACCAAGAGGTGTCCCCTGTATCATTACATGATGGCGCTTAGCTACAACTTTTGGCCCTCTTCTGTCTCAGCAGATTTTAAATATTCGAGTTACAGTCTGAAAGCCTTTAATGTCATTAAAGAATGATTATTTATGGATAGATAAACTCAATATTTTAGGTACGTTCGCATGGCTTGAACTAGGAGACTCCACCCCGATGATGCTAGACCCAAAAAATGGCCGTGCCTGAGAGAACAAGCGCTAGCCGATTTAGCGAACGATCCAGCAAACAAGCGTCACCGCGGTGATCGTAGCCAAGGCAGCCAATGGCGGTGGATTAAGATTAGCCAAGCAACCCCGCCAGTTAACTAATTATGGTGAATTTGTTTTCTGGGTTTCACAGAGCATCAATACAACAAAAGCTCGATGAAACATTTTGTGATCCGTGCCGAACGGCAATCAATCGACGCTTGGTAGATCTACAGCTTGCTAAGTCCATGAACACGAGTCAAATATTCTCGCTGGCCAAATAGCCTTGAAAACCGTTGACCAAAGCAATGGTCTATCGTGATGAGAAATTCATTGGTCTTGATATCCTTCCAGCACGGTATCCTCGATCACTCGAGATCAAGTACTGCTCTAGATTTCGAGTATCTCTCTTCGATGTGACGCGCTCGAGGCTGGTCAGAACTGCCACACAATTTGGGTCATTGAGGGATGAGGCATTTGCACTCTAACCAGAATTGTATAGCTTCCTCAACATTGTTCAACTATGCTATTCTCTCGTCCAAATTCGCTAGATGGAGTTGGGGATTACTCGGTGTATTAGTATAATCAGCATCGTCTGGCCTTCATTTAGGATTGTTCAAGCGCTTAGTTGTTCGCTGCCTCGATGCATCCAAAAATGATGTCCGTGAGCGGAAACGAGACTTTGTCAGCCGAGGGCATCATAAATCTGAGTGTCTAGACACAAAAGGCTGGAATAGAGTGTAGTCGCTGAGTTACAACAAAATAAAATAATGTAAATATTGCTGGAGAATGATTTGGTCAATAAATTTCGCTCATCCCTACTCAGCGCCCATTTCGAAAGGATCTTGAGTTCTTCGTTCATCCTGTTCATGAAAGCTGTCCACTTCCTCCACCAGGCTTCAGTTTTGCCCAAAATTTTCCTTTCAAGACTAATTTTAGGTATCCACGAACACCATACCTAGTCAGTCAAGGGTTCTGTGATATCTTTACTAGATACGGATAAAAACGCACCCGAAGCCGAATCCACAATATTGATTTATGCAACAACCGATTTGTCAAGTGTGAAATATTGCGCATTAAAATAAGCCCCCGCAGTACCAGTTATATAGCGGTGGTGGGGTTGGCCAAGTGAACGTCTTGTCCAAAATACCGTTATTCTGAACGATGCCCCGCTACCTTTCCTCTTTTGGCTCCGTAATATTAGATCATCTTTGGAAGCATAGATACCAAGAAACCGAGTTCAAACCTAAGTAGACACGAGCTCTTTCCACACGGTTCCGTGTTCTCCTTGGACCTAGCCGTCGGCCTTTATTTCTAGTATTGATTGAAGTATAGGCTCCCCGAGTCAAGAAAGTATGGTCCAATTCCGGGTTGCATAGGCTTCAGTAGGACTTTGATTCGTCTTGATGCACTACGCATGCGTTTAGTGGGCGATATCATAGCTCTTCGACACAGGATCAGAGCTTCCGGACATAGTCATATATTGCTTTTTCTCTAGAAGACTGTACAAGCATATTCCCGGCTGCTGTAGGTTGCTGGTATGATGATTAAGAATGCAATAAAGGAGAAATGGTCCACCCTGTATAGCTACCCCAGAGCCTCTATTCAGCGTGATTTACTCCTGCTGATCTTGCACTTACTCAAACAGATGGCGATAGTTCTTGGTCCTTTTCTCGCCGATGTGATTTTGCGGTTTATTCAAAGCAAGAGTACGGCTCTAGTAGGAATCAGAAGACAATGAGCACTGAAAAACCATACTTGTTGGTCCTCAGAATTTCCTTCATACTTGGAATGAAACCTTCAGAAGATCCTTCTTCTGCAGGAAACCGTCTTCTGCTAGTAGTAGTAGCCATAAATGATGACAAACAATGACGAATTTGCGCCCTCGTATTATGTCTCATACCCATGCTTCTGGCCATTCAAAACAGATCCGGGCACATGCAGGGCTCTCACCGACACTTAATCCTTCGTCCAAATCAATTCATCGCATCGGTTAATCTTCAGATAGATGGCATTATTTAACCGATAATTAACAGCATCATCGTGTCGGCAATTCCCAGATAAGAGATGCGGGAGCGAGTCTCGTCATTTCCTTCACTCTTTTCCACATGCGAAAGCGAGATTCTCGTACTTCGTAAAATTCTCAGGTAAGGAATTTCATTTCCAGGACATGGTGTCTGTCGTCAATGGGACCGTAATTTGTGCGCAGTCATTTGTTTCCTGATGTCATTTGCTCCTTACCCCACTGTCACGATATTGACCCGATGGATCTCATTTCGACCGTTGAGAATGAACTCAATTTGAAATATTTGAAATCTGATAGGAAATACACTCTTATTATGATGCTATTTGAGTAAACTCTAAGGTGACTTCGTTTAGTTTGCTTATAAGTAAACATGGTTCATCAATTCGTTCTTGGAACACAAGGCATAGAGCTTCCTGATAGGCATGGGAATAGCAAGTTTTTTACTTGCCAAGCCTGTGCAAGGATAACTTGTGACTGCCAAGCTGTCGCAGACTAGGGTACGGCGGATGATGATTGGGAACGGAGTGCTCAAAAGGTCCGTAGCCCTGGAATATTTGGGGTAACGTGACCCCATAAATTAGAGAATTTTTAAGAAATAAGGTTCAATCAGTTGGTTCGCTTCGCACGGGGCCATATCCATTTGCCTCCTATGCCAATCTCGGAAAGCCAAGCACATGCCACCTGGCTTCTGAAACCACAGGTCGCGACCGTTCTGGAAACAATCGTGTTTCATCTTGAGAGCACCTACGATTCCGGTAGCCAAATTCTCTCGGCAAAAACCGAAAGTCGGATATCCCCTTACCATTGCCAAGAAACGAACTGCTCCGCTCAGGCCACCTCGTGGAAGCCGAAGACCACTATGCCTGTACTTTGTTTTCCCGCCAATGGGCGAGGCGGATGATGAATCCAGAACACAACGCTCCTATGCGAATGCGATCTTGGTCCATATATATGGCATGCCGCCCCAACTACAATGAAATTTTCCAGACAGATCCCTCCAGTCATTCATTCATTCAGCAAGTTTCCATTCTCTATCATTTTTTCACATTCTTTACCTGAACTTGACGTTCATTCGCTTCATCAATTACATATTTTCCACTCATTCAAAATGCATTTCTACTCTCTTGCTGGGTTGCTCACCCTCGCCGCGTCGGCCTCGGCCAATGTTGACCCCTCCGTTTGGGGCGGAAAGGCCGCTGTGGCCGAGCGAGATGTGTCTCGAATCGCCCGAATCAAGCGCCAGTCGGGGTGGAATCCCCCTTCGGACATTGCCAGCCCTCTGAAGGAGGTTTGGGATCACGTTGAGAAGACCTACAACGGCGGAGATATCTTCTCTTTCAAGAACTATGGATGGGATCAGCTGAAGGCTAACAACGGGTGAGAAAAGGCTAGGCAGGAAATTGGGAAAACCGGGCTTACTCTTTTCGTTTAGCAAACTCAACTACTGTGTTCGATGGGAGTCGACCAAGGCCGCCACCGCCGAGCAGAGGAAGCAGATTGCCAGCCACCTGCAGAGTCAGTATGACCAGTGGTTCAAGTGGCTGTACGGTTACGACAACTTCCCCTACGCCAACATTGAAGTCAATGTTGTCGGCTGGGCTGTCAAGGATAAGAGCCTCCTCCAGGGCGACGCCAGCGACATCGACGTGTACACTGATGTCGATTCCGACGGCGCTCCTCAGTGCGCCACCAGCTGCGGCCGCTTCTTCCATCAGACCGGCGACTACAGCGGCTGTGCCAACGGTGCTGACAGCCACTACGACCAGTCTTTCTGGGTTACCGATGGATTCTCGGGTGGTGCCGGTGGTGACTGGGGCCAGCGAGTTGGCTACGAATGGCTTTTCCAGGTTATCGGTGGTGAGGACAACATTCTGCTCCACGAGCAGGGCCACAGCTTTGGACTTGATGACTGTAAGTTTTCCTCTCCCAGTTTCGCAAACACTATGAACTATCCACTAACTAACGTGTCTACAGTCTACGGTACGATACACCATATCCTTCACTGGCGCTTGGGTCTTTTTCTACTTTTGAACTCTCCTGACTAACTGATATATAGATTGGATGCCCACCGGTCAGTCCGGTTTCGTCATGGATGCCAACTCTGTTGGTGGCGTTACCGATTTTGATGGCTGGATGCTGCGAAACTGGTGGTACGAGCTGTCCCGAAGCCGAGGCTGGCAGAACAGCACCTCCACTGCTTAAGCGCTTTTTTTCGGGTACAGCTCGCGTCGTTGGAAATCTTTCAGCGGCTAAGTTCCCTCGAAACTCGGAGCGTTTATTCGGTGGCGGGTACACTGGGTGGCATCACATTTGCAACTCTTGCTGGTTTATGACTGTTAATAGAGGGGGTTTAGTGTTGGGGAATCTATAAATATCTGCCTTTATCTGCATAAAGGTGCATTTTTCTTCTTTAAAATATAATTTGCAGTTGGGTTATGCCCAAGCTGTGGTCGGCTGGTTCTGAACAAACACTTTCTTTTGCTCTCGTGCTAGATAAAATAAATGGCTATGTGTCCTCCAATTCCCTCTACCACTAAGAGCAACTGTAATTATACATTGAAAGGTTTAATTCATTTTTATCACTGATGCCACCGATTGTAACCAAATCTCCTTCTGAGTTCCCACACGGGCCTGCTAACAAATAGGTTTTTCCAAAAAAACTTAGCAGCACCAACCTCATTACCGCCAACGGTCTTCCAGCTTTCTAGCAACAACTCAAAGTAACCTAGAAAAGCTTAAAATTACGACTGAGATTTTTTTTATCGGCGCATCTCTAGAAGGATGTGGCTTTGCATTAATTTTGATGTTCGATTGGCCGTTGGTAAAATTGCGCATCTTACCCTATATCCCAATCTAGATGGAGTGATGATAGATAGCAAAACCTATCAAAAAAATATATCTGGGTGTCCGATGACGTAAACCTACCATGACATCACCCAATAAGCTAATTTGAACTTCAGAGCAAGAGAAAAGAATGGACAAGCGAGCAAATTCAGAGCGACTGACATCATCCACGGAGATAAAAAAAAAAGTTCACACCGCCACCACGCGTTTGGACGCGAGGTACGTGGCTCGCTAGCTCTGCGCTTCCCGCCTCGCTCACTAAATTTAGTGCAAAAAATTAAGGTTGAGTCCCGGCGCCGGTTTGGCGCTGGTTCGTCTTGTCGCGGTGGTGGCTGGATCGCCATCGATCTAGCTAAGCTGAGCTATGGTTAAATACGCCACTAATACTTCTAATTTGATGTGGAAGAGGGAGAGTCAACGGGCGGCCATCTACAGGTCAAGCGTGCCTGACGGAGTCTGCGGCTGATGCAGAAAACTTGACAGATAGACAGAAAGCCAGCCCCATCTTCCTCTAGGCTAGTTGGCAGTTTAGCGGCTGACAGAAATTGGGAACCATGTCACCGTCACTGTTTTTTTTTTGGGTGCGACTCAGCGCTGTGGATCGACTCTAAGCGCACAGCGGATCGTTATTCCGCACACGGCTGGTCCGGAAGGAAAATGCGGGTCTGGGTCGAGTTCATGTCCCCTCTCCACGATTCAGAAAATATTTACTTATTTACCCCGTGCTCGTAGTGTTTTGAATGCCCTGTCCCTGCAAGGAACATACTAGATGTAAGCTGAACACGGCTGTAACGCCCAGTTTAGGAAGGTCTCTCCTTGTCGATGCATTCGTTTCTGCATTCAGAGCTGCTGTCAGCCGGTTATTCAGCCGGGAAATCATCCCCACAAGGCTATGGCTTGGCGGCCCAGCGCATAACTAGGCGAAGTGCAGCCCGTGCCGCCTAATTTCCGGCGCGCGGTTGAAGCAGAGATTTGAGGCCTCGTCGTCGTCATCGTCGTCACCTCCAGCGTTGGTTGTGTGCTGCGAGATAGATGCTGTTGGCTGCTGTTCTGGAACACAACACTCCTCCCAATCGCCAAGAAAGGTTTCGACCCATGCCAAGCAAATACGCGCATCTTGTCAACGTCTTCGCGATCTGGATCCTTCTCAGCTCTGTGGACCCAAAAATAGTTAGGGTTGAGACTATGCCTGCGAGGATCCCGAAATGGGTGCTTACGTACATTTCGCCTCAGAGAACGGGACAGTTCACCGAGCAACTTTGGATCCACCGCAGCTTGGCGTAGGATGCGATTGGGCAACTCTGTAACGAGCTGTTGGCCGGCATTTCAGCAGGAGGAATCATCGCCGAAGCCCATTGGGCCATCGTTTTGGAAAAAGTGAGAGAATGGACATGGATTCAACGCCACGACTGGGCAAAGCCCCGCTGGGCTCGGTGACGTGTTTTTTTTTTTTTCTCGTGTTGTTATTAGCACAATGGGCCAATTGCTGTTTCTCGACTTCTTCTCGTCCTTCATGTTTTATTAGACCTAAATGTGTGTTGCCTCTCTTGCCCGTCGCCGGCTTCATCTTGTCCAGATGCTCGTAGCCAAGGCGCTGTAACACTCCACTCGCCCATGACCCACAGCTCATTTCCTGGCCGCGCGCCTCCGTGATATTTCCATGGATTCCGAGATCTACACGATCGGATGGGTATGCGCGATCGAGGAGGAGTTCGTGAGCGCCCGTTGCATGCTCGATGAAGTTTTTGAGGGACCCGACACGACCGACTTCAAGGGCAACAACACCTACGCCTTCGGCCGCATCAACGAGCACAATGTTGCCATTGGGTGCTTGTTCGCTGGGGATTATGGCGCCCACTCCGCCGCCGCTGTCGCAAAGGACATGATTTGGGCCTTTCCCAACCTGAGACTTGTCTTGATGGTTGGCATTGGAGGAGGCGCGCCCACAAAGGACAAGGACATTCGGCTTGGAGATGTCGTGGTCAGCATGCCACAGGACCAGCACGGTGGTGTGGTGCAGTACGATTATCTGAAAAAATTGGGTGGTGGCCAAATCGGCGCCTTGAGTCCTCCGCCAAAGATGATTCGGGCTGGGCTGGTGAAAATGAAGCGGCTCCACGACGACCCCAGGAGACCTGATACGCTCTCGGATCATATGAGAAGGATGCACGACGAACCAGAATACCAGCGCCCAGCCGAAGATCGACTCTACCGCGCTGATTGCTCTCACGAAACCGACGGAGAGAGCTGCAACGGCTGCGGAACCGACGGTTTGGTGGAGCGAGTGGAGCGCCGAACTGATCGTCGAGTCATCGTTCACTACGGCAATATCGCATGCGCCCACAAGGTCATGAAGGACGCATCTGCGAGAGACGCTTACTCCGGAGATGCCGAGCTGAAGGTCCTGTGCTTCGATACGGAGGCTGCAGGTCTGATGCATAATTTGCCAAGCATAGTGATCCGAGGCATCTGCGATTATTCCGATTCGCACCAGAACAACGCTTGGCACAGGTATGCAGCGCTTACAGCTGCAGCTTATACGAGAGACCTTCTTCACATTATTAAGCCTGCAGGCGTCGATGCTATGGCTCCAATTAAAAATAGTGAGTGCTACCTCGGTCTGAAATTTGCGTGGCAGAATACGAGGCGGACATGTCGCATGTTTCGCGCCTGAGAAAAATAAACATGTCGCTTATGTGTAGTTTGCTAACGAATCACAGCTGTCAAAGCTCGCAGCGAGGTCCAAAGCGAGGTGTCTTCGTACACGCGGAGAAAATTGGACCAGATGCTCAATCGCCGCCTCACGCTAGTGGATGATGCCATGCTCGAATGGATCACGCAAGTGAACTATAGCTTTGTGCACAACTATCACGCAGGAAGGCGTCAGCCTGGAACCGGGACCTGGCTCAACAGGACAACCGAATTCCAGAATTGGCAGCAAGATGGAAGCGCCACACTCTTCTGCACAGGAATTGCCGGAGCAGGAAAGACGGTCTTGTCATCGTTCGTCATCGATCATCTCAAGGAAGAATTCAGGGACGACTCGAGTGTCGGCATCGCATATGTCTACTGCAACTTCAACAAGAAGTCCGAACAGCAGGTTGACCAGCTATTTTCGAGCTTGCTTAAGCAGCTGGCACGACAGCGCACCTCGCTTCCGGAGGCGATCAAGAGCATCTATCAGCATCACAAAGGCGATGGAACCCGTCCATCCTGGGAAGAGATTTGGGGCGCTCTCCAAGGTACAGCTAAGCTGTTCTCGAGAGTTTTCATCGTCGTTGATGCTCTCGATGAGCTTGAAATCGACAACGGCACTTGGTCCAAGTTCATCTCAAAGCTTTTGGACTTCCAGGAGATTATTGGTGCAAACATTTTTGTGACCTCCAGAGCCATTTCCGAAATCACCAAGAAATTCACCGGCAGCCCTCACCTTGAAATTCGTACACACGATGAAGACATGCGGGCTTATCTGGAGGATCGAATCGCAGACTGCAAGTCCGAAATACTTGAAGCTCACAGCGCAAAACTCACCGAAACAATTATTGAGGTTGCCGACGGAATGTATGGAGCATGCCTGAGCACTATAATCCGTGGTACTTTACTGACTGAAGCTTAGATTCCTTCTGGCCCGACTACTCTTCGATCTGATTGAGACGAACAAAGCAGATTCCGTCATTGAGTTTCAGCAGACACTAGAAAGTCTCCCGCCAGGACCCAAGGCCTATGAATACGCCTATTCGGAGACATTAAAACGAATTGCAAGGCAAGACGAGGAGCCTCGACATCTCGCACACACAGTGCTCTCATGGATCATTCATGCGAAGAGGCCGCTCAAGGTCCGAGAGCTTCAATATGCACTAGCCGCCAAACCGGGAAAACCCCGCCCTAATAAAACGGAGCTTCACGATGCTGAGCACTTGGTGTCAGTTTGTGCTGGTTTAGTTACCGTTGAAGAAGAGAGCACCCTCATTCGCTTGGTCCACGACACAGCGAAACAATATTTTGATGAAATGAGCACTCCTTACTTCCCCGAGGCCGAGCGCATGATCTCGAGAACCTGCACCCAGTACATTTCAGATACGATATCCGACTACAACAAGGTTCGGTATGATCCGTCAACCGACGAATTTTGGAGGCTCCTGGAACTGAATCCACTTTTTGACTATGCTGTGCGCTACTGGGGTCTTCATACCAGCGCATGCTCGCCTCTGCCCCAAGAGGTTGTTGAGTTTGTACGCTCCGAAAAGCTCCGATCATTTGCTGCAATGGCAATCATAATATCGCGTGCGAACGACTATACCTGGAAAGTCTCGTTCGAAATCCCAGAAAAGATTACACTTCAACATTTGGCTGCATTCTATGGTGTTACCAAAGAACTCAGAGCCAGTTGCAAAATATCTAAAAGACTATCTGTTAAAGACACCTGGGGCAGGACACCACTACTATATGCCGTCATGGGAAAACACGAGGACGAGGCCACGTTCTTGCTTGACGCGGAGCGACATACGTTTCGTGGCATCATCCGATCCTGGTTCAATCTTCCCCCAAAGAGTCTAAACAGGGCAGATAGAAGGGGTACTACTCCGCTGACGCTTGCCGCCTGTACCGGCGATGAAGCAATGGTCAGGCACCTCCTTGCTCGAAAAGGGGTGCGTGTGGACTGTCAGGACAACAATGGGCAGACTCCTCTCATAAACGCTTCTCGAACGGGCCACGAGGGAATCGTTATGCTTCTCTTGGCCACAAATAAGCCTAATGTCAACTGCCAAGACGACTTTGGCCGCACGTCACTCTTATTTGCTGCTGGATTCGGGCATGACGGTATTGTCAGGGCACTTTTGGCCACAAACAAAGCGAAATTGGATCTAAATGATGACGATGGCAATACGCCGCTCATATTTGCGGCTAGAAATGGCCATGACGAAATTGTGAAGCTTCTCTTGGCTACGAATAAGGTGGATCTGGATCGGCAAGACCACAGCGGCAATACGCCACTCTCCTATGCTACCGCGAATGGCCACAAGGGGGTCGTTGACTTGCTCATGGCTACGAGCAAATTTGACTCACCATGCTCTACCCCATAAGTTAGTTTCATTTGTTGGACACGAGGAATATCAAAAGGTTCATAATATAGGCGGCGTTAACGGTCATCGTTTCTAATGAAAGCAATATAGACATGATTTAATTCAATTAGTACATTTTATTCTAATGCTGTAGAGTAGAGAGACGTTAGGCAGCCACTCAGCCAAAATGTAAGATGACGAAATCATCACATGCGTCCATGACTTGGGTGCACTTTATTTGTCATACCTCACCTTCTACAATATTTTCCAAGATTTAACATCCAACATAAGCTGAAATCGCCTTCGACCGCTCTTGATCAGAGATCTATGATAAACCTCTATTTGTAACTACGTTCTGCTCGTCATGTCTGGGCTTGAGGCTCTCGGCACTGCTTGCGCCATATTCCAGACCATCAGCTTTACTCGTGAGACTATAGGGATTTGCAAAGCCATTTACCAAGGACAAAAAACTCCAGACGGCGTCTTTGAGGAGAGGGCGACCATTTTGGCCTCAGCTGCGAAGAACACCCAACAAAAATGTGACCAAAGCAATGCCACAGGAAAGGAGCTCGTCGACATCGCAGATAAGTGCATAAGCGCCGCTGAGGAGCTCTCACTGGAAGTAGGAAAGATCACCAAATGTCATAAGAAAGGTGAAATCTTTTCTGCAGTCCACGCCGGATTATGGTCCTTTTGGAAAAGGAGGAAAATCGAAGATCTTGATAGAGCTCTCTGTGGATATAGAGATATGATGCAAACGCTCTTGATAAATCAAATTTGGTGAGAATGATAAAATATTGCGCTGTTTCTTGATACTGACATAGGGGGACCAGTGATCAGAGAAAGGCTAGTGATTTAAAGAACCATGAAGGGTTTCATAACTTAAGCAATGATCTTCAGTTGTTCGTTTTGAAGATAGAGGCAGGATACACAAACATGGAGGACTTGATTAAGAGTGAAGCTGCTCTTACCCGAAATGAAATTACCACCGAAATGAAACAAAATGAACTATCCATAAAAGCGCATGTTATGGATGTGGCAAAAGCCACTGAGATAGAAGCAGCTATGCAAGAGCGGCACAGACGTCTTCTCAAGAGTCTCAAGTTTGACGTGATGAATAAACGACGGCATGAAGTCATGGATCCGGAGGATGCTACTTTCAACCAAATATTCCGTGCTTATGAAAAAGCAGTCAATCTCGATGGAACTTCCGTCGCAACGGGTTCCGAAAATTCCTCCCTATATAAGTTTTATACAGACAAGCCCGATTATTTGACTGATACTGAGGGTATCAATTTGGTCTGGACGACCTTTATTGACTGGCTTCGATCAAGTAATTCATTGTTCTGGATTCGGGGGAAGCCAGGTTCGGGAAAGAGCACCCTCGTCAACTATATTATTAACCATAATTACACCCTGCATCTCCTCAATGAGTGGCATCCTAAGACCAAGATACTCTCACACTTCTTCTGGAAGATTGGGACCGAAGCGCAGAATACCATTAGAGGGTTATACTGTACATTGCTACATCAGCTACTGGAAGATAATGTGACATTACTTGATGCCATGATGAATAAGTTTTCATTTATGGCAACTAAGGATTGTTACGGTGACTGGAAGACTTGTGAACTCGAACACCTTCTGCATGTTGCAATAGAGTCGAAAGATAACGACTGGGCACTGTGCATGTTTATCGATGGCCTCGATGAATACTGTGGCAGCGATGAGCAAAAAGGGCTTATGGACAGAATAAAACGGCTTTCGTATCTGCGCAATACAAAGATATGCGTTGCCAGTCGGGAAGAGCCACGATTAAGAGAGAGACTAGAGCACGTTCCTAATATCAGGCTACATCAGCTTACAAGGCCGGATATGAAAGCGTATATACTCAAAGAGTTGGATCCATTTCAGAAGAGTGGACAGATCTCCCAAAAAACATTGATAGAAGTGATTGATATGCTTTTGTTGAAAGCGGAGGGAGTTTTTCTCTGGTTGCGCTTGGCAATGACAAGTGTCCGAGGTGGCATCCAGGACGACAATGAAAAGGAGCTACTTTTGTTGCGACTAGAGCAGCTTCCCAGTGAGCTTTCGGATCTGTATCAAGAGATGTGGAAGAGATTGAACCAAGACGAGGCTATCTATAGAGAGTCTGCGGCAATGTTCTTCCATCTTGTTATCTTGATGAACCATCTCCGCGCCCTGCCAGCCACGCCTTCGGGTCTGTCATCGACCCTCCCAGATGTTGCCTACATAAAAGCTGGTGGACTCGGGAAACTTCTTGAAGAAAAAAACAATGGTGATTATGAAAGAATGGCTACTTTGTGTGGCAAGATGGGGAAGGAAATCCACACGCGATGCGCGGGTCTCCTGGTGGTGAACCCGTTAGATTATGAGAAGCCTGATGAGTGGAGGCAAATGGCACAACAAATCGATTTTATACACCGCATAGTCTACGATTTCTTGAACGAAACAGAGGCAGGCAAACACATTGTTGATTCCGTAAAATCTTCGGCTGCGGATTTGTCATTTGAGATGATGAAAGCCGTTTTGTGCAGGCTTTGGCTGCAGCATCATCAGTTTGGAGCACAGGTACTCATGCCCGAGTTTTTGTTTCTGATGGCCGGATTCTGCATGCTCATGCGTGATAATGAAGAAGGAACAAAGAGAATCATATGGCTACTAAACAAAACAAAACCTCTTTACGAGAAGCAAGCTGCGTGGTACGGCGAATTCCCAAAGCGACAATTTGCGAGTTATGTGGTAGACTTTATAGGCCTAATAGATATCGCTGTTTCTTTAGTGGATAATGAAGATGATACGTTGGCCACAAATGTTTTGGTGGACTTAAAATGGAATCATGTGGTAGATGATCCTGAGTCCGTACTCAAACTGGTGCTGCACCTGCTTTCATGTGGCGCTGATCCGGTTGCTGTCCGTGCCTCTGTGGGATCACACAAGAATGATATCCAAAAAACTACCAGTTAGGAGTTTTTGAATCATTTACACCAGATGCGAATCTATCACTACGAGGACTACTTAGCTCAGACGAAGCACTTCACAAAAATACTAGAAGCTATGGTTTGGGCGTCCGCCCCCTCTGATCACTGGGGGCTGATTGCTCCTCTCAGAGTAAGAAAGAATGGCCAGCTAGACGAAACAATCAATCCCATGGATATTAGTGAGAGCCTATTAGCAATTAGTGGCATTCACCCGATTTTCGAAGCAAACATGGCATTTTTGCTATCGCGTACCGGAATCCTTTCTGAGGACAAAGTCACCGCATATATGGGAGTAAGGGGGCGAGAGGTAACACCGGCCGTTCGCATGCCTTTCATCATGATGGAAGACGAATCGCCCAAGGAGACTAATATTCTTTGTACTGGTTACTGTGACGAAGAAAAATCCTGGTTTCGTGTTATTGATCAAACCCCACTCGACGCGATTATCCCGCTAGTTTTCGATAATGTCGATCCAGAGGTTGAAGATCTCAGGCCCGAGTTCCAGCGATGGTGTAACACCGCCATCAACTTGGCCAAAGATCCCAATATATTGCAAGAAGTGGATAGAATACAAGTTTTAGAGTATCAAGCCGAACGAGACCGGCTTGGGTTCTGTAGACTTCAAGATGTTGGCATTGCCTAGGATGATAGTCTAAAGGCATTTTCTTATATTGAGAAATCGGGCTCGGAATGGGCCTCTTTATCGATTTGATTTAACCCTTAAATACAAAATAGACCACATAACTATCCAGTAGGTAGGCTAGTGTATCTCTTGTGTTGTTATTCAGGCTGAGCATCAAGCCCGCTAAAATGGGGGGGCTACTGAATTGAGAAGGTTTGCGCCGGCAGCGCTGGTTTAAATCGGAGCTCTATCAAGCGTAAAAATCTAAATACAGAGGTCAGAATTGGATCTCATGGTGATTATTTACAAGCAAGGTACTGATTAGTCATCGGTAGTGAGTTTGCGGGTGAGCGATTTCAAAGGACACTTCATCTGGCTGGTTTATATTTAGAATCTCAATTTACTTAGACATAGATCGCTTATGTCCTTCTACTCTTCCAAGCTGTCCAAGCACTAATCAACCTTCTATTTACGACCAAATCCGCCACGGCCCCGAGGAGTGTTGGAGTTGTTGGGGCTTTCTTGAGACATCGTGGTGGTGATAAACCTAAGAGAAAGTATAGAGGAGCTGCGATCTCAGTCAATAAACCAATTCAAGGTATACGCAGTACTAATGGGATTTAACTGGCATTATCTTGTGCTTTGATTGTTAAGTTTGCTGCGAGGAAGGAGAGGCTTGGTAAAATGATTGTTGAAAAGAGTAAAAGTCGACCTGCCTAGCCTCTATATATTAATGTTTCCCAGTAGTAAGGCCCAAGCGGGGCCACGTTATGCTGACGGATTTTCAGATGCAAGATCAGACACGTCCTATTGCCAAGTCCTACACCTGTCTTGAACAAGCGGAGTAATTGATTGTCTGCCTGTCATATTCGTCCAAGTGTTTGAGGTCAGCAGGACGAAGTTACTCCGCATGAAAGGTTGACGTAGCATTACATCAGAGGCCTTTTTATGATTGGCGGTGTTGGTTTTATCATGCCTCACATGGATAATTGTATGCTGTATTTAGACACATCGGGCCTCATTTTAAAAATTGGCCATCTGAGGGAATTCGGCATTGATGTACATCCTCTTGCAAACAGGGAAATTGTAATTTACAGTTACAAGCCGCTGCCTAGTTTAAATCTCCACACACAACGCATGGCCAATGAGTTACTGAGCCATGTTTCACTGCCTCCACACTGTTGATCTTACTTGCGTCAAATACGCCAAGCCTACCACAGCTCGAGCAACATGCCTAATAAAAAGTTCGACATTGCATGCGCTAAATAGGTTGAAACCGCTTGGCGAGTGACAAGAGCCGCAACAGTCCAGCCTAGGCGTTAGAATTACGCTTGTAACACACGGACTCACTAAACGGTGAAGGGGTCATATAATTAATCAGTTGAGGCACTATCCCATTGTCTGAATGACCCCCTCGCGAGGTTCGGGTGTCTGCCGTTCTACTTGAGCATACGACTGCCATATTGAAGCTCGAAAGCTGACCCTAAATGTCTCGACTTTTGAGAAGCCATGGCTAGATTTTGCATCATTCAGTGCCGTGATATTGGTGTTTAGAGAAATGACCAGTAGTGAAAATGACTGACTTCATATTTAACGATCTTTCTTGAAGAACCTTGATCTCCAAGACCCCCGTAAGAGCTTCTGACCCCGAAATCGCTTTGATTGTTGCTGTGATGATGAAGGTCGTGTGGAATTAGTGCTGTCATGGAGAGGAGCACCTGTCTTTATGGTTTCTTCCAATCTAGCATTCCCTTCAACTCCTTGGTTTTCCTTTTGGTCGCTTTGCTGGTTCTCCTTTCTTGTAACCTCTTGGTTGTTCTTGTCTTCACCCTCACTATAACCTCCATCGAGGCTTGACTTGCGCCTTTGCTCGCGTTGTTGCTCGCCATTTTGCTCGTCCTTTTCCTCGCCACTTACCTCGCCAATTTCCTCACAGCTTGTATCATCTGTTTCCTCATCGACTTCGTCGTGGATTCCCAAACGCCATCTTATCTCCATCTTCTCTTTTTCAATTGCCTTCGCAGCCTTCACCTCCATAAACTCATCCTCTTCTTCCAAGAATCTTTCCTTTCGTGCAGTCTCGGGCAGCTCAAGATGAACACGGCTTGTAAATGATCGGGGAAGTGCTGCTGCCCTCTTTTCCACAAGTTCCCAGTTCACGCTGCCAAATTGGGGATGTTGTTTGATTTCTTCCGTTCCTTTCTGCGATCCTAACCGTGTTGTTGGATCGACTTCAAGAAGGTGGTTGATGAAGGACTTTTCAGAAAGGCGACGCTGAAATGAGGAGGACAGATTTAGAAGGTCGACATCAGAAAATATGGACTTGTTTCTTCGAGTTTTCGTTAATATATTTTTGCGCATAACCTCTTCGTCATTATCATAAAAGGGTGATTCGCCCTCATTTAGCTCATAGAGAAAACAGCCTAATACCCAATAATAACCTGACTGGGAATACACGCCAGTACGGATTGCTTCAGGGGGAGTATATTCAGTTACCTGATCCAGAAAGAGTTTGCTAGTGCCAAAGTCTGCAATAACGATATGTCCAGAGCCATCTAACATAACATTATCTGATTTCAAGTCCCAATGTATGCCTTGTTGTATGAGCGTTTCGAACGCAACGACTAGCTCGCAGGTGTAAAAGTGAATCAGTCTTGGACTGAATTGGAAATAAGATCTTCGATACTGAAATAAAGGGCCTCTAATGATGTAGTCTCGGATTAAGTAATAGTTGCTGTCCGTTTGGAAAATGTATTTGACTGGGGCGAAGAATGGTTTCGCTATACTCGGCCTGAAGGTCACTTTCCAACGATGCTGCACTTCGCTGGCAAAAGGAATATCATGTTGAGAAATGACACTACCTTTGCTAATAATCTTAAGGGCATAGACCCGGCCACTGGACTTTCGGGTTACTGTGTAAACAGTACCAAAATCACCCTTGCCGACAATCTCATTTCTTTCAAAATCGTCCAAGGTTAATGGTTCATCGGTTTGGGTTTGATGGCCAACACTGACGAAGGCATTTCTGGAACCGTAGTGTTTGTGTCGCTTACTTGTTGGTCGAAGGCGGATCTGCATGATTTTGGGGCTATTGCTGATGATCTCAGTAATGAACCCAGTTACAGCATTTTCAGGGGTCGGCCAGAAGGATCGTGCTTGACCAATTATTGAGACTGATATATTGTCAAAATTTGCAAAGTCTCGAACTATTTCACTGACATAGTGTAAGTAGGGACTAAACTAAGGGGTTTGGTTTGAAAGCGCTTACAATTCGGTTTCAAAAATGACTTGAGTACTATCCTCTATCCATTCCTTATAAAGTCGATATGAAGGAAATTGGACTGAGTTTGCTTTCTCCAGGAGAGATTTCCATCCTGTTGTCAAGGCTCGAAATTCGTTCCCATCGACGGTACAGTACACAAAAAAGGCCAAATTATTATCTATTGCTTCCCAAGGTAGGTAGATTCTGACGGGTATCGTGATTTGCTTCTGTGGAGCTTGTTGATTGGAAACACTAGGTACAATCTTCCGTTCCCCACGCATGGTGTCCTCAACAATAGTAAGGGCATCTCTGAAAACTTGGTGTGAGTGAAATGAAATTGTGTCCGACATGAGGATGGAGTCAGCAATCTTCTTCTGGTAGCCAGAAGCCAAGGAGGCGAGTATCGAAGATGCCAGGCTTTCTTCTTTCATTTTATCATCGTCAAATATAATTTCATCCTCCGTCGGGCGATTCCCACGAGCGTACTTCTGGGTGTATTGCTTGGCGGTTTGGTAAAACCGAGAAAAGTCCGTGACATAAGTTTCAGCAATCTCGGGAACGAGAGGATCTTGAAGGTTTGGGGCAGCAAGCAAACCACAAAGAGCTGTCAGCAATGTGCCCAGTGAAAAGTTGTTGGAGTGGCTACTCGAAAACCACGGTTTACTTGATGAATCAGAAACGGTGGTGATGTGCTTTGCGATTTGTGGGTTATTCCACCAAGATTGAAAATCGGCGCAAATCTTTCCATTGTGGTCAATATTGGGGTGATAAACTCTGGTTTGGAAACGCAATAATGGGGGTGAACCTTCTTCTGGAAACTTGACGCTGATCCAAAACACTCCTCCTTCGTATGGAGTTTCCGGAGGGCCCTCTATACTTGCTAAAATTTTATCCAGGCTATCACCGACCGGAGACGCGCTGATAAAGGGAACTCTCGCTCCTTGAATACTGCGTAGCTCAAGGAATACTCTACGGGCAGTGGAGATGTTTTGATGAGCTTGATACATTATTTTCGCTGATTTATCCCTCCAAATGCTATCATCATGGTCTTTTATGGGCCGTATTTTCATGCCGAACTGACCAGGATCAAAGGTAAAGTTTGGAGCATGGTTGGCTCTCTCGGACTTTTTAAAAAGCTCGTTCATGACCCTTTTATGTTGAGGAATATCGACGGATGATAGATCCTTATTTGTGAATAATTGTTCTTTTTGAATATCATCGGGAGACGATAGTTGGTGGCCCAGAGAAAGGGTTGGATCATGGTATTTTCTGCTGTTAAACCATGTGTTTCTCTGAGCGAGACTTTCCAGGTCATCATCCTCGGCTGATTTCGCTATTGTGTAGTTTTCAGAAATAGCGCTCAAGGCCTTGGAGCTTTTCTCAGATGGAGCCGTATAGTAGGTAGAACTCTTCCCCGTGACCCGGGACGTTGATCCTGTATCGGATAGAAGGCTGAGACGGTGGCTGGCCTTGTCGGAAATAAGCTTATCCGAGTGCGATGCTGAATGAGATGACGCGACATCCTGCAAGAGTCTGAGGCTTCTGGTATCTGAAATGGATTCAATCTCCTCTTCCAAAAGTGCTTGTTGGCGTTGCAAGAGTCCCAGCGAGCTTGTGATGCTCTCGAGTCCATCAATCAAAGCCTTGATATTGGCAACCAGCAGTTTGAATTTCTCAAAATCTTGAATAGCCCAGGTGGTTACCTTCCAGTGCGACTTTTGGTTTTGGTTTTGGCGAATCCTCAGTCTGAGACTATCGAATTTCTCCTTGAATATTTCCAGGCCGGTGGACGGTGGGGTGATAAGTGATACGTCGTCTCCTTTGAGTTCGTATCTCGCAGTGATAACGTCAGTCCTCTCTAGAAGCGAGCGCAATTGATCTAGAGTTTTTTGGATGATAGGCCCAATGTCTGCTCGATCTAGGGCCTTGTTGTAAGGGATGCGGGGACCCTTGGGAGTGGGTACCAGGCCCAGAGTTTCGCCCCATAACCCGAGTCTGAGACGTTGGAGATCGAGCTGCAGCAACTTTAATTCAAATTCTGATGTACTTCCTCAGATATTTAGTCTTTACCTGTGTGCACAATAATTCAAAGTCCACACTAAAGGACCTTGCGCTGACAATGATATCGAAGTTCTCTACACAAGCCTTGAAGAGCCCCGAAACTGAACCAAGAAGGTCCATGACATAGGGTATATAAGTAAAGGGTACGCTTTAAAGACAAAAAGGGGCTCCATACGCGTCAATTACAAGTATGGGTAAAGAAACTGGACAAAATTTCTCAAGCTGTCATGCTGACAGGCTGCCTCACAACGCACAGCATGAGGCTGTGCCGGTCCTGCTGTGTGGATGCCTCAGGTTTCTATTAAGGCGATATTACTGATAATCCAATTAACTATCGCCCTCAAAGCTAAAAAAACTGTACTTTTATCTCTATGGTTCAAATTCATGGTAAATGTAAAATAGATGAAATCCATGCCTCGTCCGTGGGAATTTCGTGATGTGCATGTACCAACCAGCCAGCAATTTTCCTCGGGCAACAACAAGCCGCCTCGGACCCGAGACAAAGAATGAAGTATCACGTGATCGGAACTTAGAAATGGCCGAGCAGCATACCTTAGACACGGGGCAAGCGAGATGGTAAACTCGGTCGATGCAAGCAGCCGAAAAATACCTTTTGATTCATTTTCATCATTTGAGACTTTTGGAATATTTTTGCCGGGGTGAAGAAAGTGGCCACTCAAGTAGATGCTTGTCAGTGTGTCTGCGCAGCCATGAGCACACTTCCCGATCGAGCCAAGACCAGCCAAGACGGGCCATCTCCACAGTCCGTTCAAGCATCCAGGCCCAAGAGATCCCTTGCATGTGCTCTCTGCCACCAGCGCAAAGTCAAGTGCGACCGCTCCTTTCCCTGTTCCAATTGCACCAGGGCCGGCGCGGAATGCGTCCCGGCCACCGCCGCCCCACGCCAGCGAAGACGCCGGTTTCCCGAGCGGACGCTTTTGGGACGTCTGAGAAAGTACGAAAAACTTCTTCGGGAAAACAAGATTCAGTTTGATCCTCTTCATCCGGATTCCCCCGTCGAAAAAGAGTCAGCCAATGGAGAAGACGAGGATGATTCAGATAGCGAGCCCGCCGATACCTCATCAAAGATGTATCCAGCCACCGTCGCCATTGCCAAGTTGTATGAAGCCAAGTAAGCAACCTCTACTCCATCTACCCTTCAATATCTAATTATTTACAAGGGACATGTGGTGCACTATAAGTAAAGGAGTAAGTCAATGGTAGGCAGACAGCAACTCTGTACTAACAGCATACTATAGATGAAAGACTCTTATGACAATGGCTCTTCCTTCCCAGTCGAGGAGTTTAAGAACTATTGGGCCAAGTCGGCGTGGGATGAGCTATTCGAAGCCCGAGACTACCCTCTCCTTGGCTGTCGTACGACGGCTGTCGATCTCTCGACCTTCCATCCGGAGCCTGCACACAGCTTTAGGCTCTGGCAGATCTATCTTGATAATGTTGACCCGCTACTCAAGGTCACGCACACTCCCAGTTTGCAGCCACGAATCATCGAAGCCATCAGCAACATAAAAAACATCCATCCAAATTTGGAGGCGCTCATGTTTAGCATATACTCCATAGCAGGCACAACGCTCACTGACGACAGCTGCCTGTCGATATTTGGCTCCACTAAAAGTGTGCTCCTCTCAAGATTCCATTCAGCCTGCGAGCAAGCTTTCCTCAATTGCAACTATTTGCGAACCAGGGACCGGGAATGTCTCACTGCATTGGTTCTTTATTTAGTATGTTCCCCCCGGCGCGATTCCAACGCCTTTACTGACCAAAACTTAGATGTCGGTCGGCCACAGCGCAGACTTCCGGTCGTTGTCCTCGATACTTGGCGTCGCGATGCGTCTTGCCAAGCGGATGGGTTTGCAGCGAGAGTCAGCTTACGTTGATTGCAACGCCCTAGAAGCAGAGCTGCGTCGGAGGCTCTGGTGGGCTCTTCTACTATTTGACTGCCGGATTAGCGAATTGGTTGATCATAAAAGCACAGAATTAACTCCCACTTGGAACTGCAGAATCCCCCTCAACGTAAACGACTCAGCTTTGAGTGCAGGCACAAAAGAACCCCCGGTGGTTGAGTTAAAGCCGACCGAGGGCTTGTTCGTCGCAGTGCGCAGCGAGATGGCCAACTTTATGCGCCAGGTCCCTTTCTACCTTGATTACTCGTGTCCAGTTCTGAACTCTGTTGTCAAGGATACCAGAACCAACCCCAAAGCGCCATTGGACGTTGCTGCATTGGAGAGGATGATGGAAGAGAAGTACCTAAAGCTGTGTGACATGGACAATCCGTTGCATTTCATGGCGACATGGATTGCGCGGGGTTATCTGGCAAGACTGAAGCTTTTCGAGCTCTATTCCAAACAGTTGGCTAGTTCTTCTAGCCGGGGTTCTACAAGCTGCGACATGGCTGTGAGCTATGCGATGACGATGCTTGAGAGCGACGCCAAAATGATGTCTTCGCCTCTCACAAAAGGATTCACGTGGCTGTTGAAGATTTATTTCCCGCTGCCGGCCTACGTCCACATTATTCAAGATTTGAGAATGCGACCCAACAACGTGCTAGCCGACCAGGCTTGGGAAGTTATGGCGGACGACTACCAGGTTCGCAACCATTCCGGGAATCCTCTGTTCAAAATCCTTGCCAACTACATCCTGCAAGCGTGGAATATACGGGCTGCAGAGGCTAAAAATATGGGGCGCGAGCCGGCTGTGCCGCGAATCGTCACCTACATCCGGGAAATGTTCGAGGACCTGGGGCAAGAAAAGCCCTCAACTGAGACGGAGCAACAGGACAAGGAAATGGAATCAGGCGCGGACGACATCACAAAGTTGATTCCGGGGTATTTTGAGTGGAATGGAACAACCGATTATGGATCGCTGTATAACATGAATTGGCAGCCTGATTGCATGGAGACGGGAGCGGATCTCAACAACACTTCCGTCTTCAACCCGATGTTGGGCTTTTCCGACATGGGCCAGTTGAACTGGGCAGCGATGGGGTCAGGTTTTAGTAATTGGCCTGGGCAGTGAGGGTGAGGCAGTGATTGGATGGAAATTGTGTTGGTTCCCTTTAGATCTGTCTGTATCTATGCATTCCGCGTATTGCGCCGAATGTGTCACATTTTGGTGATCAACCAGCGACAATCTGTCAGAATATGCATAACATGTACTTAATTGGCACACTCTCCACTTTTGCTTCTTTTTCCGAGACCTGTTTAGGCTAAAGTTTCCTGTTTATGCTCCGCAGGCAGGGCTCGCTAGTGCGCTTTGTTCCGAGAGTCTCACGTGATTGGGCGAATCAAGGTGCCGCCTCGTCTTGTTTTTTTTTTGTTGGAGATTGCGCAACGTCACGTGGACGGGTTAGAATCTTTGGTGTTTCGCATGACGCGTAACGTCACACCCAGTGAAACTCCGGACGTCAGAAGGGGGCGTGCTAGCCCGTATTCGCCTTGTGCCGAAGATAACATAACAAGTTCATGACTGTGAAGCTGGGTGAACCCTAAGGGCAGCAACTCCAGGGACAGGACACATTCACAGTGTTGCAATTATCTCCTAATCTATTGCCAAATACTATCCATTGCATCTCACATTTCCGCGGGGGCACCTCGCAGTGATTGGCCCATCGAACGTGGAGTGCGGGCTCGTCCAAGTCCCCTGGCTGCATCCATCTCCACGTGGAGCCCGCGCCGCAGGCGACGACGCCGACCCGGACGTGATTGGCTGAGCCGGAAAGGGGCCACATCAGATGAGTATTTCCGTTAAATTATCCACGATAGAGGGTCAAACAAACAAATCTTACGCGGTACTTACGTCCACAGCCCAAGCCTCAGACCCAGCCTGGACTAAGCGAGCTCGGCTGCACTGCTTATAGAAAAAGTGCACATTTCCCGTCCTGAAGTTGCTGGTGATGCGCCCACGAGGACGCTGAATCTGGATCTCAAAAGGCGTAGGAACACCATGGCCGATCAGACCAAGCGTCGAACAAGGGCCAGCGCCCCCAAAGTTAGGACGGGTTGCATTACCTGGTGCGTACCCTGAGTTATTCACGCCTATTTTTTTTAATCCTCTTTGACGAATTCGAGATGTTGACTATAACTCGCAGCAAGTTGGTTAAATCCCACACCTGACGGAAAAAAGTCCAATAGTCTTGCACACTAACTAACTCACTGCCCCCCAGACTCCGCCACGTAAAATGTGACGAGCGCAAGCCAATCTGTCGCAAGTGTGAGTACGACGAGGTCAAGTGCGACGGCTACAAGCCAGTCCCGCCACCATCCCGGCACGCAAAGACAATATCCCGCCGTGATAAAGTCGAGCTGCCGATACTCAGCGACTGGAACGTCGCCCAATTGGCCCTCTATCCCGAGCTGGCTGCGTGGAGCGGCCAAGCCGACTTATTCCGCCATTTCCGCACATCCACAATAACCGACTTCCTCATGGGCTTCGGCACCTTCGAGTTCTGGCACACTCACGTGCTGCCCCTGGCGCACTCAGTAGACTCGGTCAAGTATGCGCTGTGCGCCCTCGGCGGCGTCCATCTCCAGTTCAAGACGCGGCACGAGCCGCTGTCGGCGCGCTCGTCCAAGCTCAAGCTTGGCTCCGTCGTCATCCAGCTGTACAACCAGTCCATACAGCACATGAGGTCTTACATGGATACCGCATCTCAACCAAATCTTAAAGTTGTTCTCGTGTGCTGCATGATTTTCACATGTATAGAAAATCTTCAAGGGCGCTACAAGGAGGCCTTTCGCCATCTGCAGGCAGCCTCTACTCTCGTCGATTCCATCCAGCATTCGTCCCCCGACACCGAGTCAGATACCAGCTCAGTAGGATCTGGCTCGGTAGGATCTGGCTCGGTAGGATCTGGTTCGGCAGGATCTAGCTCAGTGAAGCCCAGCCTCGTCGACGAAGTCACGGACCTTATATATAACCTAGGCCAAGACGCATCATATTTTATAGGGGACGAAATCGTTCCCAATTATACCTGCAAGGATATAAGCACAGTCGACACCAAGTTCCCTCGACCACCCCTTGCATCGTTCGACGAGGCGGAAAGGTCTCTGCGCGAAACTAAAATGATCGATAATGCTGTTAGAGGCTACTTTCACCAGAACTTCCCCCGCCCCAAAGTAACTCCCTCCAGCCCGAATGGTGCTCCTCCTCCCCCCGACGAAAATGGCCGGGCCATGTGGCGAACCCTAATATCGATAATTGATGATTGGCTTGCTCGCTTCGATGATTTCAAGGATAAAATGAGCGAAACCAAGTTAACATCTGAAGATCGCATGCGGCTGCAAAGCCTTTCGTTAGCCCGGGCAACCTGGTCATTATTCAAAAACCGGGCCCACCTGCAAGATGATCCTTCACGAAACGACGCGGGAGAATTACTGGACATTGCAGAGAATCTGTATGAACTGACCACATCAAGCCCTCAGCCCGTATTCACCCCCAGCTCCAACCTAGTCGCGGCAATCTGCTTAGCCTGCGAGCGGTCACATAGAATCGACATGAGGTGGAGGTGTGTGGGGCTGCTTCGGAAGATAGACCGAAAGGAAGGCATCTGGGACAGCCAAGAAATGGCCGACTTATATGAGGGGTGGATACTGGCCCAGGAAAAAGGGCTCCTCAACGAATTCCCACTGCAAGTTCCGCAACTAGCAAAAGTGCTGTCCTCACTTAAAATATCTACAACGCCTTCACGGGCAATCCTCTCTCTAAGCGAGGAATAATAAATACAAAACTTTTCAAAGACGTCAATAGATGGATGTGTGTGCCAATGCAATCGTGATTAAATTATGCAGCCTTGTTTGTGGCTGAAAGTGAAAGCAACTATTTACTGGGCGTTGGTGCCCTTGTAAGTCAGGTACGACTCCTGGAACGGGATTTCGTCCTGAATATCATAATCATAGGCCCTGGTCGTGTTGTAATCCCACCAGAAACTCAGATGCTGCGGGTAGCTCGAGTTGTAGCCGCAGGTTTGGATGAAGTCGGGCAGAGAGCCAGACACTAGCTTGGTGTAGTTTGACAGCGAGCACGAGAAGCCGGGACCATCCTGGCAGTTGGCGTAGGGAACAACAGCCTCGTTGAGGACAAGGCGCACATAGGTGTCCTTCTTCGAAATGGCGGTGGCGTTGCAGCTCAGGCGCTCAATGGTGAGGTGGCCGCCCATGGGAACAATGTTGCCGGTGTTGTAGTCATTGGGGAATGGGATGCGGTCGAGCGGGAGATCCTCCACAGGGCTAGAGACACCCAGAGCAGCAAGGACTGGCGTGATGTTTGTGTCATGGCAGCTGTATCAAGGTCAATGTACAATTCGAAGTAGACAATTTGAAGATTACTCACAAGTTCCAGAACATTTTACCAGCCTTCTCAGGACCCTGGTTCAAGAGTGTCAAGCTAGCATTGGCATAGACAGCACCAACAGCCTTCATGTTCTCGTCTCCCGGGCCAGTGCAGTAGTAGTAGTACAGGTCCTGGGTGTAACCGAAGGCAACCCACTCATCCAAAGTGAAGACGTCGACCCAGTCCGAGTAACCCCGCACATTCAGCTCAAAGGCGGCCATCTGCATCAAGTTATAGATGTCTGTGTGGTTCAGGTTAAGGCCGTCGGTCTGCGAGTTGATTCTCTTGGCAGCCACGTCGAACTGTGGCTGATAGTCTGTCAGGTTGCCGCAGACAGCAGTGTCATTATCAGTCAAGCAGCTAGGAGTTAGACTGTTGGCGCCCATGTACGAGTACTCTGGGATAATGTTCATGGCAACGACATCAGTATAGTTCCAGCCAAAGAAACCCTCTCCTATGTAACGTGTTAGCAACGATTCTTTCTTCCCTTTCAAAGCAGCATACCAAACTTGCGCGCCGTCATAACGATGCGCTCATATCCGCTCGAAAACATGGGGATGGTGACGTTCTCATTAGGATCCCAAAGGTGGCCATAGCGCACACCATACTCAGCGCCGTGCTTGTAGCTAGTGAGCAGTCCAGAGTACGGTCCATTGTAGGATTCCTGGGCCATGGTGCCCTCAATAGGAATGAAGAATTTCCAGCGGTTGAGGAATTCCAAGTCGTCGGACCACTTGGAAGGCTTCGATGCATAGACCTTGTCAAGAGAAGCAACGAAATTGGCACCTGTGCTTGGGTCTGGCCACCGCTCGCCATGGCGCTTGAGCATGATGACTTGGTCTACTTCACAGCCATCGGGCGGGTCTCGGCCAATGCCATACGATTGACGGTTGGAGTATGGACCATTGCCACCGTAGTGCTTGAGTACTGAGTAGCCTTTGTTTCGGGAATCAGTATGTGTACCAAGAAAAAAAATAACTCAAGCACACATGCTCACCTTCGGTGAATGATTGATCATAAGGAGCGCCAAAGGGATATCGGGAATAGCTGCCGGGTTTGTTGGGTGTATATCCTGCGGCAACGGACGCGATGCCGGCGAGGACGCCAAGGAAAGTAGCTGCGTGCGGCGACATTGGAACAACCACTTGGATGCGCTAGGAAAAGTATCGACCATGCAGACACCCACTCCAATGCATACGCTGCAACGCCTTGGCAGATCCTTTTTATATCTAATCAGACCAGCGTTTGATTTTCGGGAACCCGTCTATCAAAATTCCCAGCCTGCGGAGCTCCGGGACCGGCACGACGCCCTACTGGGGAACAGGTTCCACGATGGCATCATGACCTGCCGGGGTGAGCAGGCGATAAAGGCTAGCCGAATCTTACCCCTCAATCGAACGCGCTGATTATCAGAGTCCACCAGCAGGCACGTGCCCGCGTTACAAGGCTGTGGTTGGGACTGGCCGCAGGATTATCAGATGCACCGCAGGCCCGCTTGGTGCCGATTTACCGGTCGATCGGGTGCGACGGCTTTTTCTGATGGATGATTAATATAAGCTTCAGCCTCTCACGTTTGTCGATGACATGGCCTCGGTGATCATTTCTGGAAAGGGCAAATTCTGGGTTGATCCAGTAAAATTGAGCTCACGACTCTCCAACGCCGAAGCAAGTTTATTTTTTTCTTCAGGCTCATGATAGAGTAGTCGGTGTTATCTGGTGTTTGGGACTAGCTAACCAAGTGCTGGCTCTACACCAAATTTGGTCCTGTGGGTACGCGTAGCCACGAAAGCTTCATCCAATCAAGTCGCTTCTTGGCTGCGAACCAGCCTACCCTATGGAACAGGTTCAACCATTTTAACAACGCAAAAAGCTTGGACAGAAAGCGATTCCTACAGTGAAGTGAGATAATTTATAATTGAGTTTTTTTTCTTATTTTTTTCTGTGAGACTAATTATTCTTACTTTCCTAAATCATCTCACCGAATCCGCCATTCTAAGTTTGAATCACACTACGCAGTAAGGTGCTGGAGGGTATGCTGCAAGGTAGTTCAGGACTTGAAGTCACACCGCTGAGATACACTGATTAGTTCGATGTAGAACCCACACTCTTATTTTCAGAAATTTATTACCTGCGCACTTTCAAATTTATAGCTATGATCAATGTTGTATCATGTTTGTTCAGCTGGTGTTGTCTCTTTGGTAGAGAGTGGACACATTCGGACTAGCGTGTCATGTCACCTCTTTATTGGCTAGAAAAAATTACGGCTACTCCACTCTGGCTCTACACCAGAAAAAAAATCCAAGTTATGTAATCAATGTTCCCAAAGCCTAAAAGAGTTTTCTCTTCAACGTAACAAAAGGCACACACATATTGACAATGTCGACGGTGCTACCCCCCCCATCGAAGAGACAAAAGCGAGAGGCGCTTGAGCGCTCTCAGGTCCAGCAGCAGTATGAGGACCCGGCCTCTCAAGTTCAGGGCTCGTTCAGAGCCCGCTTCATCGACGGCGAGGGCGAGCAGCTAGCTAGTGTTGTCGAGGTTGCGTTTGCGGATGCAACCGAGAAGAACATGTCGCAACTATTGAACACGCTGCTGCAGAATGAAAAGGAGGATGCTGTGCCCTACAGATTCAAAATCCTCATCTCGGGCTCGGACAAGGTCATCAACCAACTCCCAGCCAGCCCAGCCGACCTGCCAGACTTGCTCAAAGCTCACGGTGTGACGAGTCCCTCCGAAGCCATCCTGAACCTTGTGGCAGAACCACAGGCTATTTTCAAGGTGAAAGCCGTGTCAAGGTTGTCGCACAGAATACCGGGCCACGGCGAGGCTATCCTGACAGCTCAGTTTTCTCCCGCTACGAGCGAGTTGCTGGCGACAGGTAGCGGAGACTGTACTGCTCGCATCATGGATGCAAACACCGGTACACCCAAATTCACGCTAAAGGGACACACTGGCCCCGTTATTGGCGTGGCGTGGAGCCCAGATGGCCAGCTGCTTGCTACTTGCAGCATGGACCAGACAGCCAGGATCTGGGATCCCAAGACAGGACAGCCCGTTGGCAAGGTGCTCAAGGGCCACGTCAAGGACGTCAGAGCCATGGCATGGCAGCCATATCACCTCTGGAAAGACGGTACACCCCGTCTTGCTACTGCTGGAAAGGACGCCACCTGCAGGATATGGAACGTCAATACGGGCCTCGCCGACCACATCTTCAGTGGACACAAGGCTGCTATTAGCTGTGTCAAGTGGGGAGGCGCTGGCGGCGAGAGCGGCACCATCATCACTGCCAGTCACGATAAGACACTGCGCATGTGGGACCCCATCAAGGGTGTTCTGCTGCACACCCTCACAGGACATGCCCACTGGGTCAACAGCTTGGCCCTGTCCACCGACTACGTGATTCGCACAGCCTTCTTCGAACCCGGAACCCCCGTCCCCGCCACAACCGAGGAGAAGAGGGTGAAAGCCAAGGAGCGTTTCGAAAAGGCTGCCAAGGTCAAGGGAGAGATTGTCGAAACCATGGTCTCGGCAAGTGACGACTTCACCATGTATCTGTGGAACCCGATCCAGTCCCAGAACAAGCCCATCACACGAATGTTTGGTCACCAAAAGATGGTCAACCACGTGGCCTTCTCACCCGATGGTCGTATCATCGCCAGTGTAGGCTGGGACAATCACACCAAGCTCTGGAACGCCAAGTAAGTTTTGACTCAAAAAAGAAAATAGATAAATATAGTTCATGGACACTGACACTCAACCAGGGATGGCACTTTCCTTACCACACTGCGAGGCCACGTCGCACCCATCTACTTGTGCGCCTTCTCCGCCGACTCTCGAATGCTCGTGACTGCTTCCAAGGACACCACGCTCAAGGTGTGGAACTTGAGCACCCTGAAGCTGGTGAGAGACTTGGCTGGCCATGAAGACGAGGTCTATGCCGTGGACTGGAGTGTTGACGGACAGCGGGTTGCGAGCGGCGGCAAGGACAAAGCCGTGCGACTTTGGTCGAATTAAAAGATTTGGAGTTTCGTACAAAAGTCGGGAAATGAATGAACATGTTGATGAAAAATGGAAACAAGCTAGATGAATCTATAGACTATAGAGCTGGTTCTGCAGAGGAGCAGCCTGCATCCAGTTGCCGAGAGGGTGACGACTAAAAGCGTTTATTTATAATCATCTTAACTAAGCAATACAATTCACATGGCAGTTTACTGGGAAGTGATTGAAGCATCTTATCCTGACTGGAAGATCTGAAACTGGACAGTCTAAATTGCAGTCATGGACACCGCTTCAAACGATTACTGCAGCACGCGGAGTTGCGATATCACAATAAAGTGTTCATGATAAATTGGCCAAAGATAATTTTGATATTCAAAACAGGTAGCGAGCGAATAAAACTAAACACAACCTTGGGTGTTGTGGCCCTAGGTCATCATCTACCGAGTTCGGTGTTGTAAGCCGAGCCGGATTCAGAGTAAGCCCTACGTAGAGCTAAGGGGCGGATGTTCATTTTCCACCTCAACCTGGATCAATGCAATTTAAGCGCTGGAGATCTGCTGGATCAAGAAGCGTGGAGCAGAAATAGACGCATCATCCAAGTACAAGAAATGAGCAGGCAAGATGAACAGAGTACCGTAACAAACAGCATCGGCGAGTTCACAGTATACCTTGGTTCGAGAGGTAGGGTAGTTCGGGATGCGTCCTGCGTTTTGGAGGTTCTTGGTATAACCGAAAAGCACAGCACCCTTGACCTGGTTCTGGACGGTCGAGCTCAACTCGGAAAGAGCGTTTCCGACCACGGCCGTGCCTTGGCTACAAGTCTATGTGAGCGAGGGACTGAAACCGACCGGATAATAACGCACCTATATCCACCTGTAACAACAGGGGTGTTGGGACATTTGGTATTGGCCAAGGTGAACAGCCGTTTAGCCTCATCGATCGACTCCCTGTTTGTGCCGAGGGGCAAGAAGTTGGGAGACAACTCTGCCTTATAAGCGCCACCGACACCCTGGATCCAGATGCCACTTCCATACTGCGCCGTAAGGGCAGTGGCAAGGGCGGGACCTGCCGTAACCCCCTGCAAAGTAAAATGAGTAAGCATGCGAGATGGCTTGGGGAGCATAATTTTATTACCATATTTCCGGATTCAGTAGATCCTCGAGCAAAGATCAAAATAGCCTTGGGGCAGTTGGAAGAGCTACCGCTCTCCAGATCAGTGCGAGTGCTCAACTGGCGAGCTTCAAGCGAAGTCAATTCCTCGCGAGCTGTCAAGACATCCTCACCAGCGGATGGAGAGGTTGGCAAGGCAGCTGCGATTGCGGCAGTGGCAATGAGAATGTTGATGAACTTCATGATGGAGTTTTGTCAAAGAGAGACGTCCGAGGTGAGCGTTGAACTGTAGCTTTTGAGCTGGTAGGTTACTCTGAATGTGCAAGGCCGAGCTTGATGATGGAAAAAAGATTCGAGATTATGTGGTTGATTTCATGGTTTATATAGAATTTCTTCATTGCATTCATCACTTGACAACATAGAATTGCCCATGCCACGATGTCCCAAGTTGGTGTATTCGTTGGCCAGCCAGTCACAGCCATAGTTGAGGCCAAGGTTCTGAAGCTGAGAGAAGATACGGCTGCTTGCATACACTAGTCGTCAGTGTGGTAAGAAGATGGCGATCGCAAGTTGGCATCGGAAGAGGAAATTCGGCAGTCCTCCGTGGACTAGTTTAGGAGTAGTTACATTCGGATGGGTGGATGAACTTCGTTGGCTTGATGGTTCTAATGTCACTCAATCTTACAAGGCTCCTGATGCGACCTCGGCAGGTGGAATTTACAATTACTTACAAGGTTTATCGTTAAAAGATTCATAGGATTTAGGAAAATAAAAGTCCTTGTGTCTGTTCGCAAAACCAACACTTCGATCGGTTGAATGCATACATATTTGGCTCTACTTTTTCCATTCTTCCACTGATATCTACAGCCAAGTCATAAAATCTTATGAGATGATATAAACGTCATAATTCAGCATATTTTAGACTCCATTTAGTCACATGTCAAGTAAGCATGCGGTCTGGTGAACCTAGACTAGGGTTCTGTCTGGCCACTATGTATGAAACAGGCAAGGTGCCGTTGGAGAACAGATGAACTTGCCACACTGCGCCGGGAACGAAAAATGCAGATCAATCAAGCGTGTCCACCAATGTCCAGGCATTTTTTGTCAACAGCCAAGCCTTGAGATCATTTTGTAGGAATTTTTGATGCATGAATATGGAGATTCATGGCGTCTTTGTGAAACCAGGGTTTCCCCCGCATTCCCAGGAGACTGGGAGTTGACTAATTAGGAAGGTCCACTTCCTCTTTGGGTTAACGGAAGAACAACAGAAGCTGCCAAGATGTCGGGGAATATGCTGGTGGCTTCAGGATGGGAGAAAATGACCTGGTCAAAGGTGAAGGCAGACGATGAACCGAGGCAGATTTCTACTAGAGACAGCCAGTTGGTTGGATTTTATGGCCATCGAAGAATTCCCTACTGCACCCCGCTCCTAGCCACATCATCATGTATGAGTGGGACTAGATTCATCTTGAATATCATAACAATTGAAAAAGAGTAAGAAGTGGAATGGAAGTGGAATGATTGAGTAAAAAAAAAAAAAAAAAAAAAAAAAGAATACTAGAACATTAACAAATCCTCGGCCCGACTACTCTTGACTTGCTGGCGAAATTCATCCTAGCCTTGGGTCGTTTACTTACAACCAAAGTAGCTCTTTACTATGGAAGCGCACAATTTTGACATTTCACCAATTGCCTGATACAGACACGCCAACCAGATCGGGCTCACGTCGCGATTCCAATAGAAATCGAACCCCTGGGGCGGCTCAGACCCATACCTTCTCCACATTCGACCCTGCCTGCATTAGCTTCACTCTCGACAGGATACGGCGTGACACCCTCATCAATAAATACAAATGTGAGCCTCGGTATGCTTCCTTAGGGCGGGGTGCCAGAATCCAAACCGAGGCTTTGCAATAAGCTTACTGACTTGGATCCAGTTGGCACCTAAGTTAAAACTTCGCGGATGCCTTATGTGCGGAGCGTGGGCCGGTGTCATTTATATTAAATCTAAAATTATTTGGAACGATGGTTAGACTGAGAATTAGGGCCATCTCCCGCGTCGATCCCAGTTGAGTCTTCTTCCAGAAGCCTATAGCATTGATATTTTCAATGTGCCAAGTGTAATTTTCACGAACGTGAGCATGGAAGAAATTGTGATAATTATGCGATGAGTCGCAAATGTCTCCATTTCTGTACTCAAGAAAAAGAAAACAAAAAAAGTAAAACGGTCTGACATGACACGATTGGGAACTGATATCAGTCATTCAAGGATGAAAAATTTCCATCAAACACGGTCCAAGTGTTTCTGATAGAGCCCCCAAGGAGTTAGCTCCCGCCAAGGCGCATTTATGGAGCGGCAAACACCCTCTTCACCTTCTGTTTGGAATGCATCGCTATCAGATAACTCATTTATTGGTGCAAAATTCTCACTAGAACCACTTTAATATATTGGTTCCATTTGCTGGGGTAGCTAGAACAGCCGAGGATGTTGGGTTATACTGAGGTGCTATGGAACAACAGCAACGCCATTGGGATATATAAACGTTGGAAGAGTATCGTGGATTCAATTTTTCATCATCATCACATTCCATCTGCAGCGCAGCACTCCAACATTCTTACACCGACCATTTTCAATCCTTTAACTGTACATTTCAAACTTTACCAACTCTCCCACCATGAAGTTCTTCAACGCCCTCGCTTTTGTCTCTGCCGCTGTCGCAACCCCATTGGGGGCTTCTGAAGACAAGCGCCAGATTACTGGAATGACCGCCAACGACTTCAAGACGGGCGGCTGCAAAGACATCATCTTTATCTGGGCTCGCGGTTCTACCGAGATGGGCAACATGGTATGATGCTAGTTGGATGCTCAAGTTCGCAAGATTCTAACCATGTCACGATTAGGGTACCATTGTTGGACCTGGTGTTGCCAACAACCTGAAGCAAGCCTTCCCCAACAAGGTTGCTATCCAGGGCGTCGACTACTCTGCTGCACTCTCGACCAACATGCTTCCTGGAGGCGCGGATCCATTGGGTGTCAGCAACATGAAGAGCATCCTCGGTGATGCTGTCAGCAAGTGTCCTGATTCCATTATCGTCACTGGTGGATATTCGTAAGTGTCTTACTAATTTTTCACTACTGCAAATCACATGATTGTGGCTAACTGATTTCAAAGGCAAGGCGCTGCCGTTAACCATCGCGCAATTGAGGACCTCTCCGAGGAACAAAAGAACCGCATCACCGGAGTCGTCACCTTTGGAGATACTCAATGGCGTGCTGACAAGGGCCAGATTCCCAACTTCCCCAAGGAAAAGGTCAAGATTATTTGTGCTGAGAATCCTCGTGACACTGTTTGCGACGGCATTCTGACTGCGGCTATCCTTGCTCCCCACCTGTCCTACGGAAGCCACGCCAAGGAAGGCGCCGAATTCCTCATTGAGAAGATCAACGCGGTACAGGGTGCCTAGTTTTCCATTCTTAACTTTCTTTCGACTGGCAGATGTTTGGAGCTCTATGTTTTTGGACTGTCTGAAGTCTTGCTGAGATGATACTTTGGCTGATGGAGCTGGTTTCCTGATATACATAAATATCACTCGCTAGGTGTCCGAATAAGAGAGACTATGGGTTTACTTTTATGAAGCGCACAAAACATGAATCAAATGTGTACAATTAAATCATAACCTGTGGCCTAGCCACTATCACATCTCTCTCACAGTTGAGGTCTTTGATTGTGCGTGAAATGTCGAAAGATGATGAGAAAGAAGTGTTTTATTTAAACCTTGACTTTTGTAGCAGCGTCTGTGATCCAGTTTCGTGTCTATGTGCTAGTAGGGTTCAAGACTTGTAAACTGAGGCGAACAAGACTGGGGTGACATGGAATTGTAGTTACAGCTGCATAATGATATAATTTGATAGGGATGCGTTGATCTACACCTAGTTTAGGGTGACCCAAATCGGTCCGATTGACGCAACGGCAAAGGACCGAAAGATATAAGTCACAGTCACAGTCAAGCTAATTTCCCACAGAAGTGGAACATGTGGCCCGCCCTGATCTGATCATGTGATAAGATGCTCCACACGGCGAAATCGCGAGTCGGCTTGCAAAACAAGTATCTTCTTGTAGGAGATGATCATTTGTTTATCGCATTATGGGTTAATTTCTGCCAGCTTTGCAGAGAACCAATCTCATGAGACGCTCATGAAAACCGGAATTCGTCACAGCCCAGCGTCACAGTTGTCTGAGAACCTATGAAGGCCTATGTGAAAAAAATGATAATTTGGTGAAAAGAAAAATGTATAAAAGGCCTGCCTCTAGCCTTGAGAGCACTTTGCATTATTGCATATTCTCTTGTTTACAGATATTACTACCTAACCCAATATATTTCACCATGAAATACATCACCCTCTGCCAAGCCATGATCCTGATGTCTGGTATTTCACTGGCACATCCTTTGGTCCCATGGCTTCCGTGCACTAGCCACGAGGCCTGTCCCAATGGCTTTGTATGCAGCGAGTGGCTTACATGTGAGCCACAGACCGCAGTGTTGAGTTGGCGATTTGAGCAAGATGAATAGGTAATTGCACCCCGTGAAATACTGATGGAATCAAACATTGATAAAAGCTTCAGAATCCCAACAGGAGTTCTATGCGACCCTTTTCATCGATCTTACAACACGAATCACCCTTATATCGCGAACTTAATGTCAAGTCCTGGTCGATGAAGGGGTAATTGCCATCTCTTTCCTCTGCTAAGGATATTTCGAGATTTTACGAAAGCTAGTGGCGCACTAGAAAGTGTGCTTGGAGAAGGTGTGCATTGTTGGTCTAAAATTGCAATGTATTCTGGAGAGTACTTGACTCATCTAGCGAACTACAATTTGGCGGTAGATCAAAATCAATACAAATACTATAACAAGAAATTATCGTGTCTTTCGAAAACTGGACAGGTTAAAATTTAAGTTATAGCTAAATAAGAGATACTATGTGTGTATTGTCGGGTAGAAACTCCTGTTCTGTGTACCTATGACATGGATACCTGAGACCTAACCAAGTAACAGACAACAAATTCCAAAAGATAAAACCTCCAAATAAACAGTAATTTTCTCTGGTTACGAGGCAGAGGTTTTGACATCCAAGAAGCCATTTTGTAAGACTTGGCTTGTGGAGTTTAGGAAAGCGCGAATGCTTTCAGCCCCGTTGCCCATTAGTCTTGGAACTGGCTTGAGGAACAAGCCTATGTCTCCTTTTACGTATTGGAGACCTTCTGTTAGACAGGTCTCTTCCGAGAACCTAACTGGTTGCCAGGCGGTGTCTCTTCAGGAGGTGGCAGATAATCGCTCGGTTTCGTTTGTGGGACAGAAGCTGGGACCTGCTGGGTGTCACCGGTTTCGTGCTGAGTCAAGTTAAGATTTGCCTGAGCAATGGACTGATCCCTTTGTTCACTCGCCCAGTCTCTAGCATTTCGGTACGCGGTTACCCCCTCGATCCAGCTCTCGCGGCTATTTGTTAAGCACAGACTCAAGATTTCTGTAATGACATATCCTGGATTTTCTCTCCCATCAGATGGTGTAACAGGATGACAACTGTAGATGCGCAATATTCTGTTGCAATAAGTTGCACCCATCGTGTAAGCTGCGTTGTCAAATGTGAGGCTTGGCTCTAGGTAGCACCGAAGACTGTGCTGTGCACGCGCCCCAAGGGCCAAATCATACATAATTTGGTTTTCACATATCCCGAAGTTTCCAGTCTCTCCTTTTGCCTCAAAGAAAAAGTTTGGTGCAATGGGATGTGGCCTGTTGTTGTTGATAGAGGGTACGATGTATTTGCCCAGATCTTGCTTTACCTTGGTTTTGACCTCTTTGGGATTTGTGCCGTAGTAGTGATCTGGTTTCGCAAAACGAATTGTCCCGTCAGTCAGTGGACTAAGATTTGAGAAAATTTCGTTCTGAGAGTAGTTCTCGGGATCCCTTATATTTCCCTCAAGGACTGTCAAGATTGAAGTCATCACCTTCATCTCCGTGTGCGCCACCATCGCAGCTTCTTTGAACGCCTGGAAGTCTGGCTCCGAACGACTATCCAAGGAAAAAGACCTTCTGCGCTTCTGAAGCATTTGTCGGATTTGGTCCTGATTCACCGGGTCGCGAGACCTCTCATACCCAAGTTGAATCCCATGATCTCTGAGGTGTTGAGCGAATGCCTTGTCGTAAGGATTAGTCAACTCGGTATTTTGAGAACTATTCAATGTATCTATTGGATTTGAAGTTGCAGGGGTGACTCGATCGGTGTTATCGGAGGCAGATGAGGTTGGCTGCATTATGTCACGGAGTGCTCGCTCTGGGTATGGGAACTATTGTTGAACGATTAGTACTTCCGATCTTGGATTAATGTGAGTTGTAGAGTTGCATACGCCGCGAATGTCTGATAGGTCCGCGCCGCCAGTACGCGAAAGGCGTCTCAGGGAATCAAGTTGGGTCGGGGAAAACCCGTCGAGGGTATTGTTGCTAGAAGCTTGTTGCCTACTATTTATACAAGGGTTCGTTTGGTAATGTGGGCCATTTTCAGTAAATCTTTGATTCAGTTGTCGAAGAGCGCTTTTTGTCAAAGGGATTTTAGATAATCAGTCCCAAAAAGCAGGTGGTCGTGGCATTGGGTGGGTTAAATCGGAGTTTGACCGTCCGGCAGTCCCCCGGAAACTGTTAGAATTCACGAATGAGGTAGACTGGCCGCTTTGAATTCGGTTTGTTGGTCCGTCTTATTAAATATTACTCGCGTTCTTTTGTTGATGTTGTTTGGCTAACGAGATGTCTTTGTCTTTTAACCAACTGCAAAAGCGTGACCGCAATGCATGGGGTGCCAAAGCATTGACCTCGAATAGCACTCTAGCCAATTAACAATAGTTGTTAGAAAATGTCTAAGCAGCCAGTGGTATTCAAAAAGAGTTCAGTTGAACACAATCGTTTGTTCGAGGGTTGTTGTGCTAGAGAGTGAGTATCTGTGGCATGCTGATTAACGAACAGAAAACTCTTTCAATTTTCGCTTTGATTCATACTACAAAAATTGGAACTTATCGTAAGCAAGCTGTTTGTTGTTTTCTTTGTTACATGCAACAGTAACCTGATAGCAACAGATCGCCAAAATAATACCTCTTCCAGAGCATGTTCCATACGAGCCATAAATGCACATAGGCACAGAAAACATAAGTTGCATGCACGAATAGAATGAAACAAAATGGTAAATCCTATTTCATGTCGCTTCAACAGAGCCAACTGGGAAAACATGCAGAATCCTGTTCATGGAATTTTCTATCTTGACTATTTCTATAAATTTGAGAGAAAAACGGAGAGAATCGCCCCGTATGCAGCAGACACCACCATCATTTCTAAATTCGACGCCCGTAGCATGACTGATACAAAGCATGCAAATAAGACTACACATAGCGACACTACAGAGAGCTGAATATTCTTCCGTGACTCATATGCCAGGATACTCAGAGGTACCGTGAAGAAGATGCCGGTTACTGCTGCGATGATGACCCGGCCAATAATGTCGGAGATCAGGGTGTTATTTTGGGAAGACCAGTTGTGGCGCCCTGTCCTTGAACCTACGGCCTCCGGGTCGTCCTTGGTCGCTTTTGATATTCTCTTGTATCGTAGTAGTCGTAAAATATGGTGAATTATCCTTTGCAGTGGGTCTTGACGCATACGGGTGCTCTGGTCAATCCTTACAAGCCTGGTTTTGTACTTTTCATGTAATGTGAGCTCTGTTCTAAGCGAAGATAGTTTCTCGTCATCGAGAAGTGAAAACGTTTCCATTGACATGACCGAATTGAAAGCGATCAGAGCCTCATCTACAATAGATTTAGCAAATTCATGCATGGCATGAAAATATTTACCCACCGTATTCCTTCATCAGGCGACGGAGACGTTTTATGAATTTGGGTGAAATGACCTCGTCAACTTGGGGTACGCCTTCATCCTTTTGACAGTGTTGAATCCCAAGCCGATCGCTTGCGGTCGGCTCCAAATCTAGACCGAGGCCGAGTTGGTAAATGAGGTGGTCAAGCTCCGCAATTTCAGCTTCAAGGTATCGTAAATTTAGTAGGTGCGTAGTCTTGAAACGGCGGAAACCATGCAACGTCAGGTTGCTGTCGGCTGTGCTCGCCAGCCAGTGGTCGGCGAATTGCTTGCTCAGGTGTTTGGACCTTTGACGGTGTGCCATGGGATCCTTAAGATTTTCAAGTGCGGAACGGTTCGTGTTCCGATATGTTGAAC
The DNA here is from genome assembly GCA_013403825.1 of Calonectria pseudoturangicola. Taxonomy (NCBI): domain Eukaryota; kingdom Fungi; phylum Ascomycota; class Sordariomycetes; order Hypocreales; family Nectriaceae; genus Calonectria; species Calonectria pseudoturangicola. Next base: position 242,859 of record VTGA01000004.1, on the reverse strand, counting down.
CCTTACGGAGACCAAAATTCAAATTTGTTGCGATTCTAGGCCGAAAAGTACCGGCGGTTTTGATTGAGCGTAGAGACCGGTCGGATTTGAAAACGACAGTGTGGGCGTGCGATTGAGAGCGTTGAAGCTGGCGGGACATGAAGATCGGGATCGTTTCTGTGTCGCTGCGAATCACTATATACTGACAATATTTCTCTTTTTTTCTATTTTCCAACCGACCTCCTTTATCCAGATAGCATCTGGAGCAAGGCGGTGGTTTTTGTGTGCCACGAAATGGAATAGCAAAAGTCAAGCTGGCTGTCAAGGCGAACCGCCGCGAGGCTGACTACAGCGCGCCGCGGTGGATTACAGAGGCGATAGTGATTCGTCCATACCGTGTGGAAGGCAACCAGACCGCTTGCCAGTCTACCGTGATACGATGGATTGGGTAGCAGTTCAAGGGCGAGTGGGCCATGCTCACGCAGCCACTTTGCTCATCACCGACGATCTATACTTGCTAGCTACAATCAATCATCTCTCTTACCTTGACCGCGTGGAGGATTCAGATGTAAATACAATTTATAATTGGAGCACATCATTTTGGAGGGGAAATGGATAAACCTGTCGGTTTCGGAGCAACATGAGTGGGCAAGAATCTAAAGTGTGTTTCATCTTAACAGTGATATCTAATGTTAGAGGACAGGGAAGGGAATCTTGCTCTGTTTGAGCCCAGATGGCCTGTCTTATCCCAGAGGCTTTACGTATTCGCTTTTATCTCAGCGCTTATCATTGATGGCCATCGCCGATTGCAACGACGTCGTCATGGTGCATAATATTGGCTGCATTTAAACGAACTTTTGTCATCCACTGTGCAGCTCGGGCGCGAAAATTACAGGTCACCAGCGCCTCGTCATAGTCGTCTGACCAACATGCATATCAAGGCTTGAAAGCGACGCTGTAATTTGGTGCTGCGGGCCAACTAATGGCGGGCCAAGGCGCCGTAGCAAGGCGCCCACGGCGCATTTTCACATGCGGTGAAACAAGGAGCTGAATTGAGCATGACTGTGGCTTATTGCGGGTTTGCCTAATACATTTCCTCGTGGTTCGCATGGGATGCCAGATTTTCACCAACCAACATCGGTTTTGCACGAAGATGCACTCCGAGAAAGAAACTGGAACTATAATGAATGAGATAGAAAAAATATGTGCACTCTTAAATATTTGTACTTGATGTATCAGACTAATAAATGGTCAAGTATAGACACAGCTGATCGCCCCTCCATTCAGCTTGATTCTGCCTTGCTTACATGCAGCATGCAATGATGCCCAACTTCCCCGCCTTCTAGTACCACTGGGGTGAATAGGTTAATAAATAAACATATTTTGGCTGCCTCGTCCGCCGATCCCTTTATATCAGGTATTTTATACAGTACGCGCTAGGCGCACAGCTCCGAGACATTTGGTGGGTTGCCTGGGAAGAATTAAATGGGGCGAGGCAGCCCACAGGGGCTTTGACGTATCAATTCAAGTGTTGTGTTTACTCGCCTTGGTACTGGCTGCCTGTCGTCGTAGGCTCCTTCAAAGGCTGGGGTCAGCTATGGTGTGGGTCCTGAGTATCGCGACCGTGTTGTGAGTTTTGGCTCGTCCAGCAAGGTGAATAGTCGTGAGATTGACTAGCTAAGCTAGTTATTTTTTTTTTTTTTGACTATCTTGGTCCTTAGTTGGCGATGCGACATAGAGCCTAGGGCGGAACAGATTCGCTCACTGGTCTTCAATTTAATTCATTGTGGACACAAAGCTTGGGAATAATTTTCTGATGATGGCCACAACAGTCAAAATTGCGCACTGCAGTGCCTCGAGTATAGTTACTCCCGTCTCATGTTGATGGTGGTATCATTCGAAGTATTCTACTTCCATTCGAATTACTTTTTCTTTACCAGATGCCCCACGGATAAATCCAATAAACCCAAGGATTCCACCTATCAAAGAGACCCCTTCGGAGTCTCATGCAGTGCACATTTCCAGCCCCTGCGGCCTGGACCAGCCAAACCCTGACGCGATGTGAACAATTGATGTTTCGCTTTCACAATCGAGAGATTCGGAATATTAGTATTCCGCACACTGTGTGACAACAAAACTCGCCGCCGCCCATCTCGAGGCTGTCGTGTTGACAAGAAGTCAACCACGCGATCAACATAGTCGAACACTTCCTGACTACATCAAGATGCTTCCAAACAAACTCGTCAGTCAATATGAACAATACAAGCACGACACTGATGCCGTAGCCTCATGGCTAGCCTCTACAGCGAAATCCCGTGGCTACCCCGCCGATCTCCTCTCCACACCTTCGCCGCCCAAAGATCAATCGCAACCATCTAAACCCTCTAGAAGACTCAAGGGAAAAGAGAGGAAACAGGCTAAAGCCGCCGCAGAAAAATCCAACGGCCAAACATCTGCCTCCTCCAAGCCGAAAAGTTACATTGTTGCATTGAAAGACTTTTTACCACTGGCCAGTTACATTGCTAGCTGCCGTAAGCCTGCCGTGAAAATATCAGGTGTTTTCTCAGCCACCCTCAACCGTCTCATCGATACCCGATCCACCTTTGGCGGCTTACTGAGCAGCCATGGCATAGAGGTAGATTCCGAATCTGATCAAAAGCATGGCTACTTTGTTGGTATCCTGGAGGCGGTCAGAGATGTACTTTGCCCTGTTGCTACGGCTACTGCTGAAGCCTCATCCTCTACCGGGGCCAAAGCCAGCACATCCCAAGATCGAGCGAAAGATCTGGGAAACAAGTTTGCTGCTCTGTTGGTCGAAGAGCCGTCTCTAGAATTCGAGAGAGATTTTCTCAGTGCGCCGCCTGAGAGACCAAAGCCGCAGCCTAATGATCCATCATCTTACGAGGCTGAATCTCAACACCCTGTCGAGGATTCCTTCTTGTCATTCATGTTTCTATACTACGACCTGACAAGAATTAGATTTCAAATACAATGGATCTGGCAAAACTATAATTGCGGAGTGTTTGATATCTCTTCTGCCGCCTTGGCCACCGATACAGCCATCTCCCTTGCTCGCGGCTTCATTGAGAAAGCTGCTCCTCTGTTCGACAGTGCTGAAGAAGGCGAATGGTTTTTCACAAAGAAACTTTACACCATAGGCTGTCTGAGGAACGGATGCAGTGAGGACGAGATCTTTCTGGAAGACGAAGCCAGATTTAATCATGAATTCTACAGCACGGCCAGCCAAAGCTTTCTTGTGGCTCATATGATTTTGCTTGACGTGTTGAAGCTTTTTGACAACGAAATGCTATCCCCACAGAAAGAAGACATATTTGATGAAGATGACTCCACCACTGGTGAGGCACCCGAACTGCAGCTGTTTAGGTTGGAAAAACGCATCATACTCGGGTTTTTCATGCATCAAATGATCGTTATATATCGCCTTCCCACATTTCCAGTAGAAGATGAATTTCTACGCAGCATGAGAGAGCTCGTCCGAAATCGTAAAGTTACGTACCATCTTGTGATTGCCGCCCAAATATTCCTCGATATCTGTCGAATCATCGGAAAGGATGTAGTCAAAGGTGTCGAGACTATGATGAAGGAAGCCTCAGACCTGGAAAGCAGCATTGACGCTCATTTCGAATTCTTTAAGGGATCTAAAAACAAGAATTGGCCTGCAGAATTCGATGCGACATTGCGAAAGTTCAGAGACACGATACAGTGGGTTAGACAGGATCCCATACATCAGATAAAGTTGGAAGCAATGAGGAGCGGCGGCGAGATACCACCACCAGATATGGACACACACAACATTTGGAAAGAACCTCCGGTTCTAGCTGGGCTATTCACATTCTGGATCAGAAGTACCCAATATCAATTTGGGATCAACCTTGCCAACGCATGGGGATCGATTGCCCATCTGGCTCATCTGTACAACGCTCTGCTATTCGAAAGGCTAGTTCCATCATGGCCAGATATGGAGGTCGCCTTGGCGCTTTGGGGAAAATCGAGCTTCTGGGTCGGGGGCCAGCGGCCCACAACTGGCTCGGATTATATGAAGAAATACAACTTTCAAATCGGAGGAAGCGCCTCAACCTTCACGACCAAGCGCCGGCGCCACCATGATATTGCGTCACGGGCTGGGCCTCGAATAATCAAAGCCGGCCTACCTGTTTCGTTCATATTTATGAAGAGGATAATGAATGCAGTTCCACATGACTCTGCTTGGACGCCTGAGCAGATCCATGACATGGTGTCCGGATTGGAGTTCGACTATGAGGGATCGAAAGAGGAACATACCGCAGAGATGTGGGCAAATATCGAATCCAAAGAGGTACGAGACAGGAACCGGGCTCGAGAGAAAATGGCAAAGGCAAGGGTGTGTGGCAAAACCGTCAAATCCGATACAGCTATTCTGCCCCTAGAGGGCCTTCTCCAGCGGTTGGTCCATGTGTTTCAATTCGAGGCCCTGGCGCTTGTATTTCTCCATATTCTATTTCATCGAACGTGCTGGAAAATCTTGACTTCTGTCACCGAAGCTTGTCATCCTGTCCTGAGAGAACGATACAGTGCAATGTATACTATGAAAGTATCCGACCCGCATGTAGTAGTGGGCTTCATGTTGATGTCGATGGCTGGCCTTGGTGGGCAGGCAACGAACACGAAAACCAAGAAATACGCAGCGACATGTCTGATAAAAATGGTGAAGGCTTGTGGTCATTGCGTGGCATTGTTAGCCGCCAGCCATGCCGATGTGAATACAAATGATGGCAGTGAGGAGAAGGAAGAGAAGGAATCTTCTTAGTCTAGCTTGCTATTAGAGAAGAGAATTCTGAGACTGATTAGCATGAACCTTCCTCTTAGTGACGCACACGTGAACAGGACGCATCTCAAAAGCCTAACGGGCATAGCATGTAGCAACGACGATGACAGTTGCAGCGGTCCTCGGGCCGGCTTGTTCAGATTTATCCCTGGTAAACCCGCTGGTACAGGGTTTTTTTTTCGCCGAGCCAGATCCTATAATTAAAGCCCCTCAACGCTGCGTGTTCCGCCGATCGTCATTACGTGCTGACCTTTTGACAATTGTGGTTGGGCTGAAAAAATGGCCCACACGGTAGTTGAGTGTGAGGAACAGCTACCACAAAGTCTCCGGCAATAGGCTCAGTGAAGAAGCAAAGTTTTTCATCGTGCACACGCTTTATCTAGTAATTTACTCCCTTCTTGGCAGTTGCAGAATGAAAAAAACGCACGTATCATTTTGTGCCCAGATGTGACTTGAGAGAAATTTGGCGATGCGCCTGGGCATTGCGAGAACATTGACCATTCTACGGCCTGAAAGCACATAACCGAAAAAATATGAATAAAAGTCTGGGGGAGAGGTGATGATGGCGGAGTCTGTGGGTAAATAATACGAGGTACGAAAACCCAATGGTTCAGGGACGAGGCTGCTCGATGAAAAGCAGATCTTCCCTAATCGAATTTTCGTATTGTAACATCCTAGTTAACGTAAAGGCTTTTAGTGGGTAATCCGGGGCTTTGACCTTCTAAAAGGACACTTCTAGGCCGATGGATTTCTCAGGAAGCCATGGGATGCCTGCTAACGCAATGACGCCAAAAATCCGTCGCCGAGACAGGGCCTTATCGAGGATATGCGTCGGAACACACAAGAATCTAACAAACAAATCAGTTATTTCGTCATCACCAATTGGAAACTTGTAAAAGAATTGTTGAGTTAGCAATCCCTTCGATTTCTATGCGCTCAGCGGCCTTCATTTGGTTCGGACAAAAAGTACCAGGGTAGTAGTGATGGACCCTGCAAGACGAGTGTAAGGGGCGTTAAGCTATGCATGCCTGTTACTCGATTCGTCTCGAAATAGCACGCAAATTCCGTGTAACATCAGGCTGCCGATCCTGCTACATAGCGGGCTTGTCCTAGCCCCCATTATTGAGGCCGGAAAAAGTCATGGCCGCTCAATGTTAGCTCCCAAGCTTGGACTTGACACCGGGCGTCTACTCTGTTACGTTGACTTTCGTCCCAAGGAGTCACCATAGCCAATCATCTTACCCCACCATGTATGCCCCAAGTAGTGGGTCGCTATACCACAACCATCTAAGGGGTCAACGACTCGATCATGAACTTGATATAAGATGAGCATGTCTACACCTTGGAGTTGCTTCCATACACTCTTCAGTACACTCTTTTTTCTTATTCTTCATTTCTTGGTCAAAAGACCACACACACTCATTCAAAACATTTTGTTCGCGTACAATGACCCGTCTCTCACCCTTCGTCGCTATTTGGACAACTCTTGCTCTCACCAGCCAGGTTCTGGCCTCTCCAACTCCCCCAACCCGCGTCAAGAAGGAGCCGCCTACTCACGTTAAGCGTGCCTGCAGCTCAACCCAGACTGCCATGCCTTGGTAAGTTTCCAGGTGAAACCAGAATGTTTGAGCCTGCTGACACAAAACAAGGGACCAACTCAGCTCCGATGAAAAGTCCAGCTACCTCAATGCAGAGCTTTGCTTGATGCAGCATGAAAAGATCACGGATAACGAGGGTTCGCAGAATCTTTGGGATGATATTCACTACAACCACATCTGGCAATCTAACTATGTGCACAGCAATGTAAGTGGTAAAAAAAAACATCCCAAGTCTAGGGAATTGTTTCATGCAATAAACAAAGGCCATGCCTTGTGTTCGTTCTGTGTTGGGAACGTACCAGAGCAAATCAAGTAGACAATGGCTAATTTCTTTGTCTGAAAAACAGGGTCAAGCTCTCCCATGGCACCGCTACTTCGTCATGGTTCACGCCAACCTTCTCTCGGCTTACTGCAACTACAACGGTCCTCTTCCGTAAGTCTAACACCACTTGCGATCGCAAAGATATCCAGAGTCTAATTGGTATGTCAGTTACTGGGATGAACTCGCCGACTCCTCGTTGTCCGATATCAACGATGCCACCGTGTTGCAATCGAATGCCTTCGGTGGCAATGGAACAGCCTCGGACAATTGTCTTTCCGATGGTGCCTTTGCCAACGTGACCCTTCACTGGACAGGAAACGGCACCACTGGCAGTACCTGCATTACTCGCAACTTGAACTTGGCTGGCATCCAAATGGCCAGCAAGAGCAACACTAATGCTTGCTACGCCGAGACCAGCTATGTGGATGCCTATCAGTGCTACCTTTTGAACCCTCACGGCGCGGGCCATTCAGCTGCCGGCGGTACCATGTCTAGTGTGATGCTTAGCCCTGGTGACCCCTATTTTTCCTCCACCACACTTGGCTAGATGCTATGTGGTGGCAGTGGCAGCAGCAGGACAGTGGCCGACTCACCGAGATGGGCGGTAACAACACCATGAGCAAGGATGATTTGGATCAGCTCGGATGGGAACCTGCCAGCCCTCGACTTTCTGACTACAGCGGCGATGACGGCAACACCACGACCCTTAACCATGTTTTTTATATGAGCGGTCTGGCTGACAATGCCACTGTTGGAGACGTTATGGATATCACTGCGGCACCCATCTGTCTCACCTATGTTTATGCCACTAACCAGGAATAATTGAGGTCTAATACTTGAGATCGGATTCCCGGGGGGCGGTCTTTCATGCTGCGTTATGGTCACTTCCAATTAAATCTTACATCATATTAATTAATTCAACATTTCTCTTCTTTTTACTCAGGGACATCAACTCTCGCCTCGCTTCCCGTAATTACAACTCGACACTCTTCTCTCAATCACCCGAGAAAGCCATCTCCAGTGCGAACCAAGTCAAAATCTACACGACCTCCGGAATAGGCGTCACAATGAAAGTTTTAGAGTTTAATGATTCCCTTGTGGGTCATGTTCTGTTGTCTATCTCAATCTTGTCTAAATTTAGGTAATAGCAAGCAAATCCAGTGGCGATCCACCTATGCCTCTTAGCACTTCAAACATGAATCGTTCTTTGAATGAGGATGCCACAGATGGCTCACTGGAAATTAATTTGTTTACGGGAATGCGAATGGGTTTATGTCCTTAACCTTTGGCACCGTGATGGTGAGGATACCATCCTTCAAGGTGGCCTTGGCGCTGTCGGCCTCAACTTGACAGGGGAGGTGGAAAGTGCGTTTGGAGTTGCCAAAATCGCGCTCTTGGGTCAGATATTGAGTCTTAGAAGTAGACCTTAGGGCGCTTTCTGCGCCGTGATCAGAACCCTCGTCGTCGAAAATTTGAATGGACTTCTCCCCATTGCCAATTCTATCCTTCCAGGTGGAGGTTTTAGTGACTAAGGACTCCAAAGTATCGGATCGCACAGCTTTGGCGAAGATCATGATAGTTTGTGGGTCGACAAAAATGATTGCTACGTCTTCCCTTTTGACACCAGGAAATTCCCCAACGAGTTGAAAATCTTTTGCAGTCTCAAAAGTATCAAATCTTGGCATGAAGTAGAATTCGGGCTCCTTGGAGCATAAAGAATTCATCGCCAGAGAGAATAGGGCTTTGAATTCTGGAGAGGACAAGTCCTGAGAGCTTTCGGGCCATCTGAAAAGGTAGTGGATGGGCATGGAAATGTGTTGGAGGTTAGAGGATGCCATCTTTCCAGGTGTTGATAATGAAAACGAAGATCAATATTTGGGAAGAGCTCAGGTTCTCTTTTATAAGTAAGTTCTTGAGAGTCTACTATGACATTTTAGCTATGTTTCTGAATCACTGCCCTGTTTTTCTGTTTTCTTGATTAGTCTGTAAAGTATTAGCTAATACTCAACAAAGACCCGAATCTTTCACATGGTTCACTGGTTTTCAACAAAGAAAATATTTATGCCTTATCATTACTTTGTATTAGGATAGTACGAGAGTTGTAGAACAGTACACGAATTGATGGCTCATCCTGAAATCTATGGCCATGAGCCACCATCTGCAATGAATAATCTTGTTTCTTACCATCAACTGCGGCAAATATGAACAACGGAACGACAGTTTCCCTCTATTGCCAAACCGATTTTGACAATTTAGGCACCAGCCAGATGCTTGTTCTGACGAAAATCAATGCCTGTATTAGTTAAGACCCGTCCAGCTGGCGGGTCAGCGTTGGTGCTAGCCGGTCTGTGCCGCGCAACCCCTCACGAGCCTTTACAGAGACGATCCGACTGGATAATCAAATGTTGGCATAGCCAGGATTTAGCGCATCTATTGATTAATTACTTACTACATTACACGTGTGCCTATGTGCGATTGCATTGGTGAGAGCCCAAATGAAAAGGTCACTTGTTTGTGTGAAAAACGTAATCATAGGCGCCGTGGGTAGATTGGATCAAGGTTGGACGAATAGGAAGCAATCGGTATGCATCCAAAATGAGAAATCCCGGAAAGAAGAAGAAAAGCAAAGAAATAAGTATAAAAGAAGAAAGAATACAAACGTTTAATCATTAAGACAAATCATTTAGGAATGAAATGGTATTTGAGACCATGTTTCCATTCCTACCCTACATTATCATCCACCCTATGGTGGGCCTGGAAAACAGAAGGGAGGGGAGAGGCGCGTTTTAGTCCGATCTGAGTTTTAGCCGAGAATTCGATCAGGGAATTCCCTTTGCTGGTCCTATTCTCAAGTAGCGGTGGCTGAATTATTATTACCGCTTGGCATCTAACGCTCAACCCTTGGTCTGTGAGTAGGCCACTAGAATTTCCAACACTGCAAAAAGTTGGGTGAATACATCTTGCCGTCGGTCGCACTCAATTGTAAGCCAGCATTTACTGTGGCGCGAGCGTGCACGCAAACCATCGAATCATCTGGATACCCTAAATTAAGCATACCTTGATCCATCAGCCAGATGCTGTTTGGAGCTGAAGCTGACCATCAGCCTTGACGTTTCATGGGGCGTAGCTGGGGTCCTTTGCTAATTTAACGCACTAAGAATTTCAGCTGCTCACTGACAGTGCCCTTTCAGCCACTCCCGTACCCCTGCAAGCGCTAGGGCATGGCGGTTTCATCCTGGTCAAGTCTTTCAGCTGCCCATAATATCACCAATGGCAGTTTGTCCGATCTTACAGCATAGATTGTTCATCGCATCTGCTCAAGCAATGCGCACTTCGCGAAAGTGTCCATGCCTCTTGGAGTGATTTTAAAAGGCCAGAGAAGCCCGCTCTTGGAGTGAGAGTAACTGCTTCTCATAATCACGACTTCGCCTGAATCTTGTCTTAACTAACCTGTTTCCTAACACTCGCTAACTAAATCAATCACCATGAAGGTTAGCTTTATTCACTTGCACGAAACCTCTAAAATACTAACGATCCTCTTAGTTCTCATTCGTTCTGGTTGCATTTGCAGCCGCTTCCGGAGTCACTGCCCAGACAAAATTGACACAGGCTGAGGCCGCATCTCGTCTCAAGGCTGCTGGCATCAGCTCATCCTCCTCCGGCGGTTGCACAAGTCGAAGCAACCCCAAATGTACCTCTTATGATAGAATCAATGCTGTCACTGTTTCTGGTGCTATTACTCTCAAGAAGGCCTGTGACTGCACCGTTGTCATTACTGGAGGTACTGAGGTGGGCCATGCCACGGGTACCTACTCCCACTCAAACGGTTACAAGCTGGATTTCAAGAAGGCCAATGGTCTCAACAACTATATCAAAAACAGTTTCAAGAAGATCGCCAACCGTGGCGATGGCTATCCTCAGTGGAAGGCTGCCTCTGGCAACATTTACTGCGTAAGTTGTCGTCTCTTTTTTGATATATATCAATAATAACAAGCGAGATTAGGACGAGGGCAACCACTGGGATGTTACCTTTTTCTCTGATGGAAAGAGCAAATAATGAGTATCGATTACATGAAATAGGGGTTTGGGAATAATTGTACATAGAATACATTCATAAAGACAAATAAACAACGTCAAAAAGAATGCCTGGTATCGTGACTTATCGATGATATTCATACACGGAGGATCAATTTGATTTCGAGGTCCTTTTGCTTATTTTTCATGCTTGGGCTTGTAGGCGGCATAGGATGCACATTTGGTGGGTCGATATGAAAGCCCAGTGGCCTGCCTTAGTTCGAGTAGACACTCCTTTCATCAAGACATCCCTCAATGCTGGGTTTTGGAGGGGTCTGATTCTATTTATAAATATGGTGAATATAATCGATTCATTGGGAACTAGGTTGCTAGAGAAAACCTAAAACAGAAAAGGCATTCAAGGGTATGTTGGATTCAAAAAAGGTATAGTAAACACCCCCTTAGCAGCACAGAGATCCTTACTACGGCCTGATTTTTCTCTCAATAATTGTTTCACTAGTTACCAAGATCTTCCCATTTTGTATATCCTGTGACGATGGTGGCGGATCATTTCCGCGATAGGACATGGTGCGTTGAAGGGTTCCTCTCCGCTGAGGGGGTTTTCCTTCAATGCTACACATCTCCCATGCCAAATGCTCCTCACTATCTGACATCGGCCGATAGGCAGGCGTTCGAAAATGTGAATGCGGACGCGATCCACTCATATCAAGCTTGCTTGTACCTCCTCCCCCAGACTGGCCACCTTTTGTGGAGCTTCCCTTTTGTGAACTTCGTAAGCTCATACCAAACACTCTGGAAGCAACCACGTCAAATACTGGCCGAATCTTTGGACTTGAGGCGACGATTACGGCGATGCCTCCTTGAAGTACACTGCTGATGGACGCTTCGGCATAGCTCCTCGTGATATTTGTAAAATCGATGTTGTAGACATAGTATAAGCGTACGCAAGAGAAGACGATAGTGCTAAAGGTTGTAAGTGATGCCATCTCGCGAGAATGGTTGCAAAAATACTAACACAAAACCAGCTCCAAAAACGAACAGCAGAGCAACCTTGTGCGCCTTTTTCATCTGCAAATCGTAGACCATCTTCATAGGCAGGGCAACGATGATTAATTCCGAGACAATGTCCAAGATGGCAACAATGGCGTAGGCCGCGATCTGGTTGCCACATTTCTCTGGAGCCGCACCACCCCAAGCACTCGCAACCGGTAAGCAGATGAAGAAACCGAGAAGTGTTGTGTAGAGCGACCAGATGATGCAAAAGGCCGTCAACATCCACGTGATCACCACAAAATATTGGCCCGTCGTTCGAAATATTCTGCGAATCATGGATATGACGGTGACGTTGATGAATCCTAGGCACAGGCCATACATGACCTGAGTAGCGAGCGCGATGCGGAAGTAATGGGCGGTATGTTCTGCACTGAGACGACGAATATCTATTCCTGCTCCGCCTATAACGACGGCTGATCGATCATTAGCGCTGCTGAACTCAAATTGGTTTACTTTGCAGCCATACCTAGGATGAAGCAAGTAACGACCCCATAATACAGAATCTGAAGACGATATTAGAAGATCGGGACACTGGGATGATGGATGGGCAAGTGGCAACCAACCTGGCCAACAAAATAGAAGTAATCTTCGGAATAGTAATGCGTCTTCCTAATCTTGCGCGACGCGATTCGCATCACTGTCCACGATGTTGTCAAGATTGCCATAATGACCGAGGCGGCAATAAGCGAACTGCCGGATCGACTAGGAGGAGGAAACCTTTCGGTGATCGGTTCAACATCTGTGTCGTTCACTGCGCGAGCAACAACCTCGTGGTAAAATCGCATCGTATTTTCATTTGGGTGAAGACTAATGTTGTCGATGGCACTTTGAGATGTGCGCGAGTTCCGGGCGAGCAGAGTAGATCAACGTCTGCGAGCTCCCTCCTAGTTCCAGCCATTCGCTTGGAACGGTCCTGAAGCGTCTCGGTCAACACCACCACCTTTCGAACAGGACATTATACCGAATTCGGATAACGCCGCATGGCCAAAGCCGAAGGTGCTATGCGACATGAAGGGCTGCTGGATTTCCCCTGATAAATGCGGCTGTTTATGATCCAGGGTCAAATCATTACTAACCAACTGGGAACGAGAACGAGAAAAGCGTAGCAGGTCGTCACATTTCTCATGAGACTTGGTTCCCCAGGAATCAATAGCGATACCTGGGGAAAATAATTCCCATAGAGGCCTATAGAGCGGAGTCATGTTGGTCGACATTGTCTAATGCTGCTGGGTGGTATTCCGGTGTCAGCTCCCTGGCAAGGGGACGGCGACCCTTGCAATGTCCAATGCTATAGACCAGGGTTGTGTTGGCGAATCGGTCCCTTAAGCTTACTTTAGGCACTCGACCAACACACTCACGGACGCCCCCCGCTTCTCGTCTAGAATGATCAGAGTGATCCACAAGACCTCCGCAAAAGAGGGGGATTGGATAAAAAAACGGGAGGATCAGCATGGACTGTCTAGGTCCTAGCTTGGGAACTAAAACTCTTTATTGATTTGATCCAATCGATCATAAAGTGATATACCTCTCCGTCTAAATTTGACAAAGTGATGATGCTTCATCCCAATACCGTGGGACATATTTGCCGTTCATCGGCGGTACAGGGGTCGCAGCTCTCCGAATTGGTGTTGTTGCCTGCAGTAGTCGGCGCATTTCCGGCATTTCCGAGGTAGTCTATGCCGGAGTAACAACCGATACATAAGATGTTGTTTGAATTGCCACAAATGCCTTCGTTCTCGGCCCCGAGTTTCCCTACAAGGCGCGTAGTGCGGGAAGGGATGTCGACCAAATCGACATGGCACTTCTTAGCGTGCTGTTGGCTGCTGCAGCGATGAAAAGAAAATCGCTCGCGTTGTTCCCTGCAGATTATTTCAGTCGCCTATTCCTCATTGACGAGGAAATCGTAGCTCAGGCGATACTCTAGGATCAAGCCTCGCGTTCCATACTAGTTTAATTGTCTCGCAACTACCCCATGCCCCATCGAGCTTAGAAAACCTTGTTGCATTCGGGCTATCTTTCTTATCGATACCCGATCATATCATGGTCACGCAAGCATCCCAATGAGATCCAGGTATGGATTTGCGCAGAATTCGTATGGGGCAAGGATCAAGCTCAAATTCGACTGTATTGGGACGGCATGGGTTAGAATCCTTCAAGTACCGCGAAACGGGGGCACCTACTGCATTCGCCAATGATGTTCCATCCGGAAAAAACATATTTTCCCCCGGCTTGTCATCAAATCCCCTGAACATTCCTTACATCATCTCTGACCTTGTTGTTGCGGACTCTATCACCACCGAACGCGCAATACAGCCCCGAAGTTCGTCCCGTCTCCTGAAGCCCCACTCACGAGATTACAGGACGAACGCAGCATGAGAGTTGCATCTATAAGGCAGACAACATGTCTGTCTTCACCTCTACTTGCGTCAATGTTTACAGACGTGTAGCTATTCAGCTTCTAATTTTTCTAAAGCAAACACTCGTTTTTGTTCTGCATCATGACTCTTTGGGATTATATTGTTGTCGGTGGTGGCCTTGCAGGATCGGTCATTTCCAATCGGCTTTTGGAACAGAATTCGTCCTTCAATATACTACTTGTCGAGGCTGGCATCAATGCAAACGACCGCGAGGATATCGTTTGGGCCAACTCAACCAATGGCCAATTTGGTGACTTTGACTGGGTGTATTACTCCACACCCCAGGTCCACCTGAACAACCGATCCATCGCCTCAAACTCCGGAAAGGGATTGGGCGGCAGCACTCTGATTAATGGAGGTGAGTATATTTTCTTTTTGGTTCAATTGAAGTAAAAATATGAAACTGACATACTACAGCATTCTGGGTCCGAGGTGCGACATATGAATTTGATGAATGGGCTGAATTGGTCGATGATCAACGGTGGAGCTATGAAGGGTTGCTGCCGTACATGCGCAAAACAGAAGCCTTCTTCACAGAAGATACAGATCTTGATCAGCATGGCTTGGATGGCAATGTCAAGATCCAATCAAGAACCTCCACCAATCGATCTTTTCCCATGCGGGAACCTCTTCTAAAATCTTGGGATGCCCTTGGAGTGTCCCAACTTCCTCGACTTGATGGAAATGCTGGAAAGCCTATTGGTATCGCAGAAGCCCAAGAGAATCGCGACAATGGTCGTCGACAGCAAACATCCAAGGTTTACTCACTCGACGGCATCACTATTCTCACCGAGACCATGGTTTCCAAAGTCGTGACAAGCAAGGCCCTTAATGGCACGCTTCAGGCAACCGGTATCGAGCTGTCAAACGGAACAGAGATCTCTGGCAAGGAAGTTATTCTCACAGCGGGTTCTTATCGCACGCCCCAGATCCTAATGCTTTCCGGGATTGGGCCTGCAGAAACTTTGAACAAATACAATATCCCTGTGGTTCTTGATCAGCCCGAAGTGGGCCAAAATCTCTACGATCACCCTCTCACTGCAACCTTCTGGACATTAAAGGACCCGTCCGCAGGGTATGCGCGAGAATCTGGTACTTCTTTTTGGGATCAGCCTCAATATGGCCTTGGCCTGGACATTGACTTCATCACTACGCTTCCCGCGCCCAAGGATGGACTTGCCAAAGCGATTGAGGAGGATGAGGGTGCTACGCCCGATGTAGCTACTCACCCACTCCTCAAGAACAACCGTACTCTCGTCTCACACACTGTGCAGTATTCCCAGGCCTCTGATGACGGATCGGCAGTCATGTTGCTGACGCTACTTTTGGGAAGTCGCGCTACTGGCTCTGTTACCATCTCTTCATCTAGCATTGATGATTCACCAGTCATTGACCCTAACTTCTTGGGGTCTGCTGTTGACAGATACGCACTGCGGGAAGGCATTCGACATGACATCGAGCTTTTAACTAGTAACAAAACCATAGTCGGGCGCGAAATCATCTCGGGAGAAGCAAACACCAGCCCACTAACTACGGGTTCATCCGACGAGCAGATTGATGCGAGAATCCGTGAGTCAACAGGGTAAGTAAACACCAGGGCAGATGGAGTTTTGAAACTATGATACTAATTGATTATAGTGGCTGTTATCACCCGATGGGAACCGCATCGATGGGCAAATTGGTCGACTCAAGTCTTCGCGTTAAGGGCGTTGCTAACCTTCGCGTCGCGGACGCATCCGTGTACCCCGTGACAATCAGCGCGAATCTTCAGGTTGCAACCTATGCTCTAGCAGAACAGGCTGCTGTTATTATCTCAGAAGATTCCTAAAAGGCGTTCAAGATATGACGGTCACAAGTAATATTAGTGACGAGGCCATGGGACGTTCAATCTTGCACTTTTCACTGCAATCTGCGTTGTCTTGTTGCTAGGAGATTTGACAAGGTGGTTTTTACTGGATGCTAGTCTAATGCGCAATTTTCATGGCTATTAAGATATAAGTTAGATTTCTCATAGCATACTTAGATTACAATAATGGTCAGCATCAATAACTGTCTGTTGCTATCAAATCATCAAGTGAAGGCATCATCATTAAAGAAATACGTAGAGAAATATCATCACCCGCGTCGGGACCGGGTAAATAAGGACTTGCAAGTTTAGAAATACCGTTGGCTGATCCAAAATTGGAGAACTCCATCGCATCGAAAAATGGCCATTCGTTAGTTGACGTGTATAAAATGATTCCAGGTAATGTTCTGGGGTAAGGGTTAGGGTTAGGGTATAAGAGACCATTTATACAAGAACCACCTCTCATTTTAACCCCCGTAATTGTTAGATTTCTCACATAAAATATCAAGCACACATAAAACTACCGTATACTAGCAAATCGGCTAGTTTGCAACTGCAAAAAGCACCAAGTAAACACGGTTAAATTCATAATTGACCTTGTAAACCTCAAATCGCACTCCCTACTCTATGTCTGACCTTCCAATGCGACCTCATACGCTGGCTTATTTGGTTCACATTCATCGCCATTCTTGGGCAACTTCCCATCGATAAAGTATTCACGAATCGCCTTCTCCGTGCAGTTTGAACGGTGTGACATCGCCCCGTGCTATTATTTTGTCAGCATGCTCGCTCCACTTAACTGGTTGAATAATTACTCACCCCATATCCCTTGTGTACAAGCAACCTACTCCCGATAAACCCAGCTGATGCTTCATAGGCACCGCTTAGAGAAGTAAAGGGATCATATGGGCTGTTCACAAACATCGGGGGGAAGCTAGTGTTGATATTTTTGAATCCGCCGTCATATCGCCCGGCAGCTTTGAACTTCCAGCGCGCGCACGGTAAAATGTCAGCCTCAAACTCTGCAAACATCCCCTGCGACTGTTGCGCTCGCACGAGGCCGTATATATCCTCCATCGAATCTCTGCGAAAAGAACTGTCCGCGCAACTGGTGCCCCGGTAGGCGTCAGTGCCTTGATGCCATGGTTCCTCATCTCCAGTCGACGTTGACTGTTCATCAATTTGTTTGAGAATCGCTTCCCACTCACGATTGAGAATCATCCTAACAATATGGATAACGTCTGGCATTTGTGCAGGTACGTAGAGAGATGGTTTCAAGAATGACTTCACTCTGTCAAGAACATATGAGCTCTCATCTCCTCCGTCTAAAAGTTCCTGAAATCTCTGCTTTAAAGTTTCCATCAACCCGTGAGCTGTGGTAGCAGATCCGGAGTAGTTGGCCAGCGGACAGAGTTCAGGCCCAGCATTAACACACTCATTCAAAGTATATATTAAAGCAGCACCGGAGTCGCGAGTAGAGCCAATCCAGTAACCACTGTAGTACTGTTCGGGTATCATATTGCTGTCAAGAAGCATGCGATCGATTCGGTCTGGAAACATGGCAGCAAACGTTTGCCCAAGCAGGGTTCCATATGATAGACCCCAGTACCTAAGCAGACCATCTTCGCCCAGAGCGTCAATAATTCGCATCATATCTCTAGCCACAAATGCTGTCGAGAGGAAGTTGCCGGTATCTTTGTTGGCGTTGTAACACAAATCTGCAAATGTCCCAAAAGATTCCCACCACTGAGCCAAAAAGGCATTTGGCTCCATCTGTGGCAAGACAACAGTTTCGTTAGTTCGGCGTGCCAATCTAGTCGCTCCCGTTGGGCTGTCGGTGACATTGCATGAGAATGGAATTGTTCTTCCGGTACCCCTAAGACGAAAGTCAACTCACAGCTTCTTGCTTGTCATATGAAAAACTTACCTCGCATCAAATCCAATAAAATTGAATTCCCCACCAAATACCCTAAACGATCAGCAAAGTCTTGTTTCGTGCCCCAAAGCAACCTACCCAGTGTACAAAGGCCCATTTCTGGCCATGTCTTCCACGCCGGAATAACCAGGCCCACCAGGATTATAAACTATACTCTTAGCGGGCTGTTTGGTCGCATTGACTTTGATCAGCTGAAGTTGAAGCGGCTCGGAATCAGGATTGGTATAGTCAAGAGGGACCTCCAGAGTTGCACAATCAATCGGCACTTTGATGCAGGCCTGAAGGCTCTCGGGGAAATCCAAATCACAAGGCGCCCATTTCAAAACTTTCGAGCTGGAAGCCCCGTTATCGCCGCGTGATAATGCTCCACCAATACTGTTGGCACAGAGAAGAAAGACGGTCTTTTTGGTGATCATCGTCATATTGATTTGTGAAGAAATTTTGTGCAGTAAGGCTGAGTTCGAGAAGCACCTTTTATTCCTGAAATTTCGTCATATATAGCTCCATGCCGTCAAGGGTTTTTTGTAGGTACAAAGGTTTCGCCCCCGCAAATAGCAACAAGGCTTGGCGCTGATTGATGACAATATGTAATCCTCACAGATGCCAGTTTATCTGCCTCATCTCTACCGTGTAACACTACTCCGCGGATCGAAAGTCGATTGGATTCTTTGGATAAGGTGAAATCTAGTGTGGTCGACAGATTACGGCTGAATCAAAGCCAAACATAAGACTAGTGGACATGATAGGCTGTAGTTAGGATTCGAACCAACCCACCCTGACACTTTAAATGTACATCTGCAGGAATAACGATCACAGCGGTCAAGAATTCTACTTTAGGTATCGCGGCGGTGGATACTAGTGAAAAACTGTCTCACCAGCATAGCCCTTCATAATGCCCGATGACGTCAAGCATGTCAATCAATTCCTTTGAATGAACAGGAAACGTTACCGTTGTTGCCACACGACGTTCTTATGCGCCGCATTTCGGTGTGATTAGAGTGAATGGTGACGGCCATACCTCTCGCAGATAAGCTTAATCATTCGTTTGCCCTAGTTCATTTCCATAAGGGGGTAGCGAAGTGGTAAGTTATTTTTATATTCAATGAAGCCGCCATCTTTTCCTTACTGGTCATCGACCTAATTACCCCGTTATAGACGTCTCAATAAATCTGCGAAATTGCTTAGATGGTTTGGTGCGTCGGAGGGTATGTAAAGCGTTCGACTATGAGTTCGGTGAGAAGGAAGGAACTAGCTATCTCAAACGCGATGACATAAATAACTTAGTTTCTAAAAGCACATGATCTAGTTAGTAGATAGTGGAAATAGATAGTATTATAATCTTGCCTCTAGTCCAACAACTAGTTAGGTCAGTCCACGTTAAATGAAATTCCCCAGTTCCGTAACGTCGGGAGTACATATCCACACCTTTCCATTCCCAACTCCAAGGCCTACCGACCTCTCTGATACAGCTGAAACTGTTGGCCGGTACTCGGGTGGCAGCCATAAAAGCCTCTCCGAATTGTGCATTATCCATCGCCCATCCGTACTCAACCGTAAACCCGAATATTGGGGTATCTGAGATTCCAGAGTATTTGGGTTAATATCCGGAGTAGATGATGTTGCGATCAAGATTTTGCCTAGATCAGTGCGAAGATATAAGCCTGTGATGTCGAATGATATATTTTTGAGCGTCTCTCCAATATCCAGAATTTGTTGGCATCTGCCACTCGTGGTGTCCCAGATCCTAATTGTGCGGTCTTTAGATGCGGACGCTAACCGGACAACGGAGGTAGGTGAAAAGGCCACTCCAGTGATCTCGTGCTTATGGCATTCCAGAATATTCAAGCACTCGCCACTTTTCGTTTCCCAAATTATAATCCTGCCATCCCTCGATCCTGATGCCAGCCAGCTTGAGTCTTGGAAGAAAGCCATCGAGGTAACTAGATCCATGTGGCCTTCAAGGTTTCGTATATTATCACCACTGCCAAGATCCCATATCTTTACTGTGTGATCATGCAATGCCGTGGCGAGCTTGGTCAAATCATGCGACACAGAAGTTGCATAGGCACCGTGGCTTTTCACTTTCAGCGTTTTTATGCATCCTCCAGTATAGTTATCCCAGATTTTGATTGCCCCATCGACCGATGTTGAGACAAGCCGCGTTGAATCGTGGGAGAGAATAACTGATTTGACAGAACTGCCGTGGCCTTCAAGTGTTCGTAAGCATTCACCGCTATGTACATCCCAAACCTTGATCATCTTATCGTTTGAGGCGGACACTAGCTGGGTGCAGTCATCAGAGAAGACAACAGCTCTGACTTGGCTTGCATGGTCTTCAGTTAATTGCGAATAATTTATCTCATTCATATCCCCTATTTTTACTGTAGAGTCATCTGATGTTGATACAAGCCTTGTCGAGTCAAGCGAGTAGGCAACTGAGCTGACAAAATAGCGATGGCCTTTGAGCGTTTGCAAGAGGCTACCGGTCTCTGGATTATATATCATGATGGAGTCTTTCAGGGCTATTGCAATTTGAATTGATTTTGTTGAAAATGCCATGTGACTGATATAGCCTTTTTGTTTGAGTGTATGCACACATTCTTCGTTGTTTGCATCCCATATTGCAACCGAATGATTCGAGGATGCCAATGCGATTTGAGAGACATCATGTGAGTATGACGCTGTCCATAATAGGAACCCATCGCTACCGTCGAGTGTCTTCACACACTCACCGTTCCTGGTATCCCAAATTTTTGTGATGCCCCTCCGACGTGTTGTCGCAAGTCTCGTTGAGTTCTGAAACAATGCAGAACAGATGATTGGTTCGGTATGGCCTAGAAGTGTTTGAATGCATTTATTTTTGGTTGTATCCCAAACCTGGACCCTAGGGTTGTATGCAATCGATGCGACCAGTGAAGAGTCCTCGGAGAATATGACCAGCGAGATTGGCCCGCAGTGGCCTTTTAGTGTATGGAGGCATTCACAACTAATGACATCCCAAATCTTGACTGTACTGTCCACCGAGGCTGACGCAAGTAGGGTCGAGTCTTTCGAAAAGGCGCCAGAGCGAATCGGGCCCTCGTGGCCAATCAGCCTTCCCAGGGTTTGACCATTATCAACATCCCAAATAATAATGTCATTGCCAAGTTTCGATGCAAGCCGTCGCGAGTCCGCAGCAAATGCTAAAGGATCAACCCAGTGGTCGTAGCACTCAAGAGTCCGGTCGCACCTATCCCGTTCCACATCCCAGATATTGTTTCCTGTGACGACTTTTTTCAAGTCGTGTGAAATGGTTAATCCTCGTTGATCGATGTTCCATATCCAGGTTTTATGACATTGTCCGCTTGTTAAATCCCAAACTTGGACGGCACCAAACAACGATTTTGATGCGAGATGTAAGAAGTCATGCGAAGGGACCAAAAATGTCTCTTTACCGCCAAGGCCTTCCAGCGTCTTTAAACAAACACCGTTGCTTATGTCCCAGACTTTGATGGTGTGCTCATGCCCAGACACGAGGTGCTGAGGATCATGAGAGAAGAAAATCGGTTTGACTTTGTCATCATCACCCTTAGTTGTTTCAATTGTTTGAAGGCATGTGCCACTGTTAACATCCCAAACCTTTACAATGCCATCTTCTGCGGTTGATGCAAGTTTTTCTGAGTTAGCCGAAAATGCCACTGACTTGATGGGCATAGAATGCTCTTCAAGTGTTTGTTTATGCTCCCCAGTTCTTGAGTCTAATATAGTGACAGTGTTATCATCTAATACCGATGCGAAAATTGTTGAGTCGTTCGAAAATGCGACCGAGTCGTTAGAAACCTTGAATGAGTCAATGTAGTATCTTCCTGGAGAAGTCCAGGTGTTCGGGTTATTAAAGCCCTTCATCGAATGCAAACACTTGCCACTGCGTATGTCCCACATTTTGACCGATTGGCCTTCAGATGATGACACAAAGCAAGCAGAGTCAAACGAGAAGGAACTCGGGACTACTGAGCTATTACGCGCGTTAAGTATTTGCAGACACTCACCAGTTTTGGAATCCCACGTCTGGACCGTCACACCGTTTGACAATGCAATGATATTTTTAGAGTCACTGGAGAAAGCGATGCAAGTGGCACTTCTGTTGCAATCTATCATCAACAGACGTTCGCCACTGGCCAAATCCCAGACTTCAATGGCTCCAGCGTCGGGTGACAGAGATGCGAGACGTGTAAAGTCGTGCGATAGAACGGCCGACTCGACGGCTTCTTGACACTCGAGTGTCATAAGGCAATTGCTCCATTTATCACTTACAGGAGGCTTTATTTTGATCCCAATTGGTTCTTCAGTCTTGAAATGCTGTCTTATGAGACTGCGAGTTGGGCTAAATAAAAGTGCCGATACATATGCCTGGAGAGGGGCAATCTCTATCGCTCACTTATTCTGCATCAAAAATCGGCGGGCGTCCTGAACGAGTGTAGTGAGTGAGGTTATAGATTCTTGGTCCTAGATCAGATTGTTAAATGAAAAATACAACAGCAAAATGAATTTTGATTTGAATGTTACTTTGATTAGCCTCTCAAGAGTTCCCATTGCAGTAAGACCTTCTGGCAACATTCTGCAAAGGCTGAGAGATTCCAGCCAATAAAGAAATTTTCTTTTTATGAAGGTTTCAACGGTATCTCCATCCCTTAGTTCAGGTATCTCATCCGTTTGACATTCCGCATTCCAGGCAGCCAAATGATCGACCCAGTGGACCAAAGAATAGCTCAGAGCCCCTAGCGGATCTGAGTCAGGCTGATTTACTAGCTCTATGGCTGAACCTGGCCGAGGTAAACCATATATATCTCGTTTCAACGCTTTTGACATGGCATCAAGCGGAAAGCTTGGTCCCACGCATAACTGCTGCTACCGTCTGCTCCTTCGCTATTAAAAAAGAGACGTCAGACAAGTACACATAGCACTTGTCGGCGCGATGATACCAACGAAACATAGAGTTTATCGACTCCGAAAGTTCGGAATAACTGGTCTTTTTGATGCAGCACGTATCCACCCAAAAGTACTGCAGGCCATCCTTAGCCGTTTGCTGAGCGCAGAATTTTATCTTCTCAAAACATTTCTTGCTCTTGCATGAGTCATGATCCAATTCTTCGAATGTTACTTCTTCACTACCCCATGTGTGGGATAGGATGGCGTACCGAGGTATGGCTTTGTGCAACCGGTTTTCCGTCAATTGGATGTCTCCATTTGATTGAATCTTCAGAAGACGCATTGCAAAAAGGATCCAGTGGGCCTTTGAGGCGTAAATAGAAGAGATTTCTGGTTATATCGGTTGTAAGGTTGGGCTGTATGGAATAATTCGAACTTTAAACAGATCAGTCATAGGCCACCCGATACACTCATTGAAGTTTGCGTTAACAAGCAATACAGCTATCAAGAAGGATAAATAGATGCCCAAAAACCAGAAATGGGGGCACAGCTCTATTTCTTCTTAATAAGACTACTTGGGAGGTAATTGTATGAGCGATTTATTTCTTTGGTACGCAAGGGGGATAGGTGACCAACTGCTTACTGCTTACTATAAGCAGTGTCAATTGCATTCTTACATACGACTTCGGACCCCAAGGCCAGGACAGTCACAGCGCAGGCAATGTAATTAATGTCCCATTACTACCCAAGTATTGTAGTCACGTGCGCACTGCACATTCATATTATCTAACGTAGTGAAAGCCTTCTGCTCTATTCATTGTACAGTAATTATTGTAAAATCCAACCAACACTTCAATCCTTCTTGAGGTTTAGCTCAAAGTTTCCAATTACCCAAATTCTCACATTGTTAAATCTATCTTATTCTTTCAATAGTAATACTTTTGATCATAACACTGCTCAGATGTTGTTCATTCTTGGATAAAAAGTTTTAATCTGTGTAACAATCGCATGTAAGTGTCACAGGACCTCGCGGGATCAAATCAGCTCCAAGGGTAATAACCGTAGTGTGTCATGAATAGAGGCCGTCTCCGCTAGAGAAATATTCCTCCTCTAAGTGGCAGAGAGCAAAAGGCAGAGGGCAATAGGCGCTACCTAGCAGTAAAACCAATGAAGGGCGAGTATTTATCGCTGTGTGTCATAGCAGTACTGAGGTCACACTGAAGAAGATTGCACAATCCGACATGAATAACATGTAAAGATAATGATTCTGCCGTCGCAGTTCAACATTAGCTTCATCCCATCAACAAAACTACCATTGTTGAAGCTATACTATGGCCAGACTTGCCTTCGCCGTGATTAAAGTGTGCAAGACCAAACATGTACTGCTAATTATCTGCACAAATAACAACATTATCTTCTCCAAAGCCTGAATTTTTGGTTCGGTCCACCGTGAGATTCATACAACAAGAAAGGTGCTCTCTGGCCCATACCGCCCTCCTGGTCTAAAACAAGTCCATGGTGGAGGTTCTTGAGTCTATCAAGTAAATTAGTAACGTCACGCAACATTATGAAGGTTTGCCAAACTTACGTTACAACAGTATGATCATTCAAGGTATCCACATCGCCGCCCACAAGGGACCAATGGGCCTGAGGATCATCCCAGTGTACGCTTTCAACCCGAGCTCGCTGTCCTCTGCCTAATTTCTTCCATGTGAATAAACCTATTTAAATTAAGGTTTAGTTATTCTGCACGTACCCTTTGAAACCAAATATTCTCCGTTCGCTTCGCTCTTGATCAGAAGCGCATCCTTATCTGGTACAGACCAGAACGACCAGATTTGGTTCTGGTTCGTTACATGGTTTTTGATGTCGCTTTGAGCTCGCGTCAGCTTATATCGATGTGTTGATGAAATTCTTTAGGACTTACAATGCGATGACTGGAGGTTCTTGTCCACCGCCCCCCGCTAGATCAACAAAAAGTCCGTTCTCCTCTGTGCGAATATTACATTTGAAGAGATACTTTGGCCAGTGCGGCGCGTCTTTTTCAGCAGGGAATCTGGACATTGTAATTTCTAGTGGTTGATGAAGCAACCCAAGATATTAAGTGAGTGAAGTGTGATGAAAAGAAGGGAGAGCTTTCTCAAACTCAGCATAGATACGAGCTACATTTAAGGAAGTAGAATGCTCCGACCAACAGGGCCTAGTGAGTGGGTCACACTACTGAGACAAGTCAATAAGTTACCAGCTGAGCATGCCTCCGTTCTTCTAACACTAGAGCCGACCAAGTCGCCCGCCACTCGGGTGAATTGATCACACATGCGCATCGTGGCGGCGCGAGCCTTTTTTTCCCGACATGGAGTGATGGGTCACGATTCCTTTTGCGCGTATAATAAACGTCCATCTAGAGTGGCGCTCCAAACTATCGAATTCCCCCCACTCATTCCACTTCCTCCTTTCAATAGTGTCTTGAGCTAGGGTTAAGCTATTCCATTAGCGTTCGTGCTTATTCTTGGGTCCAGATGCACATTAGTACCACGCGTTGATGCCAATTCAATAGCTTAAGGATGGTGAATCGCCCAGATGGGTTAGGTTAGGTAATATGATGGATGAGGATTTCAAATGAGGCGTCCCTAGATGAGCTGAAGGTGCACAATGTTTCCCAGCTTCAGCTACGCCAAGAACACACTTCAGGTTAGCTGTCGTGGCGCGGTTCATCGAAGGCGCACAAGCAGACGGTGAAACCGGGGTCTCGTCACGTGAAATGCTTTCCTGTGCAGTCAACCTACACCTTCTATGATTATATAGTCGAGTATTTGAAATAAGTAGAACCAGGAGTATTGAACATATCCAACATCATGATATGCTCAATATTTTGATACTCATTTCTATTTGCATACGTACATCAACTCATTCACTTTGCGAACTATATTGTTAGGTGTTGGCCATAAATCCCTTCACTGCCGTACAAACTCGAAAAGTCAAGATGTTTTAATTTTTGAACCTTGTTTTTATGCTTGGAGTATTTCTATAAAAACTAGATCAAACCACTACAAACTCTAGCTTTGATGCCTTTAATTCCCACCTTTCTGCGCTTGTTCGCTTCAACGGTTGTAAAAACGGCTTACCCTGAATGCATCGAGAGCGAGAAAATCGTGGCATATAATCGTTGCAAGGTCTGAGTAGTAAGATCAATCCATTATTAACTCTTTCGAGGGAATAGGACCAAGTGGTAATAATGCGCAATATGAACTAATGTTCGATTATTTGTTTTTTATCATATCCCAAGCTAATGCCGCTATTCGTGTTACGTGTTATAATTGATTCTACGCAACTCTCAAAGACATTGATTTGACCATCCGTCTTAACAACTTGTGCTACGGCAACGCCGGCAATGTATAAAATTCAAAATGCAAGCACATTGTAGATGAATCAAAACAGGAGAATTAGGAGGGCGGCTTTTATTGGCATAAATGTAAAGGGCTAGGCCTATGGCCTAGCTATATAGGGTAGGAAGGAGCTAGGGAGTTAAGCGAGATGACAGAACTAGAGGAAGCAGTAAAAGGGAGAAGAGAAAGTAGATCTTAGTTCTTTAAGTATACAAGTAACATTATCGACCCTCAACTACAGTTGTCGTTGAGCTAGTCCATTACAATAAATTAGGTATTGTTTTCGAGGTCTTTGCCCATGTATTTGTATTTAGTTCTTATTATATTTACGATTAATTTTGGTATAAGTATATGATGGAAAATAAATCGCTCATTGGCCTCGAAGTTCATATTTCAAGACTCCGTTTGATTTCGCTCAAGAAGCCAACTCCACTACCCACGGTGAACAAGATGAGCGTGTGGGCATTTCACTAGCTAATTACCTACTGTAGATTCGTGCCGAGGCTTGTGGATAGAGGCTGAACGAAAGTTTGACGGGGGAAATTTAAATTCTCCTAGTCCGGACGCACCCCAGCACCGCATGAGTTTGACAAGGATCTCCTCGCTGGGCCAAAATGTTCCCGGTTGATCCGGCGTGCGGTATTGACGACATCTCTCCTCCACTCTGTTAATGTGTGGGGCGCTGGAGCCGTCAGATTCTTCTGACACGAAGAACTCACTTGGCTTAAGCGTACTGTTTTTTATCTGCAGAACTATCACAAGGAGCGATCAGAGAAGACGGTAGTTGAATAATGTATGTGTTCAATCCAAGTATAAAGAGAGGTTGTCAATCTGAAATCAATCAAAATTGGACATAGAAAGCGACCAACATCTTTACACGCATTACATTTGCACAGTTGCTTTACTCCGTATTTGATAAAATGATGAAGTTGTGGGTCCTTGGTGCCGCTGGCCTAGCTGCAGCGCGGTCCATTAACCTCCAAAGTTCGAGCGCCGGATTCAGTTACCATCTTCAAGCAGACACAATCGCCAACACAACCAGCAAAGTTGAGATGAAATCAACTGGAGCACCTTTTGATGGGCCGAAAGTCACTCCTGTCAACGACACCACATGGGATTGGTGGTATTTTGATGCTGTCAGCCCGGATGCTTCCCAATCTTTTACAATTGCCTTCTATTCTGCCTCTCAGAAAGGTCTTCCTTTCCTCCCAGAGCTAGATTCTATTAATTTCGTTCACATCTCAGGGGTCTTTCCGAATGGGACCCAGTACGTCGCAATTCTGCCAGCCCAAGAGAGTCCTGTTTTCACTGTGGGGAATGGCTCTGCGGGTTCTTGGGAAGGAACCGGTATGAGTTGGAAAGGCTCCCCGTCTTTGGATGAGTACTTTGTCAGTGCGGTCAATGCCAGTACTGGGTATAGTGGCACCATGAAGATAAAATCCGTCAGTAATGCTCCTTTTACAGTGAGCGTTAGTTAACATTCCAATAGATTGCTCCTGCTCACTACCCATGTGGACCAGCCACCTCTGGACAATCAGAGGAGGTTGTGCCCGGAGTCGGCTGGGCAAACTCTATCCCTGACGCTGAAGCTGAAGTAAACTTTCAGATTGGAGACTACAAAATGGAATTCACTGGTTATGGATATCACGACAAGGTGAGAATCATGTTTTCAAGGTTATGGCTTCTTTCACTAACAATTTCTAACCCAAAGAACTGGGGTTCTCGCTCTTTCTATGACAGTGTCGGCTTGTGGTACTGGGGACACGCACGCCTTGGTGATTACTCAATTGTCTGGTTCGACACGCTTGCCCCCGATGCATCTGAATACTTATCGGCGTATGTCACCAAAAACGGCAAGGTACTGACTCAAGATTGTGCCGGAATTCAAGTACGGTCAATTGGATCCAACAGCACCTTTCCTCCAGTTCTTTCCACCGACTCCCCGACTGGCTTTTCCATGGAAATTGACATTCCCAATGAGGGCAAGCTGGTTGCAAACTTGACAAACCTTTACACTGCGACAACTATTGGTCTGTATTATACTAGATGGATTGGAAGCATTACCGGGTCTATTGATGGTGCTTCTTTGCCCGCAGGCTCTGGGCTTTGGGAACAGTTCAAGACCAAAGAGAGCTGGAACTGATTCGTTGGTGGCGCGAAGGGAGACAACCTATTGAGCTTGGGGTTTTGTTTCAGCTCGATACATGCTTACATTCTCTATTCTAGAATATTTAGATAATCTTAAAGGTCCAATCCTATTGACTAGTGCCAGGAATAGCGCACCTTCACTAACATCGGCGGATGAATAATTCTGACAATGTCGTGTGGATCCGTGTCGTTCGCCAAAATTTGAACAATGACATAGTATGTGGGTTCTCCCCGATCCTAATAATATTTAAAGTTTGTTGTAAAGCCGCTTGGCATTCTATGATTCTGAGCCCTAGCCCATTTAGACTGTCCATCTTTAGTGTCCAAGCGCGTCAATCAATAAACCGCGGTTAAAACGGCATGGAAATAGCACGGGTGAACGGACTGTCACAACACAAAAGTGATCTTATTGCATATCTCTAGCTCTTCTTCTCTCGTCCAAAGAGCTAGAAGCAACGCCACCCATGCTCCATCTAACCCCTGTTTGAAAGGCTAACCGACATGTCCCCACTACCCACCTGTCATCAGTTCAAAGGCTGATTGCTACTTTTCCCGTAAATTCTCTTTTTTCTTTTAACCCTATCTATCAAGCCTTCCAAACTAGCGACGTTGCACGAGTGCAATCCAATGTCAGACAGAACAGCTCAAAACAGAATCTCTCGTCCCGATGATGGGGCACGAAAGCGGGCCCAGAATAGGATATCCCAGCAATGTCGTCGTGAGCGGAAGTCAGTGAAGGCCCAGCGCTTGAAACACGCCCTCGCCACGATACAAACCACCCCCAACGAGTCAGACGCGGACCGATATTCAGCACTCCTGCAAGCCTACCTGAAGCTCGTGGAGGAAAATGAGGCACTAGAAGACGCTTTAATGCGACTTCGAAAACGCATGCTCAGTATTAGCAATGCTGCAACCTCAAGCGCTGGTAAATGGCTGATTTGGACCTGGTTTTGGACATGATTGCTGACCCCCACTCTTGCAATTTGAAGACGACCCAATATTCGAAAAACTGTTCCAAAAGCACGCCAAGGAGGATAGCCCAGCACTTTCGCGAACAAAGACGAAAGGAACGACAAATCAAGAAACCCCCGAACAGTGGAATGTAACAGCGCCGGTTACCGAAGAGCCAATTGTCGCCTCTGAGGGCGTGTTGTCACATACAAGATTTGAAGAAATTATGTTTCAAGATATTCAAACATTTATCCCTCCTGACGTTTCTGGCAACTTGCCACACCCTGTATCTGCTGATTGGGACGAATCCGTTCAGGCCGACAACGCCACTGCGCCAATATTTCTTGGCAATAATATCTTTACTGAAGTATCGATGCAATCTAGTAAGGGAGCAATTCATGTGCGATCGCCGATGAAATTTGCCGATCAAGTTCTCGAAACCTGCAGAAAATATCTCCAGTGCAGTTATTCTGCTGGCTTTATCAAGCCTGGGCTCTCTGAACAGTTGGCCTCTGCAGCTATACGTCTTTTAAGTCGAAGTGCTGGCATCGAATCATACGTACATAATACTGTACGTTGATAATATTCGTCTGTTTAGGTGATATAAACAATACTGACCATGGGTTTAAATTAGGGAAGGGCGGATTATCTGAAAAAAATAGTTCAATGGAGACTGAGCAACACATCAGACGATTGCGCAGCTATCCCATTGCAGTTTGCGCCCACTCCGTTACAATGTAAACCCAATTATTCGGCAGCTCATCATATACTCATTGATTTTATTTGCTGGCCAGAAATGCGGGACAAAATCATACTAAACTCACAAAATCTCAACTTGGACGATTTACAGCGCGATATTTCCCTCAGCACAGTCATCGAAATACCACAATGCGAAGTATCTCTGAATATCATGGATGTTTTTTATAACTGCCCTACTATTCCTAATATTGGCCAACAAGAAACACAGTTCAACTATCTAAAGGATTTCAGCTGGGTATTTTATAAAGTGGCAACAGAGGTTGAGGGTCATGCTGAGACAGATTATGGCCTAGAGGCGGCACTATTCCAGGACATCGATTCCTTTATACAACAGAGTTCAGTATCTGGTGTCATTCGAGGCACATCATATTTTCAACCTAGCCCGAGCGCGGGTGTTGATTGGACATCCACCACGTATTGGAGCATGACAGACACCCAAAACATCATATCGCCTGCCAATGGCCTTGGTTTAGATATGATAAACATGGCGCAATTCTTTGGCTTACGCGGAGTCACCTCTTGGAAAATAGCAAAGGAATTTGGAGAGAAGTATCCTATACTAGATTGCTCGCCAGGTAGGAGAAACAGTTTTGGAAATTGGACATGCAACTTCTAACATGCGAACGACAATAGATATCTTGTCCAGGTATAAAACAGCATCACCCGACCAAGCTGCTGAGATAATTATGAATTTGCGCGGCCTATAAATTCATGAATGAGTTGGATAAAACCATATTCAGTCAGCTCAAGCCCTGGTAAGAGTCTTTTCGGAAGTCCCATTTTGGGTTAAGTGTAGTGGCTACGAGTTCTCGGATTTTATTGTGCAGACTATTCTGATATCAGTCCTTCGCTGGATCATGCCGAGCTATCCCGATGAATCGTCAGAGTGGAGATTTGCTGTTGTCCTTCTATGAAATATTCCAATTTGATTTGTATCAATCAATATTCCTATCGTAAAAGGTTGCTATTCGTCTGAGAAACTCGTTCAAAACCAATGCTAGATAGATGAATTTAAAAAGTAACAGCTCGTTATAGTTAGCCGAAGCTCAAAAGCTGATTTCCTAGGGCCAACGAGGCTCATAGGCACCAGGGTAGCAGCTTCCAACCTCGTATCCTAATTTAGTCTTATCGAAAGTCGTCGGCTCGCGAACATAGCTCAATGTTTCCAACTCGCCGTTTTCTTTGCCATAGTTCGATTCGATATTTGCCCAGTAGTCTGGATTGAACAAAGTAGGTACTGACTTTTGAAGGGAGCTAACAAGCTTCTCGACCGCAATGAAGATTGTGTCATAGTGGCGTAGGTTGATATCCGCATGCTGTGACCTGATGGATGCTTTGATTTCGGGCGAATATTCGCCAAGCGAAAGTAAGAATTGATTGTATTGGTTGAGTGAGACACTGGCGAGATAATTTCCACCCTGATGGGCTCGTTGATCAACTGCCGCCAGCAAAGCCGTCAACCCTATGATTCCAGTTCTTTCTTCTGGTTAGTGATTCGCTAGCATTATCGCAAGGTCATAACTTACTGATAGTCGGAATTTGGGAGAGGTGGAACAACTGGCTCGTTCAAACCTAAGAATTTACCCGTCATCCAGCTGACGCCTGTGAAGCAATCAGAAATTTGTTGCCAGCCACTTCGGTGGGCCTCAGGGCCCTTCCAGCCGTAGCAGTTTTCTCTAAGTAATATGATGCCTTTCTGGCGTCGCTTGGCTACTTCTCGCAGGTATCGAAAACCAAATCCAAGCTTCTCCAATGCTCCTGGCCGATAGCCGTCCAAAACCACATCAGTATCTTCAAGAAGAGCCGAAAACTGCTGCCGTCTCTCTTGTGTCTTAAGATTGATTGAAGTATCACGCTTGCCCAGGTTAAGATCCACTAGAACCAGGCCAAGTTCAGGTTCTGTGGCGCATGAAATTCGTACCACGGTTGCACCGTAGAGAGCGGCCAGCTTTCCAATGGTTGGTGCTGCCACAGCTCGAGATAGGTCAAGGATTTTGATGCCTTCCAGTGGCCGGAATGTAGTGCTGGTAAGAGGCGAATATGGTATTGGAGGGAGGATATCTTGATCCGATTGCTCAATCAGATAAATGGGATCATCTGCTATGGCCTTCCCTTGCTCTGATTCATGAAACTCCTCAGGGGTGAGGCAAATAGTTCCTGCTTGTCTCAAATGCTCATTCGATTTAATATCCAACCAGCCGCTATCATATTGGGAAACAACTTTGCAGTACTCATTGATTATCTCCATGTCGTCGGTGAGCTCGGGTCGATACTGGGGAAGCCCTAGCATGCTCAGACTTTTATCGGATTTGAGACTGCCGTGGAGATGAAACCAACGACCATCCTTTGTCGGATAAACGTTGGTGCAATTAAACCTCCATCGGGGAGTGATATGGCCGATATCATATTTGAGATATCGAGGCACCACATCAGATTCTTTGAGAGGTTTACCGTCAACCCTGACCAGCAGTGCCGAGACTAAAAACAGACTGGCCAAGTCAGTGTTGACAGAAACACTTTGCTCAAAGCCGAACCGCTCTTTGACAATGGCGTTTGCATATGTTGCTGCCAGAGCCCAAAGTGCAGCACTGGACTCGGTCAACTTGAGAGGCGTAGGTATGTATGGCTCAGAGACGGTAGACGCATCGAATGTTGTCTTGTCGGCAAGCTCCAACACTTTGCCTGGAAGGTTGAGCCGCTTGTCATTTAACAGATTCTCATGAAAGATTTGAGAAGATTCTTTCTGCACGGTCTGAATGCAAGCCATGTTCGAATGCCTGATGAGTCTTGAAAAATATTGTCAAATTCTTGGTTTTGAGAGGGTTATCGCCCGCTTTGAAGCTACATTTCTTTGATAAATCGCCCTCATATATGAGATTATAAACCTCTTTTCACTAAGATACTTGCTCATCCGTATTGATCCCTGCCGTTTGATTCCTGCAGTCAGATATTTCCTACTGCATCCTCATTTATCACCTCGTTCCACTCTCTGTGGAGTCTAAGTCCCCTTGTCTGCCCCACATATTTCACAATCGAAGTCATTGTTTCCCCAAAGATTCCACGTCAATTTCAATCGTGCATCCACCATATTCGATTAACCAACCGCATTAGTTGAAGATTATGCTCGGGGTAGGCAACGTAACCGGGTTTTCGTGTGAACGCACGCATCATTCATGACGTGGTGTCAGAAATATCTGACCAGTGGGTCCCCCACTTTTAGTTCACAAGTGAAAATAAATTATGTGAAGCCGGATTCTCATATTCCGCGGACTAGCGAATACTCCGACAATGAATAATAGTGAAGTGAAATACATTTTCATTTATTTATGCTTCTCATCCAGTTCCTAAAAAGCCTATAAATTTATCTCATCATTCTCCTTCCACAGCAAAGTGATATTCACCAAATTTGTTCTTCTGTCCATCTTCATCTTTCAAAATCCGACAATAATCATGGCTTCTACAAAACGTGCCCTCAGAGTTGCCAACTGCAGTGGATATACTGGTATAAAATATCGCCAGCCTCGTCTTGTTTCGGCTAAATAATTCGGATTAGGCGATGCGCCAAATGCCCCCGGCCGAGTTGTTAGAGAAGGATCGGTTGACATTGTTACCGCTGACTACCTCGCAGAGACAAATATTGGTAAGTCTATTTTATGATGGACAAATAAAAATATTCTGCTAAGAATTCCTTGTTCTCTTCCTTAGCCTGGCAAGCTATTGAGAGGCGACAGGATGCCACCCAGGGCTACGACAAAGAATTCCTAAAGGCATTTGATAAAGAAACCGCACAGATCGTTGCTGAAAAGGGTATTAAAATTATTCACAACGGTGGAGGGCTGAATCCGAAAGGTTTGGCTCATGCACTAGAGGAGAAACTGGCTTCTTATGAAATCAACTCCCTCAAGGTTGCATATGTCGAAGGCGATGACGTTATTTCGCTGCTGGATAATTTCAAGGAGCCGAACGAAATTGTCCATCTAAATGATACCAACATCAACTTCTCCTCTATTGAAAACGAGATCCTGTGTGCAAATGCATATCTCGGCTTGGGCGGCATTGCCATCGCCCTTGAGCAAGGCGCAGATATCATCATTTGCGGCCGCTGCTGTGATGCTAGTCCAATCATGGGTTAGTCCATACCACTCAAATCGTATAGCTCTCTAACAAGATGCTTTTCAGGCGCGGCAGCATGGTGGCACGGCTGGGATGCACTCAATTTCGATGCCCTTGCAGGATCTTTAATTGCGGGACGTAAGTGCCTCAGATCCCATGGAAATATCCACTGAGCGTGAAACCTTTGGCTAATCTCAGACAAAGATTGCATTGAGTGTGGCTGCTACGCAACCGGCGGGAATTTCAGCGGATTTAAATCGATCCCTTATAATCAGAACCAAGGATTCCCCGTGGTGGATCTCCACGCTGACGGTACATTCGATATTTTTCTCCAGGAAGGGGCAAGTGGCTTGATTAGCCGCAACACCATCACTGCCCAAATCGTATACGAAATTCAGGTACAATGGGGCGTTGTATTTATGCAATAACCGGCTAATCAATTATAAACAGGGTCCCTACTATCTTAATCCGGATGTCATCGCAGACATTACCCATGTGGTCATTGAAGAAACGGGGACTAACCGGTGAGCTCCAATTACATATCTCCAAAGTTCAGAGTGTCTGATGTTTTTTGTAGCGTACGGGTAAGTGGAATTCGTGGAACGTCACCGCCTCCAACCACTAAACTCGCTATATGCTACAATGGAGGCTATCAGTGCGAGACTTCTGTCTTCGCCACGGGTCTTGATATCCCCCAAAAGCTATCAACCTTGGAGAAAACATTCCAAACCAATATTCCTGACAGGTCCGAATACCGCGTATTGAGTATCGATCAATACGGTGTCCCCCAGGAAGATGCTCCCACTCAAGCATTGGCAACTTGCACATTTCGCATCTTCGCTCAGTCGCCTCGCAAGGAACCTATAGAGCGAGTACGCGAGGTTTTGATGGGTTATTGGCTTGGGGGATTCCCTGGAATGCATCTCAGCATGGACTTCCGCACGGTAAATACACTGACCCATTTCAACTCGCGATAATTTGTACTGACTGTGCATCAAAGCTAGCTCCGAAGTCATTTGTGATATATCATCCATTTCTTATTGCTTTCAATAAGCTCAACGTCACGGTCTTCGTGGGAGGGAAAGCCTTGCACGTGCCCACTCCCCCATATACTGCTCCTTTCCCAGGACAAAAGGTTGAGGGTTGTTCCATTCCCTATCAATCCGACTCTTATGGTCCCACAGTAAAGGTGCCATTGGGAACTAGAGTGTATGCTCGATCTGGTGACAAGGGCTCTAACGCGAATGTCGGATTATGGGTTGAGAATGAGGACGAATATGAATGGATTCGTTCCTTCCTAAGTTTGGAAACATTCCAAAAGCTGCTTGGGGATGAGATTAAGCCTCATGTGGCTCCCGAGCGTTTTGAGATGCCCAACGCCCGATGTGTCCATTTCCTCATCAAAGGCTTGCTCGAAGGAGGTATCAGCTGTACTCCTCGACTAGACGGTCTCGCAAAGAGTGTTTGCGAGTTTATTAGTAAGTCATCCTATCAACCTCTTAGCAGGGCCTTGGCGTAATTCATGCTCGGATTTACTAACACTTTGGTATAGGAGCACGACATGTGGATATGCCGACTCGCTTCGTAGAGCGTGGTGCAATCTAGGGATCTTAACATGACTGCAAAAAAGCTTAGGGCTTTACAATTTAGCTTAAGAAATATCAATAAAAGCACATCTTAGGCATATAAGCAGAATCACGAGCAGTAGAGATGCAATGGCGACAAAAGAAAAGGTTGTAGATTCATAGTTCGTTATACTATCGTTTATAAAGAGATATCCTTGCTCCAATTCCATAACCATCAATATATCGGCTATGACATTAATTTAGAAATCCTAAGAGAATGTGTGCTTCTAATTGCCGCTAGACTAGGAGTTTTTCATTCTTGTGTTTTCGTTCCAATATATAGGAAATGAGTGCGGGTAGGTTCTTAATTGGCCTACGAAACCATGATATTCAAACCTACCAGCAATAAAATTGTTTTCCCAGTTGTTACTCCGTTTATATCTACCAACCCCAAAGCCTAACCGTGTGCGTATACAAGCCGTTTAACAACTAGATTATTCTTTCCACCTTGATGTGTACCTGCGGAGTATGCCACGGATAAAATACGTTCACGGAGTGGACGCAGCCCAAACTAGCGTCACTCCTGAGATCCTGTACTGTTGAAGATATGAAGTAACACAAAATAGACAATTAACGCAATTCCCACATCTGTTGATATTGACAGTCGCTGCTGAACAATCCCTTCTGAAGCAGCTAGCCAAATTAAGCCCAACATAATTGTAGGAAAGAGGGAAATCATTGACACGATGTACAAGATCAAGGCAATGTGATCAGCCAACTTCAAAAGAAGAGGCACAGTTCCAAAAATACAAGTGAAAAGGAGGATTTTCACGTAGATGGGTTCGTTGTCACTATGCACAAATTGAAAAAACAATTTGATCTAGTTCTAAAACTGTTCCTTGTAAAATTCCATCTTATAGTTCTGAAAAGCAAAAAGCGGCGACAATGGGGAATATAGATGCTGTAGGATGGTTGTTATGAGAAAAGAATTTAAAAGGAATCAAGCTAATCGGCTGTCAAATAAATATTCTCTAATAATCTACTCGTACTTGCTATTCATAGCACACAGCACAAAGAGTCACTGGGACAAAGCCATCCATTCGGGAACAAGTAGGGACAGGTTTGGCTGGAATTTGATTCCCTTTTCTTGGTACAAGCTACAAAGAAAACATATTGATTGAATAAGAAATTAATATAAAAACAGCTTTTCAGTTCATTCGATGCTTTCTGTTCCCTATTTATCTTCTGCTTGGGAGCAGTTGGAACCCGCTGGCCTCTCAGAGACTGCGGCAGCGTATTTATTCCTATGTTACCACTTTACGTACTTAGTCAATCATCACTGTTACATATAGATAGGAGCGGTTGGCGCAAATAACTGCTTTATGGCTTTGCAACCGAAGAGTGGTCCCCTTTCCCTTCTAAAAATAAGATTACATCTAATCAGCAGACCGGAATTGGTCAGAATTTTGTAAGCCTTTGTAATACTCGAGTGAAAGTTTGACGGAAAGCCAATCCCAAACCCTCTCTCACTTCGGTCGCCTAGCCCCAGATCGACATCAGCAAGTGGGGGGGAGTCATCAACTCCCCCGCACTTTATCCTCAATGCAACTCAAATCTCACGGTAAGTGGGGGAATGATCAACTCCCCCGCATTGCCGATTCGAGTAATCTCCAGTCCAACAGGGCTCGAGGTTTTGAGAGATGAAATAAAAAGGCCAGTCTCACCTCAGTCAAGTGGATTATTAAACTGAAGCTCAAAGCCTGGGCTGAACCCTTTCTGTCCTCGCAGTTAAAATACGTCGTTGTGCATAAGCTATAAGATCGCATACATTGAAAGTTCAGCTTAGATAGCATCTAGAGCCATGGCAGTTTTGACCAAGATTCTGCCCGTCATAGGGGTAGTAATTCTCGCTGTCCACTTTATCTACAACAGAATCCAGAATCGACGTCGAATACCGCCTGGAACTAGACTGCCACCTGGGCCAAAAGGCTCCCCAGTGCTGGGAAATATGCTTCAAATCCCCCCATTCCATTCATGGCTCAAGTTCAAAGAGTGGGCGGATGAATATGGTCCAATTGTGCGGTTCAAAATTCTTGAACGGGAGAACATTGTCATTTCGACTGAAGACATTGCAAACGACCTGCTACGAGAAAGAGGAACATTTTACTCTTCTCGCGAACATTTGGTCATGGCGAGCGATATGCTTTCAGACAATCTTCGTCCTTTGTTGCAAGGATACAACGGTAACATTTTCCCCATTGTTCACGGTTTCATTACAACCTTGCATTGTTGAGGGAACGCCAACGCTAACAAAACCTACTTTGCAGAACAATGGCGACGCGGACGGAAACTAATGCATCGTTTGACTATGACTAATATGGCCAATTCATACCAACCTGCACAAAGCCTTGAATCAAAAAGAATGCTCTACGACCTTATTAGAGAGCCGTCCAAGTATGAGCTCTGGTTTGAGCGCTACGCCGGTGGTCTGATATTTCGTATTGGCTACGGCAAAACAATTGTAACAGGCCAAGAGGAACATGCCAGAAAGGCTCTAGAAGTTGTTCACACAGTGGAAAGAATCGCATCGCCCGGTTCTTATCTCGTTGACACATTACCATTCCTAAGATATCTGCCTGAATCGTTAGCCCCGTTCAAGAAGGAGGGCCGAGAACTCCATGAAAGTGAACTTGGCTTCTTTCGGACTTTGATCAAGGACGTCCAGGCTGAAAGAGAGGCCGGTACGGTCACGCCCTCTTTCGTTAACATATGGCTTGAAGAGAAGGAAGCCCATGGAATGACGGAAGACCAAGCTGCATATGTAATTGGAACATTGTTTGAAGCGGGGAGCGGAACAACAGCATCGGCTTTGATGTCGCTTGTATTGGTTCTGACTCTATATCCACATTGGCAAGAGGTTCGCGATAAAAGTCCACAACAGATGCTAGCTTCCAGGCAGCTAATTCTATACAGAGGCTTTGGCAGGAAGTTGACCAAGTTTGTCCGGATCGGATGCCTGAGTTTGAGGACATTCCGAACCTTCCATTGTGTCGCGCCGTGATCAAGGAGGTCCTGCGGTGGAGGCCTGTCACAGCCGGAGGTGAGGCATCAAAACGGACGGGACCTGACTACCGAGCTAACGACGGAGGAAACCAGGTGTACCTCACCAGCTGACTAAAGATGATGTGTATGATGGATACTTTTTCCCTGAAGGCACCAACGTCCATGCCAACCAGTGGTAAGAGTCGATACGGGAATCAAACATTGTATCAATACTAATGAAGCATCTTAGGGCCATTCATCGTGATCCAAAGCTGTACCCTGACCCAGAGACTTTCAACCCAGATCGATGGTTGAAGCCAGAGTTTCCAACCTTTAAAGAACCGCTAACCAAATTCCCAACTTTGCAAAACTTTTCAGCATTTGGGTTTGGCCGCAGGATCTGCCCCGGTATGAACATTGCAGAGCGCTCGCTGTACATTCTCACCGCGCGGATTGCCTGGGCTTGCCGAATCAGTCGCAAGAGAGATACACAAGGAAGAGAAATCGTACCGCCCGAATATGATTATACCTCAGGTTTTAATACGCAACCAAAAACCTTTCCTTTTGAGCTCTCGGCGAGGTCCAAAGAAAAGGGGGATTATGTCAAGAATTCCTGGGTTGAGGCGGAAACGTCTGATCCTCTGAAGCATACAGCCAGTTATAAGCTAGGCCACAGTGGCCGGGTTAAAATATAAGCCAAAAAAACCTTTGAGGTTTGATACTTCATCACAATAAAGACGCCCATGAGGTA
The DNA here is from genome assembly GCA_013403825.1 of Calonectria pseudoturangicola. NCBI lineage: Eukaryota > Fungi > Ascomycota > Sordariomycetes > Hypocreales > Nectriaceae > Calonectria > Calonectria pseudoturangicola. The sequence continues at coordinate 203,225 of VTGA01000004.1, read as the reverse complement.
TTCCAGAAAGGGTTATTCCGGTACTCCGTTTGTGATGAGCGTAGAGATTTCCCATGGTCATTATCGAACTGACAATCTAGTTGCAGCCAATGTTAAATCTACTCTAATCATGTTGAAGACTGTCATGTCCAACCCCAATCTGCAGCGACCTCTGTCGCCATCCCATGAAAGTGGCACCAGGAAAATCCTTGAAAATGATAATTATCCGCGGTTGCGTGGTTTTGCTGTCAGGTTTTGCAACACATGGCCATCCCGCTAAGCGTGTAAGCTGACAACTCCAAGATGGGCAGGTGCATGGCCACTCGCAGCCTGGCAACCAACCACCAAAGATCATGGAGCTAGATGGCTCAATCGTCTCCCCTGTCAATGGTCACTATCCCCAATTCGGAAGTGAGCGTCACGTGCGGTCCATTTATTCCGTTTTCGCAGCCAATGGTCTAGCATTTCTACCGCCGGGCTATGCCAAACTAGGAATAGACACCATTGGCAGGGGAGACCACTTGACCTCTGCCTACCCTAGAGCCCCCGCTGTTCTCAAGCAAAATACACTGATTCTTCCCTTCTGTTTTTTTATTTTTTCTTATTCAAAAGATCTCCGTAATTTATTTAGAGAAACTATTGGACAAGCTAGAAGAACCTTTTAGCCTTGCAATACTTGTGGACTCTTTTCTCTTGGTTACTTACTTAAGTCATTCAGTCTTCATTATGGCGATTTTCTCGTTAGTTGCATTCGTAATCAATGGCCAAGGACTGGTATGTGCGCTCGCATAAATGTTGTACCGGTTCCGATACCCACAAAGCCGCTCATCAGCCACACTTTCGTTGATTCCAAAACAAAATGCCAAATTAAGGCAGAATCTCCGTTCGTTCAAGGTTGAGTGCTATTCATATAAACGAATCAGAGAAATGATCTCGATTCTATCGGCAGGACCAGTCAACGGCAAATTATACCATGCTCCTTCCCAGGGCCATCAGAATGTGGAATCGGTCCTGTGGAATCAATGTGAGGCTGAAGCGGCGGTGCTGACAGTGGATCAGCCATTACCCGATTGGGATGCAAAGCGCGAGGTGCTTACACCTGAGCTTCAGATGCTGGATCCAATGGGTGCTCGATATCCTGCCTCATCTGTTACATGGCTGAGATGATTCCTTTTGTCAATTATGATTTGGAAGGTACTTCTTTTAGCTTTCAGCTGTGCTGACGCTGTCGTAATCACCATCAGCCCTACCTGGCCTCTGCATGCTGCTGAGCAAGCTATAAGAAGCAAGCCATGTGCTCGTTGTCATTGTCATGAGAAGATTGTAGCAGCACAAACAAGAGAGCCGTTCCACACAACAAGAACTCTACTTTTCAAACATCTTTATAACCTTTACCATGGCTTCCATCCTCCGCAGGCTCTTTCGCCGCAAGAAGCAGGCTCCTCTGGTTTGCGAAGTCTCCCTCGACAACGACGGTCATCCCATCGCCGACGATCCAAACCACAAGCACACGTCCGCTTGCTTCATCGACTTTGAGCCCCTTGCCCTCGTTGAGCTTTATCAATCCCAAGGCTGCAAATCTTGCCCCCCTGCCATCCCAGGCATCCAAGACGCCACGAGCCACCCGAACCTGCTCCTTCTGACCTTCGACGTCACCCTCTTTGACCACGCGGGCTGGAAAGACACATTTGCCAGCCCTGCCTGGGACCAGCGACAGCGGGCCTACGCAAAGACCTGGGGTCGCACTAGCCTCTTCACCCCGCAGCTCATTGTCAACGGCGTGGCTGACGGCTCCGGCGCGGGAGGTAAAGAAGAGATCCAGGGAATTGTTGGAAAAGCTAGGAGCGCACAGCACTCTATGAACTGGCACATTTACCTCGACGCCAACGATACCGACATCAAGATCGACTCTGATAATTACGAAGCGGAGACACATGACATCGTTGTCATTGTCTACAACGGCAGCGACGAGGTGGTCAAGGTTGGAAAGGGCCCGAACAAGGGTAAAAAGATCAACCACCGCAATGTTGTTACCAACCTTATGAAGATTGGAGAATGGACTGGCGGAAACATCACTGTACCGCTTCCTACACCTCGCTCAGCTATGGACCCGAAGCAGGATGCAGTGGTCATTGTTCAGCAAGGTGGTGCTGGCGGGCCAATTGTTGCCGTTGCTAAGCTGTGAGCTAGTTAGGGTTAGAAGGTGGAGATTCTGATCAGACATCGTTCATTCTATTCCTGTAGGCTATCGCCTTCTGAGTTTTGACACGTTATTATGGAGTTGAAGTCCCGCATCTGGACTGGACCATCGAGAGAGAGTTGGAAGAGCACGACCTTTGGGTAGAAACTCTGAAGCTAGCCTCTCACAATCAAATAAAATTCTATGATTATAGAAGAAGATCCTTCCCTAATTGCTTTGGCCTGAGGCTTGCCTTGCAACATGATGATGCTAATTTGGTTACACGATATGCTGGACTATCATAATTGAGCCGTTTCCATATTATAGCTTGGTAACAGCACCTAATCACTGACTTAGTGTTACCTTGGATATTATTTCTCGTTGCATTCAGTCACTTGATTTTCTCGTAGCTGGATTCAATTACAAATTGCATTACAGAGATATTTCGGGTCTTTGTCTCAAACGGAACAAAGAGCGTGAATAGAACTAATGAACGGACATTGACAAAGAATCGGCCCCCATACCCATTCTTCGTCTATTACGACTGCTCAACGGAATTTTCGTAGACACCCAAGAACTGACTGGAGGGACAATTAACTAACTCAATAGTTAGTCGGCAATCACTTTCTTCTACCAAACTACCGTTGGATCTGAGCACATACGACCATACCTACCAGAAAATACGGGATCCCGTCCGCTCTCCCATAGTCAAGCTGGTAAGGGGCGGATTAGTAGTTGGGTCGGTGACGACCAGCGAATCCCTGCTGTTGTATGTTTTTTGCTTTTTGACTTTCCTTTCTCTTTTTTTTGCTATTCATCGATAATCTTCGGGTTTAGTGCGACTCGTGACTGTCTGACATTTTGCCGCTGTAAGTAGCAGTCACACGAAGCGTGCCGGGAAAACTACGGCATGACTCGGCGGGTCTGTCCCTCAGTGCGTAACTGATCCGCTGAAATTCATCACAAGCGAATCCAACATTAAAAGTGCTTGGGATGCAGAAAAATGAATCAATTTACATGTCCATCGTATTGAGAAAACCCCTAGACTCATGAAAGTGAATCTCATTTGCGTTCCAATCAACCCCACAGCTAACCAAGAATGTCGGCCGTTCGCTTGCATCCGTTGTAATTTATTGACTCAATACATCAAAGCAACTTGGAGAAATGCGTATGGGTTTTCTAAGAGTGATTTGGCGTTTGAACTGATTGCTCTTCGATACGTCAATATCAAACCTCGCCCACCCAAGTTCCTCCTTGAAGAAAATTCCGAGCGAGCATCCCCTCATTCTACATGAATTTTGACTCACGGTAGCCTAGGACAGAGCCATGGTAGAGAACCCCCTCCAAAGGAACATTGAAGACTCCGAACAGACGTTTGTTGGGGACGGAAAAGACCACGTCCATGGCAGGTAGAAAATAACCAGTCCGGCCGAATGGCCATGGCGAGTCAGTCGGCAATGACAGATATTACTTGTCCTTCTCGAGTCATCCGTGAAAGTGTTGTCGAAACAATCAATTGTGCAAGACGCGTGAGCGGTAATGCCTTTTTCAAGAGTCGTTGTAAAATAGTGGTTGCATCGTTGTTGACATGGCTTGTATACGTGAAGCTAAGATTCACCTCGACATAGATGTAGTTGACCGGCTGCTTCCCGCTCGCATCGAGGCTGAAGACCGAGAATTTCTAGAAGAGCCAGCGTCGCTATCCACTTGGTTGGCCACGGCCTCGGATGCATCGACCCATTCGGCGTAGACATCCACTGTCGCAGACAGATGGTTCACAGCGCAATGGAACTCGAGACCGCAAACACTGCAGTACAGGTGGCCGGCACCAGCCGCTTTGTCTAGTGTTACTGAAACAGCATCTTGGTGTTCACAAAAAATACAATTGAAGGAAGTAGGCAGTGCCTGCTTCTTGTTTGGGCTAAAGGGCTTGCTTGCAGACTTGCGCTTACCCATGATGATGGTAGCGTGTTGAGACGACTGAATGTGAGAAAGGGAAAAATAATATGTTGTCGTGCAAGCGGAAGACAAGGATCTGGTCGGACTTTATTTGAAGTATCCGAGTAGAGATCAATCGAAATGATTGTAGATGCCCTTGTTGTTGATCCACTGGAGGTATTGAGGTGAAGATTGAGATGCAGCCAGTCGTGGCGCTGTTCAGTCTTATATATTAACCGAGGCCGAAAAGGTAGCAGGCATCTCCCATCATCAGGGTTAACTGTGAAAGTTTGGACAGTACTAAAGTTTTGTACATTCAGTTACCTTGATACCTGACCCTTGTGGTTCCTTTCCTGGCAACGATCACGAGGTCAGAACCATAGAAATGAGAACCTGATGCGGATTGACTTTTATCGGAAATAAATCTCAACACCAAGCCAAGCGCTTTGATAGAGGATTCCTACATCCTAAAATTCTGACACCTGAACAGCAGCATGTTCTGGTCTCGACTCTCAAATGAAGGGTCAGGAGCTTGACTTGGTAACTTACCACTGCAGAATTATACTTATTTAATTTTGATAAAGATTGAATTAGATGTAAGGTTACAGGGCTAATATATTATGGCATGAATAGGATAATTTTAATGGGCAAATAATTTTATTTATTCTACCTACAAAGGAGAATACTAAAGTCTCCCATAGACAGGATAGATAAACACAGAATCACATTCTGTTACGACCTGGTACACGAACTATCAGCCACGGTTAGCTTGACAGCCAGTGCCAGGTTGACAGCCCCGACCGCAAAGGCAGCCTTGTTCAAGACGATTCTGCAGATGCTCTTTTAGTTCTCCTAGTAGCTCGACCAAAGAGACTTTGACGAGGGACGCATCTCGGACGCGGTAGTCGAGCGTCGCATGCCCCACCAGGTTCATGCCGAAGCCACAAGCCCACACTAGGAGTCTTTGGTATTCGGTTGAGATTCGACTCTTGGAAGGTATGTCGCTGTTTTTGCTATACTCCCACGATGCGTCGGTCAAGGCCACGAAGGTGCTGATGATGCAGCGTGCAAGAGACCGGGCTTTAAGCTGAGGCTCCATCATCGTCATAGCATCTACTCCACGGAATTTTGCATAGAGTGGTTCGATACTGGATGATTTTGAAGGTATTGTAGCGTTGATGATGCAGTGATGAAGAATCTCAAAGGCATGAATACGATGAGGAGAGTCCTCTTCTACCCCGCCTCGACGACATCAAAGTGCACATGAGCTGCATGATGGTTGGATGATTTGCTGCAACCTGATCAGGCATCAATCAACAAAGGCATCAGCCAGGCCGCAGTTGAAAGAAGCATAAAGGTGCTTTTTTTTTTTCATGTATCATGTCAATACCAATACTGCTGTGTAGCAGCAGACTTACTTCAACGGTTCCCGTTGATGGCGTGTACTGTCCTCGAGCTTTGCCCCATTGTGGTCACCGCGGTCTTAGCCCACAGGCAAAAGTGGGGACAGAGAGACTACTTACGCACCACGTGCAGGGATATCTTGACTATAAAACCAAGAGCAATATTTCGTGGGATAAGAACTTTTAGAGCTGTTATTGCGAAAATGCCATCAAGCCATTGCAATAGTTCAATCCAGGATGCTAGATCGCTTAAGTCTGTTTAAAACATATAACTCAGCCCCTTGTCCAAAAGAGGAGAGAAGACACATGGGGAATTTTGTATATAGCTAATAGTCGTTCAGTCCTAATTTGAGCTTAGATTAGTAATATTTTGCATGACAGTGAAAATCCGGATTGAAAAGGCAACCAATTACATCTTTGTGGATGGCGCCGGGGCTGTGAGACATGCAGCCGCGATAAAAGCTGAATCAAATCAACATACTCGGGTTAACTTGATTTTAAGCGCTGGCGCTTGAAGGAATATTGAACTCTACTTATATAATTGGAGGGAGACGAATAAAATCACAGACATTGGGCTCCGTGGTCGCTGAGTATGAGAGCTGTTGAAACTGACACGGTCATCTGCTGCTCTCTTACGTACATGCGCATGCATGGTCAACCAAGAACACACCGAACCGGTTCAAATAGCCGAAGGGGAAAATAGCTTTAAAATACTAGGAGAGGTTGAATGTGTTTTCAGAAGTAAAAATAGAAACTTGTATGGTATAATTAGAAATTTGGTGGAGATAACATGTAAGACGTGTGGGGAGACAGATCCAACATATTAGGCAGAATCTTCATGGGGTTGCCTACTCATGAGCAGCATTGACCCTGTCCGTTCGCAGCAGCACGGGGTTCGGGGACATGTCCTGAGCGTGCTTATACGCATCTCCCAAACCAGGGTGTTTGTTCAGAAGTCCCACTCTATGGTGGGTAAAATCTGCAGACTTTCCATCCCAATTGAGATAAATGCGGCGCGAGCCTGGGTATGTCAGCCTCAGTTGTGGGGTGGAACTTGGATTATCTCGTAGGACTTGATCCCAACCTATCAATGGACGGCGTTATCGTTCGAACCAACTGAAACTGGAAATGTTTCATCATTTTATCCACAGAATGGCTTTGGGAAGCCAGCCAACAGAGGTATGTATCTGACACGTTACTCGATCACGGGCATTACCGTAAGCAGTATCGGAGCTTGGCAAGGCGGCATTATTATTATATATAGCCAATGTCTCTCCCCTGTGTAGGCACAAAATTCTTATTCAACTCGTCTTTGAGTAATTACTACCCTAGCACTGAATTTTGCCACTAGATCCTGAGCGACTATGACTTCTGCAGAAGAGATCATATACAGTCAAGGCAATGAGTTGCCGATCCCCAACCTGGATCTCCTTACCTTTTTATTTGGTGCTTATAACACTTCCAGTGTTTAATAAAACCTCTTTCTAATAGTATTTAGATTCTGAGTACTGTATTGGGAATGACGACACTCCGGTTTTTGCTGAAGCTAGTGATCCTGAATCATGCATAACTAAATCTCAAGCCCGCGCATTCACGGAGGCCTTTGCGTTTTTTCTACGAAAGAATTTCGACATTGGTATTAATGGGCCTGACAAAGATGTCGTTACGGTATTTTCTAATGGTCAATGTGCCTTGCCATGCTTTTTCTATGGTGTAGTTGCCGCTGGAGGCGTTTTCTCCGCAGCCTCAGCCACATGCACTAAAGAAGCTCTTGCCCGGCAGATAGAGGATGGCTCTTCCAAATTGATAGTCTGCAGTGAAGACCTTAGGGACCTGACAGTTGAAGCAGCTGAAAGCGTGGGACTGACAAAAAGCAATGTGCTTATTCTCACAAGCAGTCCAGACATCAAGCTCCAAAGTGCCGATGGAGAACTCGTCTGTGATTTCAAGGGCAGGCTCCTCTGGACAAGAATTACCAATGAAAATGATTTAAAAACGGGTAAAGTTTGTATTGTGTACTCCTCTGGAACTACTGGTCTCCCTAAAGGTAAGTTGACAGAAGCTTGACTGCAAGAATCCTCTATTTATAGTCCTAGGTGTCATCTTGTCTCATACCAACCTGATTGCCGAGGTTCTCCTCATATACGACAATTGCCGGGCCATTTATGACAAAGAAAAGCAAAAAGATCCTAATTTCCAATGTCGAGCATTGGCACATCTCCCTCCCGGTCACGCCTCAGGAATACTGGGATACTGTATATACGGGCTCTTTGAAGGCGCCATCGTTTACTGGATGGACAAGTTCAATTTTGGTGATTTTTTGTTTTACTGTGACAAGCTACGGATAACCGAAATTTTCACCGTCCCAACAATATTCGGGGCAATCGCAAAACATCCAGCCGTCAAAGACCAATTTCGTCACATGCTGGCCGCCACATGCGGCGCGGCCCCGATGTCAGCAGAATTACAGAAAGCGGCCTGGAGCAAGATGGGCAGTAATGTTCTCTTGATGCAAACATGGGGGATGAGCGAGACAGCAGCATCGGTATCATTCAGTGATCCCCGAAACCCCGTTACCTTAGGAAGTTCTGGTGCCCTCTTGCCAAATATGCTCATGAGGTGAGTTGCTCATAGTAGTCATGCACACGTTTTGTCTAACTAGAATATAGATTAGTAAATGACGATGAAAATGATGTTCCCCCGGGCCAACCTGGAGAGGCACTACTGAAAGGGCCGTTGGTATTTCAAGGTTACCACAATAACCCTAAGGCAACCCAAGATTCGTTCACTAAGGATGGTTGGCTTCGCACTGGTGATATTGTCCAAATGAGAGACAATGAGCTCTTCATTCTCGCTCGCAAGAAAGTACGTACTGTGTTTCGCAAACATTATTTCTGAAATTTTAAGCTCACCAGTGACAGGAACTTATCAAATTTAAATCTATTCAAATTCACCCTGCTGAGCTGGAAGCCATCTTGGTTTCTCATGAGGCCGTTATTCAGTCTGCTGTCATCGGAATCCCTCAAGGTGAAACTGAGGTTCCAAGAGCATATGTTGTAGTTGCCCCGTCGGTCAGAGGCAAGATATCCGAGGCAGAGTTGGTGGAATATGTAGGGACCCGAGTTCCTGATGATAAACGTTTGAGGGGAGGCGTGAGCTTCATTGATGCAGTACCCATCCTGCCTTCAGGAAAGCTATTGAGAAGAGACCTTCGGCATATGTGGGAGCAAGAAGTGAGGGTAGCCGGCGTTTGAAGACACTGGGCCTAATTATGATGAAAGTCAACACTTTGCGCGCAGCGTTAATTTCATTCATTAATTGAGAATTGTACACTGCAAAACGATCATTTTCATAACATTTTGGCTCTTCCATGTGCATTCACAGTCAAACAAAAACACACAGAGTGGGCTCACATGATTCCTAAACAGTAAATCTACCTTAGATTCCACAAAATTCATTTTGTTGTTCAATAATTACACTGGTTCTGAAGAATCCTCCAACATCCACCATCCAGACAACGGCTGAACTGTGCAACCATCAGCCGATGCAGTCACGCCTACATGCCCAGCCATCACCGTTGTCTGGTACTTTGTTGCTGAAGCAAAATCCTGAACAGTAATTGGGACCGAGATGAGCGCTGATGGGATTGCACTCGGGCTCATTATGGGATATGAGACTTCGTCAAGCACGAGGCGGCGGCGGTCTTCCACCGGGATGTGAGAATAGTATGATTCATCCTGCAGGGCCTCGTCTGTAAAAGAATAGGTTCTTTTCCCTTCTTCGTTCCAGAAGAAAAAGGCGGTTATCCAACCAGAGATGGTTGCGCAACACCCCGAGCCGTCAGCCCCAGCTTCATAACAGACCCGGAGCCAAAAGTCTTTGACTTGTTCTGACTCGGGCTCGTCAAAAGTTTGGATCATGTGACGCACAATGGGCTGCAATAAACGACCCCATTCCGCTACCTCCTCGCCATATCTCTCTAGTTTGCCGATTCTGGCCAAGATTGCCTCCCAATCCGCCTTTTCACCTTGCAGTGTGACGGAGGGAAACCCACAACCACATAGCATCTCGTACTCAAAGTAACGCTGAAGTGCACCAAGCATGGCGAAGGACGCCACCGCAGTATCATTGGGGGTTGTAGTTGTGAACTGAGGGATCATCCACTCCTTTAACTCTGGGTCGATGATGTACTCTTGGGCCTTCTCAGCGAAGCGCTGTGCCACTGCACCCAAGTCAATGCTGGCCAAGGAAGCGGGCTGGACGTCGACCGTGACTTTCTTTTTGTCCTCGTGTTCGACAAAGAATGAGCGCATTTGTTCCGCATGTCCGTTGATGTACATGCCGAATTGAGCCATGATGGCCAGCCATAAATCATCAGGCCGAAGAACGAGGTGAACATCCTGGTTGAAGGCACGGATGATGCCCTTGACGAAACCGTTTGTGTACGGTATTACCGTGTTTTCAAAGACGTCATCGAATGATGTTCGGAGCACTCGACGGTCTTCTTTGCCAACTTTTTTGTTTGTCTCAATCCATGTCAGCTCATCTGGAGACAAGTCAACAGTCCAAGCTTTGGAGGTAGTAGCGAATAGGTCAGCGTCGCTCTTGACCGACGGGTCCCTGTTCTGGCCGGCCTTTTCAGGCGAAGGGAAGATAGTGACAGGCATAGGGTCTGCGTAGTTGCTGAGGGTGTGAGGTTTTGCTATACTGAATAATGAAGCAGCGTAGGTGTGCATTCCATGAAGCATTGTTTGAATATTAATATTCCGGCTCCAGGCATCCGTGTCCAATGCCCCGCCTCTCACCTTTAGCCAATACTAGCCTGGCTAGGACTAGGGTGCAACCAATCCAGGCAGTGCTCCAGCCACAAAGTTAGTCTGGTTTTTTTGGGCGCGAGGCAGACTCAGTTTAATCTCCTCAGTATAACGTGTAATATCAGATATGAGAGGTGGACCCCGAAGTTTTAGGTGTGCTACGAAACTGACCTGAAGGCATATAATCCCGATCTGTGCACATCACCTATCTATTGGCACCTTTACTCAGGGCCGCTAAGGCGTATAGCCACGCCGTAACAATCTTATCTTCATCACAATGTATGCCGTTGGGTTTATGCTGAGGGTAGGCTTAGGCAGGCTGGGTCTGAACAATATAGAGAGATAATAAAAAGGTTACTATCTTTGAAAATGGTCAATTAATAAGATGGAAGCGATATTGTCCTGCTCGCTACCGGCTCTATCCTACCTAGCAATGATCACGAACCAAGTTCAGCCTACGTAATCAATAGATCCCAGCCAGTAGCGACCAGTAAACTTTTAAATATGCTGCACCTTCTATGTCTAACAGATGAGCGTAGTAGTAGTCCTCTGAATAATATCCATCTCTTTAACACAAGCCCAACACACTCTATTGTCAGTCACGATGACGTGTTTCGTTATCTGGAAACTAATAACAGTAGCAGCCAATCGTGCCAGCCAGTTTTCCTGAGCCCTCACTATTGATGTATTACCAGGGTGATCGAGTAGCTCATTCCAACAATCGATTGGTTATCTGACCTAGATGTCGGAAATCTTCAGCCTCTTTTTCTGTATGATTGCATCTATTGGGTAATCGTTGGATTAAATTAGCACTTTCCGCATTAGAAAGCGCACTTAGTATATCAAGGTCAGCAAGCCAATTGCCGCGTTCGTATGCCTGGACAACAGCCTCAAGGAAATATACTTCCTTATCCCTGAGGCCGTGTTTCTCGATGTTGAACACTTGCTCATATCCAGTGAATGAAAGGTGTAGTGACGTTTCAGGGAAGTTATTCTCCAAAGTTCCATTGAAGTCAGAATGCTGAACGTGTCGCCAGTTATCATAACCAGACTCCTTGACGAGCGGGGCCTGTGGAGAAATCAGAAATGCCATCCCGCTTCTCCCAACATTTCCAATTGAGCGTCGAATAACCGCTGATGGGGGTATGGAGTACGGATCCGACCACAGAAACTGATATTCTTGAGGGGGGTTGATTTTGACAATGGAGAAGTCCTGCCTATTGATGTTGATGATGGTACTTAGGTCATTGTTTCCAAGATGGACGAAACCATGGCCATCAACCTTTACAACCTCAGCGGCATTAGTACTTTCGCTGCGACTGCTTGAAGCCATTTTCAGATTGACATTGATGAGGCATTTTTTGAGCTCTGTAGCCTTGTTTCTATGCAAGGTCTCGTGATGACGCCACAGACTCCCCCTTGTCATTGGGCGTCAGTTGGTTAGCGGGGCACAGGTACATCAATGTAAAGAAAAGTGCACTTTGGCTACAAAGCTAGTACCCGTAAGATCAGGTACTTTTATGCCATTCAATGCCTCCCCAGGCTCTTGCTATCAAGCAGATGCCAAGAGAAAATGCCCACGTGCAGTATATGTTGGACCTATCCATCCAGGATACAAATTCAATATATTATTTCAGAAGCAAGATCTATTTTAAGGGTCAAAGACGCTGCGAAATGTGTATCTTAGAAGTGTGTAAAACATAGCTGACGTGTCTGATAATGTGCCTAACGCTATGTTCCCCACGATGTCACTTTTCGGGCTTAGATTAGATAAAGACCGCCAGGCAGGGCAGTTCGGTAGTGCTCACACACCCATCACAAAAGCCATAGTTTTGAAACCTAGCTCAGTCATCCAAACATGGTTGACTGCTTGAAGATCTTGTTATTGTTGCATTCCATTCTCATGATTACGTACATTGGATTATTATGTTACATCGGCTCTCATAACCTTCAGTTACCAATAACGGTAAAACTGAACGTACGGACCATTGCCGATAGTGAAGACCACAGGGCTAGTCTCGAAGTACATAATTTGACCTTTGCAAATGTCCTTGGCGCTGCAATCACGCTCGCCGATGCTAGTGGCTATTACGCAGCTCCCCTTAGCACTGTACCAAAACATGTAGCATCCCTCGGTTTTGGCGCACGTGTCGCAGCACTGGTACGGGTTTTGCACCGTGATGCTATTTTGCTGGGAGCTAAAGGGAAGGTAAAAGTCTGTGAAGCCGCCCTTGTTGCTCTTCGAGCTGCCAAAATTGCTTTTCGCGCACATGGCATACGCAGATGGTCCTGGAGCCATAACAGTCGCCGTGGTGGTCGTAGTGCTCGTGATTGTAGTGCTCGGTGTGATCGTTTTCTTAATGGTTGATTTAGCTGTTGATGTGACAGTGATTGTTACATCGCTAGGGACAATAGTTGTGGTACTCTTGATCGTCTGAGTGTTGGTAATAGTAGTAATTGGTGTACCGGCAGTGATTGTTGTGGGCGATTTGGTCTTGGTGGTAGTGACGGTTTTGGGAATAAAAGTAGTCACATCGCACTGGACCTTTTGTGGGTACGTTTTTTTCCCGGACGACGTCGTGCCACGCTTCTCCATGCCGAACATGGCGGCAAGTAATGGGCCAGAGCCGTGTTGGCGGTCCTCAAGCTCGAAACCAAGCGCAGGCAGAGCATCGCGCTTTAAGGGAGAGCCTGAAGAGGCATCTGTCGCTTGTTCGAGGGTTTGCTGGATTGGCATAAATCCGGATGGAGTTGGAATGGTCACAGTGTCTGTCTTGGTTTTGGTTGTCGTGGTGGATTTGGTTTGCGTGGAAGTAAAAGTTGTCGTCGCAAGGAAAATCGTGGTGGTTGTATACTCTGTCGTTGCAACTTGGACATTACTCGTCTTGGGGTCGATTGTTGTACTGATAGTCACGACGGTCGTCTTTGACTCAGTATTGGTGACGGCTTTGGGCGTGATGGTGACCGTCTTTTGGTCGTATTTGGTGCTGACTAGAGTATTTGTCTGTTTGTGCGTGCGAGTCACTGTGGGCACTGTCTTCACAGACTTGGATCCACTGGAAGTGAGGCATATCTTCTGTGTTGACAGACTGGCAGCATTGGCGGCGGCCACAAAGCTGACAAGTGGCGCAATGAGCAGATTCTTCAACTGCATGATAGGCAAGATGCAAATTAGTCAAAATCTCACACGAGAGGCGAATGCCGATGGCTTTATGTTGCCGTATGCTCTTACGTACAAGCGATGCTCCAGAATGATGCCGCGTCTCATCATTTCCACTATGGAGACATGCGGCAGCCAGAAAAGACGCTTACTTTTGGAATGGCAGGACGCTATGCCATTAAGGCTCAATTTTAAAGTCATCGTTTTACCTCGTGGCGAAGACCTGAGCTACTACTAAAACGGCAGGGCGAAACGAAATTTTCAGTCATAGATTAAATGATTCCGCAAAGGCGAGGTCTTGAGGGGACTAGTTTTTCGTCGAAACGGGTTGAACTGGATATGAGGGGCCCATATCAAGACCTCAAAACAATATGGCTATCCTCTTATCACAATCTTCACTTTCGATCCATTGCATTGCCAATAGGTGTTTTTTTTATTACTCAGGGGCTTCTGCATTTCAGCTGGCACCGCCACTGGAGTTCATGTTGGCCTACTAGCCAACCAAGGTAATTGGTCACTGGAGTCCTAGCTACGCGAGGTACCAGTCTAGCCTAGGTCTGCTAGACGTGTTCTTGGCATTTACGCCGCACCAACCACCACGCGGAAAATAATGATAGTGGAGGAATAGCTGAAGCTGTCGCATGCGGTGAGGCTGAAGTCGCGTGGGATTACAACATACTCGCCTGTGTCCGATACAACTTTGACAGAAAGGTGAGATAAACATCTCATGGGTTTTTATGCTTAAATACGCCATAAATAACAGTTTGGCACCTCAACATTCTTATATGAATTCCTTGTCCAAAGTCCATATTCTATAGCAGATATGATCAACCTAAACCGGTCACTACTCTTTGAGGGAGCAAGGCTATCTAATCATAACATCCCGGCCCATCATACTATAGGCAGAAGCCGGCTCAACTGACTATTACAAGTTTTTTTTATCAGTGAACCACATATTCTACCAACCAATTATAACTTCTCGTAAATAGGACTCTTCTTCTTTCCTCGTGCTGCAGCGAGAGATGATGTGACATCTGGCGAGTTTAGCGCTCCGCCATTCCAAACGGCCATGTACGTCAATCCTAGGAAGAAAATTATGATCAGCTAAAAGCACATCAATTGGCAGGATGGGACTCACCTGAGGGGATGTCATGATCTCGGCACCAATCCAAAAAGTTTTTCGTTCCTTGCACAGCAACGGGACTTTTGCTTGCGATTGTTTCTGCCATCTCAATCGCCTTCTGCACTGCTTCGGCTTTCCCGGGGAGCACGTCATTCACAAAGCCGACTTTCAAGGCTTCCTGCGAGCCAAAGGTCCTTGCAGTAAGACAGACGTCCTTCACCCAGCCGTAAAACGGTACAATTTTGGGAAGCCGGGCCAAAGTTCCAACATCGCTTGCGATCCCAATGTCGACCTCCTTGACGCTAAAAGCAGTATCTGACGAGCACACTCTGAGATCGGCGCATGTCGCCATGTCCAGCGCAAGGCCAAACGAGATACCGTGAAGCACGCAAATAACGGCTGGCCAGCGCCAGTAAATTTAGCCGCGGTTAAAAAATAATGCGTGGGAAGTACTTACGCTTTTCGCATTTCTCAATGCTAGTAACGCAATCTTGGAACTTCACAGCCCATTTTCGGACTTTGAATGATTGTCTTGCACCATCGGCCGCTTCTTCGGGGTGTGGGTTAAACATGGATCCCTTTTTAGATGCCATTTGGACATCAAGACCTGCCGAGAAGGCCTTGTCGCCCGCTCCGGAAAATACAACGACGCGTACCATCGGATCATCAGAGAGGCGATCGAATACTACCTTTAATTCATGCCACATCCTATCCAGTTAGCTTTTCTGAGGCGGCTTGAACATGCGATGCATCACGTACGGCTCAATGAAGGCGTTCATCTTTTCCGCCCGGTTAATTTCGACGTGGGCGACATATTGTCTTGGCCCCGTAACGTTGAAGTACTGAAACTTGTAATCCGTCATTTTGAAGTTGATACTCGCAAAAATTATCGAAAGAAGATTATGATCTGATGATGGTGGTTTTTAGGCTTTGCAGATTTGGCCATTTTCAGCCGACGCCGATAAAGCCTCGGCCCGGGATTATTGAGGGGTTACATCGCAGTGACGGTGGGCATATCAACCGACACGATTTAACAAGGATCCCGATTGAGAAAAGGCTGCTGCATTGGCCATTAAAATTATCGGCATTTCTGGATCTGAGCTCTATAAATTCTATTTACAATGTTACCTCAGATCTGTTGCTATTCATATCTATATCCTTGGATTGAACCAATTCCACTTCATCGCTCATGTCGACAGTAATCGAAAATGACCTCTCGCAGACAATTCCAGGGCCAGTTTCGGGAGGTTGCAAATATGTAGATGTCGACTGTATCTGGGAAAAGTTCGTCTTGACACCTTTCGTGTTGGTTCCAAAGTATGCAAGGTTGAGTCTGCTGGCAAGAGTTTTGGGATATTGAATCGGGAGCACGGGCGCGTCTTGAAAGCTCGGAAACAAGCGTACAAGGGCCATACGTATCGACGGCATGCACGCGCATATCTGCCCGATGGCGATCTCGATGATGGACCACCGTACAACCTGGAGATAATCCCAAGTCTTATTATCCGAACCTCCGAACCTCATGAGGATGTATAGTCGAAATATACTGATTATGGTCACACTGCAACTGATGTTAGAAATTTGTCTTCCTTTGGTCAACGAAGGGGGGCACCAACAGAGTTCCAATAATAAACATGATCCCAACAGCAAGCTTCTTTTTCCAGGGAATATTCAAGGTTTTGAGTTGCCACATGGGAACAATGATCATCCAAACATCAATCGCAATACTGATGGCGGAATTCGTCCAGGCGATGGTGTCGATACTGGCACAGTGGCCGTGGTGCTCGCCGTCCCACCTTGTCCAGAAGTAGGAAATAGGCATGCATTCGAATGCGGCGAGGAACATGAAGAATGCACCAATAATACCGGTGAATATCATGGTCCCCCACAGGATGGTGCGAATTCTGTCCGTCGGGAATATCCGCAAATAGAAGAAAAGCAACGCAATCTTCAACAACATCACCTGTCCGAAATAGGTGACTACCATCACATAAAAGTATATGCCGAACTCGGTTATCTCGTTGAAAGGCAGGGTCCAGACGTCACGACCCAGTCCGTTTGCCACCAGGCCATACTGATTGACCACGAGGGCAGGGGCATTAGAGATGCCGACAGCGAGCATGACCCAATCATCCGGGCCCAAGTCAAGACCCCACCATCCCTTGAATACAAGTCGCTGTAGGATGCATATACAAGCAAGTATCCCCATGGTATTTGTGATGAGGACATGCCCGGCGGAATTATTTCGAACGGGGGCATCGCAGTATGTTAATGTTAGATTCTTAGTTGCTGTAGGAATGATCAGTTAGCATACTAAAGATGATTTATCTCAAAGGGACTTACTAAGGGACTCTTTGACGGTGCAAGTCTTGACGACGCAGTCCGTCACTTCATTTTGAAATTCTTGATTTGAGCATGTGCAGGCTTTGTCCGTAAGCTGGCAGGATGAATTTGCAAAAGAGTTTGTCAGGCATGTCAGCTATACGAGATAATTAGCATTAATAAAAAGGCCCTGTTATTGGGCGGGGTAGTTGGAATAATTACCGCGCAGCTAGGTAGTTGTGACACGAGGTCTTGCTGCGAAACCTCTGCCTGTATTATTGGTGCTGCCAGTACGCACAGCACAATCCCGAGCTTCCATATCGCACGCATGGCAAGGGGATAGCTACTGGTCCATCATCCAAGGCTGGCAAATTTTCAACAAAATGTGGAATTGTGGCATACTTAAAAAAGGGACTTTCAGGGATGTCATGTCTGTCACATTGGTTCTCCCGCCAGATGCGTGGAAGCCGTGTGCGTGGGCTCTCATCACCCGGCGCAGGCACCAAAGTATCCGGTATGCACTTTGCAGCAGGCTAGCGCCGGGCTTTATTACCGGCATGCCACTAGCTGCTGATAGTAAATCAAGAGCCAATCAGAGGGGTGGTGATCAGGCTGGAGGGAGGGGAACGTGGCGGGCTTGAAGAATTTCCAACTGGTACCCGCCGTTTCCTCGGCCAGAACTGAATGGCTCGGACCGTTGGGATCTGCGTCGAAAGCCATCAGATCATAGGCCAACCCTAGAATTCCTTGGTTTTGAGTCGAGGCTACTGGTAAACGGGAAAACTAAGCCTTAGCACAAGCACGAGGCGTTGGCTGTTGGTTCAGGGGAAAGCGGGTCTACTTCCAAAGGGACTCAGCACCAACGCGCCCCCCTCCTGCGCAAGTGCATACCTCAGACACACACTCCCAATCGAGAAAATGTGCAATGAAGATGAGACCAAGTTCAGATAAACCATATGCCTGTTTCAGAAGCAGAGGACGGCGACAACCGAGTAGCTGAATCCTTCTTGAACTTTACGTGATCTTGGCACGAGACGGGACAAAAAAAGACGGGCTGGGTTGCTCGTCGTTTAGTGCGTCAAAGCGCTGTGGGGGCAGGGCAGCCACAATGGGCTCACGAGTTGACGATTCTCAACGAGTCTGGACTCTCCGCAAAACCCCGCAGGGCAGAGAGCAAGAGTTGCTACAGAACACTGCATACAGGTTGGTTGCTGCTGCTGCGGCACTGTGGTCACAAACCTGAACATGGGGTCGGGCCCGTAAACGGCTTAGGTTCCGATCTTGGGCAAAGCACACCTGAAAACAAAGTCTATTCGCTAGCATGCCATCTCGTCTAATAGAGTTCAAAGTCATTGCAACTGACGGGTTGACGTGTTGCAGAACAACTCTTGCCAGATCCGTGCGATTATGATTGTGTGGGTTCCCATCAGAGAGGGTCGACGGCCGGGACGAACCTTTGAACCTCTGCTGATCTGACGCCGAAATGGTGCCGTGGCTGTTGTGGCCGTTGTAGAACGACTCTAGCGCCAGTGCACACGCCCAAGCGGTCCTTGACAAGACCTAGGTCGTCAGCGCTAGGTCGTCTGATCGACGTTCCCCAATGCCGAATGGGGAATACAGGTCGGGCTTGGCTCTTTCGACAAGGCGGCGGGATCGCCATGTTGTCTTGGCGAAGATGAGTTCATGCAGCGAAAGATGCGCCCGGATGTCGATTGCGGAGAGTTGATATTCCCCGTCCCGAGATGATCAAAAAAACGCATCTAATTCCGCTTTCCCCGCGATGCCGCTGGCCCATGCGCTTTGCTACGATTGTCGACTTGTCAACCAGAGCACAGATGTGTTGCTGTAAAACGAACATCGGATCTCGCCTCGGTAAGAAGGACAATCTTAGAATACTCGATGGTTGCGACGCTTTGAACAATTCATCTTATCAATGTTGGAGCAATTAATTACACTCATATACTAAAGCCGAATACCCGGGTCTATTACCGTTATCCGCCCCTAGTAAAGTGCAGCTCCATCTCTGCTTAGTGCCCATTCGGCCAGGATGAGTGGGTTCGCTTCAAGCTCATCCCGACACGCTTTTGCCCATGTCCAAAACTCTTTGCCCTGGTCAAAATACAATAGCCACATGCCAAACCAGTCATCATCGAGAGACCATTGTATTTTTTCGTCTTCCGAGAGCTGCTCCAGAAATGGCCCAACCTTTTTATGGGCAGCCTTCATGATGGAGATTTCCTTCTCGCCGACTTCATATTTCCGTCCAGCCGTGATGGGACCTGTGATAATTTTATTCAACTCGCCGAGCTTTTCTTTGGATTCAATGGGACGGTGGTTGCTTGAGCTCCTTAACCAGGTGAAGCCAAACAAAAGTACACTAGACTGGTTTCGAAGTTCGATATCGATGAGACACTTGATCCAAGCAAGCAATACTGTGGCTAGCTCTTGGGAGCTGTGTGTCTTTGCAAAGCATTTGTTGCAACACGCCTTCTCAATCAGAACCTCGGTGACAAAGTCCTCATCCCATGTGCGGCAGCCTAGGTCTAGAGTCGGCCGCCAGCCGGGATACGTGCCACAGAAACGAAACTCTCGCATCTCTTGCCAGCGTGAACACCCGGGACAGCGCATCATCCTCAGCGTCCAGTGATCGCCACGAGCCTTGGTGCGGTAGATACGTTGTACAGGTGGGTTAAATGATGGCCGCTTGGCTTGTAAAAGGCGCGAGATGTCAGGGAAGAAACGATCGAGGGCGCTGCCAAAAGCAATACGCCTGCTGGGCATGATGGGGACTTTAGCAGTGCCCAAGGCCATACCTCGTCCCGTTGGTTCGAATCGAGGTTTTAGCTGGCTGCGCTGGTATCGGCATTCATTGCACTTCCGCAACCTTCTGTTGTAACCACAGCGATCTCTTTCATAGGAGAGGGCATGTTGATCCAGTCTCTCCATTATTTGCAAGGCATCGAGCGTGCCAGACTCGCTATGGGTCAATTTTGTGAACCAATCCACCTCGTGGTCCAGGAGTCTGGGGGGGATGTGGCCCGGTGGAGCACTGCGGGACCATCTGAGGGCGATTCCGTAACATTTGCGGAGCGATCTGTCTTCGGCACTAGACGTTTTCATGGAGAAGCTGCCCCACCGCTTGCCCAGTAACGAGGGCTCCCATGTGGTGATCAGATTAGCAGCTGGCGAGTCTGAGGTGGGCTTCCGGTAGGCAAGCGCAAGCAGGGAATGATTATCAAAGCTCTGGTGCGGGAGGAGGCGGAGACAGTCGGTGCAGGCCCAACGCATGGCCTTCCATGACTCGTCATTGCAATCAGGTGTTAGCATGTTAGTGCGGGAATGGTAGATTGGTGCAATGCCGCCATATTTGGGTACAACTTCGATTGCGAGCAGACGCTCAGCAAAATGGTGCTTCTGTGGATTGATGACGCGACGAAAATGCGAATTGCTCTGGCTAAGCGAGATCAAGCCGATTGGGTCAACTAAACGGATGATGCCGTGTAAGAGCTCGATCGGAAGCTGATCTAGCGACATTTTCAGATACAGGCAAGTAACAGGTAGTTAGGTGATGTTGAATTGAAAAGAAAATGATAAGAAACCAAAAGTCATTCCTAAATAACTAGTCTCGCTAAGAATGAGGCTGAGTACCCTGAATGCAGAGCTGAGTCAGCGCGTTAATGTTTCACTTAGCACCGCCAATTTGTGACTCCTTACCGCGAAAGGTGTTTTGTGAAAAGTTTAGCGAGCTTGGTAGTGCAAAAGAGAAATGTACATCTCCATAGGACCCAACAACAAGAAGGAATTGTTAGGTCAAAACACACAAGAAAAAAACCAATACACTCGCCTTTGATGCTAAATACTGAATACAGAACTGCAAAGGGTGGGATTATTCGCGCAAAACATTGATGATTCAAAAGCCCGATTCTGACGATAGCGAGTATAGGGTATCCATCTGTCACGTGTCTTCCCCGACGCTGGCCAATTGAAATGCAAGGCACATGTGTGCTCTGCATGCGATGCAGTGGAATGAACTGTTGGTCGCAACCTGCATTATTTAGTGTCACATAATAGTAAATTTGATGTTACGATTCTAGTTCTCGACCTCCTTGGATATTGGAATTGTTTTTCAATCATTGTGTGGTAACAAGTCATCTCTGTTCTTGGCCTTATGAGCTGTCTAACTTGCACTTTCTATGTCACGGAGACTAGGCACGCCTCACCGCCGGACACATTTAAGACATTAATGTGGCAATGCTGCCAATGCTATCATGATTGGTGCTACGAAACAACGCCACAGTGCATATTTGACGGCCATGTACCCCATTTGAATTACCGTGAATTCAAGTCGAAACAACCATCAATCCTGCCACCCACACCACCAATATTGCCGCCACGTTTTCACGGGCCTAAGGATGGCCTTATAACACCCCCAATCAGTGATTTAGCCATTAACTGTGTGGACATTGTGCCTGTTCAGCATGAGGCTCTCGATGAAGTAACTCTTCCGAAGGATCCTTCTACAACAAAAACTGATTACAGTTTCGATCCTAACAAGCGCATACCTGCTTGGCCATTCGAACATGCAGAATCGCGAATCTCTTGGGGTCTATTGACTCAGATGTTGAGTATGCGTTTTATCTCCCGATTTTTGTCCTTGTGCTTATTGAGTTCAAGGTCAACCAGAACCAAATGAGACATCAAATAGAACACCAGAGGAGTCTACAGATTCTGACATGCTGTCAATATCGGAACAATCCGACCAATTCGACCCATTTGAACTTGGGCCTGATTTATATACTGTACTTTTATATACACTCCATCAGCTGCTGGAGGAGTGGCAAGGAATACGAAAATGTCAACCATCTCCGCAAGAAAGCAGCTCTAACATTAGAAGGGATGGTCATAATAACAACTGGGAATCATCATCCAATGGTCTAAACAGCGGAAAGAAAAGACGCTTGAGTATGGGAAACGACCCACAATCTGATGGGCGCGGCAGAACGAGGACTTCATCTAAAACTCAAAAGATAGAGTGCCCTTCAAAAAAGTTCCTTGCCTGCCCATTTTGGAAAAAGAGCCCGCGAGAGTATCGGGATTGCTTTTCGAAAAAGTTATCCCGAATTAGGGATGTGAAGCAGCACATCTATAGAACGCATTCCCCACTCTACTGCGAGCGATGCTTTGACGTTTTCGATGAGGAAGGCAGTCGTCAAAGACACGTTCGTGCCAACCCAGTCTGCGTGGTAAGGCTCAACGGGTCACTGGACGGGATATCTCTGGAACAGAGACAGAAATTAAGTAAGAAATCTAACCCGAGCCAAGGTGAGCCAGACCAATGGTACGCGATATGGACTGTCATTTTTGGCGATTTACCAAAGCCTGACTCGCCTTATATGGACTTCGAGCTATCGCAGGATTTTGGCGAGTGGGTTGAATTCTGTCAAAGGCGTGGCCGTGATGTTGTAGCCGAGAATATTGACAACAGATTTGATGATATGATGGCCATGCCGAGGTCTGAGAGATACTCCCAGATACTTGAAATCGTGGAAACAGGATTTAATTCCATTTTTACAGAGTTCCGCAGAGGCACCTCTTCAACTACCTCCGTTATAAATCGAGACTTGTCCACGATTGACGATAACTTTCAGACAACTGCAACCACAGGCACCCAACACGACCTCTTCCAGGAGCATTTCGAGTTGCCTTCATTTGGAACACCACAAGAAAACCCTCAAAGCAATCAAACCGATGTTATAGTCACATCGCCTCCGGCCCAGGATCAGGGTGCTGGTGGCATACAACAGTCTTCGGGATCTGGACGGCTCTCTGAGACTGAAACGGCCATTGGGCTTTGGTCTGACGTAGAAAACAATGAATTCTGGACGAATGAAGAGACAGATGGCTACGATGAGAATTTTATGAATTTTGCTAACGAAGACAACTGGTTGGATGCCTTTCCCACGTCTTTTTCGATAGAAAACGATGCTATTGATCAAGCGATATCCGACATTATACAAAAGAGCATAGAAGATGGCTAATACGGAACAAAACATTAGAAATAATGAGAACCGGGAATATATATATTAGTACATTGAATAAATCTTGAATTGAATATCGCATAGTTAAGATGTTCAAGTAGGTGAGTTTCCAATACAAGAGATCGGGTAAGAGTGTCCATAGGAACGTAGTAATTTCTCAACCAACCAAAAATATCCATCGTCCTTCAAATTCCGCGTTCGAATGTTGATATATTCAATTTTTAACAAAAGAATATATTTCTCTAATAGAAATCGCATTCTTTATGGTGACCCAGCCTGCTCTTTGGGCGGTAGGGGTTTCTGCCCGTACACAACGTGCCTATAGAAATCAATGGTTAGCTGGACAATGTAAAAAAAAAAAAATGAATGAACTTTTGGTGATCTTACATGTCGCTGTTGGTTAGATTCTTGGGGTTTCGAATGGCAGACCGCATCTTCGCCACCAGTACTTGGATCTCTTCCAGGGTCCATCCCAGAACCTGGCCAATGGGATACAAAACAAATCCGTCCAAGCTGAGGTCCATGTACAAGCCTATATATTGACCCTGTTCCTTGAGCCGTTTTTCTCTTGGCCAAGGACTATGCGGGACAGTGATGACTCTTTTGGTGATCTTGGTAAACCCGGCTTCATTCGCGCATTTTTCCATGGTTCCATCCGCGGTTATCCTAAATGATCGCCCAAACTTATCACCAGCATCATAAAAAAGCTGAGCCCACTGCTTGAAAGTCCTGATGCATGATATGTTATTTATTGTCCCGCCACAAGCGGACTTTCCTAGCCACGGTAGTTGTAAATGAGGAATGGCACTTACTCGTTCTCGGCCACACAGGCAGGGTTATCACAACGCAATTCAATATCCGGCTCAACATGTTCAAACCAACCACCTGGTTTTAGGAATTTGAACATTTGATTATAAAGGGTCTGCCAGTTATCAATTGCGCCGTGCATGTATCTGACATGAATAAAGTCGAAACTCTCGGGCTCAAATGTCCAGTCCAGTTGTGCATCGTCAATCTGGAAGGTGAGATTTGGCGGGACCCATGAAGGCTGCGTGGGTGAGATATCGGTACCTATGACCTCAGCGGAAGGGAACTTGTCTGCCATGTCACTGATTTGGTTAGCGCGTATGACATGTTCCGGATTTCTCCCACTAACATGGCCCATATACCCGTTCCGGTTCCGATGTCTAGAATACGCTATCGAGAATTAGATCCGCATGAGACTGACGGTCACAATCCTTACTTGCGGATTATCTCCGATCGGCGCTGCGTAAAGCTCATCGTCAAGCATCATCGTAAGCCATTGGTGTCTGTCTATGGTCAGACTTTGCTTGTGTGGGATTGAATAATAGACGGAAAGATAGTTCCGTACGCCACATCAAATGCTTCTATGTGTTTCTCATCATTTGGCGCCCTTAATCATGTTAGTATCTGCAATGTGGAAATGCTCACAATCGCGATGTGCCTACCAATATTCAGTGGTCTTGGAGGATTGAAATCTTCTTCCCTGGATGTTGCGATATTCCCAGATACTTGATGAAAGTGATGCAGTCGATTCGCGTAAGCTATGCAATTTGAATGCCATTAGTGCTTCCGATTTAAAGTGACGTGGAGCCAAGACATTGGAAATGTATTACCTCTCCGCATCCGCGGCGGAATCGACATCGTCTCTGCCGGCCACTTCAGGGTCCTAATCACTATTTAGCGGGATATTGTGAGAAATTATGGGTTCATTAGTTGTATATAGACAGTAGGCTGGGGGTTACATGATTGCATCACAGCAACTTACGGCTTCGATTCGCGGGGCAGTTTCAGTCGACATGTTCGCGACAACCATGGGAAACCCTGCGAGATTTTTTGGCGACCGCAGGAAACGGGAATCGCCGAGTGCATGGTTGCGGCTTTATACCTATTGGAGCAAGCCCTGTGCACCACCCCAAACCCCTCAAGTTTTAAGGAGGTGGTGCTGTACATGTACACTCGGCTAGAATATGTCCAATCCAATGCCGTTCGCGTATGCACGACCCCTGCTTCCAGTCCTTGGCGCTGCCGTATTTTGGACGCGACCAACAGTCGGTCACTAGGTATTTCAAACACTGCGGCTGTTAGGTTAATTACGTGAAGAAGAAAAAAGTGGTGAGCTAACGAATGAGAACACAGCCAACATTTTCCCGGATGCTTATATTGGCAAATATCAAATGCATACCGAGTTTAGGTAACCATCTGAAGCTGTGGTGATATTTCCGCTGCTCTTGCAAGCAGCAGAGCTTGTTTGGCACAGGTAGTGGGCACAAAGCCTTATGATGCTGCGGTGTAGAGGAAAATAAGCAATGTCGAATATGATGTCAGATTACTCGGTGGCTTCGTTTTCCTCGCCGAGATCAAACAGGTGCATCTACAGGTAATCAGTCAATTACTCACTCCCAGGATACTGTGATATGGAATGAAAAAAAATCCAGGCTGTTTTGAATAAAGGTGTTTGCTGCTTCTCGCCCACGCAGCTGAGATACTCATTGTCTACAACTTGCCAGATTCTGTAAACCTAAAGTAGGTAAGGTGACGTTACAAAAAACTATCAGTAGTCCATGTTATAATTTGCTCGCAGAATCTAACCCTGCAGAGCCTTCTGTTCACCCGCTCTCGGCAAGCTAGGCGAGGACAACTTGCACTTCAAAATGCTGTGGGTCTGTCCCAGCTTGCTGATAGGCCATTGTCGTCGCAATTGGTCAACCGGGACATCCGTTTGGCTGAGGCCCGTTTGGGCGGGCCTGTGAGGTCTGTCGCGGATTGAATAGCCCTCTTGAAACTCTTAGTATCAGTATGAAGCTATTCAAAAGTTGGATGGTGCGCACAATTGTGCCATCTACCACAAGCAAAGAGCGGCAGCAAGATTTATGCCGCCCCCACACCTCTGCACAAGCTTGAAGTAGCGTGCTCGCTATCACCAAACATCACGTGAGGGAGGCTGGTCAGCCTGGACACGCGTGGAAAATCCCGGCCCCGCTTAGGCTTACGTGCCTGATTCAACTCGCCGACTCAAGAGCAAGGTGGGATTCGCCAAGCATCGCTACTATACATTGTTGGCTCGTATGATTCACGTGCGTCTACAACAATGGCAGACCCAATTTCTCTGCCTGAGCACGTTCGCGACTCGAGATTATTGACAACTCAGCAAGATGGCTTAACTGTACACTCCAAGCTATCCTGTCGCAAAACGTCGCAAACAAAGGAATCCTGGGGTGTAGAGAGAATGCTGGGCCATGGTGGAAATGGGGTCGTGTGGCTACAGCGCCGAGCCGATGAGGCCTTTACAGGCCCTCAGTTTCGTGCTGTGAAGCAGATCCGAGTGGCCCAAGAGTCGAACCCAAGCCCAAAATTATATATGCGGGAGCTAGAGGCATTAGCAAAGTTTTCCCAAAACAGGGTACTGCATCTCTCGTATAGCACTTATATATTCGCTCACATCTTGTTCCTAGTATACCGACTTCTTTGTCCAATCATATGGGTGGTATATCGACTCGTCATATCTTTACATTGCTTTGGAATATTGCGAGCACGGAGACATGATGATGTATCTTAAGAATAACGGCAGACTACCCGAGAATGAGGTGCAATATATCTCTGCACAAGTTCTTGGGGGAATATCCATAATGCATCAAACTGGGTTCGCGCATCGTGATATCAAGCCAGCTGTAAGCTCTACATTAGAATTTGAGAAAATAGCGCTGAATTATGCTCCAGAACATACTCATCAAGAGAAAACCTCCCCAAGATTGGTGGGTAAAGGTTTCCGACCTGGGCCTGAGTAAGAAAACTGAAGCATTGGCCGGATCCACGACAGTACGAGGGACCCCGGGATATATGCCTCCCGAGACTATGGGGCTAAATGATGGCCAAATGAGTATAAATCCACATTTGGCGGATATGTGGTGTCTTGGCGAAACTATCTTCCAAATGTTGACGGGCAGAGGCACCTTCAGTCACATCATGGAGCTCGTGAATTACCACAGAGGCGAAATGGAATTCCCCATCCAAGAGATGGAAGTGGCAAGCTCAAGCCCTGAGGCAGTCGGGTTTGTCAAATCTTTGATGGCTGCGGTTCCTAAAAATCGCCTAACAGCAGTCGAAGCCCAGTCGCATGATTGGATGAGGCCATCTTTCGAAGAATTCGAATCAATATCAGAAACATTATTATCAGCGGAGCCCGGTTTGCATGATAGTGGATTTCGGGAAACACTGCCTCAGTACAATATGACAAATGACTATACCCAGGCCTCCGCTGCATGGTCTACAATGACGGCTATGCGCATGCCTGATTCATCTTTCGAAAGTAACCTGAATGAGGCCCGTCCTACGATCCCAGCAGAAGACACCACTCTGCCGCTGGAAGAGCAAACCAGTACAAGCGCCTCTGGTCCGTCTTTACAAGTCTTATCAGATGAGGTGAGCCAGATGTCACTTGCTTCAACGTCTCAAACCTCATTGACTCCAAATGGAGATATTGTACCGGACGGGGTGACCTCAATCGTAAGACGAACAAATATAACTAGGGGCGGTCAAACACCGAGACATATGCAACCCGATGAGCTAGATGATTCCAAGAATCAGGAAATTGCAGTACCCCAGAACATATTGCTGCATTTTCAAGGGCCGATGGGTGTGTTAAACTTTGCACTTGATAGCAAAGTCACATTTCGGCAATTACGAATATCGGTAAGGGTCTTTTGGTAGATTTATCACTTGTTGAAGTGATCCACTAATGCGCCACTTGCAGCTCCTGGAACGGCTGCCCAAAAATATCGACCCAAAGTCTATCAGCCTTAAAGCGCCTCATAATAAGAAACCGATGCTATTAACCGACATTCTGAGCTACAAAATTGAACAAATGGATTTCAGGTAAGTCTTTTGCACCCATGTCGCACTCTTTTCACTAATATTGATATTAACCTTACAGGGATGATGATTTAATCAACGTTGACTACAAACAGAATGTCGACAAGGATGGAGTATATTCCAGCCGCCCCCGTTCATCCGTGGCATCGGGAACTGCAAGGAAGATGTTGAGAAATATTAAAACTGCAGCCAATGGACTAACTGAAGCACAAATGAAGACTAAAGAAGGTTATAGCTGACAACATCATGATCTAGCAATATGGCTGCTGACTTGGTTTATGTAGCTATCAACGACGATCTATCGGACCCGACTCCTGATCAGATGAGGGAAATCGCTCTGATGACCAATGGCTCGTATGTCACCGTTTATTTGCAACGTATCTATACTAATCCAGCGCGCTTTGTCTGGCTCTAGTGAAATGATGAACATCATGGATATTATTGAGACAGGCTTAAAAGAAAAGTGGAAAAACATACGGAAAACTCTAAAAGCACTCCAGATCCTTGAGCTCTGTCTTCTGGAAGGGTCCAAACACATCGTTTCATGGACTAGGAACCACATTGATCTTATTAAACCCTTGTGCCTATTCAGCCATGTGGACGGAAATAGTTTTTCATCGGAAGGAACTGGTGGGCATTCAACGACATTCCCACCGTAAATTGAAACTGACTTACAGTTCAACAGTCCAGGTAATTGCTTGTCACTTGACTTCCCTTATCCAAGATGAGGAACGACTACGAGACGAGCGAAAGTCCAGACAGGCATTGAGGATGACTCATGATAGCACCTCATTTCCGAAAGAGCAAACCTAGAGATGAAATTACTAGAAAAGAAACAATCCAACACCACGATCAAACAATTTTAACAAGCCTACTATGAGTATAGTGCATTATAGGGTGTTTTGGTGGTTAGGCCTCTTCAGTCGTGATCTTGATTGGTGGAATGATGAATTTTTTGGTCGGCTCGTGTAACTATCTCTTTCGGAAGAAGAAGGAGCAAAAAAAGGTTCGTGCCCTTGCCCTTGACCTCGTC
Organism: Calonectria pseudoturangicola; assembly: GCA_013403825.1. NCBI lineage: Eukaryota > Fungi > Ascomycota > Sordariomycetes > Hypocreales > Nectriaceae > Calonectria > Calonectria pseudoturangicola. The sequence goes on along the minus strand of VTGA01000004.1, from coordinate 174,343 downwards.
AATCTGACTGCCAATTATTACTTGCTGGTTTTGGCATTCGCCGACGCCTTGGCATGTCCAATTGGATGGCGCTTTGATGGCATGATTGGCCAAACCCTATTAGGAAAACACCGAGCATACTCTAGTGCTTATAGAACCGCCTCAAAATTATGCAGGGGGGCTGTACGCCCATGCGACATGACCTTTAGCGACATTAGAAATGGCGGACAAACGACAAATATTTAAGGTTGGAATTCATCCTGGCTTCAGGATGCTTACAGAAGATTTCCCTGTTTGATTCCATCTTCTGCGTGATTGTACCTGCATGGTTGCTACTTTGGAGAAGACTGAAGAAGGTACAAACCACAGGAGTCCATCTGTACGAAGGGTTTGAGGCATAGCTGGTGTCTTCTATGAGAAGGAAGTGGCTGTGTGTACAATACCTGTGGCGCAGGACAACAGCGTGAGATATCAATACCGTTTTTAAGGTATATGAATCAGCGGGCCATCTCTCACATTAATAATTCCCATACCCCTACGCGCTAGACACGTCCCAATCATGCCTTCATACTCTCCCAACCCCGACCAAGCTGGAGACCCTCCAACCAAGGTGATTAGGAGCCAAACTGTAGGGTCGTTTCGTCTAACCCATCTCTCCAGATGTCTCCACCGACCTCCACCTCAGAGATTGAACTCACAAAACATTTGATTAATGGGGAGCGCGGTGATGTTACACCCAAGAGCGGTATGTTTGCCCGCCTGACAGTCGACTTTAATAACGCGCGTATTAATTACAATTATTGTCTTCGCCAGCTCCCCAGTCTGCTCGCCTGAGTACACCATGGCGAACAGGAGTTTTTAGGCGTCTGCCTATCATAGGTTTAGGGTCATGGTTTCTCGCTCTTCTTTGTGAGTGGAATTCGGTAAATATTTAGTGCGATATTTTCTGACCGAATATTAACGCAGCCACCCTTTCGGCCATCATCATCTTGTCGTGTAGCAACGGAGTACCAGTAGATAATTGGGGTAGTCAACTGCGCCCAACGGTTTGGCTTGCGTTGACTTCTACGCTTACTGGAGCTTTGCTTGCATGTGCATTTGCAGATGGAGCCGCTCTCTACTTTTGGCGAACCGCTTCTAAGCCGACAACTGTAGGTGAAATACAGTGCACTGAATGAATGGTGCTGATACTCATCAGGTTCGAAATCTGCATGCGATATACGAATCTTCGACCAATGTTTTCGAGGCAACAGTCAACATCTTCCGTCTTAGAGCTGTACTTGTTGGATTGGGTATAAAATATCACACTTATTACACGATGAACACTGCCAACAAAGTTTAGGGTCTCTCATGGTCACACTATCTGTACTTCGTGGTCCACTGATGCAGAGGGCATCATCCACGGCCAACCGTTACAAGGCGTTCAACGGGACACTGGAATTTCACATTGCGCAAGAATTGCCCATGGACTACGGCTCCATACTCACGGGCCGATCAACCGATGTATCGCTTCTCACGCAAAACTTTAGCAAAATTGCTCAGGCATACAGCAACCGAGCCGACATGAAGTTATATAAGACAACTTGCGACAATTGCACAACATCTATCAAGGCAGGCCACACTCGCTCGAAAACACATTCCTGTGCTGATATTAATTCGCTGGTTTAGGGCTTTGGATTTAACGTCAACTGTAGCGAATCTACACGAAATTTTAACCTCGATACCACTACAAGAGACTATGAGTCTGCATTGAACGGTACCTATCTCTTCCAGGTAAACGCGACCGAGTACAAAGGCGAGGATGTTCTCACTTCGAAATACGGCACGTGGCTCCGCTTTGAGACGCTCTACAAGGATAACAAGACGTGTTTGGGTAAATTGAAAGTCCAGACGTGCGATTTACATGGAGGTATCACGAAATATCCTGTAAAAATACAGGGAAGCACGGTTACGTTGGAGGGCGATCGGCATGACGACGAATTCATTGAAGAAAAGTGGGTTATTCGCTCGCCAATATTTCATATTCGAATCCTAACCATGCAAATAGGTATATGCTACCAATCTCCCAAGGCACTGGTAATATCATTGGTGGCTTCAGCACAATACTTTACGCGGTTTACAACTCCTCAGCCTACATGTCCTGGACTGGCGCTCGTGGCTGGGGTCTTACAACCATAGGTCTCCCTGCAGCACAATACATTACTATGAATGGATCCACCCCATCATGCGCAGACGAGTGGTCAAATCCAATGGAAGACTTGATCGGAGTCGCGCGCGAATTGGGCTTTAGGGCTTCTCTGCAATATGCAGAGTTCAACACGACGGATACGCAAAACGTCAGATACGAGAGTGGTAGGACGGAGCTTGTATACGTCGCTGATTACGGTCGGATGTGGGTTGCTATTGCAGTCTCGGCAGTTGGCCTGCTGAGCGTGCTACCGATATTTTGGGGATGGTGGGAGGTGGGACGCAACGTGAGCTTGAACCCGTTGGAAGTTGCAAATGCCTTTGGAAGCACGAGCAACCAAGGTCACATACTGGCAGGAGTGGATCCAAATGCAACTGCAAGCGAAATCGCCAAGAGTGCCAGTACAGAGGGTCAAGTGATATATGGAGCGTGGCAAGGACACGATGGTGTTTCGCGCCTAGGCTTTACAAGGGCGGGGGTCGCAAGAAGTCCGACAAATGGTGAAAAGTTTGGATATTGAATAGACAGAAGACACCTCATACCTTAATCTTCATAGAGCTTTTGAAAATCAAACTACAAAAATAGCTTTACATAAAATCTAGTGTCATGTTACTCAGCAATCATTCCGGATACACAATCTGGACACCTTTTAACAATACTTCTTTCTTGGAAATTAAAACTATGAATCAAGCATATTCATTCACATAAAAACACACTAATGATCCGCTTCCCATAAAATTATAGTTTTATTGATACCTTATATAAATCACATCCCTCATCGATGAATGGCCCTCCACATTCGCGTATAGGCATGGGAAAACCCTGTAGGGAAAACCAGTACCAAAGGCCACCCTGATCCAGCTTATCATTGCTTAATGGAAGAGTGCATAAATTTAATATTACCATTGTATATTCTGGGCAAATTAGTGAACAGTCAATGCTTGACTGACTCAAGAATGTCAGGGGGAATTGCCTTCTCCTCACACTTGTCCGGAATATAAGGACAAACCAGTTTCTTTTGGTTTATAACAATGACATTCTTATCATTTTTAAATGGGACCAGCGATTTGTATGTTAGATGCTCAGACATATATTTGAAACGAGAAAATGTAATATGTCCACGCGGGATCTCGGCTTGCACAAAACGCACACTTGTTTGGCCAAGAGCCGCCGCACGCCGGAATAGGTCTTCAAGATCAGAGAACCCTAATATCATAGTTGTAGCTTCAGATCTTCTATCGCAATACTCAAGTGCTCGAGATCCCTTGGGGGGGAAGCATTTCGTTTCCGTCTCCAACACCCCAAACAGACCATTCGAAAAATCGGCAAGCTCAAAAAAGAAGAATAGAGGATGTGCATCGCCCTTTCGCACTTTATTAGCCCGTAAACTAGGCATTTCTAAAAGTATACGAGATACTAAGTTTTAATCTGAAAATAGATAAAAACCTTGATCTAAAACCCGAAGTTCCCAGGGTATTGACAAAATTTAGTGAAGCGTGACGAAAGGCAGAATGGGGGAGGAAGCGAGGAAGTAAGAGAAAAGAAGGAAGGGGAAATAAGAAGGAGTAAGGATGATAAGATGAGGATGATAGAGGGAAAAAACGAGGTAGGGTATTGAAGGAAGGGGTTCTCTTTTTATCCTCATGGATTTGGCACATAGAACCGTCTAGAATCCTTTGTGACCAGGCTAGCAGCACATTTCCAGGGTGTGTCATGAGACCTTCCTAGAATAGATCATAGAGGCCTGCGTTGTGATTTCTTGGCGAGTCACACCTAAGGCTACAGCGCGGAGAATCGCGCTCACCCTTTTTTTTTGACACACAAACGCCAAACCAACGCGCTCGGTTGCTTATTTTCACATGCAAACGCCGAACCAACGCGCTGTCATGTGGTCTCACCTGCGCAAATCTCATGTCAGCACAACCACAAATGGATATGAGTCATGCACCTGGGTAGGTTCTGGTAAATGACCAGGTCATCGTGACGTATGCTAAGAGAAAAAGCGTTGCCCTTTTTAATAGCCAGATGCAGAAGTATCATTACCTTAGCTCGTAGTCCCCGATGGTCTAATTCCGGTCCATTCATTCATTTGCTTTGCTTATCTGCATCATAAGAGCTATAAATTCCGATTACATAATCAGAACAAGAAACTCCTCAGCTGCTCAGTATTTTCACATTTCATAATGCACATGCGAAGTTATCAGAGTATAGCGCGTTAGTAATATGCAAGAATGGTCGCCGTAACCCATATTTTGTAGTTACTTGAATTGTATAACCAATGTTGCTTCTAGAATGATACTTCGCATTCTGATTGATTTTAAAAAATAGGTATTCCTTATCTGAATGTATTTTTTCCAATCTCCAAGTTAGGAGGCAGGAATGTATGGGGCGCTATATTTTGGGTTTGAAGAGTTAGAATGGCAAAAACACCAGCTTAATGAGTTGAGAAAAACTCGGGATATTTGTTGGTGTAGGATAGGATAGATTGCCATCCATTGTCTAAGAGCAGTTGTGAACAGGGTTAGGGTTAGGGTTGGATTATACGTCTGGTATTTTGTTTTATTTTAATGGCAGCTAATATATTCAATCGCCTGCCAATTGTACCGAGTAAGTATTGTATAAATATGAAACAAACTCTGAGCATCTAAATAGTTGAACTGCTCTTCTTCCTTCAGTGCATGTAAGTGTTCTTCAGCCACTCGGGGTGCAGATCTCACCCTCATACAAGCAGACAATGGGTCCATAATTTGCATATTTGCCTTGAGATGGAATTGAAGGCGTATGACATTTCTAGTTTGTAAAGGATGACCCTCTTTGCCTCCAAGCAATTCCCATTCCTGGCACCAACTTAGCCTCTAGGGTCCCAAAATAGCGGGGTAAGGATCACGATGCTTCGACTTTCCTTGTTTAGGCCCGGCCCTCGATTAGATGCCCCGCTACTGGCGGTTAGCATTTCTCCTTTCGCATCTGCATCACCGCGAATGGCAAGATAAGGCGCGTGCGTCCTTTAATAACGCGGGGAAACCATGGGGAAAATGGGAGACTAGCACAAGCGCGCAGTGGCGTTGAACCATTGAACCATTGCACAACGTTCACGAGACGAAAGGCTGGTCATTCTGGAGCCGCCATCCCTGCAGCATCGAAGCACAAAACCGATTCGCTCTGCATCTTTTTTTGACACTTTGTTTAATTGTCTTGTTAATACCCTCAATTGGCTATTCAACCATGTCCGCCCACCTAGAGAAGCTCGCGACGTTCGCGTCGAAACCTCGCATTTTTATCCTCACGGACATGCTAAATGAGCCGGATGACTCGCAGTCGCTGACCCGTTATTTGCTGTACGCCAACGAGTTTGACACGCGCGGTATTTGCGCCACCACCTCCACATGGCTGCGCTCCAGCACTCACCCAGAGGAGATCCGACGCATCATCACGGCCTATGGAAAGGTCGTGGAGCGCCTGAACAACCACGTGCACCCTGATTTCCAGTTCCAGCCAGCCGAGTACTTTCAGACCTTGGTCTCCTCGGGACCCAGTGTAAGCAGTAGGCGCAGTGAAGGATAAATTGGTGGCTTGCTAACGTGACAATAGGTTTACGGGAAAAAGGCATTTAAAGAACCTCTGAGCGAAGGTGCGCAGCGTCTCCTCGATGCTCTGAAAGAGTCTGAGGAGCCTCTCTACGTCCCCGTATGGGGCGGCGTCAACACGCTCGCCCAGGCTCTGAAGCATCTCAGCGAGACCGTTTCTTCCGAGGAAGCCTCCAAGCAGCGAGCCAAGCTCAGGGTCTACACCATTTCAGACCAGGACGACACCGGCGGATGGATCCGCGGCAAGTTCCCCGACGTCTTCTTCATCGTGTCGTCCCACGGATGGAACGAGTACGGTGAGTCCACCTGGGGAGGTGTCAACGTGCTGGCCGTCACTGGACCGGATCACACCAAGGTGCTGAACCCGTGGTTGACCGAGCACATCCGCATCGGCGAGTTTGGTGCCGAGGCGTATCCCCTCGTCAAGTTTGGCATGGAGGGCGACACGCCGTCCTTCCTGTGGCTTGTGCAGAACGGACTCAGCCATCGCGACCACATCAGCTGGGGCGGTTGGGGCGGTCGCTACACGAGGCCCCAGGGCGAGGCCGATTGGGAAGACGGCATCGATCAGAACCACTTTTACAACGTCACCGAGTTTGCTGTCATCGGCGCTGACGGGAAGCGATACACCGACCAGAAGGCGAGCATCTGGCGTTGGAGAGATGCCATGCAAGATGATTTCGCTGCGCGTATGCACTGGACCGTTGCAAGCGGCTTTGCCGATGCGGGTCACCCTCCCGTGGTTGATGTGAACGGCCACCAAGGCGTGGAGCCGCTGGTCCTGGATGTCAAGGCCGATGGTACATATATCCTTGACGCCAGTGCAACATATAATCCCGACACTAGGGACGGCCAAGCCGCAGCACTTGACTACGTGTGGATGCTCTATGGCGATGTCAACGCTTTCCACATGTTTGGCCGAGGACCCAAGGTTCACATCGAAGCAATTGAGGGCTCACCAGCAGGGGAGAAGCAGGCTGACCACGAGGCTGGTTTCGCCAACTTCACCAGGGGCTCCAAGGTCAAGGTGACAGCACCTCAGCGAGAGCGAAACCCTCAAACGTATCTAGCCACTCCAGACTTCCACGTTCTGCTGCAAGTTACCAACACAGCTGGGCCATATCCGATCCGCAGATACAAGAGAGTGATTTTCTCATATAAAAACGATGACTCGCCGGTAGCTATGGGCAAGATACCGGATGGGTTCTTTGAAAAGGAATAAGCGCTCTCAAGTTTGCAACATGACTTTAATTACACATGCGCGGTGACGTATGATATGCGTGATGAGCCAGTCAAATAATACGATAGCCCTTCAATGGAATTAGTTAAATAAAGAATGCATGCACCATGAAAGCTTCTGGACTATAATTATCATATACGGTTTATTTATGTCTATATGTTCTCACGTCTATATTCAATCCCATGTATCATATTTTTTTCTCAGATCATGTTTCAACCACAAAATTGCATCTAGTCAAAGATGGTAGCCTTCATCGAGTTGGGCTGGATGTACTCGGAAGCATTGCGAGAGCTCATAAAGCCCCATCGGATCTGCGCCGCCATGGCAATCTCCACGTCCAGATCTTTGGCGAAGTGCCAGGCAAGGCCGGTGTCTCTCTGGAACGCCCTTCCAACCAGGATCACGTCGAGGTCGTCCTCGTTGAGATGCTTGTCCGCCAGCTGGCCGTTGTTGATCATGCCAACAGCAGCGACCAGCAGCTTGTTTCCCACGGCTTTCTTGACAGCGGACGAAAAGGGGACCTGGAACGCAGGGCCAGCCACAACCTTTTGCGAAGCATGCACGCCTCCGCTGCTGATGTCAATCAGATCGATGCAGCCCTGCTCGGCCAGGGCTCGTGCGAACTCGACAGTGTCCTCCAGCTTCCAGCCCTTCTCTTCGGGGAGGCTCTTCTCCAGCCAATCCGTTGCCGACACGCGGAGGAAGACAGGCATTTCGTTTCCGACAGTTTGGCGGGTGAGTTCAGCAACTTCCAAAGGAAGACGGATTCGGTTCTCGAAGCTTCCTCCGTATTCGTCGTTTCGCTGGTTGGATGATGCGCTCAGGAACGAGGAGAGCAAGTAGCCATGCGCAGCGTGGATCTCAATAAAGTCAACGCCGGCTTGCAGAGCACGCTTGGCAGCGGTAACCCAAGCATCCTTGAGGTCCTGGATATCCTGCTTTGTCATTTCTTTTGGCGTAACATCCCCACTCCAGGCGATAGCACTTGGTCCTTTCAAATCACCAACCCAGCCGCCAGCCTCGTTGCTCACATAGCCGCCACCAAGCCATGGAGGTGCAGTAGAGCCCTTTCGACCGGCATGGGCCAGTTGGATACCAATCTTCTGACCCTGGCTGTGCGCAAATTCGACCACCTTCTTGATGGGTTCAATTTGAGAATCCTTCCACAGACCAACGCAGGTGGGCGTGATTCGGCCGTCGGGCAACACAGCCGTGGCCTCGATTATCATCATACCGGGTCCTCGCTGAGCAATTCCTCCGTAATGAGACAAATGCCATGCAGTCATGTGGCCATCCTCGGCACTGTACTGGCACATGGGTGCCAGCTTTCGCAATATGTTAGAATCAACTCTGTAAACTAAATGAGAAGACTTACTCCTAGTCGGTTCTGGAAGGTTTGCCCTCGGATCGTGAGGGGCTTGAACAGCTTTGGGATTGCCTTTCCATCCGTCTGAGGGTTGCGGGCAGTGCCAGCGGGAGGTGACTGGGCAGGGGTGAAGTAGGAAATGCCTTCAGCAGGCTTGACGCAGAATCCTGAAGAAACCATGGTTAAGCGAATGGGTTTATCGCTCTTGGAAGATTAAATCACGATGCAGCACTAACTATCTTGTGGGAAACTCCTGTACTTATATCGCAATGGCAAATAGAGGAGCTATTGGGTGAGGCGACGCATAAAGTGGTTCGATTTATCATCACAAGATTGGAAATCTCTCAAGGTCCAGCCTGTAAGTAACAATGCTAGTATCTGGTTGGCTACCAGAAATAAAACGACCCAGATAACATTGCATGCACTTCACTGCAGATTACCAAGAAATGGTCCATCAGGCCCAAATTTACCCCGGCAACCCTGGCGATTTTCCCGCCACCAAGCCGGCCCCACGCTTAAATATGGAGTTTGTGGCCGCCACCTCGGACGCTTAGCCAAATCGTTCCAAGCGCCACTGGGCAAAGCGCGAACAGAGGGCTTGGATTGCGAGAGCATCGGCCCGATGATAGACCGTCGGCATCAACGCCCTACGCCCTAGCCCATATAAGGCTGTCTGAGACTGCGTAGCCAAATTGTTGCTGACATGAGCAAGCCTGGACAGGTCTGAGCTCTTGATCCACCCTGGCGGAATCTGAATTCCGGCAAATTGACGACTTCTACTTTGCGCACGACAAGTTGAATGCGTAGTCAGCAGATTTGAATTAGTATAACACTCTTTAAAATCGTATCTTGCTTGCTATTGCCATTGATTTCTTGTCCTGGTGGAAGGCGATATGATGTCAAGTCACATCGCAAATTGCGTTGGATACTTGTCCCAAGAATTGGTGTTGGATATATCGCAAGGCATTTGTATCCACGCAAATTGCAAATAGCACTGTGTTGGGCGCTACATGTTAGAATGTGCGCACTTGGAAGTATACCCTAAATAATTAAAATCAGCATTAAATCTTAAAATAACGAAATTATAGAATAATCTAATATACTTGAGCCTATTTTATACTATGAAAAGTGAGCACGGTTATCACAACGGTTGGTAGCTTTCTAGTTTGGGTTTGCATTGCAAGCTTTACTTGGTGTATTGAGCTCAACAGCCTTGCTAGGTGACTAGCCACTTCTACAGGTAAAAAAGAACAAAAAGTGAGCACAATAATAGGGCATCTTTTACACACAAATTGGCTCAACAGATCTTGTTCCTCCGTTGAGTGGCTGTGAAATTCTCTCATGTCTGCTAGTACCGCTGCAGTAATGCGACAAGGATTGAAGCTCAATTACTTCGACAGCCTCCCCCACAGCAGAGCAATTTTGGTGGTAGCCTCAATTCTCTAGGGTAGGGCCAACGATTAACCCAACCCCAGCCAAATTTTAATCCCAGCGTCGATAACTACTAGGAAAACACTACAGGCCCCTGCACAAATGAACCAAAGAAGGTCCGAGCCGGAGAAATGGGTTTATCAGTGGCTTGAATCATTTCTTCACCTTTGTAGGCTCGAGAGAGCGCTTAAAACCGTTTTAGTTTGCTGCCCTAAGCCTCCTTGACTCTCCTGCCTCAATCTGAGTTTTACCGGTTACATGCTTTCCCGGCTTCCGTAGCCGGATTTATTAACAGCAGTATCAATTAAGTGTTCCTTGCAAACTTAAAGACCGTCCATAATATTTATGCTGCTTAGCCATGACAATATGCACGGGAGGCATGCCGTGCTCTGGAGCTGCGACCCCTGTTTCATTGTTTTGTGACTGTGTCAAAAACGTACGAAACTACAGAAAATATGAGTAATCTTGATCAAGATGACAGACATAAAAAATCAATGGATATCTCCAAGGGTGGACAGAGGACATTAATCGCAGCCTTTTGCGTTCATTGCCATGTTGCCACGTTGTGTCTGCTTTGTCACGCTGCAATACTAACTGGGCGTTCCTGCAACCTAAGCGAGTCTGCCCATGCGCTATTTACTGTCATGAAATTCGTGTCTATAGGATCACCGGGCAGGTTATTTCTTGGATTACTAAGTGTTAAACCTGCATTAGATGTGCATTTGGGTTTCATGGCTGATCCAGGAGGCTGATGCGGGATACGCGGAAAGTTGGATAATGAACAGGGGTACCTAGACGAGACCCTTGCCCGCAAGCACGAGTGGCACAGAAAAGCGTATAGAAAGTTTCGGATTTCGATTGACTAGGATCCGTTTAATACTAAAAATGACCTTTTGAGGCGGTCAGGTGAGCTATGCTCAATAGGTAATCATCGGATCCTGGCGGCTGGATGAGGCAAGATCATCAATTGATACACCGCATGAATTACATCACGATACCGACAATGCTTGTTTTGATCAACTCGATACATGCATTGCCACAATTCCTTCTAAGCCTCTTATACCAGTAATATCGAAAGTAAGGGTAAACGGCGTATTGGCTTTCTGATGCAACATGGCTGAATATTAATGACCAAAAGGAACATGCTTGCCTCATCTGTAAGTGTAGCACACTGTCCTTAGTTGGAAACAAAATTATCATTCGGATAAAAAGAAAACATGGTTATATGCTGATCGGCAACTCTAGTTCACTTGCATTGGTCAAATAAGCGTAACCGAAGTGGCAAAATAAGCGCAACCGAACCGGTTAATACCGACCAATGGACCCAAACGATCCACAATTCAAGCAGTGCCAACCGTCACGAAACCGAAGACCATACAGAAAGCCTCAAAAATGGCCATCTTTAGACCTTTTACTATGTCATTTTTGCGGGAAGGTCATTGCCCACTACTACGAACTAACCCTCACCTGAAACCTGGTTCACCAACACCGCCATTAGTCTACTGTTAGAAAAAGCTTTCCACCAATACGAGCACCAATAACTCGGGAAAAGCTTAATATGAGTATAATGAAGTGTCGTTTTTTATTTTCATTTCCTTGTTGATTTTTATTCATAGAGCCCTGGCGGTCAGTCCAGTCTTAACGATCTTACTGTTATCTCATTTGCGATTCCAAGACTGTGAATAGTGACCTCAATTCTCGAAGCCTTTCTTAAATACCCTCACTCAAAGGGATATTTCGGTTCGCAACCTTGATATCCACTACCACCTTCTTAGATTGTAACGAATAAGTGAACAAGCAACGTTTTCTTCACCAGCAGCAGGCTGATAGCCTCCATAGCTAGAAATCGCCCTACATATTTCCCAGGTCCCATACAAGAAGAATGACAGATGCTTTGATTTTGTATTTCGATTGAACCGAACCAAAAAAGCGCAAGACTGCTTTGACGTTTGCGCCTTCTTGCTTTGACGTTGGGTTTCTTCAAAAGAAAACGCCGAGTTCTAAGTCGCACAAAATGACTCCTTGCTAATCACGATCATATTGATGCCACATCGTATTCAGCGAATTAATCAAATGGTTAAAGCCCGAAGGCAATAGTCTTTCCCAAAAGGCCTTTGCGATGCTCGGTTTCGGTTTTGGGTCGGGGTTAGCCGTGCAAACCATGTAGGCTACAGTGCCATAGGCTACATTTCCGACGCACGTCCCACGGGACAAACTCAAAATTAAATGCGAGGCGAGATGCTCAGTGCGTTGGTTGGCATCGATGTAGGCAAGTATCCATTCTATGATGAGAGATGTTGAAGATGCGGAAGTTCAGTGCTGGATTTCTTCTATATAAGGACGGGCTTCTGCTCTTCACAAATTGTATCCAACATCAATCACTCAATCTCAACAATCAGCTTCTTAGAAATCTCAGCATCTTGACCATTTTCTCTTTTAACGAACCTTCACCTTATTCAAAATGTACTGCAAGTCTCTCTTTGTTGTCGCTGCTGCCCTTGCGCAGTACGTCGCTGGTCAGGCTGAGGTTTGCGGTGATGCCAACCTTGGTGGCGGCTGTGAGAGCATTGCCGGTGATAACAACTGCTGTAAGACTGGCCTCGATATCTAAATGAGGAAAAAATACTAACAAAGAACAGACAATCTCCAGCGAAAGGATTGGGCTAGCTCTTACCGCACCAATGGTCTTACATGCACCTTCTACGAGTATGTCAGACAATTTGGTCTCTTAAAATTATACTGACTCGAGCTAGTAACAACAACTGCTTCGCCGCTGTCATCGGACCGGTCAACGGCGAGGATGGTAACCTCCGCAACGGCGAATTCAACGACCAGATCAACTCCATCCGCTGCACCAAATAAAGGCTTCGCATGCACGATTCAGCTCTACAATATGCATCATCTTGTGATTCGGACGCTATAACCTGTCTACCTGCCTGTTCTTATTCATTTAGAAAGGAAAAAAAAACTTTTGCTTCTTTAGACATATTCATAACCCAAGCGAGATCAGAGTTGGCCTGTCACATCAGCATTAAACTGCTCGGAGTGTTTGAATTATGTATATATATATATATATTTATTGCACAAATATCAATTCTGTCCTTTTGAGTTTGTTTGGGTATACACTTGGTCGGCACCGTAGTTGTGCCAAGTCGGCTCAACCTCCTTCTCCGGCAGCAGCCTTAACTCTCCAGCTATCCTTGGAGCGAGACCAATAAGTGATTTCGCTACATGGTTTGGTCCACTCTAGTGCTAGTGTGAAATGCCTTGATTATTGTTACCTGTAATTTTAAACCTATGTGGCAGCAGCCCTTAAAGGTCTTAAATACTAGGTAAAAACATTGGTCCCGACGCATCGAGGCATCCCCGACAGGTCGGAATAGCTTCATCTTGTCGGGACACTTCCATAGGCTAGTCCTATTTAGAAAGGATGGGTCCATGTCACCTGACCTTCCGGTCCGGGCTCCCGGGTAGGTCAATCTGGGTTGTAACAGCAACATTCGTCATTGATAGTAAAATTGGTGAACTGTGGTGTGCAAGATAAACCGACTGTAGCATTACGGGTTCAAAAACACTGCTCGGCCATGTCCTTTTCTCGTCTCAGGCTGTTGATCATGATCACTCTGCAAATTAAACTGAGGTAAGAGTTTCCCTATCTATGCCTGCATTGATAGACCGGCTTAAACAATAACTGAAGTGAGGGATCAACTAGGTATTATTGATGTATCCAGAGAGCAACTTCTTTATTACTATTGTATCGGGGACCTGGTTCAAACCCTTGATCTTGTAATCTTGGCCCCGGTCGGTAAAATAGGTAGTCCAGCTGCAACAGCGGACTTATTGATAAAGGGCCTCTGGTCTCAACACCAAGGCACGCGGCATGCTTTTCCAATCAACCCTTTTTCTAGCCAATTTTTAGGTTTCCCTTTTAAGGGACCGTTTGATCAAACGGTTCCAGTGATGTTTATGATATTTATTTGACCTCAATTGCGTTAGGTCTTTTGTTTTATTTTACCTATTTCTCGGTTAACTCGATGTTGCGTCCCCTGTCGCTGACCTGAGCTACAGTAAACTTCTTGCTGTTTTGGGCTGGGTGTGTGTTTTATGCTGCGCTCAACTCCGCCCCATTTCACTATCTTTGCCCCCCTTTTACTGCCTATTTACCTCTCTTAGACATTTTTAATCCCTCGCCGCTTGTGACTACCCTACAAGGCTGAGCCTTTGGCCCAGGTCATTACACTCGTTTTGATGCAGGCGACTGAATAGTGGAACAAGCGGTGCTGATTTGATAACAGGTTGTGTACTCCTGCATCAAGGCTAACACTGGATTCCTTCATGTTGGTGCCCACTGCCTGATCAGGAGAATTACACGAGTACATCCTGGCTGAACTTGTGGGCCGCTTCTTTGAGGCCTGTCGGGTAGGTGGCATGGTTCGCCGTGCGCGCTCCACTTTGACATGGCAACGCGTGTCGAGTCCGCCCAATCTTGCTGTTCCTCATAAATGTGTTAATTATGCAAAACGCTTATCTCCTTCAGTGCGTGAATCCTCCAGCGGCGGACCATGCCCTACAGCATCTTGAGGCACATGGCAGCACCGATTGGCTGAAAGGCAACATCTAGTTAATAAATTTGAGTATAGTAGAAGTAGTATCAACAAATACGGCAACATCATTTATCAGCATAAAATTGCCGCAAATACTTCATTGATACCTTGGGCCACTATATTTGGGTGGTAAACAATGTACCTTTTGATTCCTGCAATCTCGTTGACCAGATGCCCCGTTTGGGACGCCACTCGAGGCTTCATGCACTTGAGGAGCCATTAAAAGCTTCCATGAGCACACCCTGGATGAATCAAATCGGGCTTGCTCTTTCGGGCTAGCTTAGGCTGCAATATGATCTTATGGAGAAATCCACACGCAGATATATCAATTTTATAGCTGCTTGTGACTTGGATTGCATCAAAAGACCAAGAAGAGCAAAATGAGAAGGTCATTTGTTTTGCACCAGTTCATTCGAGTCATTTAGCCTCCAGATGAACATCCTCATCTGGAGTAAAGCGTATTTTCAAAAAATAAAATTCCCTTGTCTAGTAAGATATTACCAACACCCGGTCATTTAAATCTCCGTTCATCCCGGGATCTGACACGTCAGACAGGATTCAACGGTTGCGATCTACCCCTGTATAAGGCAAACGGCTGCCTTGTGGAACTAGAAAAAAGGAGTGGCATCCATGACCATTAAAAGTGATTGCGGCTGAAAACCCCTGCATGAACTCCAGGTGCAACACAAGATCCAGCGCATCTCATTCCACTTGCCCATGCCGTACTTTCATTCCTTTTATCCAAACTTATCGCATGCTTTGACGTTTGCAATTGACGCAGCTGGGAAACTTTCCCAGTTCTCCAGATAGTCTATTTCAAAAAGAAAATCCGTTCTTTGTTCTATGGCAAGGTCAGGCACCTTGTGGTCACAATGATGGGAGTCACGCCAAAGAACAAGTTCCTCAACTACCGCATTGACGAAATTCCTAGCGAATACAGCACTCCAGACCAGCTCAAAAACTTTTTCCACACAGACGACAAACCGTTTATCCATGTCAGGTCTTTTGCGCCGAGCGTGTCTGATTCCGGCAGTGGTGAGCACACCGCAACAGTTGAATTTCGGGCAAATGGAGAACCGCGCTTGGATCCAGGAAATCCGCTTCCTATTGAGCTCGACCGAGATTTTGAAGGATTTACCCCCCTTAACACTCCCAGTGAAGAAGTAGCGGCAGAGTAAGTTGTTGTAAAATTATTGAAACCATTGAATCTGCTGATAGGAAATTAGTATCATTGCAGTGACTGGCCTGAGTGGGCACCCCATTGGGTCATGGACAAACAGCAAAGGAGGCAACTTTTTACGAGATTACCTTCCAAAGGATCTACATGGGCGCGCTCGCATTCTTGTATATGGATATCCGTCAAAGCTCCAGAATAGTCAGAGCATCAGTTCATTAATTGACTACAGCGATACATTCGTGCGGAGGCTTATGTCGTTGCGCAATCAGCACTCCATCCAGGATCGTCCCATCATCTTTATCGGGCACAGTCTTGGAGGCTTGATCATCAAGCAAGCCCTTGCAGACCTAACAATGGATGTTCTCTCCAGGTTACCTGTCCGAGCCATTTTATTCTTCGGCACTCCCCATGGGGGCTTGAACATTCGCGCGCTTCGAACTTTGGTGGCGAACCAGCCTAATCAAAACCTCGTAAGCGATCTTGCTGCAGAGTCGGCAGCACTGCAGAGTCTAACCAGGAGGTTCCGGAACATTGCCCGAAATATAAAAATATACGCGTTTTACGAGCTAGAGCACACGCCCGTGGTTGAGAATATCGACGGCGTGTGGCAGAGAGGTTCCAAAACAGAACTGATGGTCACCAAGGATGCCGCAAGCGTGCACTGCGATTCTGAAACGCCGATTGCTGTCAATGCAAACCACTCACAGATGGCCAAGCTAAGAAAGGGTCAGGGAAGTGCTTACGTTGAGGTTCTACAGTTTATTCAAGAAGCTCTGCAAAGCGCCCCGCAGGTTTGGACAGGCCCCAAGCCAAGAGATAATCAGGAAGGAGAACACCGTGACCATTTCCCTGGCCAGCACGCAAATCAAGGGCACTATACTGGGCCATTCGGAGCGAGTAGAAGTGGAATTGAACGAAACAATAGCCAGCAACCATCATATCCTGGCACCAGCGCGCCGAAAGTTGGCCATGACGGAGGAGCCATTGGCATAAACAATGCAGCGCTTTGGCGTAACCAGGACGAGGTACCTGGGCTGCGCCACGCCCCCAGCTCAGTAACCCTGAATAGGACAGATTCAACAGACTCTCGTGATGCTTGGTCAACAAAATACTCTGCTGGACCGGGATATGGGTCACGAGAACGGAACTTTTCTGGGGGGCTCAATGAACCATACTATGGCTCAGGGAACCTGGCAAACACTCAAAAGCCTCACAGTATTCATCATTCTGCGAGCTCTATGGCACTTAATAGTGGAAGAGCCGACTCCAGAATGGCTAGTGTGTCCCCTGAAACTTGGGAAAGCCGGTCGACTTCACCGGGCGTACCCTCGGTGCGCATGATGTCTCCTGTCACAGTTTCTTCGGCTTACTCTGGAGGGAGGATGTATGGATGCGAAGAAAATCCGGCCGACCTATCAGAAGGAGTATCTAAGCTATCGATGGGATGTTCAGAGAGAGCACCTTCACTAATGACGAGTGCGCCAATGCCATACTCGCATGATATCCCCGCACACGTATCCCAGTTACAGATGAGGGAAACGCAACTTCGCACAGACATTCATCATTTGATACAAATCCAAGCACCATCCACCGGGGTGGAAGCTAAGATTGCCGAACTCATTAAATGCCTACGCACACACGGTGGCGAGGGTCCTCTGCTTGAAGCTGAACGTTGGACACGGGATTTGCTGACATGCCATGAGAATGCACACGGTCCTGTGAGTCTGGAAGCTCTCAAAGATTTGCAGGAGCTTTCAGAAATTTTTGAAGAACGGAATGACAAGGATGAAGCGGAAGCTTATCACCGTGACATAATTGATCGGGTCTCACGGCAGTTTGGTCCGCAGTCATATGCCACACTCGAATACACCCTGAGTCTACTTGACTTCCAGAGGAGGACGAAGAGATGTTACAATATCGAGAGTCTTTGCAGAGATCTTTTGAAACGGATGCTCACTACGTTTGGGGCGCGTGATCCCAAGACCACTCAGTGCCAAATTCTGCTGGCCAAATGTCTTGGTGAGAAGTCCGAGTACTCTGAAGCGAAGGGGCTCTTGCAGAAGGCCTTGGGGTCATTGCAAGAAAGAGGGGACGGCAAATACTATGATGTTGTTGACCCAATGTTAAATCTTGCAGAGATGTACATCGAGCTCGAGGAACAGGAGGACGCTGGAGGGTTGGTTCAACAAGCTCTTGAAATTATGGACGACTCGACTTTTAAACATGAGAAGGATTATTGGTTTCAAATAACGAGGGCTCGAAAGATGCGCGCTGTGTTTTTCCAGAAACGCGGTATGCACGAAGAATGTATCGATATTCTTGAGCAAATATTGGCCGACTGTGATCAATGCCGCTCGATGAATCTCGACGAGTATCAAGTCACACGCCCTGAGATTCTTTGCATGATAGGCCAGGAGTTTCACCTTATGGAAGATCGACTGAAAGATGCTGAGAATGCGTTCCAACAAGCTCTGCAGAGCGAGGAATATGAGACACTGGAAGATCACATTCCTCGCATTGAGATTCTTCATGGCTTAGGACAAGTTTTCCAGGAAATGGAAAAGCCCAAAGAAGCTGAGCGAATGCTTAATCGAGCACTGGAAGTTTGTGACTGCTTCCACGAGACTTCTTTGCGTGGGCCAATCTTGAAGAATCTTGGTATTGCGCAGGAGGCGAGCAGTAAGGTGCAAGATGCAGTCGACACGTATACCTCGGCCATTGAAGAGTTTGAGAAAGGAAATGACCTGTTCAGTGTTCTATCCATGAAAAAAAGCCTTGCAATCATCTATTACCGGGAGCAGAATTTTGCAAAGGCACAGAGATTACTGGAAACGGTTTTGGAATCTGAGAAGAAAGGCTTGGCGCATAATGATGATGCACAACCATCGGAAACCACTAGAATGCTGTGCACAGTCTATAAAGTATTGGGTAACCCCGAGGCTGCACATGCGCTCCTCCCGCAAACTGATGAAGAGTCACGGGAAAAAGAGAGTGAGTCTACCTCCGAGGCCGGTACTACGAGAGAAACATGGTCAGAAGCTGAAAAGTCACGACGTATGGTGGCACTATCCCTCTATGATCTGGACGACGAAGCGACTGCAAAGTCACCAGCTACGGTGGCAAAATCCCTCTATGGTCTGGACAACGAAGCCAAAACACCAGAACGATCATTAATTGAAGAGACAGAGGCCAAGTCGTCTGCAAAACTTGGGCCTGGGTCTTGTGGTGTAGACGATTGTACGTGCGGGAAACTTCCAGCTTGTGGTGTGCCCTACTGCAAGTGTGGAAAAACCCGAGGAGAGCTTTCCAAGACGCAAAATTCGCAGCCGAAGAGAGGTTTCACCGTCAAAAGGACGAAGAACCGGCCGCTACAGGCTGAAAAATCAGACCCAGACGCGAATGCAAATGAGGAAACGGCAACATCGAGCTTCGAATCCCCCATGGACGTGTTGGGCAGCATAAGTTTGGACACAGTTAAGATGCGGTCACGCTCACTTAATGATGTAAATCATGTTCTTGACTACTTTGGAGTCAAATACAGTCGTATGGATCAGGATAAGCAGTTTTGCTCGGTCCTCAAATGCCAGTACAAAGAGCGCGTCTTCAGGCTAGATATTGACGCCTCCAATGTGGGCCGCGTCATTATCAAAAGAGGACTGAATGATAGCCAGGTTATGAGCGGCTTGCAAACCAAAATCCAGCGTCACCTGACACCTCTGCTTCTCAAGCGTCGAATCGCTGAAGTTTTCGATATCAGTGGGGTAGACTGCAAAGACCTTGTCAAGTTTACAGAAGGTCGCCTGTTCATCCATGATATCACGTTTACTTCCATGGAAGGCCCGCCAGAGCAGGCCCTTCACCGCTGCCAGTTGAAAAAGACAAAGCTTTTCCGCAGCAGCAAGAAGACAATGTTTCAGGTCACACACGAGGTTATACCCGCGCGTGCATGCCATGTGGAAGTCGGTTTTACCTGGGTCGAGGGGGACATGGAGATGCTTGAACCAAAAGCAGAAGCTATCTTGGATGAAATCCGGCAGGCGTTGGAGCCTGATAGCGATGATACTAGTTCTAGTGACGAGGAGTAAGAGCAGGGTGTGATAATACTTTGTTCCACACCAATCTCAGCACAGCACTCAGGTGCATCGTTAGATCGCTATGTGACCGAGACCAATATTTCGAGCGCAAATGTACACAAAGACGACAAAAATAAACCATCTTGTGTGACCACGTTCGAAAGTTCAGCACAGACGCAAAAAAAAAAAAGAAAACATACAACAGCGAGGATTCCCCGGTCGTCACCGACCCGAGTACTAATTCACCGCTTCTCAGCTTGACTATGGGAGAGCGGACGGGATCCCGTATTTTCTAAGAGCTATGGTCGTATGTACCAGCTGTAGCGTAACTTGCTCTCAAGTATTGCTGTTGGCCGATTTTCCTTTGTAGGCCATACTATCAGATATTCCATTTAAAGTGTCTTGAGTATGTTTCTTCAGGATATTGAATTTGCGGCCCAACCTTTTGTCGTGCTATCATCTCAACTTGGAACCCTATGGCCCGGAGAGGCGGGACAGAGGCTCCATGTTCTGCAAAGTTGGGCAAGTGAGACGTGCACACGAGCCCTGCTTCTGCACAGCCAGCTCATGGCTACTGTAACTTGAAATGAGGCGTTCAGCCAGTAAACAGGCTTGCCAATCAGAGATGCTCCTAGGTTTTAGCCGCAGGAGCCGAACCACACTAGCGGCGGTTTCCTATGCCCGCGGCAGCCATACCTGTAGATAGTCAAGCCTGGCCGTTTTGATTAGCCTAGCCATTGCTGACTATGTGACCGATTGAAAGCAACATGCATGGGCACAATGGGTACAAAGACTAGTCAAATACTCGGATGCTTGTCTTGGATTCCTCAAAATACCCCAACCAACAAATTTATCACAGAAGAAGAAACGGCATTATGGCCGCCCTCTTGTATCCTTTTCTCATCCTAAACGTGGCATCTCCAGTATTGGCTGTGTACCAGTCAGACTTGGACGAATTCACAAACAACTTTGCGAGCGACCTTGCACCTATAATCGCTCTCTTTGGGGAGCAGGCTACAAAGCAATTTCTCAGCGAGTCGAGCACCATTTGGGACTGTATCATTTTCAGCGTCGCCCCGCTCGGTATTCTCACAGCAGTTGTCTCCGTCATTAGAATCTACGGTGATTCTTCCCTCAAGTCCTTCATTGGCCGGTCGCAGGAAGCCCACGGCATCGCAGAAGCTGAATTGTGCTCATCCACCAGCGAGGATGTCTGTGAGCTATGGTCCAACGGAGGCATCTGTCGTGTCTTTGGCCGCCCAAAAATCCTCGAATTTAGGTTCATCAGAAACAGCGACGATAATAATGACTGGTTCTACCCCAAATATGTAGGCGACAAAGATGAAACCTGTAATCTGGACGAGAACTCGTATCATTGTGGCATAAAGTGACCATTCATGACCGGACGAAACCTTGCCAAAACTGGCGCGAAGTTGGCCGATCGACGGACTCGCTCAACTTCGCAAGATACCCAAACCTGTCATTCAACATTGGAATTAAATCAGTAAAAAAATGGATTCTCTGCGTGTTTGCCATCTTTGGAGTTTTACTTCAGGCGAGTCTCTTGGTATTTGTAACAGTCATCACTTTCTACCACCCAAGCCTTTATGAGAACGGGAAGCGCCCTCCAAATTGGTGTTTCGTGCTGCTCGTTGCTGGAATCACATTACTATTCATTGGGATGATTTTGTGCGCTTTCTTAGTTGATCAAAAGTCGTGTGAGCGGAGATTCCAAAGGATGTCTGGAACTGATACGTTTTTCTGGCTTCAGCCTGGCGGCCAACGGATCGGTGATCAGCTATTCAACAAATTCGCCTACTCTTCCAAGCAAGACAATTACATTACCTCATGGAATGATGAAAAAGAAATGTCCTTGCGTGTTAGAATAATTCTTTGGGCAGCTGTTCTTTTTTCTCTCGGTGGTTGGGCGTGCCAGTTTATAGGGCTGCGCGGGCTGCATGGATCAATCGCTCTTTATCAACTGGTCTCCACAGTCATAATGGCGGGGATACGCTCATCCCTTCGGGTAAGACGATTGAGCTGGCGAGAAAATAAGCTCAAAGATTATGACCAAGAGATTGAAGGGCATGAGCTGGACTGGCAAGCCTTCTCCCTTGAGTATTCAGAAAAGCCGAAAGGTACGAATTCGCGACTAAAAGCATCCCCATCCATAATGTTGACAATATATTAGACTCTGTGCCAAAGTGGTGCGTAGTTGACAGCCCAAACAACAGGGCCTGTGCTTTAGACAGGGACCAGGATATCGGCCAACGTCAAAACGGCTCCGTTTTAGGGCCAGGGCAAAGGATGAAGGGATTCTATAAAACGAAGACTTCTGCAGATGATGAAAAACATGAAAATACGGCCTGCGTTGTTAACAAAGCTATGGAGTGGTTGAAACAACAGGAGAATGCTACCTCTAACAAAGGGGCTAGACTCATGCGTTTTCGAATTCGGCTTGCGTACTTAACGGGACCTGCGATCCAGACCGAGGAGCAATCATGGGATACAGCAACAAGGATTATGGCGACTTGTTTGAAAGAAGCACTCGAACTGTGCACGGAGTATGCGTTCGCTCATATCGTGCCTCCGGAATGGAGCAATCTATCGGTGATTGCTTGGTCATCAACATGTCGGCTAATGACAACGGATTATCCGATTTATTTCTACATGCATTGTGTAGATGGGAGGTGGCAAATTGACCGGAATCAGTTGGAGGCGGTATTGGGTCTATGGATGTGGTCATTGACACGAAATGACAATAAAAAAACCAGAAGATCGATCTTCGATAAGAAAAGTATTATCACCTCCGCAAGTGAGGCGGAAGACATGAAATCCTTACTAAACCTCTGGGTCACACAGAGCCAAAAGGTGTCTGTAGAACCTGTCCCGGAGGAGGTAAAAATGCCGACATCGATTCTTTCCATCCCTTCACGTATTATTATGATCTCGGAGGGTGCTTCCACGACACAGCCAACAGCCCAAAAACAAGAGAAAGAATCGAAACCTAGCCAAATTAGCTTCTCAATTAGAGCACGAAGCTCGCCACTGCAAATTCTTACACAAAATATCTTTACCATTTTCATTAGCCGATTGGGCGACATGATTGAACCGTTGAAAGATGCCGCAAGTCGACAACTGGAAACTTCAGGCCGCGAGATTATATCCTTATTGACTCAACCATATCTCGGTTTGGTCAATCCACATATCGATGAGATTGTAAGAATATTAATCAACACCAGAGTGGCTCTTCGGGAGGATGCATTGATGAGTATCATTCCAGCATTGACCCCGAAACTGCCGGCTCTTGACAAGATCGCCGACAATTTGCTGCACCAAGCAAAGACCCTGACTTCTTCAGCTAAGTTCGAAGAAGGGAAAAGTCTGCTTAGAGGTCTTGCATCTGTAGGTCCAGCGAATATGAAACCCAATACTACATGGGCTCTTGCCGAACTTTACCGGAAAGCAGCCAACTCACCCAGCGAGTCCAGCCAAAGCTTTGGGAGATCGGGTCTTCAAGCTCTGGCGAAAGATAATCAGGCCATATTCAAGCGCTACAGCCATGTATTGACCTATTTGAATGACCCACGACCAGTACTTCCCGGAAAGTTTGATGAAGAATCCATGAAGAATCCATGAAGAATCTGGATATAACAGCGGAAGCGAGAGCAGAGTCGCTAACTCTGATTTTTAAGTTTGATCTTGCAACGACATGCTCAGAAGAGCAGGATATGGTTAAAAGGCTTGTTCGATGGGCCATACACTGGAATTGCGTCGAGCTTTTGCATGATTTTCAGGCTATTATTGAGGCTGAAATTATCAATTGGACGGATCATGAAAATCAGACGCCTATTTTCTGGGCTCTCCGAAACGAAAAACGCAATGACGCTATCGTTGAGTGCTTTTTAGACTAGCCAGGCCGAGACATTAACCACACCTCTATAAATGGAGATACACCACTTCGGTGGGCTGTCACAGCCGATTGGTTCAACGCAGTCCAGGGTCTTATCAAGAAAGGAGCTTCCCTGACTATAAGAAACAAAGAGGGCATCACACCAATCGAAATTGCTTCCATGAAGGGCTACAACCAAATGCCCAAGGAACTTTTAAAATTCGCAAGGGGTATTTCGAACTACGCCTCTGGCGCGAGCCAAGGTCTTTTTGCAGCATTAAAACAACTTCAACTAGACACAGCAGAAACCTTGTTGGATTCCAGAGTTAAGCTCGACGTCGACAGTAGCAGGATTAAGGAGTGGCTTGATCAAGCAAACTTTACTGATGATGGAATCAATGTGAGATTCTTGTAGATACTAGTGCGCGCGGGTATAAATATGGACAGCAGGATCAGGTATTTTACGAAAGTCATGCGTAATGGCTTCTATTTGCCATACGAAAAAGAATTTGGAAGTTTTCTTTCAGCTGCGGCTTGGTTGGGAAAAATGGAGGTGGTTGAATACCTGATCGAATCGGGGAAGGCCACAGTGGATCTTGAAGTAAGTTACGGACCACCGTGTCGCAGCGCCCTTGCAGCAACAGGATACGCAAACAAACTTGAAACGGTCCAATACCTCGTCCAGAATGGAAAAGCTACTGTGGATCTACAGTTAGACTGGAAACCCATGCCAAACGCCCTTATAGCAGCGATAATCCCTGGGAATCTTGAAATAGTTCAATGGCTCATCCAAGAAAGGGGAGCCGAGGCGGACCGTCATTTAACAGACGCCGATTACGGAAGCGCTCTTGCAGCAGCAGTAAGTGAACAAGGGCCAAGGGGCCTTGAAGTAGTTCGATGGCTCGTGAAAGAAGGGAAAGCTTCTGTGGATCTTGTATTAAAAGGTGGCTTTTATGGAAGTGCTCTCGCGGAGGCGGCAGCAAGGGGAAACTTCGAGCTGGTTCGGTGGCTTGTCCAAGAGGGGAAAGCTGATGTGAATCTAAAGTTGGAACATGACGATTATGGAAGCGCTCCAGCGGCAGCGGCAGCACGGGGGAACCTTGAGGTGGTTCGATGGCTTGTCCAAGAGGAAAAGGCCAATGTAGACTTGCAATTGGAATATGGGAAATATGGAAGCGCTCTCATATCAGCAATGGCGGGACAAAGCTTTGAGGTGATTCGATGGCTTATCAAGCATGGAAAGGCCAATATCGCCCTTAAAGCAAAGGTTGGACAGGATGAAGACTTTATGCAGGCAGCAGTAAGGTGGCGAAAGGAATCGTTGCGGGGGGGATCGTTCAGTGAATGGTGGGAGTATTTTTTTGGGGGGGAGGAGTCAAAAGCAATGAGGAACTCAATTCTGCCCCCAGACAGCTTTTTCGATTATAGAAATTATTAGAACCATTTCTTACATAATAATACATCAGGCACTCATCCGGTGGCCTCTTTTCGTGAATGTAGAATTAGGTTTGGTAATCCTTGTCCATCGTTATCATCTCGATAGCTAAGATGCGCATTTTTTGCTTCCGAAAAAAATGTGGCCATATACGACGCATTTATCCCATAATAAGCACTTCGCCTCCTAGTCAGAGTCACCGAATGATGCCCAGTTCTTTTTAACCCCAGTGCCAATAATCACATCATGTGGGTTCAACTGCTTGCTTCTTGATGTTCTAGTCAGTCAAACAAAACCCAAGGCTGGCTATTAGCACTTGACCAAGTTGGCAACATGTAATCTAATAATTAAGCTTGTTGGGTACCGCATTCTAAATCTCCTCCTGCCTCCAGGGATACGCGGGCTCCTGGCGACCAATCGCGGGTCGTGGCTCAGATGCGCATTTCTGGAGCAACTGGCCTTTCGGTGTCCTTGCAAATTGCCATTGTAACCTTGCCCCCTGTGACATGACATGGGTGTATATGGTCGGCCCCGCTAGATGCTGACTGCTTGAAACAGCTTCGGGGACCACACTATCTGTGTCGCCCCTCAGGGCTGAAATTACGAGGCCCCATGCTGCCAATACATGTGTGTGGTTCGTCCAGTACACAGAAACAACCGTGAGCTAAGTGCGGGCCGTCCATGTGACTAGCATCATCGTGTTGTCGTTCATGAATCCTTTAAATGTCGGCTATTTCTCACCAGATCCCCAACTTTTGAGACTCCAGCTGCATCTATCACCAGCATGCGCTTTGATAAGTCCCTCCTGGCTTGTGCCACCATGGCGCTTGTTGAAGCTGCCAAGTCGACCACTCACACTTCGACGGTGACAGTCTTCCTCCCACAGCGTGCCACCGGGTCTGCTTCCAACATTTACGCGTCCATCATCACTAGCAACTCGTCCAAGACCGAATACCTGCTCGCATGCCAGACCGCATTTACCTCTCCCTACAACTGTGACGGGGACTTCAAAGGCGTCACGCTGACCTATGCACCATCGTCCGACATGGACATCGCCTTTGGCGCCTCCACATACAATTGCACCCTGGGCTCCTCCGCCGTTTGCGCCACTAGAACGGCGTCTGTGACAGATGTAGGCACCACAACCCTTGACGCAAGCCAAAGCTCAGCTTGGATGACGGCAATCACCGTCCTCGACGTCGACAAGAAAAAGACCACCAAGAAATCGACTTCTACCAAGACGGCTACCAGCAACAACTCTGGTGTCTGCAAAAGGAGCTCCCGCTCAGGTTCTGGAAGCTCCAACTCTGACTCAAGCGGCAGTGGCTCTGGCTCTGGCTCTGATTCAAGTTCCGACTCGGACAGTAGTGACGCTAGCTCTAGTGGGAGCAGCAGCAAGAAAACTGACAGTTCTTGCTCAGAGGCAGCCCATTTAACATGGAACATGGGTATTGTGGGTCTTGTTGGTGCAGGATTGGGGATAGTCATTGCACTATAATTCACTGATTTATAAAAAAGGTCATCATGTGTGTAAGCCACTTCATCGTCACAAAGGCTACTCGAGATGCTTTGACTCAAGTCGAAGCGTATGTAACCTGACAAACTAGATGAGAGCAGTACAGATCTACGTGGCAAACATGACACAAGATCTAGTTGTACATAGAATAATATTTGTGTTTCAGTCATTTAATATGGTCAATAGTTGTAAAGATTCCTCCGATAATCTCATCTTACTATTTTGCAATAATTGTTCGAAGTCGCTTTCCAAATATGTACAGTGGTATTGTTGTTAGACATGTCCCAATGCTTAAAGAAGCCCAGGTTGCCCAGAAAGTCTTCGGTCCGTTCTCTGAATAATAATCGTTCAATTTGAAAGAGAGGCCAAAAGCAAAAGCACTTTTGACAAGCTGCATCTAGAGTAAGCAATATGCAAGGTTAGGGTTAGGGTTATAATAAGCATAACTGACCATTGCCAAGCCAAACGCCTCGCCAGCTTTGTCACCGCAGACGTCGTTTGTATACGAGACTATTCCCGTACAGCCAATGCCAATCCCAAAATTTATAAATCCGAGGAAAATGGCATTCACAATAATGGCAGACTCATTAGATATCGCAATGCCTAGTCCGTAACCACCAATGCCGAGTGTAACTAGACATGGAAACATGACGAATAGCCTAAACTCTGGCTCGAATATCCCTTTATTTCTCGCCGACATTCGTTTCGCTAACAGGTCACATAGCCAACCACCCGATAGCGTTCCTAGGGCAGATCCAATTAGAGGCGGGATGCCTGTGATCAAACCAACAGCGGAAGCTGATAGGTTGTATGGAGGTGCGGCAAATATTTGATCAGCTACCGCTCCAGTGATGATTGACCATGTGAATGTGACAGCCCACATGACACATCCCCAAACCACCGCAGGATATCGGAGAAGTGCAAAAGGACCAATGAATCTTGGAAACAGAATTGAGAATGGATGGAATCGTACAGATGATATGCCAAGAAGCCTCCTCCACCCTGAAGTTTCTGTACTTCTGCAGTCAAGTTCTTGCAGTTCTTCTGATGAAGGGCGTGTAGTAGTCCCGGTTGACAGGTGTTTCTCACCATTCAAAGATTTAGTGACTTCACCCACAACAGGTGGAGCCTCTCCATCAAGGCGGCGCTCAAACAGAGTCTCAGGTAACAGAGCCACTACAGTGGCGAGTAGGATACCATTGAAAATGGCCAACATCCAAAAACACCAACGCCAGCCAAGAGCTTCAATCAGATAGCCACTAATTATTGGTGCAGTGTTGACAGATACGATGACGGCAAAATTCCAAAGGCCTACACGGCGCCCGCGCTCATGCACGAAGAAGACATCATTGACTGAAGTGGTTCCAGCCAACGAGAAAAACCCGCCCATTCCGAGGCCTTGAAATGCACGAGCTGCAAGCAAGGAGGAGTACGACACTGCGGCTGCAGCCCATATGCAGCTCACAAGGAGCACAAGGGTGGTAAAAAGAAAGACCAGACGTCGCCCCAGCATATCAGCTAGCACTCCACATAGGTATGAACTGACACCGAGAAATAAGACTAGAAACCCATTCAAGAGGCTGATGTTGGTGAGACTGGTTTCAAAGCTTGCCGCCACAATACTGAAGCCAGGAACCAGTACAGGTCCCATAGATCCCGTTATACATGCACCAAACATCAGCACCGCAAAGTACAACTCTTTTCGAACCCTAGACATGTTGAGTGGATCTTTGGAAGACATTGAGGGCTGAGGTACCCTCAAAGCATTTGAGATTTGACCGTCGGTTTGGATATTTTCGAGAAGAACCGTGCCAGGCGGCATCGGGCCAGACTTGGGCTCCAGGATACCGAGCGCCATGTTGATATGTGTTTTGGAGACTCTGTGGAGGTCTCAGGGATGCTATAAATTACCACAGTGCAATAAAATATTGATGAAATGAGTTGCTCTAGACACCAGTCAAGACAAGGTCAGATGTCTCGTTGCATTTGCGTAGATGGTTGAATGCGACATCTTATAGAGCGAGGGCAAGATGTATAGATTAGAGGGGATCTAACTCGGTGCCGTATATTCCTTCACTAATACGCAGTGCGAGTCAATGGGCGGCGGAAGTTGAACTTCCGCCTTGATAAAGTCTTATCGTTATCGGTCATAAGTGAGAGGTGTGTTCACTTTGGGTTAGTTGGTGTGGAGCCATTGCTCAAAGCTAATGTGGACTCTGATAGCGGAAATGGTGTTTCCGCCGTGATTGCAACCATATCTTGGGCCAATCATGAAGAGCTTTAGATTGATTGTTCTATGCAGTGACAGGAACTTTGGATTTCTTGGATTTTGCTGTAGATTATTTTGCCTAATGAATTAAGGATTTAAAGACAAGAATTTTGTCTCAATCAACTTCTTCCATCATCACAGTGTTCCTTTCCAAAATTTTACCTCTTCCAATACGATGGCCTCTACACTCGCTCCCTCCTCGACAATCAAAGTTGCAGTAACTCAGGCTGAGCCAGTTTGGCTAGACCTTGATGGCTGTGTCGAGAAAACTTGCAGGCTTATTGAAGAAGCTGCAACTAAAGGTGCGAAGGTGATTTCATTTCCAGAGTGTTGGATACCAGGATACCCCGCTTGGATCTGGTAAGTGCTGCTTTTCTTGTTTTGTAACCGAATCGTAAGTGAAGAAGTATTAGTCACTAATGCCCGATCTGTGGAAGTAGGTCTCGCCCCGTCGATATGCAACTAAGCGTTAAATATACTAAGAATAGTCTGCGCATGGAATCCGACCATATGGCCCGAATCTGCCAGTGCGCTGCTGACAACGGCATTGTGGTGGTTTTGGGGTTTTCTGAAAACCACCACGAGACATTATATATTTCTCAAGCCATCATCGATACTGATGGCACGGTCAGTGTTTCTCGACGGAAAATAAAAGCCACACATATGGAGCGTACGATATTTGGCGATGCTGGATCAGAATGCCTGGAAAGTGTTTCAGACACCAAGGTGGCTCGCGTGGGGGCTTTGTCTTGCTGGGAGCATGTACAGCCTTTGCTCAAGTATCATACCTACAGTCAACGGGAGCAATTGCATGTGGCTGCTTGGCCACCAACATTTGACCATTCAGTTAGCGGAGGTCTGTGGTCAATGTCTCGACAAGGTAAGAATTCCATGGCGAGATGCAACTGTGTAAATGCTTCAGCGTGCGATTGGATGCTAATTAGAAGAAACAAGGCTCTCAAAATCTATCTAGAACCTACGCGATCGAGTCCCAGTCTTTTGTACTTCATACGACTGCTATAATTTCCGAAAAAGGTGTCTCCCAGATGTCTACCCATAATGGTGTCGTAATGAACTCACCTGGCGGCGGCAACTCGGCAGTCTTTGGACCGGACGGTCGAAAGCTCACCGAAGATATCCCAGAAACCGAAGAGGGCATCATTTACGCAGATTTAGACCTTGACCAAATACTGGAGTGCAAAGGGTTTTTAGACTTGTGTGGCCATTATAGCAGACCGGACCTTCTGTGGATTGGCGTTGATGCAGAGAAGAAAAAGCACGTTCGGTAGTTCATGGTACATTTTAAATAGAGGCCTGACTTGTTGAAAACCTTCAACTCTCAAAATTCTATTTGAAGATATGAAATCAGAGCTTGCAGGCTACTATTCACAAAAAGCTACACAAAATGGGTTTTTATCAATGCCCATGTCTCTACTGTGCATTTAGAGTTGTTGAAATCAGGCTCCATCTGATTTTGTTTGACATTGGTCAACTTTATTCGTACCACTGTTGGTCTAAGCTAAAAATTGATGTAAAGGCATTTAGCTCTTATTCATCAAGGTTGAAATCGAAAGGTAGCCAATCATCGGGATTATCGATTGATGCATCTAATATATGCTGAGATTGATTATGCTCATCATTCAGAGACGTTTCTGTTTCTTGGGAATGCTTCTCCCCGCCTGCAAAAGAGTCCACTTTGATCGCATGAGACTCTACCTGGGGGGCAAAACCATGTTGTATTGGTAGAGCAGCTTCCACGCGCCATCTCGACGCCAATTGGCGAAGGAGCTGAATTGCTTTGCGGGCTCTTGGCCATCTTTTTTGCATAGTTGAAAGGGCCCTGAAGCAGGTTCTGAAGCGGGAGGTCGATTGGCTTCGCATAATTGGCTCAATCGAAGTAGCGCTCAATAGTAATGCGACAGCCGCTGTGAGAACGTGGTGTACCATAAAAGGTGGACAGTTCTCGAAGGAGGTGGTCTTTTCGTATTCGCGGATTAGTCTAACCATAGAGTTCGCGGCTGCACTCATAGCTCGCATCGATAGGATAAAGGTTTGACTATCGCGAGATTCTTGAAGATAAGGCCTATGAACCAACAATCGAGACATGTAATAGGACATGTGTAGAACCAGCACTACTTTCTGGTTGTCCGTTCTCTTGAGCTGGGCTTCGGGGCGTAGATTTTGATGAAACGAACCAAGGCCATCACGAGCTTCCATCAGATACTTATATCGGGTTGATTGATCCAATTCTTTAAATCCAAATGAATAGCTGGGCGATGTTAGCGGATAGTCCAAAGGAATGCAGGCGCAGAAACATACATCTTATCCATGAATTGATCATGAATGAACCATAGACGACAGTGACTATCAAATACAATTTCATCAAGCGATGCATTTGGCCCGGCGGAAGTGATGAACGCAGATGCTCGTACACGCGTCCAGGGTATCATGCAATTCCTGCCTAAAAGTACTGTTGCAAGCCTTTGAAATGTTAGCCTTCGTGGTGATGAAATATTCATACAACGAATGAGCAGAGCAAACCAACCTATCAATAAATAAATATGCCCAAAAGGTCTTGACGCGCGATTGCCGATCCCTAGGGCTGGAACCTTGGCTAGTAGATACAGTCTCCTCGAGATTATCTAGCATGCTGACATGAAGCCCAAGATGAAGGGATAGGCTCGCCGTCATTGCTGAAAAATTTACCATGGTCAGAAAGCTGGTTCGATTGCTGGAAAAACAGGACTTCAAAGACTCACAATTATACATCCAACCCATGTTTTCATTTTCCAGTGCCAACTCTCGCCAGCAGAGGAGCATCAATAACTGAATTGTAAAAATATTGGGGAAAGTACGACACCGGCGGACAGCCATGGTCTCAAGTTGTTGTGCGATTTTTTCGCCAACCAGCTTGGCCTCGGCGTCATCAGAGTATAAAGAGCCTGCTGAAAGCGCTGCCGCATAGACAAGTTGCAACGGTTCAGATATTGTTGGCTCTTGAAGAATTAACAAGGTTTCGCTGTCAAGAAATTGCTGAATTGGGTTGATATGAAAAAGGAACAAGCCGAAGAGTGAGATTTTGAGCTGCTCGGGGATATCTGAGAGGATAGATGATGCGGATGCGTGATCGCAACCTGGATTTTGATTAATTTCCACGCTAATTTTGGTGCTGGCAGACGGAAAGCAAAAGTTTCCTGAAGGACCAGTAAAAGAGGTTTCACCGTCGTCGCCGATTGTCATTCTCCACATCATTGAACTGACATCATCAACAGCAGAGACGTTGGTTTCCACATCTGGGAAGGGGTTAGCTGTTTTCCCTTTGTTGGTGTTATTTAAATCATCTGTATCGGGATTCGATCCATCATCACCCTCCGCGTCGTCTCCTAAGATATCTGAAACAAACGGGGGCCTAGAAGTTGTAGGGTTGAGAGTCTCCAGCCCTCGCACATAATCTTTAAGAGGAGCCAATTGGCCCTCTAAATTGGCAATATGGTCACCGTCCCATTTTCTCCTAAGGAAGTTTTGATGAATAATGTAAAATATTGGGGTTTCAGACATGTTAAACTGACTTTTTTGGTCTTTCTGTGATATATACGCATTCTTTTTGATTAATTTCACACCAAGAACAGACAGGACTGGCGCCATCACACTACGCAACACTGTTAGCGTGCATTCACATGGCATGAGTTTTTACACTCACCTTTCGCTTCCTCTTGCGGCATGTTTCGCAAGCAATTGCAACCCTGGATTTAAGACCAGTCATGTCTGCAGTGTCAATGCATAAGAGAAAATGGATTGCAGCCGACGGACTGAGTTCCGAGGTGATCAATCAGGTGCGGAGTTCAGATAAGATAACAAGATATGATAATAACGTGAGGTGCGATAAGATAAGTCGGCTTGATACCATTGGTCACAGATGGAAGCTGGGGCCCACAACGGACCGCGGTCTAAAAAGTGGAATCAGGATGAACATAATCAGATTTGGAGGATTGGCAAAGAATGATGCATCAAACAAAAACATGAAAAGAATCAAAGTCTACGGAGGAAATTAGCTGTTTAATCCGTGTAGAGCCTTGAATTTCTCATCTTAGACCTGATTTTCGGGTCTACTAATGGAGCTATCTCGCATATCGATGTGGTATAGGGTGGGAAGGCCGGACTTGTGTTTTGGAAGGTCATGATCTGTTTACAAGGTAAAGTGCTGGTATATACGACCGACCATAGTTCTCAGAAAACACGGGGTCCCATTAGAAACCAGCCTACTGAATACCAAGCTCCGCTATCGGGAGTCTATTGCTGACCTAAGAGAAGAAATACAATATCACCGTTTGAAAATGGAAATGCACTCCAAGCCCAGAAATAAATGGCTGCACCCACCGTATTTCTTTAGCAAGTGAAACCATGGACTTGGATCTGGTTAGCGCCACACTCTCCCCATTTGGAGATCTTCAAATTAGATCGCTAGCACCTTATGTTTCTAGAACCCAAGTTTTGTGATAATTGAAGTTGTATTGAAATTTCCAAGTACGTAAAATGGGCGAATACTAAAGAAAATGTACTCGAGTTTTGCATTCGGGAATTGTGTGCTTGCCGTTATCCCAGTGCGCTGGCCTAAGGTGAGATGATGGAGCACCTGCCTGTTCTGCCTATTGTTGGTCATAAGTATAGATACAACATAGGGAAAATCTGCGGCTAAAGTTTGTCACTAAAATTGAGATATGTTCTCAGTGGCTCGGCCCTTTTTACTCTCTCTAAAATCACGACTCATGCAGAGCGAGCACCCTGACCCACGCGTCAGATTAGTCCCAAATCTCTCACAAAACAGCGAAATGTTTGTGACATCCAAAAATATCACTATCTCACACAATAATAGCGCAGAAGGATAATTCGATTTTACTGAGTTCATTGTCGCAGCAAAAAGGCTGCCTGCCGGGACATCACGGTGGTATGGCGTTGCGCGCGAGACATAGGCGGCCAATATAGACTGAAGCTGAAAGGCTGTGGCCGGGGATGGGGGCTTTTCGTGCTTTTTTTTTAAGAAAAAAAAATAGAGTGCATGACGCAAATGCTGGAACTGTTGCCGAGGATCAGAATTTGCTTGGTTGTCTGGTGCTTATGAACCAGTAGCACGCACGCAAAATACCACGTCTGTTCTGCTGCTTTCTTGCTATTGCACACAGTTGGTCAGCTAAAGCAAAGAGAAAGCTAGGGGCTGGGAAGAATGGGTCTGCACGGCCCGTCATTTTGCTTAGCCGTGCCGTCACCCGCCAATCCCGGGCCGATGTGATTGCTCGTTGGCTCTGCCGAAGAGTGATCTAACTTAGCTTGCCAAGTAGTGGGGATATCTAGTCTAAGGGCGCAGCCATTTTTAATTCAACATGGAGCTACTACGTAGCTCAGTGATGATCATATCACTTGCTAAATTAGTTTGTTTTTTATGTCTTTTGCTGAGCCCTGAGTCGAGCCGCCTGCTCCACTGGAGTGGATTGAAGACCTTCAATGCCGAGAGTCCTACGACTGCATCAACGAAGCGGAAGAATAGATAAGTTGAAGATCGCAACTCGGTGGAGTACAGATCGCTCTTGCTAGATCACTTCTATTAAACTTTCTACAGCTTCGCTTCAGCTACTCACTCATCATGTGTGGATTCACAGCCATTTATTTTGTCCCTCAAACCCAAGACAACATCTCTGGCCATGAAGGTCCTGGTGACAGCCAGAGCGCTGGAAATACAATTAAAGGACGGGATTGCATTGCAAATCACAATGAGAACCCATGTACCAAGGAGATGGAGCGACAAGGGTTGATTTCCAAACTTCGCGACAGTGTTGACGTCATCAAACATCGTGGGCCAGATGGCTCGGATGTCTGGGTCAACGATGATGGCAGCGTCGGTCTCGCACACTGCCGTCTATCAATTATAGATCTCTCTCCTAGTGGTGCGCAACCGCTTCATAGCGACGATGGCTTGATCCATGCTGTGGTGAACGGCGAGATCTATGACCATGACCGTTTACGGCAAATGTGCATCGAGAAGCATGGATACACATTCACGAGTGAGAGTGATAGCGAACTTGTCGTCGCCTTCTATCGCATCTTTGGAGCTCCAGGTCTTTTTGAACACTTGCGCGGTGAGTTTGCCTTCGTTTTGGTTGATGAGAGACCAGACATCAACAAAGTTATTGCTGGTCGTGACCGATTTGGAGTCAAGCCGCTTTTTTGGACCCGTCTTGATGGAAAGATTTTGCTGGCTTCTGAGGCAAAGGCATTTCTACCATTAGGATGGAAACCCGAATGGAATGTACGCAGTCTTCTGGACGTCGGCTACATGATAGACGACAGGACGATCTTTAAAGGGGTTCGGAAGCTTATGCCCGGGCACTGGATGGAAATCACCGACAAATATGGCGTGAAAATCAACAAGTACTGGGATGCTGAATATCCAGACAAGGTATGCTAGGGCCACATACTCGACTTAGTTCAAGGATATATGCTCACACACTTCAGTCGAGCCTTGACCCTCGTTCGTTTGATGAGATGGTCCTTGGAGTCCGCGAACGACTCACAGAGGCGGTCCGACTGCGGCTACGAGCAGATGTTCCCATTGGAATTTACCTATCGGGAGGCATCGACTCCTCAGCGGTAGCGGGCATTGCGGCGGATCTGGCCCGTAAAGAGAATATTCGGGTCGGTGATGGCGGATCCTCTCAAATTTCTTGCTTCACGATTCAGTTTCCGGATGGATCGGGTCATAACGAATCAGGTGTGTGATTTCACGACTCAATGGAAGAACATTTGCTTACCGCGGCATTCAGACATCGCTAGTCGTACCGCGGAGTGGTTAGGTTTGGACCTGATAAAGCAGGAGATAAACGAGGAGGAACTTGCAGAGCACTTTGCTGAAGCCGCCTATCACACAGAAAACCACATTCTGAATTTTAATGCTGTTTCCAAGTTTGCTCTGTCAGCCAAGGTCAGAGACCAAGGATTCAAGGTGGTCCTCAACGGAGAGGGCTCCGATGAGCTGTTTGCCGGG
Organism: Calonectria pseudoturangicola; assembly: GCA_013403825.1. Lineage (NCBI taxonomy): Eukaryota > Fungi > Ascomycota > Sordariomycetes > Hypocreales > Nectriaceae > Calonectria > Calonectria pseudoturangicola. The sequence goes on along the minus strand of VTGA01000004.1, from coordinate 138,550 downwards.
TACTCGCACTTTTTCCGCGAGTATCTGCGCGAGCCCGATTTGACCATGCCGCAAGCCACCATAGCCAAGGATGACTTTTTGCGCGAGAGCTTGCGGAAAGTCGCCAACGCAGAAGCGACTGCGGCGTGGAACTGGGGTGGAAAGCCCCACGGCAACCAGGAGGTGCCAAACTTCCTAAAAGAAGTGAATGGGAGCGAGATGCCACAAATCATCTCGGCCATGGGTCCCTCTGATTCCATTTTCCCTAAGGCGCTGAAAGAGCTGTATCAAGATGAATGCGATCCACGAAAGACCGTCGTATCAAGCCTTTCACCAGAGATTCGAACAAAAATGCGAGACACGTGGCATCCTCTCAACACAGCCTTTTACATGTGGTCAAAGAGCATCCTTCCCAACTTTGTGTTGGGCTGGGAAGGAGAGCGCCTTGAAATGGCGCACAGCATCGAGGGGCGCACCCCGTTTTTGGACCATCACTTGGCTGAGTATACCAACTCTCTCCCGCCTAGCTCCAAGGTCCAGTTTACACCACCAGACGAGTCAGACCCATTCTCGTGGATATGTTCTGGTTCAGCAGTGCGAGCCCTTTCAGAAAAGTGGGTGCTTCGTGAAGCAGTTCGACCTTACGTCACCGAGGAGCTTTACAAACGGAAGAAGGTCCCCTTTCTGACTCCCACAAGATGGTCGAGAGATGGCCCTCTCCACAGCATGTTCAAGAAGTTACTGACACGGGAGGCCTTGGAGAACCTGGGCTTTGTTGATTGCGATGCGATCAAGCATGCTCTTGATATTGGCTTTGGAGACCAGGCTGATTCAGTAGCTCTTCGTACTGTGTGCAATGTTGGGTGTTGGGTGGTCATGGCAGAGAGATTTGGGATAAAGAAGGCATCACCATTTGATTTGAGCGTGGCTTAAAGGGGACTAGAGATATAGCTTTATTAATCACTGTGTGAAGTAAGCGGACTCTTATGTTAATCAAAGGTGGGATTAGCTAATCCGGTTGGAACATCAGTCTTGTAAGAAAGGGTCGCTGGTCTCAACACCAAGGACTCGGGGATGCTTTTTCTAAAATACAATTTTGGCTTTATTTTGAGGTCTACTTCTTCAGTGACCGTTTGATTAACTACTTCATATTTTTCTAGGTGACAGGTACATCTTGACGAGTCTTCATTTGAAGTCGCTATAGTGTGTATGTGCAGAACTGCGAGTCTCGCTCCTCACTGACGTGTAAATAAACTAGCCATAACGTTGGAGAATATCTGAATAACATCCCGAGGCCATGCTCATATTGACGGGCAAAATATAGGTTTAATATTGACTCCATCAATGTTATTCATCCCCATGGCCAAAACTGTTTAGGAAAAAGCATACTGGTTGTTGAAACCCTGCCAGCATGGAAAAACTGGCGATACAGCAAGTAATGCAACAGGATTCGATTACCACAAGCTTTTCGAAATAGAACTGCCGGCAACTGGCCTGGCCGCAGGTTAGGAAATCAATAGTTTGATGCTTTGCATTTAAAATGCCCGCTGCTGGGCAAGTCTAACCCAGTCTATTGGGTCTCGAGTCATTTTATGGTTCGACTTGGAAGCGCCGCCAGGCGCCACCAAAGCTAATGGGCATCCCGAACAGTCGCGGCTTTGCTACTATTTGTGCAGCCGTTGCGCGGAATCGGACATGGTAAAACTCAGTTTGGTTTAAAGAGACTTTTGCCGAGTAAGGTCGAGGACTGTCAACTCGCCAGCTACCATATCTGGCAATGGCCACGTGCCGCCGTCGCTGTTGGTGCGTGGCCGACTTGACAGGAGCCGCAACTATTGCTTATAAGGATCCACACTGGGTATGCTTTGGCATTCTAGACCGCGGGTTGGCCTAGGCTTCGACTTTTTACATTGCTGTCGTGAAGTTATATAAGTTGTCATTTTCTCCTTTGTAGGGTTCTGGTTATCCAAAGGCACTGCTCTCAGACATTCAACGTTTCAACCCCAATAAAATGAGATCCTCCGTTATCTTGGCCAGTGCTTTGGTGGTCTTTGCCAATGCATCACCTCAGTTGTTTGAGAGAGCGGCGCACAAGTCAGAATGTCTCATTGCCGTGCGACAAGCCCCATCATAATTTTGTTTTTGATAGGCTCTTGGCTAACTTTATGTGATAGGTGGAGAAATGTCCTAGTCGCAAGCAGGATTGCTCCTCATATCTTCATACCACTGTGACTCCGTGTGCGAAGTGAGTACAGTAATGGTTAAACTGTATGCGTTTTAGAGGCTAATACAAGCTAGAACAACAACCCTAGCAAAAGATTCTTTGACCACCGTCACTCAAAAGGTCACAACGACTGTCCAAACGATGACAACGACCAAATGGGCTGCCACAACAACAATATCAACAACAGCCACAGCCACTGCTACGATTCGTGACAGCGAAAGAGTTCTCAAGGAGAGACGCGCCGGACCAACCTGTCCGTCATATTCAAAACCCAGCACACTCCCGGATTATGCACAGAAGCACTGCAAGCGCCAGGAGTATGTCGCCGCATGCTCCGCCATTGGAGTCAAACCAAAGACCAACACACTAGCAGCAAAAACCGCCACCAAGTATAGTACCGTGTTAAAAGCGACAACGAAAATAGTGACAGTATCAGCTACAGGCACCGCTACAGTCACTGGCACTAAAACTGTGACGGACGCGGCTGTTACTACGGAGAGTGTGCTTCCACCGGCTGTATCCTGCTTCCTGATGAAGGATGAAACCAGTCCAGATAATGCTAACTACATCGGCGGATATGGGTCTCCCCAGTTCGGCGGCATTACTTACGTTATGTGGCCCAAAACGTCGGCAATGGAGTTTTCCCTCACAAATCAAGATGTAGCTGGCCAGTACGGCTATCTTTTCGAACTAGTCAATCCGGGATTGGTTGCATACACTTACTTGGACGCAAATTTGGATTCCAGCCTCCAGTTCTTCGATCTTTCAGATGATTATACCAAACAAAATGGTCTTACGTGCAGTATCAACAACGCTGGTTACCTGTCGTGCACACCACAGAGTGAAACCAGACCAGCCACGTTTCTCCGCTGCAACTACAATGGAAAGCTCGTGTATGCCTTTGCACCTTGGAATATGAACACACTTCCAGATGAGTGTTCGTCGATGCAGCTGAAGGTCGATGCATGCGAGGCTCAGGATTGAAACGTCTCAATATAGATGACCAAGTACAAAGGTTCTTTGTAAGCCAAATTAGAATACAATAATACTTTGCTTTGATTTGTGTTTGTTGTTTTCATGCAGGTTCCTAGTCCCGTGGATTGCCCAACATATGTCTCGTGAACCCTGCCTTGACTCGTTTAAATGTGGCTCCCGGATTTGTTTATGAGACCTTTGATCAACGACGCCGGGGTTTTCTCATTAGATCACTAAACCAGTTCAATTCATCCTTAAATGTATTCTCATCGGAATCGAAGCCTAGCGCATCACAGGGTGGAAACCTGTCGCTAGAAATATATTACCGCGATTCGCCTGATGGAGGGGTTTTGCGATCAAGACTTGGAACATGTGATAATCATGCTCTCACTGATCGCAATTGAGAAGTTGAAAAAACATATGATATTATTTCATTGAATATTTCCTTGATGCCGATATTAATCACTGGGGTACATGTCTATCTATACAGTCCCTGTGTGCGAGATAGGGCTCGTTCAACCAGTCCTTGATGTCACTCCGCATATTTTCGCGTGTGTGGGGTTATGCATGGCGGGTAACGGAACTAAGTGAGGTTTTAGTGCGTTCGAATTGATTGGCTAAGCTGCGGGGTAGACCACAGAAGACACGCATAATCCCTATCTGACATCAATAGATATTGAGCTGGGCAACCTCATATCCTTTTCTGATGCCTTGATATTGTACTTCTTTTGAGCTTGCAGCGTTCAATCCTCACTGCCTATTTGAACACGCTTGAATGACTCTACTAACACGACTGAAAAATGCGGTTACTAAATGTTGCCACTTTAGCGCTTGAGGAATTTGTGGGTGAAATCGGCCACGGTATCCCGGTTTATGCCATTTTGTCTCACACGTGGGAAGGGGAGGATGAAGTATCCTTCACTGAATACTTTGAACGAAAGTGCCCACACAAGAAGGGCTATCAGAAGATCAGAAGCTTCTGCCAACTCGCCGAATCTGAGGGATTTCGATACGCCTGGGTCGACACATGCTGTATCGATAAGACGTCCAGCGCCGAGCTATCCGAGGCAATCAACTCCATGTTCCAATGGTACCAGGATGCAGGCGTATGCTATGCATATCTGGCAGATGTCGATAGCTCTGAGGATCCCACGGATAGATGCTCGTCTTTTTCCCAGAGTCGCTGGTTCACCCGGGGCTGGACATTGCAGGAACTTATTGGGCCTGCCGAAGTGGTGTTTCTAGGCTCTGACTGGGCCGAAATCGGCACCAAAAAGTCTCTCTGCGATACTGTTTCCGCCATTACCAGAATAAATGATGAAGCCCTCGATGGTCGCTGGGACAAGTATAGCGTCGCCCAAAAGATGTCGTGGGCGGCTGGACGACGGACAACTAGACCAGAAGACGAAGCGTACTGCTTAATGGGCCTGTTTGACATCAACATGCCACTCCTCTACGGCGAAGGGCGCAAGGCGTTCTTGCGTTTGCAGCAGGAGATACTGAAGGTATCAGAAGACCAGTCGATCTTTGCATGGTCGGAACCCGAGGCACATCATTCGCACACGCAGTTGTCGGGTCTCTTAGCGTCATCTCCTGAGCAATTCAGAGGAGCATCGCGGATAGAAGTATCCGGGCATGGCGAAGAGTACGAGAACCCGTTTGAAATAGTAAACCGAATGGTTCGCATAAAGCTACGCCTGCTGAATGATGTGAAAGCCATGAAGTTGGGGATGCTCTTGTCTGAGCCAGGTCTTTACAGTATTATTCAAGTCCACCAGAATCAGGGATTTGAGGGAGACGATCTTTCAAAGCATTCAATTTCGTCCACGCCTCAAATCCAAGTGCACGAACCTACAGAAGATGATATCAACAAGATGGCCCAGGAAAACCAATCGATAATGCCAATAATCAAAATCGAAAGTGAGGACGGCGGTGGCGGACCATCACACGAGACATCTGAAACTGATTTAGAGACTACCAGTAGTGGTCCTTCTATCCATGAACCGTCCGTACTTGAAGCAAAAAGCGAAACTCGAGATGACCACGAGTATTGGGCATGGTATATTTACGAACCTGTTGTGGTGGCACCATTGAGATGCCACATCGGAAACAATCCGCTTGGGATTCTGCTCTCAAGAGGTGCAGTGGAGGGCACAGGAGTAAGGGTTCGATCTCGGCTCCACAATCCTTCGATTGTCGCCATCAACGCGATTTCACCATCTTCTTTCGCGTCTCTAACAACTACGTACGCAAGTGTATTGACGAGCAAAACCACCGTGCGCAGATTTGGTGATTCCTGGGGGCTTGACCGTTTCTCCTGGCCCGAAATTCGCATCGGAGGCGTTCTGTCTGCTGGATACATCTTTTTTGAAGAATTCGGGGTTGGCTGGTCCGTGGATGCATCTGGCACAGTATTAAGGCAGGCTCGTAAATTTCAGAGCGAGGACGACATGGTCGAATGCACGCCACTACTCGTGTTCTATCACGAATCTGGCAACGAAGCAGCTCACCCGACTTTCTTCATGACCATCGCCAAGTACAGCAAGCTGTCTCGCACATGCAGCGTTTACCTTGGTCTGGCCCGGACCGGCGCTGCAGCACTAATGATACTTGATTACAAACTTTTCTCTATAGACCTTGCACATGAGCGCCGTGTCGAAGTTCCTCTAGGAGATGAGGAGACTTTGGTTATCAAACTCAGAGAAGGTGGAACAAGCACATTCATTGCGATGTCTGTAGAAATGATTGGGAGGGGTAAAACTCGAGGGGAGGATAAGCTTTACGAACTAGCCAAGAAAGGATGGCTGAACTCGAGGTTATTCCCGATGTTGAGATTATTACAAAAGAATAGCTCAATAAGATTAAGCAGCTAAGGTGGTTGAAAAATGAGAGCATAAAAGTTGTTCCTCAGTCGTCCTTCGTGTATCTAAGACTATACACCTGGCTTGATATTGTCAAGTCAATCGATATTCATAAGTCAATCCAATGCTACTGACTTGCACATACGACCATAGCTCTTAGAAAATACGGGATCCCGTCCGCTCTCCCATAGTCAAGCTGAGAAGCGGTGAATTAGTACTCGGGTCGGTGACGACCGGGGAATCCTCGCTGTTGTATGTTTTTTTTGCGTTTTTCATGACCCACAACGCTCTCTAATTTCTTTTTGTTGTGGGTTTGGCGCCCCCTGCAAAAAGGGCCATAATATACCGAGCATCAAATTGATCTTCAAATGCATATGGGTAGGAAGATAGCAAAATGACAATACCTCGAGTGGTTGATCAGGCCCAAATTTAATTGGCGAGCATTCTCCATCGCCATCCTGAGAACCTTGGTCAATTAAATTGGGTCGTTTAAGCTTTTCAAAGGCTGTTAGCGTTACTGTCCTTACACCAACTACATCTAGAAGCGGCACAACCATCGAACGTGGATACTTGAGAGAAGAAAAACCAACAATATTTTTGCTCCTGTAGGTAGCCTATGAGCCATACAAAATCCATCCGCAATGGATTGAAAGCAAGCTGTGGCTGAGGCACTGCTTCCTACCCAGTTCCGCGATCCTACCCTATAGAGTTCTGAACATTTAGAGGCCCCAAGACTCTTGGCATGGCGAGGAAGTGGGGCAAGCCAGGTTTAACGAATGGCTGGGGTGTTATTACTGTTGCATTAATTTGCGACCGCCGCTTTCTAGCCAATCAGGGAGAATGGAGTGGATCACTGGCGCGTGAGCTGAGCCAAAACACCACCGCCCGCCATGCCATTCAGTCCTTGAAGGGACTTCTGGTTCAAAAAGGATGACATGCTGACACGATTCTACACCTTATAATTCCCGCACACGAGTTGAACGTGCTGAACCAACACGCAAGTTCCTCAACTCTTGTGGTCAGGATCATTTTGCCATTGCCACGCATCCGTGTCCCGCCCGCCCTCTGTTGCACTAGGTCTCTTTCCAGATTGCCAGCTCTGGGCAATATTGGCGACCCGCTCTTATTCTTGAGTTTGAGTTTTAACTGAGAGTAGCGAGCATACTGCAATATGGATTCGCCAGCGCCGAATGGTGCCTTGCGCTTTACCATGCCTCCATTTTCAGACATTAAGTTGGTATATAAAGTTATTGCTGCAGTCATGATCGCCTTGATCAGTCACAAATTGTTTTCAAAGCCCTCAAAATACAAACTCTTCCCCGTTTGGGCGACCATTGAGATTGCGATTGGTAGCTACATCCTTCAAGGGGATGGGTTGGGTTACCGTGTCTTGTAAGTCAACATCTGTAGATGAAGGCATGATGCCGTCTGTGAAGGGCAAATAAACTAATATAGATCAACATAGTTCATCAATACGAAAATACGGTGGATCTCTTTTTGGTGTTTCGTCTATGCATCAGATCCTCGTCAACCTACCAGAGTTAGACCGTCTCATGGCGCAGTCTGTTCACACTATCAGTGCCGATCCAGTTCAATACACGTTATTTACACGTGTTTTCGGGGGGATCGATTCCCCAGACTTGAGAAGGAAGATGGCCAATTCTTCCAAGGATTTGTTCGCGCCGCTCGAGAAGCTCTTTTTAAACGAGGCTGCAACTGCTGCAGCTATAGAAAGAGCCTGCGTACCCCGACAAGCAAGCTCATTCATCACATTTTCTTCCAACCGGTCAGAAATGAAGCGCTGGGAAGTCTCGGCCAGCATCAAAGTCTTGGAATCTGCGACGCCCGAAAATGCGGGGTTGGCAGAAGCTAACCTTCAGAGCCTTGTCCGGGATTTTGGCGCTTGCATGGCAATTCCTTTACTCTTTGGTCAGGAATTCCTTGATAATTACCCAGGACTCCTGGATGACTTTTGGAAGTTTGACAATGACAGTTTCCCCTTATTGATGATTGGAATCCCAGAATGGGCGCCATTTAAAATGATGAAGCAAGGAATCGAAGCTCGATCTCGTATCCTTGAAGCATTGGAGGTTCTTTATCGACGCATCGACATACATCAGAGAGGAGAATATGCCGATACAGATGATTCTATGGACAATGTTAGTTTCGTATTATTCGAGCGAAATAAAGCATATCAGAGGGATGGGTGGTCTTTCGCAGAGAGAGCAGCAAGCGATTTTGCTATACTTTGGGGCCAGAACGCGAATACGCATCCGATGCTTTTCTGGTTTCTGACATATGTGTATTCCACTCCTGGCTTAGTTAAACGCATTCGAGAGGAGACTGCTCCATATATCCAAATATCCGACACAGCACCACTTCAAATAACCTCGATGGATATTACCGCCCTGTCACGAAAATGTCAATTTCTCAAGGCCTGCATTTTTGAGACATATCGTATGGTCAACGAACCAACATCTATTCGATACGTTGAACGGGCTATTACTATCAATGACGGCGGGCTTAACCACCAACTTAAGCCAGGAACCTTTATATCCGCCCCTCATTCCTTAGTCAGTCAAGATCCGTCAATCTTTACGGACCCGGCCAAATTTCTTCCAGAACGCTTTTTGGAAATAAACAAAGAAACGGGCAAGCAAGTAGCTCGATATGGAAGATTGAGGCCATGGGGTGTAGGAGCTTCAATGTGCAAAGGAAGAACCTTTGCAGAAAGAGAGCTCATCTCTTTGGGTGCAGCTATCGTTAGTCTTTGGGAAATTAGTCCCGCTTCTGGAACTTGGAAGCTGCCTGCCATGATACCTGGAACTGGGGTGAAGAAGCCAGTGACTGATATCCGTGTAAAGATATCACAGAGAACCTTGTAAATTCGTAGTATTTATTTACGTTGACCTTTCGCTTCAAACGTTTCTGATATTGATATTTTGGGAATGTGAAATTTGAGAATTCTGATTTTGTTGCTTAACCGCGATGGCGCTTTAATATTTCCATCCCTATTCATCTTTACCGCTGCCTTGCCCTCTATCAGGATCATCGCACTCCCGTGTCAGATGCAAAAGAGAGAAGGCACCTTGCACGGAAACTTTTACGGAATTGTGGTGACCTGCGTTAGGCTGGTTCGTCATGGCAGTCAGTTTCGTCTCTTCATGGACAGGCATCAACCAACAGCCATGCGACAGGCACAGGCTGATAACTACGACCCATTTCCGAGTATTCGTGTTGGTTGCTGGCATTATTTCTTTCCCAAGGCTCCACTCAATGACCACTTGTTGGTTGGGTGGCAAGTTCTTGATAGGCAACGGGCTGACAAGCATTATCGGATCTAGTCTTCTTTGAACTAGAAAGCGGAGATAAATACTAAATACCCAAAGAAACCAATATCCCTGTAACACTCACTCTTCATTGTTTGCTTATGTTGATTACTTCAGGGGTGATCTATTCGACGGGATTGAACAGCAATTCTCAGTCTCGTGTGTTAGGAAAGGGAGCCGGTGAAATCCCCACACGGCTTCCCTGCACCTGGCCCAGATTTATGGGGACAAGGCCGAAAGCGCAGCTACAGAGTAATCATGATTACTCTCTGCCCGTAATCAACTACCTGGGCGTGGTGTAGTTAAATTCGAGGGCATCTGGCAAGAAAGCGCAGAAAGAATCCCATTCTTAATCCATTTGACTTTCTACAAATAATTACGATACGACAAAATTTAACCATGAGCTCCAACCAATCCCAGAATAATGTCAGCCCTAAACCCCAATCTACTGGGCAACAGAGGTCGCAAGCACAACCTTAACGTCGACCTATGCCAGAGATTCTGCGAGACCTACCACCAGCTCAGCTAATCAACCTGACCCTGAATCTGCTTCGCCAACAATGGACGCAGCAGCAGGCTCGCAATCACCAGCGCGCATGCAACTGCCATGCTTCGCGTTCTCAGCACAGCCGTCCGAGGGGTGTTCGCCATCGACAACGTGTCCAAATCACTGTCCGTGAACAAGCCAGTCGCAACAGTCGCATGTGGAGGCTTCGCGATACTACAACTTGGCGTCGAGCCTAATTTAGGTCGCCATTTTACCATTTCACATGGTCTCGAAAGGGGTGGGACTTGGGAGGAAGCTGGAAGCATCATGTTGATCATTTGCTGGGCCAAGACACGCGATCAGACAGTAAATCATATATAATCAAATCAACTTGCTCGCGAGAACTTTTAGATGATTTGAACCCAAATATTCCCTGCGCAACGCTCCTCCATCTGCGTGTGTGATAGCCTCCGTTTCCACTGGCACCATTGTTCGCGAAGAACACTTAAAGACGGCAGTGCCATGACCATTCCCACCCCACAAAGTGGCATGAACCCACGCAAACAAATATCTCTAGGCATTCATTCCATTTAGTCGATAACTCCAGCGCAACCGAAGTCGGCCACGCAGCAATCGTGGAAATCAGTTCGGAGGTCGCCCATTACATAGCAGCCACGGTCAAAGTTTTTGACCTTGAGCTTCACACAGCAGACGTGTGTCGCCTGACCTTGGGACGTTTCTTTGGAGCAGCGGCCGGTGTCCTTGCCTGCCCTGCACCAACTTGCTGTGACCGAACTTGCCGAGAGGGCAAGCCCGAGTACGAGGGTTGTGAGCTTCATCTTTGAGGATGGCTTGTCGGTAGGAGAGGCGTTTTCGAAGTTTTTGATGGAAAATTAAATTTGGGGAATTGGGTTTTGGTTGAAGAAACGATTCTGAGACGATGCCGAGGTGCGTCTTGGAATGGCGTCGGGCTTGCTTTGGCTCGTCTCTTCGGTTGCCGCTTTTTGGAAGGAAAATAAAATGAAGGATTGTATATGCCCGGCGATGCTTGCTAGGTTGCATCACCTTGAGCGCACGATAGGGAGATTTATATGTATGTCGGGGGCTTACTTAACAAGCTTCACGAAAAGGCCAGCTATTTGGAACCATCTACCTTGAAAATGTAAATTCTGAGTGGCTAGTTAAGCTTCGCGCATGGTACGTTATGTGCGTCTACATGGGTTACCTCAAATTTACTGTCTAGGCCGTCGCCCAGCTGACCAACATGACGACCAAGTCTCGCTTTATGCGGTACTGCTCAACAGCAGAAAATGTGCACGGTCATTCTATAGAAGTCTAGAGATATTATAAGACCACTTGATGCGAGCTTCCCCTCACGCGAATCGTGTTACAGAGTTTTGCACCCTGGAAGCCTAATATTGGAGGAATCTAAAGGTGCAGCGGCCCGACAGGGTATATCCCTAATGTCTCTTCAGCTATTGAGAGACGAAAAAATGCTTCATGGGTCACATTCTAAAATTGCAGCTGCATACTAATTGCATAGAAAATGTCACGTGTAAACGATAAATGGAGAATACCATCTCGCCGGACCATTCGCAGCTTGCACATCTTAGTTGTTGAAGAATTAGCCTTCTCGTCGCCAGTTACTTCCAGATGGGCTAAACCTTGTGTGTCGTATTTTGTCAAAGAACTGTAGGATTGGAGCGTCCGACTCCCATCCATCCCCAACACCTGCAAGAACAAGGCACGGTGATATCTCACCTGCTTAGAGTTTTGCAATCCTTCTTTTATGTTCCATTTCGTCAATTGAAGACCTTCGCATCCTACATAAGATTGAGAGATGAGAAGTAGACAGACTTTTCAGCGAGGTTCTTGAAGGGATTCGGCATGAAAGGGCCGATCAACTTTTGGGCCAGATGAAATATCATTTCAAAATTTTTATTCACCTATACATGCACTTCAACGTAACTCCTTTCCACATCGGCAGTGATGCTTCGCGTTTTGTGAACGGCTTAGCATGATGGTTTCGTTGTGCTTTCTTTTGAGGCTAAATAAATGATCTACACCGCACCCGTAAGTTTGCGTTAACAAGCTTCCTATCTGGTCATCTGGTCGCTTATAGTTTCATGCGATCACACAAATCTCGAATGTAATCGACGGCGTTGTCTGCAATTATCAGCCTTGCGTCTAAATATCTTCATTGCATGAGCTTACCTTGAGCAGATTCGCTGACACCACAGTCTTGATTGCAATCAAAAGAATCATCGGAAATGCGATCCAAGTTTGAGCATATAAGCTTTGCGGCCCCTTCCCCACTGCTTTTGATCTTGTTTGCAGCAGTTCCCACGCAAGGGGCCACGCATCGTACTGTGCGACCGATTGTGAAGATGTTGAACGCGGCCGCAGAGCTGGCGAATAAACCAGCAAAAATAGCAAACTTCATTTTCAATTTCCAGAGTATTATTGTCACTGTAAATAGTAGAAACACAAACGCAGAAATCTGTTGCAATAAGAATTGAGCATGTGGAAAATGATGATTACTTCGTGACCAGACCATACAGTCGGTCGCGGGGAATATGGCATAGATAAACGCTCATACCTTGCTTTTACATGTTATCTAATCGACAGGACTGTTTAAAACAACTACTTACCGAAGTCCATAAAGCGCATACTAGTTGGGCAAATGTGTCGACCAACGGCTGAACTTTTATCACAAACATTACTGCCAAGATCCTGATTGGTCTCGCTGTCGAGGTGATATATGTGATTGTTCGACAATACGAGCGCTCACTTACGTTTTTGTCACCTATGGAGTGATGTTTGTGATATTCCATGGAAAAAGCTTATCGGGCCTATTAACTCAACCATTGGGGATAACCATACCGAGTGGCCGAATTGTTGGCTATGTGAACTGACCACGTTTAAAAGATACTTGGGGTTTCCATGTGTCGAAAACACCGATGCCCGATTTACAAAATCGCATGCAGACAGATTACTTGTCCTTTGGGAATGCAGTCGCACCATGCTCCACAGTTCGACTACTCGCAAGTTGCTCACGATTCTACTGAGTTGATCATTGAGGTATCTCAGAGTAACTAGTGCATTGCATTCTAAAAAGTAAATCTATCAACGGATTCTAAAATTAGTGAGTATGGCCATGCATGACAATCCTATTCCTGGGCTCTGCTCAGTGGCTAATTTCGCATCTATCTGATGTAAATCTCGCTAAATGATGTATAAAACTCGATAACAGCTCGTGGTTTAATGATGTTATGTTTGGTAAGTCTTGCAATTGATTCTGTTATTACTTTCCTGACAAAGATTGATTGATGATTGTGTCAGTCAACATGATGCTGGGGTCAATGAGCTGGTCAATAAATTGGTCAATGCTTTGAGGCCCCATTATTTCCTTTGGGTTAACATAGCCCGGTTGGTATGGGGCGTTATATTCTCCCAAAGCTGACTTAGATATCCGCTTCGTGCTGTTGCTTTGGTCAGAAACCTGAAGAGTTTCATGTAACTCAAGTTCTGGCTCTGGCTTAGGATATATTGTGGCCATCCCTGCATGCTTATCGGAGCCTTGCAAAAACTCTTCCGCAGCAGAGTCGTAATCTTCGGCGTCTGCATACTCGAGAATGCATTGAAATACATTTTTAATAGTTGCGGAATCCAAAGCAACGCCCGCCCGCTGTGCGTTTTTTAGTTGTGTATATGCAATGATATCGTTGCTTTTTCTGTCCCATAATTTGCGCAGGAATGGAACCGTCTCTTCCAGGTGGCCTATAAAACAGGATTGAGGCCTGTTTTTGCCCGGAAATAAAAATTCCCAGAGTTTGAACCAATTATCTTGGACTTCTTTGTGTTCAGAGAGGGCTCCAATATCATCCAGTTGTTCTTTTGTCACAATCCTTGCATGACAGTTGTCACAACCTTCGGTATGATCCAGTTTAGTATTGAATCTTCCAGATTCAAGTATAACAGCAGACTTGTGGCAGCGAGGGCAAGTCATATCCTCAGGGATGTCGATGTGTTTCCTGACAATATGTTGCTTGACATCCTTTATTCGCGTAAGCACATATTTCGAGCACGCGCGGTGTAACTCGGAATCGAATCTGTAAAAAGGACAAGCAAATGACTGTGAGGAGGATTTGTTGCGCCTTTTTGGAGGGTTCGGTGGTGACTCCTTTCGTTGATCCTCATTGTTCTTCCGTTTTGAAGGAGGCCCAGCTGCTTGTGGGGCTGGCCGGTGTTGTAGTGGTCCGTGAATCGGCTGGATAGGCGGGGCCGAAATCACCTTCTCGGTTTCGTTTGGCATGGTGGATTCAGAAAGGTTTGACGGTGCAGTAATCTCTGCACTGCGAGTATTGGACTGAAAGTTCCAATCGATAGTACGTCGATTGGATCTGTCAGTAAAATTGGCACCGATCCCAGTGAGGTGGTTGGGTGAATTATCGTAATAAACAGGCTCGCGTTGGTTACAGCTCTCGTCACGATCTATCATATCCGCAGTAGAACTGGAGGCAGTCTGGTTGCTGGTGTCTGTGAAATTGGACACACTGCTGGACGGTGAACCATCGATAGTGCCACACAGAGGACTGGCTTGTGGAAGTTGTACTGTTTCAAGATTAACCAGTAAGGGCTTATAATCCGTCTAGACAAAAAGAATAATTGACATACTGTCATAAGTGGTATAGGAGAACATGCTGATTGGGTTTGAAAGGCCACATTGAGAATCTGAAGAGTAATATTAGCATGTCGCACCTTTTGTCATCTCGGATAACTTCAGACCTTGATCTATATATCCATCAGTAGGGAATAACTGCTGCGATACTGCAAATGTATCTGGTAGAAAAGATACATCTGGCATAAATGGATACTCATCATCTTGAATTTGAGGGCAGGACTGTTCATGGGCGATTATCTGACTCCGGGAGGGTAATGGTGATTGTCTCACTCTACTCTTAACATTCGCAGTAGGCCCTTTAGGGCCCCTTGCTACTTGTTGAACGTTGCAGGTAATCTTCTGGCTGATCGGACCAGTCGACATTTTTGGTAGTACTGATGACCGGACATAGCTTGGCCCAGTAATGAAATTGGGAAGACGCGTCGGGGATGCAACATTTAAAGGTGCCATAACCAAAGGCCAAAAAACGCCTAGCTGTTCTCAGCCAATCAGAGTGGGGGGGAGTGATCCTGCCACAACTGTGGACACAAGTGTGTACACAGAAGAGTCAGGCGAGAGGCGGGGTAACCAATCGGGGCTGAGCAGCAAGTACGCAGCTGTGTACACAAAAGGCGCCTAGGAAAATACTACGCCACCATGCACATGTCTATTGATTTTCACATGTGTTGGGGGAAGTGTGAATTTTAGTTTATTATTTTAGGGCCCCATCACCAAGCACAAAATGACTGTCGATGTGCAGCCCGCTGCCATCCACGCCATCTGACAAACTAATAGATTGAGAGGTAGACAAGGAATTGCAATCAAATGGACCATCAGTATAAAAGACCAAATCTTCCCCTGCTGGGATCCTAGTTGTGTTCCCCCGCGTGCCCAGTGGCTTTGCATCATGACTAGGTATGGCATGCACCTTCTCCATCATATTCCTTATTCTGCACAGTTTCTGATTTCTGCACAGTTCCTGATGCCTGCAGTTTTCTTGATATCTGCAATTTTCTTGGTCCTGCTGGGGGTGCGATAGCGACACGGGCAAGTCTAATAAATCCCCCCGCCACATCTCCAGTCGCACCTCCCACAGCTCGTCTTTTTGCCCGCTGAGACTGCTACTTTTGCAAGAGGTTAGAAATAAATCAAAACAAGAAATTTTTTTCATCGAATTAAATTGGGTGATGGGGGTGGATTGTGTACTGTACCTTCCGCTGTCGGTGTCTGAGCATGAAGATAAACAACTCATGACCATATGGCTTAGATTCAGGTAGACATTGAGTGCGTGCAAAAATAACTTGAATGGGCTGAAGGTGCGGGAAATTCAAGAAATGAATCGTTTTTTTTTTTCGCCGAATGCGATCAAATATAGTCGCGACACCATAAGGACCATTTGAATGCTTCCACACATGTGTGCGCTGAAGCGGCGGACCCAACAACACTAGCGTCTCGCCTCCACCTTACCCTCCACAAATGTGGTAGCTGATGAACTCACCCAATCTCCTGTCGCTTGTCTTTTCCACAACTGTGAATCTAATTTATCCATGTTACTTGCCGCCGATCTGGCTAGTTATATCTAGTCGATCTTTGCCTGCGATTCTTTGGAATTCTACATATACCCCTGCATAATTAAGAGGACACATTTGAATTGGCTTTGCGGATATCACGGACATGGTTGAGTAGAAAATAAGACTAATAGACAATTATTCCTACGACCCACGGTTCGTTTGCGACAGCGGATTAATGTTTCAGTTCAACCTCCGTTTATTCACTCCTCCGCCTAGTTTCAGCGTCATCTGATTTGGAATCCTCATCCAAAAAAAAATTATGCATCCACGGGGCCTCCTTATCACACGGCATGCAAACCAGCCACATGACGCTAATCCGACAGCCGTCATTAATTGTGAAAAGGAAATCGTGTATTGGATGTGGGGAGGCCTCAGTGAAGGCCTCAGACTCTGCATAAAAATATTGCATCACTCACGGAACAGATTGTGATAGCATAGCCGCATGTAAACCACTCCCCTTAGCACCATGGTGCATCCAATACGGTCAAGGAAGGAAGGAAGGTCCAGTTGACCAGCCCCAAATGATTGACAAATGCATAAATCATGGAAAGCCACGTCATATCATGCGCAAATAGCGCAAGTGTATGAATATGTAAAAGCTGATCCCATATATCACCCCATGGTGGCGCTGATATACCCTATTACAACGGCGTGCTGCCTAATTCGATTATTCGTGGGGGTTATGAGATAGGTGAGCATCCCTTGAAGTGTGCGATGACGAGGTTTAATAATCAATTAAAAGTGAAAAAAAATGCTGTCCTAGTTAAAGTGGAGATGAAATTCCGTGTAGCCCTTGTTCGTTCCGCATCTGCGCTGTTGTGACGTAGGTGCTCGGGTTTGGATCGCATGGTGACACAGGTCATCACAGAATGGTTACATTTGAACTTTCCAACTCATGTCCGAATTTCGTTCTCAGTCGTCGCCATGAAATATTGTGGTTGTGAGGAGTGCATTAAGTTGGTGCCTACATTGAATACGTGAATGTTTAAATGGTTTATATATTCAACTACTACTTGTTTCTTATAAGGAATGGAATTTTCGGATAGAGATAGTGAAGCTAGATATAGCCAAATGAATGAATATCAAATTCGACCTTAATTTCATTAAACTTGGGAAAATGAGAAAAAAAGGAGTTGCAGAGATGCATTAGCAAGTTGAAATGAACGGATTCTTTGTTGAAAGAATGACTTTATAGATCCGACAAACTTTGTCAAAAGGCTGTTTGGATCAGAATATTGCAATAAGCACGGTTGATTGATTTGGTATTTCGACTCTGTCTGATCATCAGTTGGTTGTTTGGCTACAATTTCCGTGACCACACTAACCTTCCTGCAACTGATACATCCAAACATCTAGGGTCCTCCAATAATAGTACCCACCATATGGGGTATGACTGAGGCGCATATAACCTCGATTGTTGTATCCTCTGTCACTAAATCTTGTATCTCCATGTCACTCACGAAGTCCGCAACTATTTCAGCGCCGTTGAATGACCAGAAGTCTTTCATCTGACACACCGTATACTCAACTTCCCCTAAAAGGTAAGGCTGCTTCGGCTGTATTTTCTTGGGAAATAGTATATCCCAGATTGTATACCACTGCACTTCCTTGGTATGAAGAGGGGACAGGTCGTGGGTTATCCTCCCAATCTGGCCGTAAGTTGCGCCGTGGACATCAGGAACCACACCCAAGCTACAGGTTCGAGCTCTAATATGTATGTCCCTCTCCATACATATATCAAATAGGGTTCCGCATATTGGGCAGTAGTAAGGCCGACGATGCTTTGAACGGATGTGGTTTATAACGTCCTTGATGGAGAGTAAATTGGCGACTTTCATGCAGGAAATATGCTTAGTTTTATTTTCAAGGTAAAATGGACAAGCAAAGAACTCGCTGTGATAAACATGAGTCCTGATCATGGTCGCATCTTCATCCTCGGAGTCGGTAGTGTAGTTTATAGAGAGGTACTCCGTGGGGAGTTCTGATTTGCGCCAATTGGATATTTGGTGTGGTGTTTCCTCATCCATTAATCTTTTGCGAAGCTTCTGGGTCTCAGAACTCCAAGAGTCAAATCTCGCAAGTCCCATCTTCGTTAGTGGTGCAATGAACTTGAAAAAGTCATCATCATCTGAGAGTGTGGGGATTTCAGAGGTGTCTTCAACCTCTTCAGACTCTTCGCTGTCATTTGAACTCATATGTGACTCGTTCGAACTGCATTCTGATTCTTCATCAGAATCCCCGTTACTATATTCATCCCCAATGTAGTCACAATCATCATCGCTATGATTAGGGCTTGAGTAATCTATCGTCCCCTGATTACCTGGAATGCTTCGGGGTTCCAATGTATTCCAATAGCAAACATACGTTTTCGAATTCGGACTGTAATTTCTACAACCTTCTGAGCGATTATGTTCATCATGCAGAGTTTGTGTTTCTAGCTCTTTATCCTTCTCAAAACACCGTGTCGGCTTCGAATCGGATAGGGGCCACCCGAACGAAATCGCATGGGGATCATCGTCTATGACTCCCACGAGTTGTGCGAGAGGGGGAAATAATCCCATAAAATTCCCTCTTCGTTCAAGTTGCAAAGAAAGTTGAGCCATTGGTGTAGTGATATCCTCACGCAATTCCTTCTCAAGGGCGTGCGCGAGACAAATCTCCCTCGAAGGGCCCATAGGTGCATCATTCATGTCGAGGATATGATGTGGCATGTACCGCATAATTTGGCCGTTATGCTCTTTCAAAATGATACCGACTCCTTGACTCTCACGCTGTTCTTGATCCGGCCACATGCACAACACAATACCTTCACCTTTCTTATACGTAGGGAAGACATCATTGATGCAAATGCCGGCCTTGATTATTCGCTTTTGTCCTTTGATGCGAAGAGGTATCTTCCATGAATATCTCATAAATGCAAATTCAGATGGAGACTCTGCGAACATCTGTCGGCACTGCCGAATATCGTTACCCTGCCAGGCAAACAAAGTACCGTCGTCCGTGTTTTTGGCAATCTCATTTTGGAGTCTCAAGAATGCCCTTTGACCTTCACCGTAAGAGATCATAAGGCTGACACCGAATATGGCAATTAGTGAGTAGGCAATATCCTCAACAACTGTTGAGACTGAAAAGGCGGCCCAGGACATCTTGTGTCCGACTGAGAAATCGGCTAGACGGCGTTGGTCTCTTAATACACTCTTGTCGATTCCAGTAATGTTCGAGAGCGGTGACATCAATGATTCTTTGGTACCGATCATGTCCCATTTCTGATTATAGAATTCTATCCGATGCGCAAAGACGAGCTCATGGATTGCCCATGCTCGACGCATCCATCTGCAATTTCTTAGCACGTGTTCCCAGCCATTGGTCGGTTCCTGATCAGCCTCTAGGTCATGTAGATAGACGATGCACACCGAACTGTTACTAAATATTCGAGAGCTTGAATTGATTGTTTCGTTAAGTTCTGCTTTGTCTGAAAGGTTAACACACCCGTTCTTGCTCCAGAGCCATCTAAGCCCATATGACTGTGCTTTCAGACACGCTGCTTTCAGCTTCGTTATTCCTGGAGAGACTGGGATATTGGCTGTAGGAGAGAAAGTCCTGAATGAGACATCCTCGGGCTCCCAGAAATGAGACAAAACCGCATATTGGTGATTGATTTCCCGAGTATCACAAGGTTGCAAGAGAAGTGTTTGGGTATTGAAGCACTGCATCATGTATGGTTGGTGATGCTTTCTTGGAGCTGCATCGAAGGGCTGTGGGTAAAGAATTAAAGGGTTAGAAATGATCTGAACGAAGAATTCTTTTCTTTCTTTCTTTTTGTTTTTTTCTTTAGAATTTATATGAGATCTTAGCTTACAAGCGCACAAATGTGCGAGCGGGGCGCAACTGGAGGTGGGGTCGGCTGAGTTTGGTTGAACTGCAGAAACACAATCTTCGGATCCAAAAGGCGGCCGTTTTAAGCCCGAATTTTTCAGACGACAAGGCTGAAAGGCCGATACTGAGGTGTACAACTTTTGCCAATGGAATACACATTGACATGCATCTAGAACGAAGACAATAATTGGATGAAGGATCCATTTACTAAGTGCAACAAATTTCCTTATATCTAACTCAGCCCTGGAATACCCGGGTAATATCAGAAGCCATTTTATTCATAATTAAGTTTAATGTCTTTTAATGGCTGATTTATGTATTTCTACCTCACCTCAGCCCAAAGGTCGTGCCGATTGGTTCGGTTCAATCACATGTAGGAGCGTCATTTAGTGGTAGGCTAGCCAAAGAGCAATACCAATTGCGACCCAATTTCACGAGTAAACAAGAATGCATTGGGTAAGAATGCCTTTCGTTGAACTGGCATCCTAGAGTAACCGGATGGTGGTCAGAAAGTGCCAACGCAGCAGTGTTGGCACATCCGCGCCTGGATCGGGGCTTGGTGTAGTTCCGTATCCACCGCCAAGATAACATTCTAAGAATAAAGCGCTTCCAAAGATTACCTCAAAACGTGTTTTGTGCTGAATGCTTGTCGTGGCGGTGAGACATTGGTTCGCTTGCTAGCTTTTTCATGCAAGCGCAGTAATTCAAGTCATCATATATTCTTCAAAGGGGTGGGTGCCATGATGAATAGTATATTTCAATGTAACCAGAGTTTTAAGATTTGTTTTTTTATAGATTTAAACCTTTGATATCTGCTTATTAATTGCTGTACCGTCCTTGTTTCAACACAAGCTTCGCGATTTCCTCTGCAATCGGAAGATCGTTGGCGTCATATGAAATGATTCGATATCCGTGCATTAGGGTTCTAATTTCTATTCCAATCTTCATTTTTATTTAAGTACTATAATTATAGACACATTATGAGTACTCTGCCCTAAATTTTGATGGATTCTTGATGCGCGAGAAGTGTGCGTGTCTCGCCTTTGCTTTCGACTCCGATGTGAGACACTTGCAAGACTCACTGCGGAATGCGATTTCACGTGCAACCCCTCGTAACTACCGAGGGGCTGAGAAAAGCCAATGAAAATGCTTGAAATCGTCGGTAACAAAAATTTTTCACGTTGTTGACAGTTGTGAGCCTAACCCTATGGTACAATGTGTCCTTTGTCTCACAGACGTTGCCCCTCACAGATCTCCCTTGACCAGACTTTTTTTTTCTCTCCAAAGCCCGCTCTGGTTGTGATTCAAGAATTTTGACCATTATATTTTCTCTCATTTCGTAATTTCAACCCTGTTCATCGAGCGTGGAATGCCAGCTCACTAGAAATATTCGCATCTCGCCTCAAGGCTAAATCCGGCAGACTTGAGTCTAACAGAAATGCTGTTCCAAAAATGGCAAGGCGCGCATGCATGAAGCCTAAATGCCTTCTCCGCCTTGTTACATGCCTCCATGCGACCGAGACTCTAGCCCTGCTTGCCCCGCCGGACACCGTCATCGAGCCCAGCACGCAGGCCGACGCATGCCCGCAGGAAGGCAAAGCACAGCGCAGTAGCATGGACAGCTCACAGGCTGAAAAGGCCTGCAGGGCCTGCCGGGCCAATAAGAGACCGTGCGACAAGATCCTCCCTAGTTGCGGCCTTTGTCAACTTGTCGGTCGAGTCTGCGATTACGAAGATGGTCCAAATACACCGCCAAGCCTGTCCGACTTTTCCGCCATGCAGGCTCGAATAAACGACCTAGAAAATCGATTGATTTCCCAATACTCAGATGCCGACACGGAGCCTGATCTGTCATCCCCATTCCCGTCGATCAACACGAACACGAGCTCGGTAGCCATCACCAATCCAACCCCTGCTTCCTCCACTTTTTGGACTAGGATCAACGTTTCAACTCCGAGCAATCCATTTCCGTCATCTCTCTTTCTCGATATCGACTGCTTCAAACTTGTTGGTCATGAGTTGCCGCTACCCCAAATCACTGCCCCCAATGCAGGTTCCCACATCTCCTCCCCAATATCACTGCATGTATTGATCAGTTTCTAGGGTGTTCTGGCTTTGCTAACCCAGGAAAGCATGGTGATAAGCACATGTAACCAATTCTTCAACACGATTAACCAATGGCTGCCCTTCATTTCCAAGAAAAGTCTAGACTTGAGTGTACCCCCAGAACACTGGGACTCAGACCTAGCCATGCTTTTTCTTACCATACGGCTTTCTGTTTGTAATGTGGAAGAAGTGGAGAATGGTTCCCTCTATCGCCTTGCCAAGCTTTTCCTTTCTACCTTAGAAACCGGTGGCCTCATGTCCCTGCATGGTCTCCAAGCTTCCGTTCTTGTCGCTCTATACGAGTACAGCCATGCTATCTATCCGTCAGCATGGATGACTGTAGGAGCTTGTGCCCGGTACGCTCAACTCTTAGGGCTCTCTTGCTCCGCTGGTAACTCAAACTTCTTGGACGATCCTGTACGTTAATGCTTCCATATAGTTGGATCATCTTATCAAGATGGAATTCTAATCCCGCTTTGTAGTCTACATGGATAGAAGTTGAAGAACGGAGAAGAACGTGGTGGGCTGTATTCATTCTTGATCGGCTTATTGCCACGGGAAATCGACGCCCTTGTGCTCTAATGCTACCTTCTGCCGAGGATAGATTGCCTGTAGACGACCAGGCCTGGGTGAGTATTGTGATATAGGCGACTATTTTTACCACCAGGTAGCTAATGTGTTTTTAGAATACAGGCGAGATGGCTTCTACCGTGTATCACCATATTTCTACAGATTATCGCACCCACCAATCTGGTTTTGCTCGTCTTTGCCAAGCTGCTCTGTACCTGGATCACGCGTTGGAACTTTCACGTAATCAAGCTTTAATGGACATAGATGGTCTGAGACGTACCAGAGCTCTGGCCGGAGAGCTGATTAGCTTTTGTACAATCTTGGAGAAACAAACCACTCTGCCACTCGAACCTGATGACTATATCACTCTTCTCGCATCAGAATCCGTCGCTCGCTCCGCACTGTTTATTGGCCTTGATCTCTTGATGTATCCAGAAAAGACAGAGTCGAACATGGGCCATGTTCTGGATGGTACAACAAAGGATTCCGAAGAAGTCATAATGCAAGAGTACGCAATGAAGGCGATTCAGCAAATAAGCTCACAAATCACTGACCTAGCGTGGGAGCTGGGAACTCAGCTTGAGGTGGATGATGATAAGATCGACTTTCTGAGCTGCGTCTCCCCTTTAATCATGGACTCAATTTATTGTGCCACAGTAG
The DNA here is from genome assembly GCA_013403825.1 of Calonectria pseudoturangicola. Taxonomy (NCBI): domain Eukaryota; kingdom Fungi; phylum Ascomycota; class Sordariomycetes; order Hypocreales; family Nectriaceae; genus Calonectria; species Calonectria pseudoturangicola. Next base: position 115,249 of record VTGA01000004.1, on the reverse strand, counting down.
CATTCTACTGGCTTGCTGGTGAAAGTGGAGAAGTAGGCCTCCGTTACAAGGTGGTGTGTTTGGAGACCTGTCTCGAAGCTCTTGGTATGAGATGGGGCCTGGGACAAGAGTATACGAGGCTTATCGAAGCGTATAAGACAGCTTAAACAAGATATAATCTTGTTCGCTCGAATTAACTGTCCCCAAACCCAACATTGAATAAAAAAAACTCTACAAATGGATATGAATACTGCTGTGCATTCTAACATAAAGTCAATGCGACAAATGTTCGCGAATGCACATTAGTGAAGTTTGACACACTCTTAACACTAACCCTTATAAAGATACCTTGTATTCCACTTTCAATATATTATGTACTGTGTTTGATGCTATAGTTCAGTGAATATCAGCAAATGAAAATGGCAAGTTCGAAATTAATTTGATAAACTAGAAGCATTCTGATACGAATAATAACTAGGAGGGAAAGATGCATTCAAGTCAAATTAAATGTTTCACATTACTAATAGAGCTGGCATGAAAATTTCACTAGATCCTCCCTTCAAATAGCCTCCACAAAATGCAAATATCCCCTTCAGTGAAAGAATGGCATGTTAAAACACCAGTGAGCTAACATTGAAAGAAAACAGGGACAGCTTGAAAATGGAAAAAAGAAATAGGGAGTATAAAACAGCAGATGGGAATAGAAAGAAGTAGAAATAAACAGGTGAGATCTTGCTTGACCGAAGAAGTCTCTGGAGATTCATGTCTACCAAGCCAAGTGGTTTCCACGGTGCGTTCACCGGCATAGTGTTTGTCGCAACGGTTCGTGTGTTTTGTCGCTTTCTCCATTGGTTTACCATCTGAGCACCGATGCGTAACCCATCTGCAATATTATTAGGTGCATTGTTAGATATTAGCACATCTCCCTGGCTGTTCACTCCCAGCTGCCAAACGTTCTCCCACCGTTTCCCATTTGGCCTTATTGGCTGACGGCTCTCAGGATCAACATGGATGCCGCCCCAAGGATGAGCCCGCAGTAGCTTCGCATCAAGCAGATGAGGATAGGGACTTTGGAAATGCTGCATATTGCGTGTTTGTCCTGTGGCCTCGATAAGGTAGTCGGCTTCCAGTTGGTGCTCTCGGGCACTGACAGGCACATTGGACTTTGGCAGCCCGTGAACCAACACCGGCCGGTTATCTTCTCCAGTTAGAAAGTTAAGGCGGTATTTTCCGGTCGCTTGGTTGAGTGTGATGTCACTCAGCCCAGCTTCGACTTTCAACAGACCGTTTTCCATAGCCTCCAACAGGCGGTGAGCGGAGAAAGCTGGCATTGGTGCCTGGTAAGAATGGTACACAGTACACAATTCCTTGAAATAGCGATTCTTGTCCTCATCCGTCAAATGTTCAAAGATGTACTGGCGCACTTCAATGAGAGCTATGATTACCGACCGCCAGGGCACGGGTTGATTGCTTGTCGCTTCTCTGATACTCTGCGCTAGGGCTTTCTGAATATCCTCAGTTCGAGGGTTCCAGATATTCTGCCAGTTTAGAGTCTGTCCGGTGTATGCAGCCTCCATCTCATTGCGAATCAGAGGCAGCAACCAATCAAGGCTGATACTGCCGTTGACTTTCACCTGCGCCTTGAGAATATCCGGGGTGAGATATTGCAGTCTGTAATCTCCCACCTTTACACGAGTCTTGCGCAACTGGCCACGACGGCTGGCCATGACAATTTCATCGAAACTCAGGTTCCCCAATTCACGTTGTTCCAGCAGCCAAAATACGGTGTCATTGGCACTTAAGCCTGTGCCTTTGACAGCGACCCTGCCCAGGTGTCTCGGCTCCTTGGAAATCAGCGAGTTGCGTAGCTTGTCAACATAGATATTGTTAAGGTATGTGTCCTGGTCGGCGAATTTGGGATTTGGCGGTTCATAGGTGTGCCCCGAAGCGAGGATAGCTTGGTCGACAATGTAGCTCTTTCCTTCCGCATCACGAACTGTAATCTTTCCATTATGTTGCTCATCTAGCGCCTGGACCTGTTGGTCCACCACGTGCAGCTGGATATTCTGGAATTTGGTCTGTTTCTTGATGTCGCTAAAGCAATACTCAAGAAACCTTCCAAAAAGGCTGCGGGGATAGTAGGTTTTGGCATCTACAGCGATCAAATGATCATCCGGGTTGGTAGGTACCCACCCGTGCTGCATGGCCAGTGAATATTCCTGAGTCAGACTATTCCTGTTGGCTGCGATCCAGTTCAAGAACCCGTCATGACCTCCGTTCAATGTTCCCAGATGATCGGTTTCGTGATTTAATAGCCAGCAGTACGGTTGATCGGTCCGGTAAGGACGGCCTGGTCCTACAACACCGGAAGGTTCAAAAATGAAAATGGTGGCGCCTTCTGTGCCTGAAGCGACTAATGATTTTACCAGGCCATTGAGGCAGGCTAAACCAGACAGGCCACCTCCAACGATAGCGACGCGAGGAGGAGTTGCAGACATGGCAAATGCTTCCGAGACGGTAAGAGTCTCAATTTATAGAGTAAAAGAAATATGGATTGACAGGCAATCTGGCTTGTTGGATTCTCTTTCCCGGAGCAGGATGAAACAAGAAGAGAAATGGATGTAGACTTGCAGAAAGAGAGATGAGAGGAAGACTCCCCGTTATAAAGTTTGTGGTTTACTATTGACCATGTTTGAAGCGGCGATATTACAGCCACTCCAAATTGTAATTGGTCTTTACCCAAATCATGTAGAACAATGTCTAAGAAATGAAGAAATGCTCAAGACGATTCTAGTAATTATTACGAACAAAGGATGTCAGCTTGAATCACCATTCCACCCACATTAGGCTTTGGCAACAAAGAAATACCCAAGGCGGTATTACCTCTATCAAGCTTATACTGTATTGCAATCCAACTTACCATTACTCTACATCATGCCGTTTTTCTATTAGAAGAGATGTAATCTATCTTCAATATCCCTATAATTTCGCCAGCAAAAGATATATTTGGTCCTTCCATAGCTGAAGATCCACAGGATGAATTCCAATGTAAAACCGAGGTTGTCCTTTTGGATTGAACTTTTGAGAGCCAGCTGTCATCTGCAACTTAGAGTGAGACTTCCGGGGATGGCGGCATAGCGTTATGCTTTGCAAGATCTCAACTAGGACAGAAACAGCTGTATAACTACAGCTAGAAGCACGATGGCGAAATGCAATGTGATGCGTCATGAGTTTGATAGTCTTAGCTAAAAATTAGACAATAAAAACCTATCACACCACGCGAAATCTATGTTCTCCCCGAGATGGCTTCAGCTGGAGTAAGACAACGGGAAGGGGCAAGACCATGCGGCATCTATTTTCCCCGAGGTAACTTCGGCTGGGCCGAGACAAGAGCATAATGCAAAAAGGACCATTATTGTGTCGTATTTATTTTGAAAATGCTTGACTTTTCGTACTGTCTGCTCTAAGCAGTACTTTATCTCAAATTACCTGTCAACATACAAATAAATTTTTGAAATATTCACAATAAAGCAGAATGGACACTATACTGCTGCTTCAGCTGCTAAAAATATCCCAAATGTAACTAGAAAAGTATATTAATGTCGATCCAGTTCCGAGCCACACATGTGCGAAGTTGTGGGGTTGGTATATCACCTACCTCGGTTCAGATCAGCATCCAGATAAGACAACGGCTGGATGGGGCCAGGTTTTTGTGAGACAGGGCAAGATCAAGCTCTTCCAGCATGAGGCCATGCACGGGCGTAATCGGTCCTATTGGAACTGCCGGAATCTGCTCATTTATGAGACATGATTACGCACAATCAGCCTCACCGCCAGACAGAATGCTTGGATCAGGTTTAACGCTGGGCCGTAATTGAGGCTAAAACAAAAGGAAGAAACCAATTTGTATCAACAGACACTTCTTAATGGCCCCGAGAGAAAACTCAGATTAACTACGGAGTCTTGATTTTATATATGGACAATTTATAACTTGTTTCTTGTTTCCTTTCCCCCGTTGTGATCAAACCTGCGGGGTTGCGCTACAGTCATATTTCTTCAATTAAACACCAAGGAATCAGTATTACCAAATCTAATGGGGCCCTCAAGCTACGATGGGGGGCAAGCGCCCAGCCCAGAGCCAACAGAGACATCGCCGCTCCTACGGAGCCAGAGCGAAGACGAAAACTGTTTGAGAGCTGTGCATCCATCATCATTGCTTGCTACGTCTACATTTAACAGGAATTCTTCTTGTTCTACTCCAGGCACCATCTCTTCGTCAAACGACGAAGAATCGCTCCTACAAAATGCAGCGCCTTCAGAAGACAGTCGTGAATTTCTCGACCAGGGTGTGGTTCTAAGGATCATTCTTGTCCTATTAATTGGTTAGTACCGCTACTTGCAATATACGTTCTAGTTTTCACAATGAGAATCTCTGACATGATGCAACTTGATAGCCGTGTTTATTTTTAACGCTGACCACTCCTTGGTGCTGGCAACACACCCCAGTATCGGCTCCGAGTTCAATGCTCTGGAGTGGTCGAGTTGGCTGTTTACTGGTTTCAGCCTGGCTGGGGCAGCGACACAGGCAATAATTGGCAAACTAAGCGATATTTATGGTCGCAAGCCGATCATCCTGCTATCATATGCTGGATTTGCCATTGGATGGTATGTTTATTTACTACAAAGATTTCCATTTGTTGTCTTCGGCAAATGACTAACTGCTTTCAGTATCATTACGTAGGTCAATCAAGAATGCAAGATTTTTCATCTCCCAACGTCTACTTACTATCTGCAAAGGGCTGTCGCTCCCGATATGCTGACTGTGATCCTTGGCCGAGTGCTTTCGGGCAGCGTCGGCACAAGCATGACTGTTCTAGTCACGATTCTCATCACAGATCTCGTGCCCATTCGAGATTCAGCAGCTTGGAGGGCCTATGTGAATGTTGCAGCCACTACCGGACGGAGTCTCGGAGGACCCCTCGGAGGTTGGCTCGCTGATATTGTTGGGTGGCGATGGTCTGTCTCCTCAGTTCATAAAGTCTTCTTTTGCGCACTTCATCTAACCATAATTGGTGATCGCAGGTCTTTTGGAATCCAGGCCCCAATGTTTGCAGTTGCAATTCTGCTATGTTGGATACAGTTGCCCAGCAAGCTACCTGGGAAGAACAATCAGTCTACAGGCAGCGAAGAATCTAGCATGCGTGCTAAGCTTGTTAGGATTGACTTCTTAGGAGCTTTCCTCTTTTCTACCTTTATTCTCCTACTACTGCTACCCTTGGAAATAGGTGGTAATCAAGTACCCTGGTCCCACCCGCTCATCCCTGGTCTCTTTGGATCAGCAGTTATCTTCTTGGTGCTGTTTGTTCTAACAGAAAAGCTCTGGGCCAAGGAGCCCATTCTGGAGCTCTCTCTTTTCGGTCAGCGTGACACGGTTCTATGTTTTCTTGTTATCGGATTCCAATCTGCCGCTCAGTTAGGTGTAAGTGTTGATAGCAACCACTCGTTACAGATTCTATCGTCCTTGCGCGTATCAACAACCTTACTGAACCCGAAATAGATGATGTTTTCAGTACCATTATATTTCCAAGTGACACAAAAAGCATCCAATTCGGTGGCTGGTGCACACTTATTTCCATCTGTCGCTGGCAATGCTGCTGGTGGAATTCTCGCCGGTGTTCTTATCAAGAGGTAAGTATTGGTTCTGTTGGATACACTGTTGCAATAATTGACGGATTGAAATAGGACCGGAAGATATAAGTGGTTGGTATATCTAGGGACGCTCTCAGCGGCATTGTGTTATGTGCTCCTGCTCCTCCGATGGCATGGGCAGACCAATTGGCTCGAATCCTTCTACATCCTCCCGGGGTAAGATTTAGCACCTAAATCCCATATCAGCTACGTTAAACATTGGCCGTTATGTTTCTATACTAATTTTACCATAGTGGATTCGGAATGGGAATGGCGTATAGTGTCCTGTTTGTTGCCACTCAAGCTTCTGTTGATTCAAAACACGTTTCTTCTGCAGTGTCTACTCTCTTTTTATGCACTTCCATCGGTACTATTCTCGGTGTGGCTTCTGTTAGCGCAATTATGAAATACATTCTGGAAAAGTCATTGGACACAAAGTTGCGCAGCCTTGGCTTTGACGATGCCACGAGAATTGAGGTAAGACATTGCAAATAATTCTTTCGAGTAAAGGGCAACAGCTGACTTTGCAGATTATTTCCAAAGCGGTCTCAAACGTGGAATATACATTTCGGGCGAAGGGGAAGTTAGCTCAAGCCATTGTGCAATCTTACGTCGATGGGCTCTTATACGCACATGGCCTATCTTTTTGTTTTGTGATGCTAGGATTCTTCGTTGCACTGTTTTTAAGGGAGCGAAAACTGCAAAAGTAATGAGATACGGTTCCAGGATGATGATTTAGAAACTTCGTTATTTTTCGACATTGTCATACCAATTATATTTTAGCATACCTTACATATTGTCTATATCTTATACTAAAAGACAGAGTTTTCATAGTCCTGTTATTTAATGATATGCTTTTATTAATAAAAAGCAGCTAGATAAAATTTACTATATCATTTTGCTACTGTGAGTGTTGCTGCGGCTGTGATTTGGCCATAATGTGCTAAATTTGATGCAATTCAGCACCGCCCATCTAAGCGAACGAGCGTTGTAAAGCCCAGTCTAGTAAATGGTCCAGGAGCTCAGGATATTGGGTCGACAAGAATCTCTTGTCTGGCCTCTAGGGTAGCGCGACAATTGACAAAGATCTGCGAGGTGGATGCATCATGGCATTGTTATTTTGGCTTAAGAATGTGGGCCAGTGTGTAATAGACACCATGCAGGACGCCTATGCTAACGGCTGGGACTGTCTCGTGCTAGCGACGCATGTGCAACAACAAATCCAGACTTTGCCACGATGTGCATCGATCGAGTGTAACTTCTGGAGGAGGAGCTTGTCTCAAACTGCAAGTAGCTGCTTGATTGCGTAGATGTTGTGCAATGTGTACCATATTTGAGGATTTACATCAGTTACGCGTCACCAAGGTTGGACTGATCACCTGTTATGCCTTGATATTTGGCTTGCTTGCTAGCCTCACCTATTTGTTGATGGGTTGTCTTGATCCGCAATAGTGTCTCAAATGGCAGTCTCGAACGTAGCCATAGCCTAAGCAGCAGGCGCATGTGGAGATAAATGAGAAAACTGGAACATTCGTCGACATTGTGACGCACTCCACAATTGCCGCAATGTAAATCTCTCTGCTGTCCGCCACAACAGCATACTCATCCATTGAGCAACTTGTCCAAAGGACGAGCGATACCTTGGTACTGTCAATTGGCGAGGATCGAGCCTCAATTCAAATGAGAAGGGCGTTTGGCCGAGCGGTCTAAGGCGCTGTGTTCAGGTTGAGTGATTAACCTATTACAATTCGCAGTCTCGTAAGAGGCGCAGGTTCGAGTCCTGCAGCGCTCATTCTTTTTGAATTTGCGGTTCTTTTTTTTTTTACCATTAGTTACATATATCCCTCTTCTATTTCCCTACTCTTCCAGGTCGCAACATGTTTGCGGAAGACTTTCAGCCCAAGCAAGGTTCGCAACCCACCACCAGCATGGGAGGAAACTTTTCCTGTTCCGACCCCAAAAAGCACTTCATAATTCAATACGTGTTTTGACTCCACCCACTTTATGAGGCGATCTTTCCGCCGCATTTTATGCAGACAGGTTCAATTGGCCGTGAGTTCCGACCCGACATAAGGCGTTCTAGGCATGTGCATAACCTTCAAAGGCCACATTACGACTACCTCCTGTCACGTACGACCATAGCTCTTAGAAAATACGGGATTGAATGCTAAGCATATTCGCACTAGGTTAAAAGCTACCGATATCTTCTCATTGCCGATGTGACTTTTATTTCACCCACTGACTCGAATGCAGTATTGTCCACCCCTCTTGGGTCCGAACCCGAATGACAGGCGATTATAAAGAGCAATTCGGCAACCATATTTTCGATCCGGAGGGCGTCGCTGACCGAATAATGAAGCAAATACTAAGTGGGAAGAGTGGCAAGGTTCTTCTGCCGCCAGATCTGTGGGCTGCGCTCTTAGTTCGTGCCTTGCCGGGCTGTGTGCAGGAGTGGGTTCGGGGTTCAAGGTCTGCAATTCTTCCCGCCGAGTAGTTTGTATTTTATTGTTATTGATATTTTATTACGCATACTCTGTCAGGTTAGTTCATTAACTCGTAAGTTAGAAAGTTGAAATAGTTAATTCACTTAAAACTCAAACGTTGGCTAATTTAGTAAATTAACTTGCTTCTTAACCCTGGTTGGAATACCTGTCTGCATTAATCCCACAATATCGCAATCGGTTCATGATTTCCGGAAAAGCGACAGTTATCAAACCATAGTTCGAACCTCAAGTCTGCAGGAGCAACATGAACACGAACCTCGAACTTCAAAATGTAGAAGGATGACCCCTTTTTATACCAAGACCGACGCTTAAGAATCATTTGTTTCTCCTGAACGCCTGTGAGATTACTCTTCACAGAACATAGTTTGATTGCGCCGGCTATATTTGTGTAGAAAGTTAGCCATCTTCCCCTTCTTCCACTATCAGAGCATTCGCATTTGGTACATACCTTGCTTCAAACTTCGAGGTAAAAATCCAGCTTCATTATGCGACATTACAATCTCGGAATCAAAGGTCCTCGTATCATCGCCTATGCCCAAGTGTACTTCAAAGTTCTTAACCAGTGCAGTGCCCGGATTGATTACGTCTCCCTGGGTAGGGTGTCAATACTCAATTTCAAGGAATGACACCAAAGTCCAGTTTCATTTAGCTTGAATTAAATACTTACTTTGCGGATGAGCCACCTGATTTGTTTGACAGCCCATTTCTTCTTGGGGTCATATGGGTCTTGTTGAATCTCCTCATCAAAATGGAGGGTTGGCGTGTAAGGCTCTCGAGTAACAACGCCATAACTCGCCCTTGCTATCCTTGTTGCCAGAACCGCCTTGTCTCCAGTCTGTGACCTTTGCTGTTGATCCAAAAGAAGCCCACGGACGACCACTAGCTGGGGCTCTTGGCTTGGCACCACGACGATTCTGCGAGCGTTTGGGTGTTGGTAATCGAGTACTTGTTGTTGAATTGATTCCCGGACATAGATGGAACTTCCCAAACCTCCCGCCAAAATCATATATTCCTGTATGTGAATTAGTTGAGTCATTCGTTTCTGGGAACTGGAGGGTCTTCACCACTTGTTCTTTCATTCCAGTGTCTCTCATCCAATCCAGCTGTTCCTTGATGCGGCTCATTGTGCCTTCAATCTGTACGTCAAAGAGTGACTGGATCTCTTCCCTGTTTAGTTTTAGTTTCTGTCCACAGTTGTGAATTGATATCGGCGTCAATAAGCGCCCACCTTGTAAACACCATCCTTCCGTTTTCTATTCGCAGATCGTCGTGACTGTAGTCATAGGACACACCAGGTATCTGGATCTTGAAGACCCGCTGCATGTATACCTTTTCTCCAAATTTGTGTTTTATCGTCTTGAACTGATGATTTCTTCCTACCTGAATAGCAAAGTCATCGGGAAGCTGGCTCTGGGAATCTGGGTTGGCAGCCAGCCTGTCCATAATCAAGCGAACAAAAGCCCGATCTATGAGGGATGATCCAATTCCTATGCCTCTGACCGTAGCGATCTGAGACATTTGGGGAAATTTCGCGTCCACAGAAGTGACTCGCATAAGAGCTAGGTCGGTAGTGCCGCCACCTGCGTCGACAGTGAGAAAGATGTTGCCCTTCTTGAAGTTGATGGGGCTGGTCTTGAGTGTTGCTACAGATGCAGCCTCGGCTTCTGTCAGGTCGATGGTTGCCGAATGACGTGATCCCTCAATTCCAAACCCGGCCAACCTGATAACCTCCTTGAAATCATTAATAATACTCATCTTGGTCCATGTTGTAGGGACGCCAAAAAGAAAGGAGATGGCCATGTTGGCCCAGCCGCCTGTGTGCTGTATTCCAGTCTGCGTTTCGATTGTCTCTTTCACATGTCGATAGACCTCTCGCAGATAATCTGCCAGGAACTGTTTTGCCTCACTGACATCCTTTGGAGCGCTATGTAGTCCCTGCTGATGGGCCTCATCCAAGGTGTTCTGATCAATGAAAATTTTAAAGAACTCGCGACGGATTTTCCCAGGCGCCTTCTCATCCTCATCCGCACACATGAAGCCCCAAGAGCTCACGCTGCCGTCAGTGTTGTATACGAGCGTTGTTGGGGCTTTGCGCTCCGCTCTGTCTCCACTCCCAGGCCAATCATTTACCACTTGAATTGGGGTTCGAGGAGTTGTCCACGCGACACCTGTGCATGTCAACAATTTTCAATTCACGTCACTGGTGCGTCTTACTCACCAGTGAAAGTTGTTCCGAGATCAACAGCCACGGTTATGTCTGGCTGTTTTTCCATTTTATTTTGCCGCACACCGTTGTGATTGGGCAAATTCAAAACTGTTTGACGCTTGGAATGATCAAATTTGGTGTGTGTTGCGCATGACGTGTGCGTTAGGTCAAATGCAGGTTTAGAGCTATTAATCTAGAATGGCGACGCCAGGTGAGGACGAAGAGAAATCGACACAATAGAATGCACCCTATTTAGTGCTAGCTTGCAATTTCTGCTCCCTATTTGGTCCGTTCTGGCAGAGACCTGAATCATGCGCCCAGCTGCATGTGGGCCACGATGTGACTTCGGTCCACACAATATGGGAGCAACGATCCTAGTTATCGAACCGGTGGTCCTTGTGAACTAGGTTTCGAGATTGTCAAGGGGGCTCTCGGGGCTGGTGTGCATATGGTGTAGTTGTCAGGGGTCAAGCTGCACTTATGCGTCCGTGTGTTCCCGAGGCCGCTCAATTATTTGTTCGAAAATAAGCCGGCTTACAAGAATTTGTTTCCCGCAATACAAAGATTACATTTTTATTCCTGATCCTGGTTATCCCAGCAACTTGGGCATCCTCTGAAATGGCTTCAAACTCATTGCCTCCGATCCAATCCGGCCAAACCAGTAATTCTGTGATACTATCTACTTCCATCAGTACATCTACTTCTATTAGTATATCCGCTTCTATCAGCGCATCCATTACAAATGGCCTCGACGACGCAGCAACGACGACGCCCACGCCCTCCAGAGCCACGGTCAGCTCCCTGACTACGCCTGCGACCACCGCAATCGACCATAGCACCTCCTCCGGACGATCGAATGGTGAATTTATTGGAGCTGCGGTCGGATGCGCCGTTGGTGGGCTTCTTTTTGGATTGGTAGCTGCTTGGCTTCTGCTCCGGCGTGGACGCGAGGGAAAATCCACATCTGGGCATACTGCCAATGCTACTATCTCAGCGCCGCCAGCAGACGACACCAAGTTGGCATTGGCACAGAGCGCGTCCGCATCCAGCAGCAACCCTTCGCTCGACAAGTTTCTGCTGGACGCTTTACCGGACAGAGAAATTAGTACAGAAATGCGATGTCTTGGAGATCTCATTCACCAACATGTCGAAAACCACTATCATCTCAAGCCAGCTCTGGTCAGCACGTCAGCCTTGTCACATACACTAGAGCAGGTCGGGTTTGCACGAGAGTCACGGCCAAGTCCAACATCTGTTGCTGACATGTGTTTGGCCCCGGCTTCTCGTCAAGCTGGCATCCAGCATGTCATCTCGCAAGTCCTGTTCAAGAGCATCGACTTCTACTCCCGAAGGCATGCCTCAATGCTCCCAGCCCCTGTAGCAGCTTTCCTACAATCACTTCCTCCAACCGATCAGCTGACAGAAAGCAGTTTCGGTAAGTGTCCCCATATTATTGATGGGTCCCAAGCTCCGTCTAATGCATCACCTACAGGTATGTCCCTTGCCTTGTCAAAATGGCGCATGCTCTCCGCGCTTTTACTCCATCCAAACCCTACCGAAAGGGCCCCCTTACCTATCTCTGATCCAGAGGTTTCCAATCAAGTCTCCGATTTGGTTGATGCCCTTAATACGTTTCTGTACAACTTCGTGGAATCTGATGAGTTGTTGCGGCGGGAGCAAACAAATCACCTGCAGGCAGTGATCGTTGAGTGCACGAAGCTGGGCTATGCGCTGTTTTCTCAACCAAGAGACTGGCGATTTGTCTTTAGGAATCATGACACAACCAAGACAGTGGTCATCTGTCCCGGTTTGGAGAAGGCATCCGACCAGGGGAGGAATTGGCAGCAGGTGGTGGAGCCTTGGACGCTTCCCATTCAAGACTAGGCGGAATAGCAACCTCCGGCATCAGGTCCAACATGTAGCTTCAAGCAATTATGAGAAGCCTATCGAATTCTATCCACACTCAAATAGCAGTTCTTTAATTCCATGTATTGTACCACCTTTCAATTTCCACTATCAATCTTTTTTACTCTAGTTGGTGCTCCGAGAAGATCTAACAAAAATCCACGCTCCAGTGAAGTTGTGCTCAGACCCTGGCCCTCCCAGAGGCTGTTGGTTGTTGGTTGTTGGTTGTTGGTTGTTGGTTGCGGCACATTCAGCTTGTGCATTAGTACCACCCGTCCATCCACTTTTAATTTTATTCTCCTTCCTGATATGAATTAGTCAAATAACCCAGTGGTGGCATCATAGCTGAAAAGTTTGCTCAGATTCAACGATATTCAACACTAAGCGTCCGGCGTATCCATTTATTCAAATCCCAGTGAACCCTGTTAACAAAGCTCCATTTGTAAAATGCGGTTTTCAGCGGTGATATATATTATATGTCTATTTGTAAAAGATTATTCGTAAAGATTCTCCAAATGCAGCACAAAAGAATTCGACTGTCCACATTACCATGGCATATGGGCTGGCGATGGTTCCAGGTATTTTTAAACCCAGAAGTGGACCCTACATGGGTGTTCCATCCTTTTTCTTCTCGTTATAGTCGTATTATGTCCACCTTTTAACATTCCTCTTTTCTCCTTCTACTTATCTTCATCGCCATTGGTTATGGAAGCTCCAGAATTGTACTGCAAGTCATCAACAAGCTGCTAGACATATCCCATGTAATGGACTCCTTGAGTCCTTTATGCGAGAAGACGGCAGCCAAAAGATACGCTCAGAGAAGAATATGAGTAACCCGGGAGTGGGAAGTTCTACGAACCGCTTACGTCGAGTAGCCACCTTGGCCACATTTGGTGATCAAGTGCCCAACCAAATTAGTTCTTGTCTTGAGCTGGTGAGGACCTGCAATAGAGATTTGCAGCATCTCATCCGACTTCGGACGGAGCATCGTATTTTGCTCGAAAGCAAACCAGACGCTCTCGAGCGGATTGACACCATTATTGAGACAACACGCAAGGGCCTTGATAATGCCTGCAAACTTGTTGAAAGATGTCGACCAGACATGAATAATGGAAAGACCCCGTTAAAGAGGCGAATCAACTGGATTCTGAATGACTCTCTTACTTTTCGCAGCCAAGAGCCTGTAATTCATCGCCAACATGCGGTGGTTCTCGCCGAGTTACACTTCGTGAGGGACCTGGTACTTTGGGCTTCCTCCGAGAGGAAATCCGAGTCGAACATTGTTTATCCTATCGACTATCTACCTTCATCTTTTGCAAACTTGTCTCTTTTGACTGATGTTGTGGGAAATCCGGCCGGTACGATAATCATTAGTGGAATGCCCATGGTGCAAGACAATCAACTAATATTCAGGCGAAGCTTCTCCAACAAATATGCATTCAAGCAACGCCGCTTCTGAATTATCTAAAACAGATCCATCCGTGTGTCAAATCGATTTAAATACTGCTCCAGAGGACAAGATGCTCGATAGTCCATCCGATCCGCTGCATGCCAAGTATCCTCCGCTCGACCATGCTGATGACCTTCAGTGCGACAAAGAAGTTGTGAGCCCACAGTGCGAGAAAGAGGTTGTCGGCCCGTATTGCGAAAAGGAAGTTGCGAACCCACATTATATAAAAAACGGCTTGCCCGTTACATACTACGACGAAAAGGAGGCTGTTCAAGATGGCCCACAGAACGGACTGGATGGTCGATGCACAGTCCTTTGTTCAACTGAAAAAGACGGTTTGATGCTACTATTCAGTACAACTCCCTAGCTCATATATTTATGTCAGTTTGGTACATTATATTGAAGCGATATAAGAAGAAAATACGTCTGATTGTTACGTGGAGTCTAGGGTAGTGCCTGCATATAGTCTTGTCTTGGTTAATTGTAGTCGGAAGTATTGAAGATACCAATATTTCCCAAATTAGTCTCGCACATCACGAGCCTAATTTCAATATTAATATTCACATTCCTAAGACCCATCCGTGAGTGAAATCCTCGTAGTCACCACTGATTTCCATGCTTAACCATGACCTCGGCGTTGATCCTGGCTTGCATATGCCAAGTTTATTTATCATCATAATTAACAGAGTAAATAACCTTTTTTAAAAATACATCTTTTTGGTTTATAGGTTATTAGTGACTACTGGGCTTTCATGGATATGAGCATGGCATAGCCCTTGTGCATTATTCGTTGACTATCCATGGATATGTTGGGGTTCGCTGGTCAAATACAGACTTCAGGCTCTGCCGAGTTTCTTAATCCTCTTATTCATATCAGTGATTCGTATACTATTGCGCTCCGCCTATCGGATTGTTGAGCTTCAAGAAGGATATTGCAGCCAATTCTTCAGAGATGAGCCGCTGTCTATTGCTCTCAAGCCCGCTCAAATATTGATTTCAACAGAAACATAAGGTGACCTGTTAACTATTGCAAAGTGTCATGTGCGCTGCTGTAATTACTCTCATCGTTAAACATCTAGGCACAGTGTTGAAGCCTGATCCGCTATTCTCTAATGAGTGAAAACCGGCAGTGGAGTCGTTAGCCTGGCTTCAAAAGTTTTGGATTGGCGCTGGCTATTGCATCACTGATCACGCTTGAGACTTGATGTTTTTGGAGCTGTAGGATCACTATCGAGTGCAAAGTAATGATGGAGAACATCTGTTCTCCTCAGGAGTTTCTTTTCAATAAAAAAAATTTGAAATAGTTAAGATTAAACTTTCAAGATATTTACCCATGGGTAAATTTGTAACATAAGTCACATCAGCGACTTCGGTGAGGCCAAGCAGTAACGCCGATGTGATTAGCCGCATTGCTGTTCATTAAACGCGAAACACAATTCGAGCAACGGGAAGGATGCGCAACTTATCCATTTTATGTAATCACTGAACATGTAGGTGAATGCCAGCCCTAATTTAACTAATAAACAGTTGGAGAGTGCAATAGGTGATACTTGCTGTTGCTGGTTGCAGGGCGTCGGATTTGGACAGAACCGGCCAACCAATCGAAGAAAGGTATACTGTCCTTATTACTTCTCCTCACTGTGATCAGCTGACAAAAGTTGACGCGAAAATCCCCAATCGTGCCCTCGTTATTCACCCCCATTCAAACACGTGACGATTTGTCATTAATATTATGCAAAATTAAATTAGCAGCAACCCGAAGACGTTGATAGGGCCAATGGGCGATATTCTCCACTCAAATGCCTGTCCATTCCAGGCCGGAAGGCTTTAAGAGTGGGCCGAACGATTTTAGGGCGGACATCTTGCCCATTGATCCAAACGTGCTCAGGGGTCTTGGGAGAACTTTTCCCCGATTCCATCACTATGATATACTACACTTGTGATCATCTGCGTGAAGTTGGTTATCCGACACAATGATGTCTCCCCCAAGTGAAGAAACAACACAGCGAATGCGAAGGTGGCATACCCGAAACCGGATCATCTGCCTGTCATGTCAAAAAAGCCACAAGCGATGTGATGGAAATAAACCGGTTTGGTATTTGTTTTCTAAGCCAAGTCGCGAAACAATGGTATGCTAACGACACCAGCCAAAGATGCAAAGAGGGAGGAAGGGCGTGTGATTATTCTCCATTGAAACCTCCGCTTCGGGACCGCAGATTGGCAACTGTCCCTGGTCAACTGCAGCCTTGGGCAGTTGATGACCCAAAACTGCCTCAGCCCCCACCGTTGACCAGGGCCCCAGATGGAAACCCAATTGACTCGTTCGACATTCTGCCCATTCGAATGCCATACAATTCAAAAGAGTTGTTTTACTATTGCGGTATGTAGCCAAGCTTCCATATGGTGATGCTCAACTGACATTTGCGTCATTAGTCCATCGCCTGAGAGGAGATAATTCATACAGCATTGGCGCAGACAAAATGTGAGCTTGAAGAAGCTAGCCCGTTTGTGGCAGGTCTAACTTAAGAATTGCCCATTAGTGTACCACTCGTTGTCCAGAGCCCAGCCACGCTGAGAAACATACTGCTGATCGGCGGGCTTCACTGTATGTGGGTGACTGGGGATATCCAAAAGTACAATTTAACATTCTTGTTTCACAAGGTCGAGACTATCAGACTGTTGCAAAATCAAATTGATGCGTTGCAGCCAGCGACATTGATATCATTAATCAGCGATATCTCCACATTATGTCTCATAGAGGTAAGGGAATTCACAGCCAAACCATCCCTGGAGCAAAGTTCACATTGCAGTTATCAGTGTTTTGAGCTCATCCCCGCATATTTATTCTTAAACTATCACTGACATACTGCCACAGTATGCTCTTGGCAACGTTAAAGCTGCTGCAACTCATATGGATGGCCTTGTGCTCGTACTTGATCTCTACTACAAGGCAGCCGCGAAGCACCCGAGTGGAGGGCTCGAAAAGGAACTTGTGAACCGATACGTTATACTGTAAGAACCACACAAAAATACTGCCTCATGAAAAGAATGATAACCCATGTCACAGAACACATTGCGCTATCCACGCTATGAAGTGCCGAGTCCTGAAAAACAAGTCCAGTAACGCCAAGGGACAGCCTCTCCCTAACATAGACATATCTAAGAATATTGCCTATCTCCGAATGCAGTTGGAGTCAATTGCAATATTTCCCTTCTTCTTTTCCACATTGCCTTCACAGTCCAGGTTCTACGAAATTGATGGATCGAACGTTGTGGAGTACTTGAAGTCGATTTCAGAACTCCCAGTCTGTTCAAATAATAAGAATTCACGTCAATCCTTGGCGGAGAGTTCCATCTTGGAAGGTCATTTTGCCGCTATCAGTGGCCATATTGCATCTTTTTCCGAGTTTCCCTCCAAGACAAGACCCGGCAGGCCCGTCAAGAGTAATTTCATGACCTCCTGGTGCAGTATTGCTATCACAGCCGGGTTTTACTTGTACACTATATTGGAAGTTTGGGATTTTGCAGAGTCCTATGAAAGACGGCTTTTCCCACGTTTGCTGTCGATATTATTCACGGACTTTCTTCGAACTGAAGCTGAATCGAAGGACACCTGTTTCACAGATTTGTGGTTTTGGGAACAGTTTGTCACCGCCTGCGGTATAGAAAGACACCAAGCATATATGTATGACGAGCGCCTGGTTGTGTTTGAAAACTATCTTTCCAGCTCAATCCGGCGATGGGGCTCAACTTCAAAGGTTACCCGATGGGAAGAAGCCCAGAAGAGGTTAGCAAAAGTTGCTTGGCCGTCATCAGGCTATGATCAATTGATGGCAAAGAGGGTGTGGGATGAGTTCACAGGTTTGGAAAAGAGGAATAAATATCGAATAGTCTTGAGATCTATTAGTTAAGCTTTTTCACATCCTTCAGAAGCTAAGCTCAAGTCATGTCATGTTTGCGATGATGGTGAAGGGTAGTCTTTGGTATCAATATTCAAACTTCAGCCACGATGTACTGTCTCACCCCCTGAAGCAAATTGTATCAACTTTTACCACAAGAACCGTATAACTAACTAGCTGAGACAAGTCAATGGCGAGACGAAAGATACCATACTGAAGTTGCACTTTTGGACCAGTCATAATTCAACTCAGACGATTTTCGCGAACAGGGCGGCAATCAGAAACTCAAGAAGCTGCAGCCGCGACCATCAGCCCGTGACGAATTTCAGTTATATGTTGGATTCTATACCAGAGGGACAATGATCAATTTTCGCTATCGGCGTCGCTGTTTCCAAGCCGTGCTTTCGGAAGGGCCGAAAATCCGCAAAAGAGACCCGCAATTGAAAAGATGGAGATAAGTCGCAAGCGGTCAATATACCAATAGCTCGTTTTTGGGGGAGTTATAATTTACTCAAGAACACCGATGGAAACGCCCAACCCCCCATACATGAAAGTCGTGGCTGTCTGGGTTGCAGCGTTCATGAAAGCCAACGCCAGTGTAAACCTGCGACGGCAAGAATGCTTGTAGCGTCATGAAAATAGGCAGAGGTTGGATTGGGGTCATGATCCTTGGAGCATGATGATGTTAAAATCAATGAATCCTAAATGTTAACCGCCGACAATGTCAAATTGAATAACGAAGTGCCTCAATGCTGCATTTTAGTCACTGGCCTCGATGGCGGCACGCTTGTTGACTCAAACAGAATACCATTTCCTTGTTGGTATCAGCGCGAGGGCAGGGACAAAATAAGTCTAGCGGCGGCGTTGTCACACTCCCGTTTCGGCATGGCGACTTATTGCGTAAAAGCCCTCAATGTTCTCCACATACGACCATAGCTCTTAGAAAATACGGGATCCCGTCCGCTCTCCCATAGTCAAGCTGAGAAGCGGTGAATTAGTACTCGGGTCGGTGACGACCGGGGAATCCTCGCTGTTGTATGTTTTTTTGCGCCCGAGCACTCTTCATTTTTGTCCGTGGACCGTAAAATGATTGTCCCGTGTGTAGTAATTGAGGAAATATGAAAATGGACGACACTATGTTAATAACTTACGCGGAGTGGTTCTGTGGATCTTGACAAAAATAGATTCTCTATCAACAGATAGCTACAATTCCAGATGCATGTAGAAGCTCTTATCCTCTCAATTGAAGGGTCTATCTAGGTCTCTTATAGCTGCTGTTGCTAATCTAGCTGTTGTGCGGTCCGTTGACCCGGCTGCGGTTTGTTGACTCTATTCCGGTCCGATGAACCTTATTTCAGTCTGATGCCTTTGAGGCCGGCCGTGGTAAACCCAGTAGCGGTTAGATGGTCTCATCACCTAAGTCGTTGTTATTTGTATGTGAATTTGGGCTGCACGCAGCTTGGAGCCGGTTGGGTTGATCTGGCTATTACCGCGTTGGTCAGGCTAGGCTATTGAAGCTATCTACGGTGTGACATTCTCGCTTTTTGATTGAAGAGACTTTTTGCGGATCTTCGTATCAAGTTCCGATGAATTTTGCGTGTAACTGTTTTGTTTCATCGCTACCGCCATCCCAAGAGTTTCACCAGAATTAGAAAGATGAGGTTCGTCTCCTTGGTCTCTTCGGCCCTTTTTTGTTTCTTTGCCACTGTGGTTCTGACCCATTTTCCTTACCCTATATTGTAGATGGAACCCTCATACCCTAGCCCCTCAATTCTACTTAGAACAACATACCTGGCGATAAACGTTTGCCAAGGGCTTCTGGCAAAAGACTGTTAAGGCCCAGACTAGCGCAAAAAGAATGGTAGTCTAATGCGGCGATTTACGGTTGCCACTTTAAGTAAATCCCTTCGTACTCAATCCATCATATGCGTCCTCGGCTATAAAAAACTTCTCCCCAGACGAAGTCGAGAGAACCATGAGTCATCCTCTCGGAGTTTCCATCTTGTCGCGTGCCGACTCCGATCTTGGCAACATCACTCTATTTTGAGCCAAGGTGACATGATGAAATATCTGGCTCGGCCTCACTGGAGAATATGCAGCAGCATCAGTAACGCGAGAACCGCACTAAGAATCACTAGGCATCTTAGACGCGGCGTTTCGGTATTTAAAATCCACGTGACTAATTGACTTGAATTTCCTCGACATGGACCCAAACGCCGCAAAACTCCATCGGAATTTAGCGCCCCATATTAAAGTGCCCTCGGCCTCCGAGACAAAAACCGCCGTGGGGCCACCGCACCCGCGACACGGACTTAACCTAATCGTGTTTGTAATATCGGGGACAGACTAACCAATGTGGACCAGAGCTGGGGAAGAAGGGGGTTTTGATACAAGCTGCCAGGATTAACAATGCGAAAACGTTGGTACCTATCATGATATGGCCCTACAAGTTCAGGGATGACTAGCATGTTGCCGTGCTGGTGAGAGGTCGCGTGGGCATTAGAATATGCGGCATATGTTTCCTAGATATCGGACGGACTCTGTAAAGTACATCCCTTTTTACAGAGTCCGCAAAAATCCAATTTTGCCGATCCCTGTGGCCCGTATAATTTAAGGCAGTCTTGGCATGGGCCCTGAACCACCTTTACCGCGGTACAAGTGGAGATAACCATAACCATGTCTATGCGAGGGAGACTGCGCTGTCTCAAATGTGCTGTCTTGACCGAAAAGCTTGGTTCTTTTCTTACGAAGGCGAGTCAAAGACTAGTGTATATTTGGCACGGAATATGCAAATCAAAATATCAGGAATTACAGCAAGGCTTTGGTATTACCGTCCATCTAGAAAAATATCTGGGGTATACGAGAGCGTGACAGATCAACCTCATTCCCTATTTTTTACGTCATACAATGGGGCCTAAACTTTCGTTAGATTTTCCTCGAATGGGTTAGAAGAAAATGATGCTCCAAGTCGTGCTCGTAAGGCCATGTCTGTTCCGCTCGGGGATTTCATGTCATCGCGTCCCTCGAACATGAAGACCGGAAACTTCGGGTGATTGTATCCTTGGCTTGTGCCCGAATTACCCCCGAGTTTTAAGTCAGTGCGGTCTAGCAAACGTGTATAAGTTGGTCATGGTCGACCCTGAGCGCCATCTTATTATAGCCTCTTAGATTTCGTTCTTGTTTAATTTCCAATATGTTCAAGTCCTTGAAAAAGGTACTGCGGCATGCAGCCCTTGCGGCAACACTTCTTGGGGGTTTCTCTTCGGCCTCTCAACCTCCAGTGGTACAATTGAACAATGGGTCCTTGGTTGGTCGCCATGAACCCAGTTACAACCAAGACTTTTTTCTTGGTATACCTTATGCTTCGCCGCCGGTTGGTGAGCTAAGACTGGCTAGGCCGATTCCCCCAGACGCGTGGAATGGAACGAGGCGTGCAGATTCGTATGGCCCTTGGTGCATGGGAAATTCCCTCCACCTGGCTGGTTTCAGTCAAAACATTACGGCCAACATGAGCGAAGATTGCCTACATATCAACGTCGTGCGCCCAGCTACTGCAAACGAAGGCTCCAAATTTCCAGTGCTAGTTTGGATACACGGAGGCGGCTGGGATGAGGGCAGTGCCGTCGAAGGCCGGTACAATGGCTCATTCCTTGTTCAAAACTCGGTTGACATGGGTATGCCAGTCATTTTCGCAAGCTTCAACTATCGCCTCGGAGTTTTTGGCATGTTGGCTGGCTCAGCTGTTGAGGAGGCTGGCCTGACGAATGTGTTCTTACATGACCAGCGGCAGGCCTTGAGATGGATCCAGGAGAACATTGAGGAATTTGGCGGCGATGCCTCACGTGTTACCGTCATGGGAGAATCAGCGGGTGCAATTTCTATCGGCTTTCACCTCCTAACTTATGGCGGCCGCGATGACGGGCTATTCAGTGCTGCGATTGCCGAAAGTGGAGGCCCTTACACTCTTTCTCCAGGATACCGGAATGCTACCGAAAGACAGAGCGATTTTGAAGTCGTGCTGAACGCGACTCGCTGCACGAATGCTCAGAACTCTTTATCATGCCTGCGATCCATTTCGGCAAAGTCATTGAACAGCGCCAGTCCTCTTATTAAGCGCACCTTGACAATCGATGGAGACATCATCACTGACTCTGCTGTTCAACTGCTTGAACATGGCCGGTTCATTCAAGTTCCTCTGTTAATAGGCACTAATAGAAATGAAGGTACTTCTTTCATACAAAACTTCGTGAACGCACCGATCAATACCGACGCAGAGTTTATTGCCGTTGCCAGCAACTTCTGGTCAGCCAGTACTGCCTCGTCTGAAGCCCTACAAGAATGGTCAGACTTGTACCAGAGGGAGATAGATGCACCTTCGGATGCTGGTTTGGGAACAGTCAGCTCGAATCCTGGTCCCGAATTTGGTGCCGAGTATGGAAAGGCAACTCTCTGGATGGGTGATATGATGTTTGGAGCTGGACGACGCTTTGCAAGTCGCCTTTGGGCCAACCACGGCATTCCGATCTACAGCTACTTTTTCGAAACTGTTACAAACATCGTTAATGCTACTACCTTGGGCGCTACACACTATCAAGAAATTCCCTACGTGTTTGCGAATACACAAGGGGTGGGCTGGGAAAAAGACCCGTTCCCCTCCGATCCAGTGTTGAGAGAAGAGCATATCCAGCTGGCTCAGACCATGAGTAAAATGTGGATTAGCTTTGCAGTGACTCATTCACCAAACCACCACCAAAGTGAGTTACCTTTGATTCTGTATGTCTTGTTTCAAAATCAGCTAATTTAGTTCCAGTCCCGGATATCAATGTCACCTGGCCTAAATATGCAAGGGATTCACCACAAAATATCGTCTTTAACGCTTCACAGCCACTGCATCTGCAGTCAGATAACTGGCGAGAAGAAGCTATAGACTTGATGTTTGAATTAGCTAGCAATGGAACCAATAGCTAACCGATGTAGTTAGACGAGCGGTCTGGGAAATATCAACTGTCATCCAGATACTATTCCGAGTCTGTAGCACTTCTGGAATTTACTATCTCTTCAGGCCGGCACAGTAGAAGAAAATGAATTAATTACTACAAATGTTTCACTTAACATATATGTTTTTGGAATTAATCCATGACTATAAGTTTAAAGTGAAACCAAGATGCCACTACCATCACTTCTTTCTGCGTTCTCAGTATACCATATTACCTTGCGGAGGAGCTAAAGTAATATTTTAATGTGCCGTACCCAGAATGGCAATGATTCAATCTGAAAATGCCCCTTCACTCGTTGCAATGAGTCTGGATAAGGTTGTCGTATCAGTGGAACCTAAAAAGCTTCCGAAGGAGCAATGCCCCGGTTTGTTTGATGAAAATGGATTTGGATCCAGCTAGGGCTCATTTCGCCTGAATTCTGGAGGGATCAACTCGTTGGATATACGAGACTGCCCGGAACTCAAATTATGCAACTCCAAAGAAACATCATGTTTCGAAATATCTTTGATAAACTGAGCAAGTTGAAGCCATTGATCGAGCGTTCTCGGCCCCAAGAGATCCATGTCCTCAAAATTAACGCGTCCGAGTGACGCATGGTGGCGCATAAGAAAGCGTTTCATCTGATATTTTGTACAGTCAAGCCCTTGAAGAGTCAACGATTCTAGTACTGGCATTTCAATTCGGTTACACATGGCCGAGAACCAAATATTAGGCCCAGAACCAGCCACGTGACAAAGAGTCAGTGCTGAAAGTTTTTGGAAACAACCGGAAAAGCTGCACCAAGTTGCGAACCCAGTCGGCGAGACTAAATCGGCCACAAACCTCGAGAAAGTTGTCCCTGAGAAGGCAAAAGTCGAAGGTCGTAATTTGCATTAGCGGGGGGGTGTTGGATCTAACAATATCGCCAAGATCCGTAGTGGCACACACGTCAAGTCCGAGTTCGTTGATTGATAGATCACCCTGAGCAATATCATTTATAATGGTGCGGACAATGTGCTGAATCGATTCATGTCTACTAAGGCAATCTTTTCGTGGGTTGATGACCGGCCTTTGAACTGGCCTCTTCCTATGGCGTGAGAAACCATGAGGAAAATCGTGGAAATGTATTTTCTTGCAGTTGGTGAGACGCTTCATGGCTTGCGTCCAGCAAATAGTTAAATTTCCGGCCTGAATAAGATTATTCTCGTAATCGGAATCATCTAAGCCCACTGGGGTATTTGTTGAGTCGGTAGATGGCGTGAGAGGATCAAGCTCCAGCTGGTAGAGAGGAGAAGAGAAGTAGACATTGACGGTTTGAACGAACCGTCTAAAATGAGGATCCCTCGACATATAATCTAAGCTTCCGATACCTCGTTCGTCGAAGAAGATATGCCCTTCTCTAATGAATGTTTCAATAAAACGACAACCAGCCCAAACTGCCGTGGTTTTGCAGACTCGCCGAAGCTTAGGTAGTCCATCGGCAGGAACCTCATTCATTATCATATCGGCAATCTCTGGAGGTATATTGAAGATAGGAGGGCTATTGCCCTTGTCGATGATGGAGTGTTCGGTAATATTAGCCATTTTGACTGATCTTGTGTGCGTTGATGGACTCTTGGCTGAAAAGCTGCCGTTTTATTTTATGCCATTTCTATCAAGGTTTCCATATGTATTACCCTTAGGGCTCCATTTTTGGACCGAGGGGCAATCGTGCCACAATATTTGGAAGTTTATATATAGGCTTCATCCGGTTGATCTTGTGACCTTGTTGATCCTTTTTTTACATGCATTTGTGGATGAGTTGGATTCGGAGCAAGGATTGTAAGTCGGCAGTTATACACGTAAAGAACCGGCCCTTGCACGTGTATCACACCATCCACGAGCAGTGCAACACATTCAGAATGAGGCCTTCCCATCAATGATGTATCAATATGGAATATTTCTTAATCATAAAATTCCGGCTCATCAATCAATCATATCTTTTCTCGCGTCTAGTAATCTCCTAGCACTCTCTATCTTTTATGCGCCACCGCCGTGATGGCCACTTAGCGAATCTCGAATCTTGTTACCCCGTTCTCTCCCACCTTTCTGTGAAACCTGGGTTCATAGTCCTCCGCGCCACACGGATGCAGCCGCAGGGACCTAGTGTGACCCGTACTCCTGTCATATGAATCAGGAATCAGTAGCCCTGCCTCCTCGACTGCTTCTCCTTGCATTAGACTAGGTACGAAGCACTCCCCAACCAGCTGCCAACGATCTTCACCCAGAGGTCGCAGCACGTAGGGAATGATTCCACCAAATAACACGACAACAACATCCCCTTCCTTCATGGCCTCAGGGCCAATTCCGACACCTCCGTCATCGCAATGGAACAACTTTCGCCCAAGCATCACATTGAGAGCACTAAGCATTATTCCAGTTCGCAGGGACATCTCTGCTGAGTCGTCGTCTCCTGACTGTTCATCACGAAAACCTTCCTGGATTTTCCTCGGCTCTGAGCCAATCAAGTTACGCTCGCGCCAACTGAGCAAGATCTCACCCAGATGATCGGTCTGCGCCTTTTCCCCTCTGATCATCTCGGTGCTCTCTCTGAAATCATATTTTCCTGGAGTCCCTGTGGTCGCTGCAATCCTCAGTCCCTCCTTGACAGCGGTCTCCTGCGCATCAGGGTCGTTAAATCCCACCAAAGTGCTCTGCTCAACATTAGAGCTCCAAGTTGACCTAAACTGACGCTGCACATCGGCCAACTGCGATAAAATTAAGGATGCGCCAGCTATTTCACCCTCCAGCTCGGATGTTGACGATAAGTTTTGAAAGTGTGCCGCATTGATAGCATTCTCGCTCACGCTGATAACTCTGCCGCACTTCAGCCCTGTCACGATCAGAGACTTTCCGTCCTCTCCAAAGGTCTCCTCGTTTGGAAAAAAGAGCTCCCCTCCATTGGCGTAGTATCCTCCTTCTTGTCGTAATGCCAGCGGCTCGACTAGCTGGGCTTGATCCCAGCGAGGTACCCAGCTCGGGTAGCCTTCTGAACCAATGCTTTCAGGAGAGCGATGCTGAACGCTGCTCAGCAATCGGAGATGTTGATCCTGTCGTAAAATGCGACGTGACGCATCTGTATAGACTTCTTGTACGTCCTTACTATAGTCGGGCTGCACAAGGAAAGCGTCTGTGCTGGGGTCATTGCCTGAGAAAGACATGCCTAGTAATGCGTAGATGCGGTCACGCGGGTCGGTACTGTGAAATATTTCCACCGTAGCGCCAAGCATAGCCGAGAGATCGAGCTTCGAGAAACAAGATATAGCGCTTCGCCCGCCCAGGGGAAATGCGTAGGTGAGAAAAGCGTTGAATGCGGCGACTGAGGATGATGGAGCTTCCTCTGATGATTCCTCAAGCGACCCAAAGTCAAACATCCACCCTTTTGTCAAGAACCACGCTGCACAAACGCCCACGAGCCCCCATGAGATGCAATGATCTCCCCAAATCACAACTGCGCTCTGTGCAAGGGCCAGTTCTTGAATGATCCAGAAACGACGGAAAAGCTCCGCCTCAAACATGATTTGCAGAGCAGTCCAACCCTCTTTGTCAAGCTGTTGGCGCAACTGCTCCGCCTCGGTTGGACTAAGCTCCTCCAAAGCATTGTAGTAGTTTAGAAACTTGAATTTATTCTCGCCGATGCTGTCCCTCCATGACTTAACGATGGGGCAAATCGTCTCGAAAGCTTTGATTGCTAGCCCGTCATCATCTGGACCAAGCCAAGCCAACACACGCTTTGCAGCTCGGAAGATATGGCGCATGATGGAGACTTGTTGACTGCGTTCGGATATGTCGCTTTGGTTTATACACATTGCGTCGGCCCACAGATAGAGTCGGCGATCAGAACGCCGGATATGCCTCAGGGCTAGTTCGAGATTCTTTGGTACCAGCACAGTGTTGCCTCCACAGGTTAAAGGCACTTGGTCCGTCGGAGCGCCCCAAGTGTAGGAGATTGCTTCATAAACCGGCGACTGGTCCAAGTCGACGACAACGAGCCGAGTTCTCAGCTCTTCTTCGTTTTTGCCTGGCTCAACTATGAGGAGCCTAGTACTCTTGTTAGTGGGTAGTTGTTGGTACAAGCAGGGAGCCGACTCCAATTTCAGTTCTTCCAGGGCATCTAGACAAACTTCCTCATCTACTTCGTAATATAATTCGTCGTAAGAACATCGATCTATCGCTTCCCCAGCCTTGAGAAAAATTGCCCTTGCCAAGTGATCTCTCTCGGGATAGAAAGCTGGCTTGGAGTCGTCCGTCAAGCCAGGCATTTCCGTTTTACTATCCTCAGCTGGCGGCCAGGCTTTTCTTTCAATCCCAAGAGTCGACTTTCTTGGTTCGCACTTACCGAAAACAAGTACTACACCAGCCACAGCGGCTTCGTTGTCGGGTGGCGTCTCGACAATAATTTGTAAGGTGTGACTGCTCTTGATCCATAGAACCTGCTTCCAAGAGCTTCCATCGGAAGAGAAGGTGTAGGTTTCTTCTCCAACTATCAGAGAGACTTTGCATCCCGGGCATACCCAGGCCGGATACACAAATGTATCTTGACGAATCATCAGCTGCTGCTCACTTCGGTGCTCCCCAGCCAGTAGCGGCTTTCCCACCACAACTCCCACTTCTCCGTCAAAATCGCCCACGTGTTCCTCTAGACCTTTTGCGAGCTCATGCATGTCAATGAAAACATGAATATAGCTTCGATATGCTTCTTGTCGCCAGGGACTGAAAGCATAGCGGCTAGACTTGGGGGCCTCGTCATCGGAGTCCAATATAGCCAACGGTGGATCCAGAAGCGATGGCGATTCGCGCGAACGCCAAATTTCATCATCAAATCTCTCAGTTTCTGGGATATCATACATGAGCCGGACCATGTCGATGAGAAACGATTTAAAGAGGGGCTGAAGTTCGGGTCCATCAACGCCTGCATCAGGTGTCAAGGAGACTGGATCCAAACGCCACAGACGCCGAAGGGCCGTGGTAACCGTCATCACTGGCTGTTGGTCTGAGAAGTCCAAAATCCGCATTGGTGGCTGTTGGCTCTCCGAGAGGTAGGTTTCTAGGCGATCATCCTCCACTTTTTGGCTCCCTGAGCCATCTGACGATGAGTTGGAGGGCTCGTCCGCCATCGTGACTGATCCTCTATCAGCGAATCAGAATTAATTTTGACGGTGTCGTTGAGATGAAATTGACAACAGTGACCTGAGAGCGTGCAGTCGTTATAAGGGCTCAGACAGCATCAAGGCTGTGCAAGACAACTCATCCGCAGCTCATCTCATGCAGTCAGCTGACTGTTGGACTTTGGTACAGGTGCCTGAAATTTCACGATCCAGTTTCTTTGTTCCCCTCTTTTGACCCACCTTTGGCTACCTCCCACAGTTGAGCACAGCCCCAGCTTTGCCCATATAAGACCCACCAGCGCATGATATTTTGACACTATAACTCAGCATATTCTTTTCTCATCTCGCAAACCAAGACTGAAGCTGACAGTAGTAGAGAGCGACCCAACACCAAGTAGGGGTTTTATGGTATTAAAATAGAGAAAGAGCACATTTTACCGAATTACCAGCGTAAAGAAGCAGATAGAATTCGTAAAAAAAAAAAACATCCTGGGACAATGCACACACATAAGTCATAATGTTGATTGTCACCCAACCCGTGCCAAAAGCGCCTAGATTCACACAAAACAAGATTTTAGCATCACCCACCAAACGCATACTTGATATACCATATCAACCTCAACATCCTCTGTTGCTCATAACGGAGACACAGGCAGACCTTTTGGTATAGCGGCTAGAGTCTACTTCCTCATCTCCTACCACTCCGTATCTGCTTGAGTGTCAATAAGATGTTGTCAAGTGCGCCATCGTGCGCTATCGTGTAAAGAGCGTTCGTTACACTGCTGCTGCTCCTCCCTCTTCTTCTCGACTTTGCGGCGATATAAAACGAGATCATATGGCAATTCCGGCAGATCAAGCAACAATGTCATCATATCCTTTCCATCCAGAGCTCCAGAATTCTCATGCAGAGCCCTGACAACAATATCACGCAATTCGCCATCAGGATCAATGTCTGTGGTGTATATCACGTGAACCAGATCTGCAAATTCCTTCGTGAAGCAGCCCTCGCAGTTGGAAATAAGTTCAATGTTCCTCTGCGCCATTTCCTTTAGATCCGATATATAATACTTCTCAGCAAGGGAATACACTTCTGCATGCAAGATGAGAAAATCAGCTGCAAGGCCGCCCATAAAGTCTCCTACCCGACTCTTGTTAGCTCTATAATGTAATAGGTTTAGACTTAGAAAAAAGGCATATTACCATGGGTATGGCTATTCCAACCAGCATGCTGTAATTTTTCCTTCGGAATACCTTGGGCTTCTGAATCCATTCTGGGATAGTAGCCATTATATATATAATAGATCATTGAATCAACAGCATCCGGGTCGTCATCTGGGAGATCGATAGTATTTAATTGGCTTTCCTACATAGCAATCATTAGTCCGTAAGGCCATAGATACAGCTCTTCAACACATACCTAAAACCCATTTCTCATAGCACCTTCGAAGAAAGGAGATCTTAGACAGACCACAGCCTTGTGAACTTTGTATTCTCTGTCACCGCATCTTATTACGAGATCTGAGTAGTCTCCGCCCTGAATCCTGTAGACATTTAGACTCGCAAATTCAGAACTGAATCAGTGCTCAATACTTCTTCATGGCATCCTGTAGCGCCGCTGATGTTTTGTCGCTGGTTCGCATCGTTGCGTTCAATGCTATTCAGCTATATTAAGAGTCGTGAGCAAAGTTATGATTAAACCATTTGGATATCAGACATGATTTCGTGTTCGTCATAATGAATCTTGTCGTAAGAATGTAATTGGTGTCCGCTCATACATCTCAGATCACCGAAATGTTTTCGTCACCTCGCATAATCTATAATTGCTTTTTCCCAACCCGTCCCAAAGTGCAGCAGACAGCAACCTCCATTCCGTCCTTCCAATATCGAAGACCATTGAGCTAATATGCCAGCTACAAAAAAAGAGGTTATATTAAGCTGCCACTGTTCATTCGTCGCAAAATTGTTGAGATCTCAGATATAAATGGATGTACAAAAGCAATAGTTATTTGGGTTGTTCAAAGGGTTAGGGTTAGGGTCATGACATCCGCAGTTCGTCAGAAAAATGAAAAGTTACCCTATACCCGTGTTCATTTTTTTCACAAACACAGAAGCCGCATGGTACGATATCAACAGATAGCTACGATTCCAGATGGATGTAGAAGCTCTTGATTTCTCTCTCTGTGGAAGGAATCTATCTAGGCCATATATAGCTGTTGTTACCAGCTGCCGTCTCTGGTACTTGAGGGTAGATCAAATCCATTTTTAGTGGGTCGCCACAAATTGTTTTACAACTCGCCCGACAAAGGTCTCAACCACAGCCTTCTCTTTGCGGCAATTCTAGGATAACTGTTCGACCCTGCCATGACATTTGAGATCCCAAGGCACTGCTGAGCTGCGTCAATTCCGCGGTTACATAATCAAGTTCACCATGATTAATGTTTATTTCAACCAGGTTTAACCCAATTCTAGTCGTACTATCCTTGCTAGTATCCGCGTCCACTTTTGCGCGTGCAGGCCAAACTAGCTTAACTGGATGTGGCTAGCTTTCCGGTTCTCAAATCGGAACACTACATCAGCCCCTGATTAAAAGACTATTCTGGAATGAGTTCGGCGAAAACGGATTTAATATCATGCTAAGATAACTATGTTTGTCACAATGGAGAATCTCGGCTGCTGAATCCTGCTCGCCATCCACAGCAGAATGTTTCATTTGAATATCGTCAAATTTCCATCTCCACAGCTTTCAGCATCCCCTTTAACGGCATGTTAACCGTTGATGTCCCCTAGTGTCTCGCCTTCTCCCGCTGCGACATAGCCCAATTATGAGCGGCCAAGGTAGCTTCGGCCAGGTCCTCCTTGGGCAGTCCAAGGAGGGCATTACTGTTATCGAAAACGCCGTCGCTTGAGTTCTGAAACACCCGGCCGTACATGCCCTTCAGAAAGCCACTTGCATCGCCCTTTGAGAGCTCCTCAAATCCCTCCTTGTAGCGGTCCGCAGCTGGCTGATACGAAATGTTCCAGTCCTTGTCAGTTCTGCCCATCAACTTGTTGACGCTATCGAGCATCTCGCGTTGATTGAGCGTGAAGCTGGAAATGTACAGTGGTTTGTTGCAAAACTGCGCTAGAGTGATGGATTTGTCATTTTCATCGTCCGGGAGTCTCTTCATGTTGACTAGCGCGGCTAATGCGCGCCCTGTCTGCGGCCAAGTGGTCGTATTGACTTTCGTCTTTCCCTCATCGTACAGAGTCACGCTTTTATTTGGGAAGTCAAATCCATACGTAGATGGTCCAACGCCCAAGCTGTATTCATACCAGAAATTGGGAGTCAGGCCGATCCAGTTGGACCCCACCTCCTCAACCTCTTTGACGTTAGCTAGAATGTATTGAAGCGCTGGGATGTCTTCCAGGAGCTGTGGTTTGTTGTAGATGTCAATGCCATAGGCGTTAGGTATGATGTAAGGCACGCCTGCCTTAGCAGCTGCTTTGACAAGCTTGCTATGCGTGTCTGGCGGTGCAGTCAATGCTAAAGTAATGACCAAAAAGTCTTGACCTGTCAATGCTGCAACTAGCGTACCCTCGTCGTCATAGTCTACAGGAGCTACTTTCACGCCGTCTGGAAGAGCAGTGCTGCTGCCTGCGCGGGTGATGGCGGTCAAGGTCTGTTTTCCAGATTTGAGAAGATATTCGGTGAAAACCTTTCCGACTTGTCCAGTAGCCTAAATATATATCAGTATTACTGTAGCATTTCAAGAGAGCCTGGGCTTGAAATCACGGACCCCGACGATAGCCACAGTCTTGATGGCATTGACAAAGCCGGAAGGTTGATTCTTTGCGTACTGCGGTGCCATATTGGTTGATTGCACTTGGATCAAAAAATGTGTAAAGAACTTGAGCTGTACTTGGACATAGAAGGATTCATCGTGATATATATATACTCAAGTAATGCCACGCGAAAGTCTCATATTCTAGCAACTTCCCCGAGAATAGTTAGGCAACCAAAAGATTACGGGTGTATGAGTATGGTTTGCTGATTAATTGATAATGCGTTATTACATCGAGCGCACAGCGGTCAAGATTATGTCCATTGAGAGTTAGAGTGAATATGCCTTAGAGTCATTCTTCTTGTGGCAACAAACATTTCTCCGGCACATGGATAAGGTTTGGATAGTGAGACATTTTCTCTTGTTTCTAATGCCATCGAGATTAAATCCGAGTGTTGAGGCCTAAGTCCGTACTTTTAAAAACATGCAGTTGTCGGTGAGAATTATACGAACTGCTGAAAAACGGGTAGGACTTGGAAATGTGGCTTGAAAAAACCACTATTAATATCATCTGGTCCACACTGAAATGAGATGCATTGTCTAGCTAACTCATTCTAGTTAGCATAGCCAATGTTTGTTCCAGCAGGGATCATCAATATTACCAAGCTTCTGAGCATGGCCGGGCTCTGACCAACCAACTATGCTCCACGGAGTAAGGATGGTTGTTAGGCACCTCTATGGGCTATTTGAATGAGTAATTTATTGGTTTAACTAGGATTTAACGGGGCGAGCTGCGGACAACAAGGTAGAAGCCATCGTTTACGCCTGTTTTGGGTGGCAACTTTTGAAGAATAGTCGCACGCAAAATGGCACGAACCACCTTCTCTGATATTTGATCCACTTTGTCTGACATCCTTATCTCGTCAAGCGACTTACGTCACGACGGTGGTTGGAGGCTGCTCTCTTTCCACGCTCATACCGCTGTGATATACATGTGTTATATCGCCCAAAATTCTGCTTTAATCATACATCAAGGGATTTTATGCAGGTCAAGAAAACCTCTTTACATTCACCAGGGAAATTATTCACCATGTCCACAATGAGAGCACTTGTACTGAAACCCGCTGACAAGTCAACCATAGTTCAGGACGTACCTAAGCCTGAACCTGGCCTGAACGAGATCCTCATTCGCGTGCGAGCTGTGGCATTGAACCAGGTGGACTTGATGAATGCCATCAACCCAATGGCTGTTCAAGAGCAACGTGTGCTGGGGACCGATTTCGCCGGAGAGGTTGTTCATCTTGGAAAGGGTATACTTGATCTTAATGACTCGCGAGCTCAAGTCGGAGCGCGAGTAGCAGGATTTCTGCAAGGAGGTAAGCTGGGCAGCCACATCACAGCAAACAAATCCCATGTCAACATGAGAAAATGATCTAACCTTTGTGCCAGCCTCTTCTGTGAACGATCGCCCTGGTGCATTTGCAGAGTACCTCGTCATTGATTATGACCTTACTTGGGAGGTCCCCCGCAGCATGAGTTTTGAGCAAGCTGCAAACGTCAGTTTATGTGGCGTCACTGCCGCTCAGGGTGTATTTGAACGTCTGCAACTTCCATGTCCATTCTATGAGAATGAAGGGTTTACCCAGGCAGACGGGCCAATAAATGTGTTCATCTATGGAGCATCATCTTCTGTCGGTTTATACGCTGCCCAGTTTGTCAGAACCTCAGGCAAGGCATCTGGCAGAGAGATACGATTGATCGGAGCGGCAAGTCCCTCAAACCATAACCTCTTGTATAACGCGCCCTATTCATATGATCTCATGGTTGACTACCGTGATCCCCAATGGCCCGAAGCGATTTACAAGGCTACTGCCGGCAAGGGAGTCCATTATGCTATTGATGCGATTTCTAAAGGCTCCACAGTTGAGCAGACCGATTCTGTCATTATGCCAGGAGGAAAATTTGCCATTTTTCGATCCCCAGCTGCTGGAAACTTTGGACTTGCCAAACTCAAGACAAAGCCTATCTTCGGTGCTGTCTGGGAAGCCCTTGGTGTGGAAATCGGGTATCACGGCAAGTACAGTGCTTAACAACGGGGTCGCCTTTTACTAACATTTATGACTTCCCAGGTCTGACCCTACCGGCCAACCCCAAGGCACGTGCGTTCGCCTCTGCACTGTACCAATATCTAGGCTCTGAAGCTGAGTTGGACCAAATCAAGTTGCAGCCTAACCCCATACGCGTCATGCCTGGGAGCCTGGAGAGGATTCCACTGGACGGGTTCAGACTTCTTGGTGGAGGCGGTGTCGAGGTGAAGGAACAGGATCAGGGCAGCAGCCAAGATCACCTCAGGCCAATTAGTGGAGAAAAGATGGTTTACACTGTCTCGCCGTGAATAAACCATCATGACTTTTAAGCTAGCACTCCACTTTCAGGCCTAGCGTCATTAAGCAACCATGCCAATACCATCCAAACTTGGCTAGCCTTCCGGAGGTGCCATTTAAAGTTTTTTGT
Organism: Calonectria pseudoturangicola; assembly: GCA_013403825.1. Classification (NCBI taxonomy): domain Eukaryota; kingdom Fungi; phylum Ascomycota; class Sordariomycetes; order Hypocreales; family Nectriaceae; genus Calonectria; species Calonectria pseudoturangicola. Next base: position 81,220 of record VTGA01000004.1, on the reverse strand, counting down.
TTGGGATCGAGCCTAGATAGCTTGGAGCAACACTGACATGTGAAATGTACAAGGTGATCCGATGGGGAGTCCGGGGATGCCAAATGCGGCGGAAGGGAAGCTGCATTGCCAAGCATTGTATTTTTTCATCGCACCTCCAGATCCTTCTATATCAAATGATACGCCAAATCCAGAAGGCAACCTAATCCCAACGCACGAGTTAAAGTCCGAAAACTCCGAAGCTGAAGCCACCAAATTCCGATACCCATTAAACTACTCCAGGAAAGATTTGTGAGGACAGTCTGCCTCTTGATTATAAATGCAAGTTCCGGTAATCTTTTTGCCTTTCTTCGTTTTTTTCTTTGGTCGAGAATTACAAGTACCATCAAAGTAGTCATTAATACACTAGCCGCTAAGAGGAAGAGAGAGCAGTTCACCCATTTGCAGACAGAGAATGGCTTTTTTCTTCACATCGCTAATCCAAATTAAGAATCGCTTGTTTACCTTTTTAGAGAATCCATTTCTTTAACATCGATTGATCATTCACAACCCTAGAATCCATGGTAGATATATATTATTTAGCACAGCGATAAATAAGGCAACCCCTTTTATTTTATTTTTTTTGTCATTCCATTCCAGAGTCCAGCTTTTCTACATCAACAACCTGGTTGGTGCTTCGTTTTGGCCTTGATCGTTGATGTTTCAACAGCCACTTCAAAACCTACTAAGGGTGATAGATGTTGGCGATTACATCTTTCCCACGATGCACTGATTTCCCAGTAGTGGGATCGGACGTTAAATCGTACAGTGATCGTATTTGAGGATCGGATAAAGGAATCTAATCAAACATATAATATCTTTTCATTTCTTATCTAATCTTTTGTCTTTTCTAAACTGGACCAAATGTGTCGTGTGATAATCGCCAGCAGTTAAGGGAACAAATATTTTCAGTAGAGCCTGAAGGCCGGCTGTGTTTGCAATGGATGGCTTCAAAGCACCCATCAAAGAATGATGGCTGCGCAACGCATCTTCTTCGACGCTTATTGGTGTCAGCCCCGCCGGTTAAATGCCCGTCGACGCTGATCGGCGAGCCAGTTTCGTTACTCACCGGAATAGAATTTTGTCTAAGCCCGACGCATAAATGTTCACATTCGGCATCGTCGGGTATTCATTCCTCATTTCCTGTTTTTGGGACTTGAATAATCTATCAAGGTTAAATATACATGTCGCCATATCTATGATGGCCGGAATTGTTCTGGTCCATATCCTTACGACGCGCCTGGTGCAAAACCATCATTTCGCCAGCGGCAGGCCGCACAGCAACAAAGTAGTAAGCTGAAGCCGAACCAAGCCGACCAGCGACTACGTGTCACAGAAAAGTAAAATCAGGACAAATAATGAAATCAAACTAAGGTTGATAATAGACTTAAACTAACGTTTCACGGTAGTTACGAAATGGTGTGTTGCTAACAATCTGAAATATGATGATTGACGTCAACCTTGGGTCAATGAGCAACCATTAGAGCAGCAGGTCCACTTATTTAGGAGCGGCAGTTGAACAGCCATTGTAATTGGCGGCTACCATAGCACTACGCGGTATTTGGATATCTTTTACTCGATATAATAGACTAATTTGTTTGGTTAGGTAAAATCGCTAGCCAGTGAGTATGGCGACATCGTGTTGGGTTCGATAGAAGGTACCTTGCAGGATAATAGACGAGAACATCTAGTCACACCGCTATTAATCCGTACTTGTGATCATCTTCTATAATGCGTTAAATCAATGTGATACACTTTTTATTAAGAATGCCTTCGTGCACATGATATGAGTTTGGTAAAAGCCCCGTCTTTTCTCTTTAGGGTTCCTCGGTAGATGGGTTTGTAGAGTCAAGGTTGCATATACTGAAGAATTATTGTCACAATCTCTGACAGGCCTTATCAGAATCCACTTGCATTTGACTAGCATGTATCTCAAGAGCAAGCTTTCATGGACAGACCTGAGTGGCGCGTAATTGGCTGGGTAAATAGATGCAAAAGGTGGCTATGATTCAGCTCTACAGGCCTCTGACTTGACATCATCTTCATCCCGAGCAATGTGTGCTGTACAAATAAAAGTCATCGTGAGGGAAATTAGTTACAGTTATGACGACCGCCAAGCTTATGCAGATGGTAAAATCAACTGCGAAAGGCCAAATAGTAACAAGAACAAGCGTTAACTTGACTGTTTATTGACGTGAATATGACCTCAGATTTGTAAAGAAAGGGTTTCTTTGCAACGGAAATGATGACGGCAACATAGAGTGCTTTTCTAATGAAAAGGAAGTATCCCCTTCATTTGTCTATAAATATCATCTTACATCTGTGGAGGTCTGGTCCGTATTGTTCCACAACTTGTATCCGATTCAATCATCTGAATCACACTCACATACGTTGTCTTGTACCTGCCATCTTAAAGTCGAATCTCACATCATCATGCATATTCAAAGTATTGCTATCGCTGCCGTTTCCTTGGCTTTGCTGGCCCAAGCCCATCCTGGAGGGAAAGGGGCGGCAAAGGGTTGCAAGCCTCCTGGCAGGGGACCAGATACGGTAGCCACGGCCGTTCCTCCTCCTCCTCCTGAAAATGACCCCCCGCCTCCACTAGATGGCCATATCCCCCCCCCTCCGCCAGACGGCGATGGCCCTCCACGACCACCTGATGGCAATCCTCCTCCTCCTCCTCCTGATGATAATCCGCCTCCCCCACCAGGTCGTTACGGACCTCCTCCACCACCCAAATAACCTCACAGTGAATAAGGGATTATGACGGTTGACTAAGTGCAAAGAAATCATGTTGAAGAGAACGGAAGCCAGCAGGATTCAATCGGTTGATGTGTAGGATTTTATTTGGGATGGGGGAACAGAAACTATCGCTATCGTTGTATTGAGGGAGCTGGTGGAACCGAGAGAGTTTGTACTGAAATTGAGTGTCGAGGTTTCAAAATTGAATGTTCATGGTCTCTGTCGCTACGCACACTATTACAAGAATTCATCTATTCTCTGTCATTTCAGTTTCTAAAAATATGTATGAATTTAATTACTTTCTACTCAGTACGGCATTTGTACTTGATGTTGATTAATTAAAAGATCAAAATACAAGACACCCATTTCATACCTTCAGATGCCACCACTCGTGCCGGCGTCATAGCCGATTGACCCACAGCGCAATCGTGGATTTGAGGCACCACTTGGCTCAAATAAAATAAGACTCTTGTTTTCTGCAGGGAGTTCAATATGTAATTAATTTTATGACAGGACACATTAAAAAGCCCCCAATATATGGCCGCTCGCGTTCATCCCGCGAACCCGTGCGGAGACCAGCCACATTGCACCAGCATGACAAGGATCACCTCCGAAACATCACGCATTATTTGACGGGAGATCGTTGAAAGACATATTATGATAACACAATAAATCCTAATTGCGGATGTATCTTCTTTTCTGCAGAAGAATGGCTTTCGCAGGGTACTGGAGCTACTTCCAAAAAGGCTAGTGCATACGCGAAACGGTCTACAAAAGGTGGCAAAATATAGGCGAACGCAGGGGGTGCTTTTGTTGGTCGTTGACAAAGACGAGCAGACCCATTGTCCGTGAATGGTGTGCGAATTCAGCGACCTTGTACGGTGCAGCATAAAGGTTTCCACTTTAATGCGCCATTTTTTGTTGCTCGAGAGCCATCGTGACGTGAAATTGCATGTTTAATCTACATTTAGAATGTCTTCAACTGAACATGACAAATGAGTCGCGAGAGTCAGCTCTGTGTAGGCCTGCTTCAGCCGGCATGTCCCTTGTTACAATAGATTCACTTTTTCTTGTCACTTGATCGCCAATACTAGCCCAAATACATTCGTAAATTAGACGCCTAATCAGTTGGCAAAAGAGTGCAATTGATGAGCATGTAAAGCAAAATTCCTTCATTTTAACTAGTAAATGGATTTATAACGCACCTCGGGTTTAGTTTTGCTTGAGAAATCCTCCTTATGAAACGTCATTGTGCATCATCCACGTCCTGCTCGACAAATACCCTGGTGCTCCGTAGACCCTTCAAGGGTATGCAAGTTGCAAGCAAAAAAATGGCACATCAAACAAGGCTTACAAAGTGCCCCAACCAGTTTTGGTGTGGACCATAGATGGATGTTTGCGACCGTATTCTGCCTACAATCTTTCATACCTCTTTCGGATGTGCCTTTTTCTTTTTGGGCGAGCCGCATACTTGGACGGAACGGCACGAAAGACGCTAGCCACTCAGTCCCTTAAAACGCTTTGAATGGATTTTAGTTCACAAATTTGATCAATCATCTCATGCCAAGTTCCAGCCTATGCAGCTGCGCGCTTAGCTGCAGCGACGAAACTGTCGAGTACCCACCGTAATTTATTTCCCCAGGCCGCAAACCGCCCACTTGCCGGCCACTTTGATTCGTTTTCATACCTGTGAACTTTTACAGTGCAGGAAGAGAAAGAAAATGAAGGCTACGAAGTTGTATCGCCTACTCCTGCGCAAGGCAAAAATCTCGAAGCAAGCAACGGATGCTACCGAGCCCGTGAAATCGTCTCACCGTCTGGAACCGCCTACTTTGCCTGGGGATCTCAAACCCAACCTACCTCAAGACGAAGTAGGAGAAGGTTCTAATGGAGAAGAGCTTAAAACTATCGATTCATGCGAGAAGATACCACCCAGTGAGCTTTACAGCCCGGACGACCCCATCTCTATCGGATACGAAGGCGCGCAAGACAAAATAGATCACAAGGCCACACCCGACCCACCGAGTTTACATCAACGCCTTTGGGATCAAGCGTACGACGAACTGAAAGAGGAAGAGCCCAAAATTGTCGACTCATACGAGAAAATCTTATCCACAAAGCTTCACAACTTCGACGACCCTGCATCCATCGTATCCGAAGACTTCAAAAACGAGATAGGCTTGACAAACGAAACGCGATGCCATCAGATGCAGCAATTGATTCAAAATGGTCTTGAACGGACAAAGAAGTCGACTGACATCAAGGGTCAAGTCGATTCTGGGCTGCAGATTATAACCAATTTGAAGGGCATCATTGACAAATCCATCCAAACTGCACCCGCCGCTGCTGTTGCGTGGGTGTGAGTATTGGCCTTGAGGTGTGGTTCTAATCTTCACTAATGATCCTCTAAATATCTTTGCCAACAGGTTCAAGATACTGGCAAACCCAACTAAAGAACCTGCCCTCAACAGAAATGGAATTACCTATGTTTTATCAAGAATGGATTGGTACTGGAATTTAACAGACCTTCTTCTCGACTGAAACAGGGCCAATACTACATCTCTGCCCCTATAGGACAATCTGAGGGACCGCATTGTGAATCTTTACAAAAGATTGCTTGTGTACCAGATGCATAGCATTTGCTTATACTACCGAAATTGGGCCACTGTTCTTCTCAGAGATCTCGTCAAGCTTGATGATTGGGATGGAGCTCTCAAGACAATCAAAGAGTTTGAGGATCTTGTGAAAGCGGATGCCAAAGAGTATAACACGGTTGAAATGATATCGACTCTCAAAAATATTGAAGATCAAACCTCTCTGCAGCTAGACGGCCTCCGACTGGCCTTGAGGGAACAGATCAAATACCAAGAAGAACAATACATGAAGGAACAGGACAGGGAATTTCTGAAGGCCCTGTACATCACTAACCCCCAACATGACAAGACGCGCATCCAAACTTCCAAGGGCGGTTTACTGAGGGACTCGTATGCTTGGATTCTGAAACACGATAACTTCAAAAGCTTTATTGATAATCCTGAAAATCACATCCTTTGGATCAAGGGGGACCCCGGAAAAGGCAAGACCATGTTGTTATGTGGCATAATTGACGAACTCTGGAAGTCGACAAAGCCGTTGTCCTACTTCTTCTGCCGGGCCTCTGAAAAAGACTTGTCAAGTGAAGCTGCGGTTCTTCGCGGCCTTATCTACCTCCTCCTTGTTTACCAGCAACCCTCGCTAATTTTCTTGATTCGAGAAGAGTATGGTAAGGCAGGGAGCAAAATGTTTGAGGGACCGAGCGCTCTTGTATGCTTGGAAGGGATTCTCTCAAGCATGCTGAAAGACGAGCGACTACATGATGTCATCTTTCTAGTAGATGCTCTTGATGAGTGCACGACAAAACGTGACGAGCTAATTGGTCTGATTGTTCGAATTTCTGAGACCTCTCGCGCCAAGTGGATTATATCCAGTCGCAATTGGCCTGAGATCGAAACTCGACTTGAGGAGACCCAAAAGGTCACTGTTCAGCTTGAGCTCAACAAGGACTCTATCTCGGAAGCGGTGGAGCTCTATATCGACAGGAAGGTGAACGACTTAGCGTCTTTCAAAAAGTATGACGAGGACCTAAAATGCAAGGTGCGGGACTACCTTATTGATGGTGCCGATGATATCTTCCTTTGGGTGGCCCTAGTATGTCAGAGGCTACGTGATTGTGGCGGGGGCAAACGAAAGACTAATGAAATACTCAAAAACTCACCGCCCGGTCTTGTGGAATTTTATTCACAGATGATGAAACATATCCGGCAGGACGAGGAAGGAGATTGCTTAAGACAGATCCTTGCTACGGCTTGCACTGCTTACCGACCACTCACCTCAGCAGAAATGATGGCTCTTGTTCAACCGCTTGAGGGCTCTGACGACAAGGATTTGAAGGATGCTATTGAATCTTGCGGCTCATTTCTCACCCTCTCAGATGGCGTGATTTATTTCGTACATCAATCGACAAAAGACTTTCTTCTTGATGAGGGGCAAATGATGATGCAACAGCAGCATGGTGAAATGCTTCGGAGGTCGCTAGAGTTACTAGTGTCTGGACTCAAGCGGAACATCTATAATTTGGATTCTCCGGGGTGTCTAATAAAGGAGATCACTTACCCGCCAGTTGATCCATTGAGCCCAATTAAATACGCTTGTATTCATTGGATTGATCATCTTCTTTCTTCCAACTTTCTAACAAGTAAGAGCTACAGTTATGATGAAGCCGTTCTTGATTTCCTCAAAGAAAAGTTCCTACAATGGCTAGAAGCGCTTAGCCTACTACAAAGGTTACCTGGGGGTATTAGCAGTATTAGAGAATTAGAATTGGCCCTTGTGAGTTGATTACTCAAGAAACATTGAACACTAGCTGACAAATTGGGCAGATAGACACGGGTATGAATGAATTGTCTAGGTTTATCCGAGATGCACAGCGATTTGTTCTTGCCCACAAAGTAGGCATAGAAATAGCGCCGTTACAGGTCTACGCATCAGCACTTATCTTTAGTCCGAGACATAGTCTGGTTCGAGCACGGTTCCATCAAGAAGAACCTGACTGGATTTTACAAAAGCCGAAAATACATGACGTTTGGGACCACTACTGCATTCAAACTCTTGACATTCCATCGAGGGATGATAAACTTCCAATCAGACGCATTTCTTACTCGTCAAATGGCCGATTCCTTGCCACGAGTCGCTATGAATTGGCACACTATGAAGCGGTAGTGAAGATCTGGGATTTATCTTCGGGTCATTGCCTGAGAAGGTTGAGCCTAAACCCTAATATGATGAGGGCAATGAAGTTTTCTCTGGATGGTGTTGAAATTACGCTGCTCACCGAGAATTCAGTCCAAATTTGGGATTGGAAGAAATGTGTTTGCAAGAAGTTACTGGAACTTGACAGATTTGAATGTGGCGACATTTCACCAGATGGCAAGCAGATGGCAACTGGTGGCAGAAAAGGACAATTTCGCATTTGGGATATAGAAAGTGACTAGGATCAAGAATTCGTGGCTGGCACAGACTCAATCAAATTTGTGACCTTTTCCGCAGACGGCAGGTACCTAGCTATAGGGTCAAGTGATGAAACAACAGCCTGGATCTGGGATGTGGTCAAAGAGACATGCATTCAAACTCTCGTTGACGAAGACAGCATCTCAGCGGCGGTATTTTCTGCAGATGGCAAAGCCCTGGCCATATCGTCATATAAAACGATCAAGGTTTGGAACTGGGAAGCACGGCACAATCAAAATATGGGACGAATCAGGCACATGTGTCAAAATATTGAAGGGTCATCCTACTTTCATCATGACATTGTCTGTTTGTCCAAACGGACAGCTCCTTGCATCGGGCGATCACGATGGCACCATCAAAATTTGGGACATTGCCGAAGTTATGTCAAAGGCTGTAATTCAATATTTGCCCGGTACACTCCCCATTGCACACGATTGGGCTCCCTATCTCAACGATCAGATTGATTCGGTCAAATACCTTGCTTTCTCCTTGCAAGGCAAAATACTTGGATCACACTTCAGTGATGGCACATTCATCATCTGGAACATAGATACAGGCTCATGTGTCCCATTCAACGATTCAACAGGGGTTTCCTTGTCCCAAAATGGCCGATTACTCATTGCCAAAAAATGGGACATTCATATTTGGGATATCCCTACCAACACCCAAATCCGAGCCCTTTCAGTAGCTGATCCTTCTACTAACCCATACACGCCCCGTCTTCTTCTCTCAAAAAATGGCGAATTCCTCGCAGTTTTCCTCAGAGCAAAATGGGCGATTTATGAAGTCTTGAAAGAGACATGGATTGAACAAGGGTTGTCAAGCTATTTGGATGCCATCTTTTCAGAAAATTCAACACCTTTCTTCATAAATCATAATCCGGACTTCCTTAAGACCAAAAAGCCCGATACACGGGGTTTATCGGATCTAGATGCCCTCCGTAAAATCGAGAGGTCGAAAAGACAGAACCAACACCTCGCCCTCTCATCCGACCGAAGGTGGCTTGCATCAAAAGCAGACACTATTACAGGTCTATGCATCAGAGATTTATGTGCTGATACTCCCAGTAATGAAAACGGGATTGACCCCATAGATCATGAATTACAATTAACAGAGGGCTCAAACCTTCAGCTTCCAACATGGTATGGAGTGTTAGATCTCAGCACTGAAGAAGCGCGCTCGCAAGGTGCTTTTGTTGGTTACGGCGTCAGTGCTCGTAGAGATTGGATTATCAGAGGGAAAGAGAGATTATTATGGATACCTCTGGAATATCGTTCGTTGGTATGGGATGTTTCAACATCGCAAGTTGCTTTTAGTTCTCCAACTGGTCGCATCATGCTATCCAGGTTTAGGCCATAAGCTTGACACAAGCCAGCTCCTTGGCCAGACCTCGGACGAATGCAGAAAAAAACCGCAAGATCTAGTTACAAGTACACGTTTTAAAAGCTCTCGCTCAGATTCATGTCTACTCTTTGATTGTAGCTTCTCTACGCGTGTGATGCGCCTGAGTGTTGATTCAATTAGGGTTGGCATGAACTTGTGCAAGACAAGGTCAACATTAATACCCAGTGTGAGAGAAATGCAACATAGGAAAGAGCCATACAAGCGCATATGACTCGTGCGCGTATAACAACACCACCTAAGTAATGGATATGATCTAGGAATCATTTCTTGAAAGCGATAAATCACATCAGTTGACACAAACCCAACATGAGTACTGGCTGTGTTTGAATGCCAATCCAGACACATACCCTACATTGCCCCACTACGTCCTGAAGAGCCCAGACCAACAAGACACAACTACCCCAATCAGCACCTCGTCGCTCCAATAGCGGGTCACCCGCTTGACTCCATTGGACGGCTTCCATAGCTCAGTTGGTCAGAGCTTCGTACTAATACTACAATTTGCAAGTGTTGGTGATGCGGAGGTCGCAGGTTCAAGCCCTGCTGGGAGCATGAATGTGTTCACATTGCCATCCAAAGAGTCCTTCCTTTTTATTTGCTCAAGTTTTTGATTTCTTTGGCTAAACTTGCGTATCGCTCTCACTCAGATTGGGGTAAATTATTTTTGGGAACGGATTACTAAGCTGCGTTGATGGATTCAATTGATGCTCGCTCACCTGCTCAGTCGTGGGGGCCACGGCTTTTTTTCTTAACAGTGCAGCGAGGGTGCGCGAAAGCACCAAGCTAGCAGCATCATTTCGACATGTTTTTGGCCAGTCGCATTTCCACTTTCACTGTTGGACCTTTTTTCTCTGCCCCTCCAGTTGAACCAGCTGAATGGGAACAAGTGACCACCTACGACAAAGATGGGCTCCAATGCGTTTGACTCTGTCAGCGGTTCCAACGTCATCGCTGGCACAAATATCTCGGATGGTGGAACCTTGAACGTGTACAACAATTCCCCCCATCCACCAACAGGTTACGCATCGCTCCAGCCCCACAAGCCATTCTCAAACGTTCCGTTCCCTCCCGACGATGACTACATCGACCGTCCTCGGATTCTGACTTGGCTGCGCGAGAAATGCGCTCGGCCCGCTGCCCGTGTTGCCTTGGTGGGCTTGGGCGGGGTAGGGTAACAGTGCTCGGTCCCATCTCAAAGCCTTGCAGCGAGCTGATGAGCAAAGAAAATCGCAGATGGCTATTCGATATGCCCACGAAGTTCGACACCGCTGCCCCGATACATACGTGCTCTGGGTACATGCCAGCACACGCGAACGATTCAAGGAAGCCTACCGGTACATAGCAAAAAGACTGCAATTGCCGGGATACGACGACCCAAAGATAGATGTCCTCAACCTGGTAGTAGACTGGCTTCGCGACGAAGACAATGGGAAGTGGTATTTATTCATCGACAATGCAGATGATGGGGATATTTTCTACTCTTCACAGCAACGGCTCGCCTCATTCTTGCCCAAAGTCAGCCACGGAACCATTGTTATTACATCGCGTAGCATGGATGCCGCAGAAAGATTGGCTGGCAGTTTTAGAAACATTTATGAGGTACCGCCGATGGAAAGCGAAGAGGCGCATCGGTTACTCCAGCAGAAGCTCGAGCGTGACAACTATAATGAAGTGGCTGCCACCAATTTGATCCAGGCCCTCGACAACATACCCCTTGCCATCACCCAAGCTGCAGCATTCATTAACCGCCGAGCACCGCTGACCTCACTCTCTATCTACCCGAATGATTTAAGAAAAAATGATACAAGTAAGAAGAGTCTGTTAAATAAAGATGCCGGAGATCTGCGTCGAGACGAAACTGCTTTGAATTCGGTTGTATCAACTTGGCAAATCACTTTTGACCACATTCACCAGGATAGGCCATCCGCAGCAAATTTGTTATGCCTCATGAGTTTATTCAATCCCCAAGGAATTCCAAAGTATGTATTACACGCATATATGCAAGAACAAGAAGGAGAGGATAGCTTTTGCGAAGACATTGAGGTTCTTCGTGCATACGCTTTAGTCTCCATCACCGTCAGTATCGACGTGTTCGAGATGCACTCTTTGGTTCAATTTTGCACACGCGTGTGGCTATCATCGTTTGACAGCTTGATGCGTTGGCAATTGAAATTCCTACAATTGATAGCGAAGCATTATCCCGAGGTCAAATTTGAAAATTGGGCACGATGCCAGGAGTTGAACCCTCACGCTGAGGAAATAATCAAAACAGAACCTGAAGATACTGAATATTTGCGTCATTGGTGCAAGCTCATGTGGGGCATCTGGGAGTATCGTAATGAGACGGGTAGATATCGCGAAGCAGAAGCTCTCTGTCGGCGAGTCCTTGGTGCAGATGTACGTCTATATGGTGAAAAGCACTCTCTTGTATACGATGACCTGATACGACTCGGCTCATCTCTGCAGGGCCAAGGGAAATATGACGAAGCGGCACATGCATTTTTGAAAGCCCTAGAAGGTCATAAAGAGGAAGTTGGAGAAGCACATCCTTACACACTTACCGCTACGTATTTTTATACAAGAGCCTTGAGGCGTCTGGGGAAATACGTGGAGGCAGAGGAGCTCTGCAGGAACATTCTACTAGTAGATCAAAGGCTGTTTGGAGAAGAGTCCGAAAATGCACTCTACACGATGTATCAACTTGGAGTAATACTTCAAGATCAGAGAAAATACGAAGAGGCAGAGACTCTATACCGACAGGTTCTGGAGACAAGGCAGAGAAAATATCAGAAAGATCATCCTAGTATGCTAACAACAAAGGCCCGACTCGCAATGACTCTATCCCATCAGGGTAGAGCTGAGGAGGCAGAGGAATTATCAAGAGAATCCCTAGAGTTATCGAAGACTTCGCTTGGAATGAGCCATCCCCATACACTCGGCGCTATGGACAACGTTGCGAGAATAATGTGGAATCGCGGTGAACACGAGGAAGCAGATGCGATCTATCGGCAAGTGGTAGTAATGAAAACCGAGGTACTGGGACGAAATCACCCTGACACTCTTTCGAGTATTCGTGACCTTGCATATTCATTGGATTATCAAGGCAAAGTCGAGGAAGTGGAGGAAATATGGCAAATGTGTCCAGGAACGCGCGAAGTGGAACCTGAGGAGAAGGATTGAGATACAATATAATGATTTTATGTATCGTTGATGAAAGCTAGAGTATTGGATGCATATCATCGAGTCTAATTACCATCAGTGTAGACCTAATTGTTAGAAATGTGCAGAGCCAAAATTTGACTTTCGGAGTTCGGCGCCCGCCTGAAGGAGCTGGGGGCGAGACGGCTCAAGTGAGCAGTATTACTCGACCAAATCCGATGCTAAAAGAAGGAGAAGAAAAGCCCATGCGAACGCCATCGAGGAATTGATACGGTTATGGTCTAGATGTGTAACCTCCACATTGAAGTTGCAGAAACGTCAGGGGTCCGGCTGGTGATTTGGACTACAACGTCGTTTGGAAATAGTCCAGAAAAGAGTTTTGTCTGTATAGAGAATGAGGGGGATGGGCTTAGCAGACAGAACAACAACGTAGGTCCTATTGGAGACACCCGAGATGAGCCCATGCTTAAGGTTTGTGGGCGGTGAACGAGGGCAGACGCATGAGCGAGCCATAGCGAAAACAGGGTCACAGTCGTTGTGTTGGTGGCGCCCAAGAAGATAGGCGCTAAGGTCACTAAAAACAGTTAGGACGGGACTTGGCCTACGGTTGGGCCGCTAATCAATCTTGATGGTGGAAACAAACGGGTATTTTAACACTGAGGGTCGCCAACAATTACAAGAGACAAAAGCTGACCCTCCATCTCTCATCATGCAAAATTACCGGTGGCAACGGGTGGTGCCGAGCGAAAAACGAATGGTATCGACTTGGACCACATTTCAAGCTCTCGCTGCGGTTCCCGTCGAGAAATCCATTTTTAAGCCGCTTACATTAGAGCACGTAAAGTGGCACTGTGCTTATTATGGTCGGGTTCGCGAATCTCCAACAGAGTGTATCCTCGTTGTAGCATGGGAAACTCTGCAAACGTACGAGGCCTTTGTGCAGTCAACCGCATATTAAGTATCCATAAGGTCCAAAGGAAAATAATATGCGCAAAGTTTCATTTTGATCTAAAGCTAACTCAATTTATGCGAAGACCCTTGGTCAAGAGACGATACACAGTTCGGCCCTAACCAACACGAATGCATTTATATCCCATGGTCAACCGACTAGAATTGATACTGGTATTCCTTCCGGTACAACAATAGAGACTCCTCCAGCTGCCACAACCGGTGCCAAGAATACCCTGACCGAGGGCAATGGAGGACTTCAAACAACTCATTCGGACATTATTCACACAAGTGATACGGACCGCAACCCTGTCATTACCACTAAACCTGGTAGCCAATTTTCTACTGTTTCCCCTACCGACACAAAGAAGTCAAAGCCAGCTGGAACTATCGACACTGAATCAGGCACACAGCTCTCGACTTTTGCACCATCTGGGACCACACAACCTCACAGTGCCATTTCAATTACTGCTTCGCAACCAGACGGCCAAACATCAATTGTTCCTTCTAACACAGGCCCGAATTCTGGTACTTCCCCTATTGGTACTTCTGATGCTAGAAGCGCTGTACCCACGAGGCCTGCATTCGAGAGTAACACCGGAACCGATGGTTTCTACCAATATTCCAAGCAAGTCCTCTCACACGGTGACGTCTGCAACAGTAAGACCTATTAATGACCCTTCAAATGGCACTTCAGATTCTCCTGCATCTCAGGTTGTATCAGGCACCGCTCCTGGGTCTGGTACAAGTACTCGGCGTTCTGGAACAGAGCCAACAGGATCTGGAAGCTTGGCCACTAGTATGGCAAGATCCACTACGCCAGGCGGAGCAATCACCAGTGGCGATGGGCAGAGCAACCCTACATCCAATAAACTGGCGCCTAGCATCACCAAAAAGCCCGAGAGTCAAATTGCTCCATCAACGACAAATGACATGAAAATCACTAGTACCACGGATGATAGCTTTGTGATTATTCCGGTACCGACATCTGTCTCCAAAATAAAGCCAACAGGTGGTGGTTTAGAGATGCCCTGCAATTTGTGGTTCTTCAATGCATGTATCGGTGGGATTCTTGGGTGGAAAATCCCAGATATCAATCCAGGTATCCACATGCCGTAAGTATCTCTCTTTTCGATAATTCCTATTCTTGGCTTGAAACTTTCCTTCTGACACCTTGCTCACAGGACACCACCGCCCATACTTTCTATCGACATTAATGGCGTACTTCCCCCATGGCCAAAGTTCACGTAAGGCATTCTCAAACCAGGACCTGCAACGTTATCTAATCCAATGACTTTTAGTGTCGGACCAAACGGCAGCCCCACGTTTGAACCAGAGCCCAGCGAGTGCGAAACCGAGTCAGCAGAGCTATGCGTCATCAGCACTTCATACGCTGTATCTGTTAGTGGAACAAAGACGTCGACAACTAAAACCGACGTTACATCAACCTGTGGAACCGTCTATGGGTGCAACGTTCAGGAGGCGACTCGGACCGCCACAGCCACATCTATCACCACGAGCACCCCAAGGAGTATCCGACCAGTAATACCGTTTGAGCAATGGCCTAAGACCGAAGAGAGCAGGGAAGCCAACCGAGCAGCCGCGAACTTTGCATCATCTCAAATCGTCTCCATGTTTGGTGCACTTACACAGACCATGACGACTACGACGACGACGCGCAAGTCCACAAAGGTATCAAAGATATCGACTACGACATCTACAGCACCAGAGAAAACGAGTCCTCCAGTTCGAAAGCCCGTGGTCTGCTACAAGTCCGATGATGTGCAGTCAAGTGACGACTTTCCTGTAAAGTATGTCCTGTGGTGGCTGACACACTCTGCTGGGATGTTCCCTCTGTCCCGGAAGCTGTTGCCTCGAAGGGCTACAATTTCACCAAATCTGTTTATGATGAAGTCAACAAAAAGAACCATACCTTCTCCGTGACCTGGATTGACGGTTGCCAAGGTCCTGAGGACCAACGGATAATGAGTCCATATAGGAACGGCCAGATATGCACAGATTTTCTATATTCCAACTACAAGGATTGTAAGTACCTTTGCTTGGTCTAAACTCGTCACAAACAGTACCTAATTTGCATTTTCTTGTAGGTCTAAAAACTAATCGTGGCAGAGGCGGATACACAGATGTAGGGTGTGTGAGGTACTCAACGAAAGAGTGAACTCGGAGTACATGGCAGCAAGTTGTGACCTGTACGATGAAAAAGTTATTTGCACGTACTCTCGCCTACTCTATGAAAGTCTCTACCTTCTAGGCCTTTGCTGCATATAGAGAGTCTAGGAGGCGACAGAAACTTGAATCAGCAGTCACCATTATCCTAAGGGAAGAATGTGTGATAAGCGTGAGTGGGCAAGGCGGCTCCACCACAAGGCCGACCACAATAAACATTCTAAACGAGCCAACCCCCTAGTTGCATCATCTGCTAGTGGCATCCTAGGATCCACATCAAAAATAAAATTTCTCAACAGGCCGAAAAACCAAAAAAAGAACATACAACAGCGAGGATTCCCCGGTCGTCACCGACCCGAGTACTAATTCACCGCTTCTCAGCTTGACTATGGGAGAGCGGACGGGATCCCGTATTTTCTAAGAGCTATGGTCGTATGTGACAGATCCGTGATGTAATTCAACTCATAGCTTGGAGCAGCACTCCAACCCTAGCCTATTTTGCGAATATCCCATCTGGTTCCCTTTGCTACCAATATTTCCAAAATGAAGGCTAATCACTTCTCCACACCTGCGACTCTCACTAGATTTAGAACGATTATCTGTGGCACAATGGCTTGTCTGATTGGCTTGAATCTTGTTCCCACACCGCACTAAGCATCTCGGCCAGCCATAATGGGATAGTGCATTCTGATTCATTCTGATCCATTACCCATTACAGCTGGCCGAGATTCGTTCTGTATTTTAGAGTCGACGGTTGGTTTGCAATAGAAACAACCTGCCTATAAATTATTGGGGAGAGTCTACAAATTTCAACACAAATGTATACAAAAAAAAATGAAGCTCATCTATCTTGTTGCTGTTTTGTCCTTTGCTGTCGTCGCCAAGAAAGTGTATGTTGCTTTTTTGGGGCCGTTGAAAGCCATCCCAGGCCCCTCCCTGGCCAAATTTACTCGGTTATGGGAGTGGAATGCTCTCCGACCTGGTCAAAAAACCCATAATCCAGATGACAGGAATACCATCATCAGCCGTTTGATCATGTGCTTCTTATCAGCTATTTATAATTGGTCAAAGATTAGGTTTTTTATAGACTAGTATATCTTGTGACAAATAATTACATCCACACTGACGTATAATATATCGACCGTGACATTCCCAAAGGGCTAAAAAAGATCCAGGGCGCGGAGCGCAGTTTCTCGTAATTTGGAAGTTAAATTAGCTGCACTACACTTGAAATACGGTATGAACAAAACCATTATCCAGACTCACCAACTAATATGAAGCTGACTTTCCCAGGCCCAATCGTTCGCATAGGCCCAAACAAGTGCAGCATTGATGATCCAGAGGCGATTAAAACCGTGTACTCACATGCCCGGCCATTCCCAAAAGCGTCCTACTATGATGCATTTCGCAGTTTAACTGTAACCAACCTTTTTGCTGAGCGAAACCCGGAGGTGCACGGCAAATTAAGACGCAAGGTGGCATCGCCGTACTCTCTCACAAACCTCCTAAATTATGAGGGCTTCGTTGACAGGTGTACTGCTACGCTAGAACGAAAATGCAGCCAGTTCTTTATTGAGAATCGCTCCGTGGAAATGGGCCAATATCTCCAATTTTACGCATTCGATGTGATTGGATCAATCACAGCTGGTCATTCATTCGGCTCATGGAGAGAGAAGATGGCCCCGGAATAATCGCAAATATTCACTCTGCGGCCTGTTATGGCTCATTCATCGGCATTGTCCCTCAGCTAAATTACTGGTGCCAGAAGTATTACCAGTTTACAGCAATGCTGGATCACCACTGGTCCCCTCGTGAAGCAGCATTTGACTTTGTGAACTTCCACGTCAACCAACGTCGCAAAGGCATCTCGCCCAATGATAAAAACGACTTTCTGACCAAACTGTTGAAATTTGAGGAAGAAGGGACTAACAACCATTTTCACACCTAGATGGCATGCAGGTCAAACACCGCCGCGGGTTCAGACACCACGGGCGTCTCCCTGAGCGCGATTCTGTACTATCTCACGAAGAATCCGGACAAAATGACTGAGCTCCGTGAAGAGATTGTATCAATAGATAGCTACGGCTCCTGATGCATTGAATTGGATGCTCTTGATTTTCTACTATGGAAGGGATCTAGCTAGGTCTCTTATAGCTGTTGTTGCTAGCCGTTGGAGGCTGCCGTTGGAGGCGGCCTCCGGCCTCGGGGTCTTAAGGTTTGATCGACATGACGATCAGGACTTGGCCTCGATGGTCAATTGGCCGGGCCCGGCAGGGCCCGTGGTCTATAGATTGATAACACAGGCTCGTGTGTTATTTAGTATGGTGTTTTGGGGCCGACTGCGGCCGTGACCATCTTTCTTTTACCTTAATCCCGATGCCGGCTAGTCCGGGCATCTGACCTTCGTAACAGCCGTCTGTATGAGCGATTGAGACCACTTGTGAGTGTGATAGATTGACAGCCACACAGCGGCTGGGATGATATCCGATCCCATCACATTCAAGGAATCCCAAGGAATGCCGTATTTGCAAGCTTGTATCAAAGAGGGACTCCGAATACACCCTGCCCTCTCCGCTGTTCTCACCCGCTCTGTGCCAGAGGGTGGTGCCGTAGTGTGTGGAAAATATCTC
This sequence comes from Calonectria pseudoturangicola, assembly GCA_013403825.1. Classification (NCBI taxonomy): domain Eukaryota; kingdom Fungi; phylum Ascomycota; class Sordariomycetes; order Hypocreales; family Nectriaceae; genus Calonectria; species Calonectria pseudoturangicola. Next base: position 63,086 of record VTGA01000004.1, on the reverse strand, counting down.
CCGGAACATGTAAAGCAATAGGATCCTAATTCAAATCATATGCTAACCATACTAGACTGAGGTTGGCATCAACCCGTGGGTCACAAATCACAATAAAGACTTGTACCCTGAGCCTTACAAGTTTTGTCCTGAGCGTTGGCTTGTCCCAAAAGGAGAGCTGTCAAGAATGGAGTCGTATTTTGCCACGGTGGGGTTCTATAATTCCCGAATTACTGCTCTTACCTTTGATGCTAACATACGGCTTTAGTTCGGATTTGGCTCAAGAACCTGCATTGGAAAACACATCAGCATGCTTGAAATTAGCAAGGTCGTTCCACAATTGGTTAGAAAGTACGAGTTTGAGCTAGCGCCGCCGAACACGGATTGGCAGGTACAGACATATTTGTTTGCGAAGGCAAAATATCAGTGCAAAATTAGAAAGAGGGCTCCGAAGGGATGAGCACTTCCTGTGTTGTGATGCTTGACTATGGTCAGTGGTCCACGTCCCCGAGCCACGCCAAAATCATCAACCAGCTGCTATTACTAAATCCTAAATAGCGAGGCATGATATCAGTCGCGCTTCTTTAGCCGCATAATTTAGAATAAAGGCCTGGTTTTTGCATAATAGTTTGCGCGTCCAAGATGGTGCAGACCTTGATGTCTACACTGTGGGCATATTCAGAGTCGTTGCGAGCGCGACACCATCATCGATCTTGACGGAATCACAGCCCCAACAGTAATTCCATCTGCACAAGCAATCATTCCTTTCGCGGTGATTCCGCCGCCCCCTGTGAAAAGTCAACTCTAGCAAAAATAGCTTGCATGATTTTACAGTTTACTTTTCTGGCCCTCACTTCCTCAGTTGCGCGAACATCTTGGCCAACGAGTGGCAACCAATTGCCCTACGGAATGTTGGCACCAGTAAAAATAAACTTAAACCTTCTTCTAGTTTGCTTTCCCGTCCTTCCACTAATGGATGCAAAAAAAAAAAACCGGCGTCCTTTAACCCTCACGCGGTTTTCTTTTGCAACCTCCAGCGGCGCTGAGCCTCAATCCCGCCAACCAGTGACACGCGCCATGTTTCATCCGGATCGACTGTCCGGGGGGCTCTGTACTATGGTTGTTGATGAGATAATACGAATAAGGTTCACAGCAGCGCATACGCAGCTTTTTCTCGAAAAGGTTTAAATGGCCTCTAGCGAGGCCAAGAGCCGTCATCCGTACCGAGACCGAACGAACACACCATAGACCCGCCATTTATAGACAAGGGAGCAACTGTGGCAGCAACACCCCCTTGAGTCCGTGCGAGTGTGGTCCACCTCACCGAGCGGGAAAGCGCCACTTGTCTTTTCCAATTTCGAGCACTCGACGGCCCAAGGTATCAGCAGTGTGATCTACTCAAGAATAATTCTCGTAGAAGCAATGGATAAACCAATATGACGCGGTAGATCTCCCTACATCTGCCATGAACCGCCACTGTGGCTAGACGAGGCCAGGCAGTGAGGGTGAAGCAGGATAGGGCCAGGCCCGAGGCCAAGCTTCCTTCAATGGCATAGAAAGAACCGAGGTTCAGGCGTCTTAGCATGAACTGAGTTCAACGCTTCATCTTTTTTTTTACCCAATGTTACTTCTGACACCGCCTCATTAGGTGCGACTGGTCTGTAGTACAGGATACTGAGCAACAACGTCTGGTCATTTGTCGAGTCGTTTAGTCGAGCGTCGACAGCTCCGACGCGAGTACTCACCCTTCCGTCATGATATTTGATGCGTAAACACGGTTCAATGCCCATGTTCAAGACGGGAATCGGCATTGTGGTCGGGACTACCGAACGAAAGGCTGCCGAAGGCCTTTCCCTCCAGGGCCTGGAGGTTCGGGATTGGAGGAAAATGGGGCTCCTCGTACCGCATTGTGGTATCCATTTACCTCTGGAAACTCAATTAAAGTGAACATAATATATGCTGGGCGAAAATCCGTGTACCGGTGCTCCCGGGGAAAGCTTAACTAAACCTAAATCAAGACACCGGCCAATGCCAACACCGCTAATTTAGCACCCTCGCAGGGCGTATTGTATTGTTGGACGGGCGATTGGATGCGGAAATAAAGGCATCTCTACTGAACGGTCATTTATAAAACAAACCGGCTGTTCGTGGAGATGATTGACATCTCCCAAACATCCAGCATCAGCACTCGCGATTCATCTGCTCCAGCGCACATCACATTCGTTCATATACCGTACCGGCAAGACAGCATTGCTTCGAGTGCGATTCTTGAAACGCGTCTTATTTCATATTCCACAAGCATACTCATTCGATAAAAAGTCACGATGCGCGGTGGTCTTATTTCGTCGGTCTGCCTGGCCCTCTTGGCAGCCGCAGCGGATGCCCAGCATGAGGACCCAGAACACCCTTACATCGCCCCGGGCCCCGAAGATCGTCGTTCCCCCTGCCCCGCGCTCAACATCCTCGCGAATCATGGTTACATCAACCGCAACGGCTCCTTCATCACGGGCGAAAGCGCCACGGTAGCACAGATGCAGGCTTTCAACTTTTCCCGCACCATCGCAGCGGGCCCTGTCCCTTCCGCCCTGAATTACTCCACCACAGGCGTGAACAACACGTTCCACCTTGACGACCTCGTCCAGAAGCCCCTCGATCACGATGGGAGCTTGAGCCGCGGGGACTTGGCGTTCGGCGATAACCTGCACTTCAACAGGACCATCTGGGACACGGTGATGGCGAGGCTGCCAGATGAGTATGTTACCTGGAAGCAGGCCGCTGAGGCTGGGGCTGCCAGATTAGAGGACGCGAGGAAGGCGAATCCCGACTTTAGCCTCGATGCTACCGATGTCCAGGCCACGTTTGACCAGATGAACGGGCTCCTCGCCGCGCTCGGCGGAAGCGTGGAGGATGGCAAGGCGAGAAGGGATTGGATCAATGCCAGCTTCGTGGAGGAGAGACTACCCTGGGCCCTGGGCTGGAAGACGTCCGAGAAGGAACTCACAGTGACAGACTTCACGCCCATGGCAAAGGCTCTGAGACAGTATGCACCTGGCGGCGTGTAATTGAGAAATGATCAGCGCACGCAGTGGAAGTCGCTGCACAAAAATTCTGAACTAATGTCTCCAAGATGTGACTTGAAAAGATGGAACATAAATACTTGGAAAGTACCCAATCGATAATTTATTCGACGAAAGCAGATCAAGGCTGATTTTGGTTGATCACCGACGGAACTGCCGCTTTGGTAGATCGTATTTTTACGTAGACCCAATAGAAACAGAAGAGAATTGTATAACACTCAATCACAGCCCCTTGACCACCTTTGAATCATGGCTTGCGCCCTCTTTTGCCTATCCCTATGATGCTAAAGAATAGAATGCTAAGAAAGGACTCGCAATACATTTGACAGCATTCAAAGGTCGATTGGGCGAATTCGTTCAAATAACTACCTCACAATTTTTAAACCTGGCCCATAAATATGCCGATGTCGAGATTGTATATACGGATGTACTCGCACATGAGTCTCCACTTGAGGTTCAGATGCGCACCCACCCTCCATTAGGCGCGTCGGCTCGCGAGCACGTCTGCATATAGTCGGTGATGGCCTCGCTCCGCCTAGTACTAAACCCTCAATTGTTCCAGTTTTAGGGGTGACATTTTCGCTTGTTGACTTGGAACTGCGCGCACTTGGTGTTGAAGCTTGAATTATTAATCACCATATCTCACAGTGGGGTTCACCTACCCTACACGTCACTGCACCCAAGTCAAGTCGTGCTCTTTGGCCAAGTGGCTCCAATCCTACCCTCCTCTTAAATCAACCGGCTGCCATTTCCGGTACATACGACCATAGGCGGTAGAGAACTCGGGATCCCGTCCGCTCTCCCATAGATAAGCTACCGACCGGCGGACTAGTAGTTGGGTCGGTGACGACCAGCGAATCCCTGCTGTTGTATGTTTTTTTTTTTCGCTCTTTTTGGCGCTTTCGTCAAACGGATTCAGATAACTATGGGTACATAAGATGACGGGCGACTTTGACCCTTGGCCGTCTTTGAGATGAGACCGTTCAAGTTCACAGGCAATGCAGTTGCATGCGGATAAAAGTGAAGTCATAGCGTCTGTGCCGGAAGTCTCAGGTGCTGAGCGTGCAAGGGGTGACGCCCTTCTAAGAGCTCGCTCGCTTTGTACTAATTACGATCGACCGCTTTTTAACCGGCTATGTGACAGGCGTCATGATCGCAGATAATTCTTTTGACATCGGCTAAACCCCTGATCTGAAAATTATGGCGGCTACTCCTGCTATCCTCCATCTCCCCCTTGGAATATTTCTGCACGTTGTCAACGCGCTTCCCGAAAGAGATTTAATCTCTTTTCGACAAGTATGCCGTAAGACTCAGGCCAGCACATGGCAACTATTTGTTGACAGGCACTTCCGCTCGCGATCCTTTATGTTCAAGCAGCGCAGTCTTGACGCTCTATACGATATCGCGTACCATCCTATAATCGGGCCTTCTGTCCGTACCTTGGAACTATGCGTTGACCATATTCTTCTTGTTGATGAACTTGGTAGCATACAGCCCGCCTGCGGGTATGTAGAGCTCCTTACGAGGACATCAAGCAATGGTGATGATTGCGGTAGCCCAAACCTGAAGGCATATTTTAGGCGCTTTGAAGCTCAAGAGCGCTTGCTCCGGTCGTCGGATGCCAAAATTCGCCTAGTAAAAACACTGGCTCACTTGACTCAATGTCGAAGGGTCATAATTGGCACTGATGTGCGACCTTGGGGTCTACGTGCTCTGCGAAGAGAAATTGGAACACTACCGCAAAGGGCTCTCACATTTGAATCATCGAAAAGTATTCAACTCGTTCAGCATATTCTCCAAATTACTCTGGAATCAGTATTCGAAAGCCGTCTACCGCTTGTTACATTAGAAATTATCATTGGCGACGAGATGGAGAATGCAAATCGAGTCGTACCCAGCCTCCTCCCCAGGTTGAATGGGCCCAACGGATTCGATCGCAGAATGTTGCACCAAATACGGCATCTAAAACTAAATCTCGAGTCAGATTTACCCGAGTTCCTGGACCACCATTCAAAATGGACATCGGGTTTTGTTCCATTTTTACAACTTTTCCTAGGACTGTCTGCATTTGACCTCAAGTTTGAGTACTACGATGTGAAAAGATTTTCTAATCTTTGCAAGGACCTCTACATACCCAAACTGAAAGCGCTCAGTTTAGCCGCATGCAGTTGCACCTGTGTAGAGTTGGGCTTTCTTCTGCTTCGTCACCATCAAACACTGGAACAAATTACCCTTAAATTCATTGACCTGCCCAGCGGGGAGGAGGGGGCTGAACAGACCACGGCACCTTGGCGGTGGCTTCTCGAATTAATACGTAACGGGCTGCCTAATTTTCAAAGCCTATCTTTGATTGATATGTCGGTTGATGGTGATGACTTATCCATGTTCCGAAACCAAAAGATTGACGCTTCGTTGGACGCTCAAGGAATGGAAGGGTTGAATAAACTCATTGAATTGCTTTAGACAAAGAGGGTCATAGGTTGACACAGACCGTTCGGAATTTCAATGTTGGTAAAGAGCAAACGCACAACAATGATCACGACATGATTTTCATTCCATCTCAAAATGATCGTCCTGCTTGCGGGAGTGCTTTGATGCGGCGTAGCACCAAATATGGCCTGAGCTGTGCAGCTGGTACAGAGCGTTTCCTGCTGAAATGGACCTCGACATGGCGTTTCCGTCCAGTTTCTTCCAGCCTGTCAGTGGCGTGCCGGTATAGCTCCAAACCGCCCCAGTCCGGTGAACCTGATAGAGACCATCTGCTGCCACAGCGATTTCTTTGGTCAACGGATTGTTGTCAAGCTCTTGCCATCCAGTCACTGGAACACCCGTGTATTTCCATATCCTCCCCGAGTTGTGAAGCTGGTAGAGCTCATTGTTCCGCGCAACGATATCCACAGTGGCTGGATTTGTGTCCAACTTCTTCCACCCAGTAAATGGCAATCCAGTGTACTCCCAGATGAGCCCAGTGCCGTGGAGTTGGTAGAGATGCCATCCGGAAGCGATAATTTTTTTTGTCTGCGGGTTATTATCTAGCTCCTGCCATCCGGCGAGTGGAGTACCGGTGTATTTCCAGATGCGGCCGTTGTGGTGTAGCTGGTAAAGATCATGGCCACCAGCTACGATGTCAATTGTGGCGCTGTTGCCGTCCAGCAATTCCCAGCCACTGATCGGAGTACCAGTGTATCTCCAAATCTTCCCAGTATTGTGTAGCTGATAGACCCTTCCGTTGGCCGCCACAATCTTAACGGTCGCGGGGTTGTTGTCGAGTAAGTTCCAACCGGTCAGTGGAGTGCCGGTGTACTGCCAGATCAATCCCGAACGATGAAGCTGGTAGAGGTTGGATGCATCTACAACGATGCTGGCGGTTGCTGGATTGTTATCTAGAAGCTCCCAATTGTCGAATTTCTGGTCGGAAGCGGACATTTTCAGTTTATTGTTGAAGACGGAGGAGGATTTTCTGATGAAACGATGATGGGCAGTAGCTGAGGTCTGTAGAGGGGGTGGGGGTGGTGAGAGAGAAGCGCGTGGTGTTTCAACGATGAGATTTTATTTGAGTTGGGGTTCCCCATAGACTCGTGATTTGGCGCGGATGTGGCTGCCTAGCGAGCTTTTGATTCGGCAGATGCCATGACACTATGAGACGCCCGACTTGAGAACCCCATTTTCCTTCGTTTTGCAGTCTAGTATGCATCGCGAAATGAACCGAGAGCTTAGACTTTCGCTATTCATTTTGGATGCACCCAACCACTTGCTAGGGAGATCGCTACTTGTATTATAATCCAATGGTCCTATGTGGGTAATAATTTTCGTACGAGCCTCAAAAATACAGATTGAGTAGCCGTGACACTGTTCTAGGTTAGGCTCCACCACACCGCAATTGACCCATGAAAATTGGTACTCGGCAGACCAGATCGGGATGCTGTCGAAGCGTCTCTTACCTTTGAGGACAGCTTAACAAGCATGTCGCTATTGATATGACTAGTTCATGTCGCTGTTCACCTGTTGATTCCATTGTCGATCAGCTGGGCGAATGTAGCAATGCGTGTAAGTAGAAAGGTTGCCTTTCTTGCCCTTTTGACCCGACGAATGTATCTAATATAGGCATTGTAAGCTACATACGTTATTACTTAATATCTTGCATAAATACCTGGTGTTGCTGATTGAAGCCGCCATTCAGTGCGAAGACAAGTGCTGCGTCTCAATCCATCCTTTGAGCTTTGGAAGTAGTATTCCAAGAAACGCCACGACTAAATCCCTATGGTTGCTTCCCCTCCAGTCCATTCTTATTCGCCAACCTCCTTTCGTCCTATCTTTTAGCGAAATCTGGTTTGTTTCACAAACGACGCCTTAGTTGTTTCGACAAAAATGGAAGGATCGGCAGGATTCAGCTCAGCCGAACATTTGCTCCTTCAATCTGCGACGTCCTATTAAATCACAGCATGTGGAGTACAAACTGATCGGATGGCGGCGGGGGCCAGCAACCGTGCATCATAGTTGCCAATCACAGCGCGTAGCTTGGCACTAAATCCACTGTGACAACTGTTGGAACCAACAGTCCAAAGGTCTGAGCGGATCGTTAGCAGCTACTTGAGGAATAATAAGTTAACTGAAATCGTAGCTGCGTCGACTTTTCGGTTTAAAATGTTGGTTCGCTTCCACAGTGCATGCGGGTTCCCTCTGTGCATGCTTGGTTCATTTCAGGCGGTGTTCCGCGATTGGCGTTGCAACGTCAATCGGCGAGTCGACCATGAATCGATTGTCACTTCTCGGGGCCAAGAGGGTCATCCGGGGCACTGTTATTACCTGGATTAAATCATCTTTTCATCTCATTCCTATCACTCTTACCTCCGTTCTTCTATACGTCAACTCTACTGAGCAATATTGGTTTCCCGAAAGCGGATTAAAGACTGGCAACCTCAAACTTTCAGCAAACAGTGTTATCAACTCTCTTCAAGTAGCCGCTAAGGTATACGAGATCCTGGTTGTGGCTTCCCTTGGATCTATCACTCTGGAAGCATTCAAACGGCACCTTGTCTACAATGGGGTTCCACTAGGCCTTCTCACGGGTCCGTACCGTGTATCAGATATCAACTATATATTGGGTCGGAGGTTTTGGATGGCTGCACCACAGAAAGTAAAGCTAGCAGTATTGCTGTTTCTCTGTGTCGTTCTTTGCACGCTCATGGGACCTGCGTCAGCCATTCTCATCGTCCCCAAGACAGGATGGTACCCTCTCCCAAAAGCCTTCTCAAATGTCTACATGCCCCTGATTCTATTGGGAACTACCGATGTATGGCCAAAGTTTTTGAATAGTTCTGGCTTTCCCGTAGATTGGTGCAATGATGACGCCAGTATTTACGGAGGGGATTGTCCTGCTAGTGGTATTTCTCAGCTGTATTCCTGGGCCACACGGTGGGAGGTCACAGGGATATCTGACAACATAACCTTTGAAGATCCGATTAACGCAGTTAGCCGCAGATTGCATATGAAGTCTGTGAATTCGTCAGGGACCTTTCTGACTAGTGTCAGTTCATCAGCAACAAACACTCTCGGTCTCTTCCAAACATATTTCAGTTCGCACAATGTCGGGGGCATCTCCACCACAGAAGCTTACAAACTCACCCTTAGTCCCTCGTCAACCAACTACCAACCTCTTATCAATGTCAAATGCCACGCCTGGACCCACAAAGAATACGGAAATCAATCGCAAGTCCCAGAGTTGTATTATCCGTCCACGCAACTAAACTGCTATTCACGGAGCTCCGACTATGATGATTGCATCCGAATGCGAGATCAAGTCAAAAGCAAGCGTGTTTCCCAACGCATTTGGTCGTCCCAGAATATAACCTACGAGTTAGAGTTAGTAGGAGGACAGAATAATACCCAAAATTCCGTGTCTACTCTAACACTTGCCGCCTCATCGCCATATCTGAGCGGCAATAGAAGAGATATGCGAGTATTTGCATGCACCTACATTGCCCACTGGATTCCCTCTGTTGTTATACTTGACCCAAAAGACGAGAGATCCATCGAGAGTAATATAACAGACCTGGGGGTATTTTCTGATGAGGAAAGCTGGGAACAAAAACATTACGATGCGGTAGTTGGGTCCGCTATTCAAATCCAAAAGTCGTGGTTGCCCTACTTTGAGCTGGGAACAGGGCATAGGGGAAATATTCAAAATATATTGAATGGTCTCTATGCCTTGCATTTCCAAATCTCATCTAGCAACGAACCATCTTGGATTTTATTCGGTCCAGGAAGTTCATCCGCGGATCCTAATCATATGGCTCAAGTGGCTATTGAAAAGGTCACAGGGGCATTTCTTACAGACGCGATTGCCAGAATGCCGATGGACGTCAACCCTTATCTCCCCATACCAGGCGACCTGGGAAATGGAAGCATTACTGCATTGAACCTTCGGTATAGAGAAGGGCTATCGAACCAAACAATAGACTTTTTCCCCAACGGTACTGCTCGAAATATTGTGGATCTTGCCGAAAATTCTACAAGCTCGGCAATGGAGGCACTGAACCGTTGGGTGAAGCACGCCACTACAGCTGACTTTAAAGCTGAACGCTTTGGGTATGGATATGGAAGCCCCGGGGAGGCGATGACGTTTGCTTATGTGGTCGTTTGTCTCTATGTCGTGGCGGTACTAGCAAACTGGATTCTTATGGTATGCTCTCAAACAGAAACAGTTGTCGCATTTAGCGATGTACAAGATCTCATAACTCTGGCCTGGAAGTCGCCTGTAGCCACTGAAATGGAGGATCAGATTATTCAAGTTGGAGATGAAAGGTTATGGACGAAAAAGGTGCTAGTCGGAGCTACAACAGCGAGGACTGTTGAGATGGATCTGTGCATTAATAGGCAAGATTCAAAGCTATCCAGGTTAGAGAAGGAAGAGAAATATTGGTAAAAAAAAAGGCTACTGCCAATCCGGAGTAATGTCTGATTGATTTGTGTGAGAAGATTAATTGAATTGATCACTAGGACACTCAATTATGTTCAACGAGAGATGTCTTTGTTACCCTTTTGCTCTCCCAGGTACGGCAGGTGCCCCACTCTGACTCGCTGCTGGGGTTATTTGGTGAGATGGGCTGAGATAGGATCGCTTCCGTTATCATATCCGGTTTCATTGCGTCACTCACCAGCCACCCCGCACAATGAGCTGATTTGTTCAAAGCCGCAGCAATAGCGCGCCATGGGCATTTTCGCCAAGCTTTGCTAATTGAATACACCTGACATCTCGAAGCACTGATTGTGCTCCTAGCCACTGTTTTACAACATCAAAATGGGTGGCGCTAAACACACCAACCCTTTCACACCTGATTTTGACAGGTTTGTCGCCGATACTCTGAATGAATGGAAGCTTGTTGGCTTGTCCATCGCTGTCGTTGACGGAGACGACGTATTCGCCAAGGTCCGTAGCATTATTAACCATCTCTTGATTTCATTTGAGCTCGGGGCCTAACATTTGTCACCTTTCTAGGGCTTCGGCTACGCGACTCTACCAGATACTCCAGCAACGCCAGAAACGCTATGGTATGCTGGCTCGACAACAAAGGCATTTACTAACTCGACACTTGCACGCCTGATTGAGACCAACCACTATCCCGTTCTCTCTGATGGCTGGCAAACTCCTGTCTCATCAATTATTCGTGATGACTTTGTTACGCAAGATCCCTGGGCGACAGAAAATCTAACTCTTGAAGATCTGGCCTGCCACCGCTCAGGGCTCAGCAATAACGATATCGCTATTCGCGCCGAGGAGGACGGAACGCCATGGACCGTGAAGGACATAGTGCGAAACTTGCGGAATTTCCCCTTGCGAGTGCAACCGCGTACGGAGTTCGAGTATAACAATGAGGGTTATGCCGCACTTTCCCATGTCATCGAGACTCTTACAGGTAGATCGTTGAAGGATATGATTACGGAGACGATCTGGTCCCCGCTCAACATGAACTCGACTTATCTCGATTTGCAGGAGGCCAAAGACTCACCAAATGATTTGTCCACTGGCTACTACTGGGATAAAGTAAACGAACGCTATCAGTCAATCTCTTTTGTGCCTACAGGTATTCTAAGCGGCGCGGGTGCCGTTATTTCTAATGTTCTAGATTATACAAAATGGATCAAGTGTCTTCTCCGCCAAGAAAAACCGCTTTCAAAAGAGGTCCACAAGGAAATGCGCAGGCCCCGATTCGTCGACAATCCTGACCCATCAAGTGGCATGGATGTATCGCTATACGGACTAGCTTGGTGGCGCACCAGCATTCACGGCAGAGTGGTTTATTGGCACTCTGGATCAACTCTAGCACACGGCGCCTTGGTTTACTGGTTTCCTGACTTAGACTATGGCGTCGTGATCCTTGCCAACTACCCAAGCCCCGCTCGGCAAGTCATCATGCGGAGACTCGTTGAAGACAAACTAGGGATTCCAGAAAGCAGTCGCTACGATGTTGCAGAAGAGTATGCCTGAAACTCCCCGATTGAGCGCCGCAGCAAATATATTTTTTAACACAAGATTATAGGTTTAGACAAGCTCAACGAGATGCTGAACGAAACGTTGCAAATGCCGGCGAAATCCTGTTCCCAAACATGCCAAAAAGGTCGCAGCCTCCGTCACTCGGGTTAACTGAATTATCAGGGAAATATCATGCTCCAGGCTTTGGTACCTATGACTTTACTCAAGCGTCTCATGATACGGCTTCAACAGGAGGTGTTTTGATTGCGGACCGTACCGACTTGATATGGAAGACTCGAATAAAGTTAGAACATGTCTCTAGAGATTTTTGGGTTGCGTACATTATAATGAAGGAAGGCGGTAGACTGCCCGAGACTTTTCTTGCGGCCGAATTTAGATTTGATATCGATGGGAGGCCTTCGGGACTTGAACTCACCTTTTCCGACAGAAAGAAGGCTAGTGATGGAGGTAAAGTTTTGTTCAAGAGAGTCGAGTAATGGGATGTAGAACAACTTCGGCCAAACCATTGGGGATTATCAGCGAAATTGCATCAAGTTCAGATGAAGGGACCTCTCAAGAATACCTAAGTCTTAAATATTCTTCCAAGATTAGTGTGTTTATGCTGTTCCGAATAACCAGTTTGCCTCAACTATGGGGGAAAAGCGGTTCTAGCCTAGTCGAAAATTGCTCTACTACATAGTTGACCCCAAATTCCTCCATATGACACCTCTTTGGTAAGAGTTTCTTCATTGGATCAGATTCAACACACAAATGTGAAGCGATGATCTCTCGTGGTAGCCGCTCACAAGTATGCGGAGTAAAGCCGAGTCATGTGGTCCCGTTAAACTACAATATATCTCTAAGGCGGGGTAGAGAATCTAATAGAAATTGACTAAAGGGGAATGAGGGCCAAACGTGGAGATTTTAATCCTCTTGGCGACGAGTGGTTGTGGGGTGACGGGCATAATTTGCATGCGGTCGCGGAATACCGGACCTCTCTCCACACGATATGCAAATTTAACCGGCGAATTCCGATTGGCCACAAGTGTAGGTGGGCCTTGAGTGGACAAAACAGCTAGACGAGAGTCGCATTGAGAGTAGTAGGCTAGCTGTTATTGGCTTAACATAGGGCGTACCGCGGAATGCCGGGTCTACGCCCTTCTTCCCAATCGACCACGCCATTGTCTATTTGTCAGAAAACAAGCTTAAGAGAGGAAATGTCGCATTTATTTAAGGCTGAGCGCTTGGCCATGCCGAGCAGACTGTCTGTCCATTCAAGCCAGAGGTATCTTGCATAGACGACACATTTGGCTTAGTTCAGCAACACATTCGTGACCATGAGTGAACCTCGTACAATTCGGTGGGGTATCCTCGCCACCGGCGCCATCTCCATCACCTTGTACGTTGTTAACAAGTCCTTTTTAATTCACCCGACCACTAACAGCCAATCATAGCACAAAGGATTTGCTTGTGGACCCAAACACGCGAGGTGTTGCGAACATCAAGCACACCGTTGTTGCTGCTGCATCCTCTTCATCTGTTGATCGCGCCCAAGCTTTCCTCAAAGAAGTTGAGGCTCCTTCATCTGCTAAAGCTTACGGCTCATATGAAGAGCTTGTACAGGACCCCAACATTGATATCATTTATATTGCCACACCGCATTCGCATCATTATAAAAATACCATGCTCTGCCTTGAAGCAGGCAAAAATGTTTTGTGCGAAAAGGCGTTCACCGTCAACGCCCAGCAGGCACGCAAGCTTGTAGAGAAGGCTAAGGAGAAGGATTGCTTTTTGATGGAGGCGATGTGGACGAGATACTTCCCAGTTGCAGACTATGTCCGCGAGACAATCAAGTCTGGCAAGCTTGGTACCGTCTTAAGGGTGTTCACAGACCTCAGCATCAGACTGCCACCAGAGATTCTCGACGGACAGACACATCGAATGGTCAATGAGAAGTTGGCCGGCGGTGCATTGCTTGATTTGGGAGTCTACAGCTTGACATGGCCATTTTTGGCTCTCTACCAGAAGGAGAAGTACCAGAGCACGCCACCTAAAGTAATGGCAATGATGACCAAGGTGCGTTGTTCTTCATTTGCTGAGTCGAGGCTAACGGAAAAATAATCCAGCATGCACAAACCGGTGTAGATGAAACAACTACCATAATGCTCAACTTCCCAGGCGACGCATCTACTGGTGGTGATGCGCACGCAATCTCCACTACATCGATGCGTGTTAGTGGCTTCCAGAATGACCCCAGCCCTCAGGCTGCGGTACGCATTCAAGGCTCGCTTGGAGAAATCCAATTATACCCCCTTCCCCAGACCCCCAATGCCACGAAGCTCATTCTAAAGGACGGAACTGTCGAGGAGAAGACATGGCCCAAGCCAGGCCCAGGCAAGGGAAGCGGCTGGTTCAACGGCTTTGCAGGATTTATGAACCCAGAAGGAGAGGGGCAAGGAATGTTCTGGGAGGCAGATGAGGCGGCCCTTGCTCTCATCGAGGGCAGAAAAGAAGGAAGACATCTGGACTTGAGCGAGACGGTCGCCATCATGGAGGTTATGGACGAAATTCGTCGCCAAGGAGGACTCAAATATCCCGATGACCTCGAGTCAACAGATTATCCATAGAGGGTGTGATTATGACTATGACACTGATATTGATCGTGCAGCATTCTACATGTATATAGAAATTCACAATTAAACATTCCAAATAAATTGGATACAACTTCAAGCGTTGGATGATTCATGAACCTCTTAGATTGTCAGTGTATTCGAATCATTGGTAAGAGACCGCATTTCTATCCCCGTGAACTTTGTAATTGGCCCATTTATTGCAGTTTTCGACAATGGTAGAAATATAGGCTAATGGATATGGCAGAGCCTGAGAATCGAACCCTTGCTCAGCTATTTTTGCTATTTCTACCCACGGTGAGAGCCACGGTGAGAGTCATGGAAGACTTGAGAATAGTGGTAGATTCTCGCAGATGGCCACCACTGCATTGGCGTAAAGCATGCGCACAATAATAAATAAATAAATAAATAACCCTGCATCGCGCATCGCAACAAACGATTTTAGTCAAATGCAAATACCTGGCCCATTTCCACTTGTCTCTGTCCCCGTTCTTTATTACTCTTGTGCTCACACACTTTCTTCACCACGCCGCATCTTTGTTTCCCCTTCGAGATGTCTCAAAAAAGTTTCATAACCCTCCGCGAAGAGCTCATCACCAACAGGAGTCTGTGGTGTATGAAGTGTTTCCGCTCTGCCCTTGAAGTGGCCAAAAATGTCTGGGTCCAGTCGACTACCCTGGGTTCTGAGATGCCTGTGCCCACGGTTCCCACCTCTTTCAACTGTGTGTACCATGACGGCGCATCTACCCGTTGCCTACACTGTGATAGGGGCAACTACTCCTGCGAGGCGTAAGATGTTTCTCATTGGTTTCTCAGGTGTCTCAATACTGATTCGTTGTCCAGCCCCCCTGTCCTCCTTGAAGGCGACGTGGATGATCTCACTGCCCTATATGCGTACGCTACCGCGCTCTGCACCATCGTTGATGACGATGGAGACACTTTGGTCTCTGATGCTAGCCGTACTCTTCTCGTCCGCCTTTCCATGGCCCTTCTTGAGTCGTTCTCTGGCGTAGAGACAGCCCACCGTCAGGCCCATGGTCTGACAGGCGCAAAGAAGTACACTCGGGCAAATAAGTTATCTGTTTCGAACGCATATCTCCCTTGTTTCACTAAATCTTGCTCTAGGAACCTATTATCCAGTACCGCGGCCTGGTTGCTCGGCATCGTGAGATTCTTGCTGCAAAGTATCCCTGCCCTGGCTATGACTATGACATTGTCGGTTTACCCTCCTGTTCGTGTGTGTGTCTACTGTCTTTCACTAACGTTTGCCGCAGGAAGATTTTCGTCTCAAGCGCTGGGAGGGGCTGCAGGTTCTCTGCCTTGAGCGTGGTGATACTGGTTACGCTGCCTAGGTGGCAGCCAAAGAAACCTTTTGCCGTGGCGTGTTTGCTCTCCTGGAGGAAGATACTGCTCTGGATGACGAACAGCGGGAGATGCTCTCGCTTGCGTTTCCTGTCCTTGGCGGCGGCCTTTCGGCAGTGATTAAACGGTTCCCCGCCTCCGAGTTCCTGGAGAAGGAAGATAATAAATAAATAGTTTCAGTCTTATGGTGTACGGGTGCCTCTCCTTGGTGGGGTGTGATGAGAGATAAGAAACACGAAACGATATGAAATAACTTATTATTCTTTTTACTTTGGTAGTCTTTTTTCTTTTAATTTGTGCACTAGTGGTGTCCTGGTTGCCTTTGGATTGGGTATTGGTATTCTTTTATTTTTATTTCAGTTTCTCTTCTTTTAACTCTTCACTAACTCTCATACATTTTACATATCTTATACAAGTACCCATTAATTAAACTCTAAGGGCTACCTTACGTACTTAACTCTAAAATAGATATCCGGTTTAATTCATCTTTTTAGCAGTCACCTTTTCAATCTTCTACTTGTTATTTTAGTATTCTAGGTGTAAGGATCCGCAATTTCCATTACGCCTAATAGCCCCCAAGCCAAAAGATAGGTCAACGACAACAATTCTCGTAATTAACGGTGCGGATAATAGCTGCCAAGAGACCTGCACTGGTGGGCCGGGCCGTAGTAGGTCAACGGGTGCGCAATTGCTCAATCAGGCATAAAACTTTTCAATAGTTGAATTTTAGTAGCATACTTTTGTAGTGTTTTAAAATTGAAACTCTCAGAATACTGATGACGCTAAAGTGGCTTCCCTCACTGATGTGTTATGATTCAATCTTGGGGAATAGCATTTTTTGTCTGTCATATACTATATATACATGCACATATATACACTACTGAAGTTTAAGTAACCAATTCAATCGACAACTAGACACGACAACATGATTCCCTTTTTCCAAAAAGCCTGCTCAATGGAAAAAATTTTAAAAGTTGGAGCTGGCGGTGTACTTTGCACCTGCAGCAGTGCCTACGTTGGTGATGATGATGGACTTGCCAGAGGTGCTGGTAACTCTGACCCTGGTGGTGGCAACGCGGAAGCCGCTCGAGTTCTCGAAAAAGTTGTAGTTCTGGCGGGTGGTTCCTTGCCAAGTCTTGCCGTTGTCTGTGCTGACCTCGAGGCTCTTCACGGGTTGGTTGTGGTTGACGACCTGCATCGAGAACCAGTACTCGGAAGTGCCTTCCTTGTTACGGATGTAAAGGGGTGAGGTGATGCCGCAAGGGATGAAATGGTACGAAGTGCTGACGATACCATCTGTTCCTCCAACAGCCTTGAAGGCGTCGGGGAAGAGATCAAGGTGGCCCTCGGCACATTCGGGGCATTGGTCAACAATCTAAATCTCAATTAGCAAGCCATCTTCTAAAGAAGCAATGTGAGCGCCTTACCATGGCCTTGACAGTGCCCTTGGGTCCAGTAACCTGGATACAAGAACCGCAGTTGGCAGCGTTGTTCCACTTAGCTCCCGAGTAGGCAGTTCCGTAGATACCGCTGGGCAGCGAGTAGGAAGAGAACAGACAGTTTCCTCCAGCAAGGTTACCACCATAGAAGGTTGAAGATCCCGAGATATCCGCTCGAGGACTCATCGTGGAGAGATCCAGGCCAGCTTCGGGAACAGCAAGACCGAGAACCGCCGGCACAGCCAGGAGGGTAGAAAGGAGGAACTTCATCATGATTGCCAAAGATGTTTTGTGGGCTAATGGTCGAGTGTACAACTGTATTCAAACTGGATGCTAATAATTTGGAGGAACGAATCCAATACTCTTTATATGACAACGAGACCCTGGCTTAATTACAATTGTTTCGTGGGAGCGGGTCATTTGTTTCGAGCCTCCTCCACGTCTAAAGCTAAATCTCGGTCCAGGCCGAGGAGAAGGCCTAAATGAGCTACGCCCTAGCCCTGGATTGATTGTTTTAGGTGGGACTGATACGAACGATGCAGAGGATCCTCTGAACACTAGTCTACTTCCAGTGTAACCATGTGTTTTGCAGGGATTGCCGGTGCGGCTGAACCTATCATGTCGTTTTGGGTCAAAGTCTGTGCGCGCTGGTGTCGACGGAGAAATGGATTCCGTTTGTGGTGTTGCGGAGGCTGCACTTCCGGTTTAGATTTGATCGCTTTTTGTTTCATTTTCATAATCACGCAAGTTTCCCCTTATGCAAACGATTGAGATGCTTCACCTTGAATTTGACGTCAAACGGCTACATTTCTTCTAGAAATTTTGCATAATAGGGGCAAAAAAGCCTAATTTCGCAAAGGTACACGTATAATTAAGGGGGCAATGGATCACGTGTGCGGCACAGCAGCCTCGATGCAACATGGTCATGTCGTTATATGAGGGTGATGAAAGAATGGTTGGGGCCAAATATTGAAGTCTCTGGATTTGGAGCTCTCGAAATTCCCTTTTGTGGTTCGTATTCAAATGGTGCTCTTGCCTGAATCTGTTACTTCCTGTTCTTCCGAATCATCAGTTTGTAGGCCACAATAAGCTTTCGGCTATCGCCCAAGAACGGTGAGCAGCGATGGATTTGTTAGTTTTACCACCAACAGATTTGCTTCATCACGTCCACGGTGGAGTTTTCATTAGGTGTTTACCGGTCTCCAGTAACCTATTTCCACAGACGAAATACTAAAGTAGCTTGGCTTATCCCACAATTGGATTATTGTATACAGTGTTGGCTCTTCGTCTCACCGTAAAATTTCGTAAAAGAAATTGCGCGTTGATTTGTAGTACTGAAATCGGATCACGGCATCGCTAGAGTGAGCATCTAGAAGGCATGTGAATAGGAACTGTACGGAATCTTGCTCACTAATCCAGGGCCTTTTGTTAATTAGGTTTCTGTAAAAACCTCCAAAATGGCCTTACTGTGGCGTGGGCGTTGCACACTAGCAGGCCATTGGAGTTCTAAATACGAGCACTGAAAAGGCTTTGCATTTGCAGATATCAAGCTATTCTTGGTGTCAAAATTTCATTGGATTTTGGTTCTCCCCATCACATTATTCGAAGTTGAGCTCTAACATTGTGGGCCCATGGATAAAATGGACCGGTGTTGTGCTGTCAACCTAGTTGTCTGTCATACGTTGACATCTGCCTCGTTTGCGGGATTATTCGGAAGCTATGGGAAGCTTCTTGACCGGAGCCCATCGCTTTGATGCGGTATAAATGGAGGCACAAGTTCTCACCTCGCTTGTGTTTGCGGTTTCGCAAGGGCTGGCTCAAGCAACAACCGGTGAATTCTTGAACACGTCGGGGATGAATAGGGCGACTGCTGCGGTCGGCTTTCTTTGATATAACCGATGTAAGTGCCAGTTGTTGGATAATTTAGACCAAGGGGCCCATCTAAAAGAGGGAGGTCACACTCAAGAGAACCACTACATATCATGTTTTCCCAATGTGATCTGAACCACTGCAAGTATAGGCCACAAGTTCGGGTTCCAGTCAAATCCACCATCTATTATTATCCAGACCGAATTCCAATTAACACTGGCAGGAAAAGAAACCAATTTTAACTTTCTAGGCAGCATATTTACTGCCCAGTTATGAATCCCCATCAATACACAGTCACGTGTGTCATTTAGGACTCTAAGCAAATATTTGGTCGTGGCGGAGACCCAGGATTTATGGCCCATCCTGGGATAGACAGGCCATGATGGGCAACATGAGAGAACATCTAAGATTGATTATTAGAAAGATCCAAAACTTAAATTTAACCAAATGATCATCTTTCGAAGTTTTAATGTAAATTGAAAAGAAAGAAAAAATGGTCGGAAGTGATTCATGCCGCCGAAGGATATTTGACATATTCGCCGATGTCCTGGCCCACAAAGGGCAAGAAGGATGAGGGCAATTTTAGTAGCTCTTTCGCGGGACAATCAGACATATGTCATTATCTACTCAAAATCACGTTATCTATGCACTCCAACCAAGTTATGTGTTCAATGTGCCTTGTGCGGGGCACGTTCTTGTCTGCCTGGCCAAGGCATCCTTTGCAGACTAGCGCGCCTTCAACTCAGCCGCAGACACACTTGGCAGAAAGTGTGCCGATGACTCCAAGAAGAATACCAGTTTGACCAATGGAAAGCAATTCGACAGCCCTGTTATCGCAGGTAGTGCATACCATTAATGTCTCAAACCAGTCATTCCGATACATTTTATTTCAGCTGCACGAGTGGGCTTGGGTCCATGCACGATGCCTCGGGACAATCGGCGCCTTTGCTGATGCTTTGTCTGTAAACACTGGGCAGACTTATAAACAGAACCACATCGCTCCGCCGCCTATTTCGACTGTGCTCTCTCAATACCTCAAGCCGGAGTGTAAAAATCCATCATGAAGTTTTTCTCCCGCAGAGGAATCACAAAGACAACCGTGCCCCGTGCTTCTGCAAAGGAAGCCGATGAACATCTCTTGGAGATCCGTGCTTCAAAGGGCCTAGATCCCAACTCACAGGTCCCCCAAGCCATCATCAATGATCTTGAATCCGCTGCCAAAGTGTTCGTGTTCCACCCTAGCAATGCACCTAATAGAATAAGTCCGCTTCATATGATGTCTAACGTTTATTTTACTTGGTAAAGCCTCTCCGACCAGCTATACCAAAAATCTGCCCACTTCCTGCTCGAGCTGATTCAGAATGCCGACGACAATCGCTACGAGGCTAGTGAGCCAACAATCCACCTGACGTACACCAAAAATCACCTCCGCGTCGATTGCAATGAACTAGGATTCTCAGCCAAAGATATCGATGCCATTTGCAGCATTGGACGCAGTTCCAAGACCGGCAGCGGCGCTTCAACGAAATACGTCGGCGAAAAAGGCATTGGCTTCAAGTCCGTCTTCAAGGCTTGCGATGTAGTTTGGATTAGCTCTGGGGCATATGAGTTCAAATTCGACCGGAACCAGCGACTTGGCATGATTGCACCGATTATTGAAAAATTCCCACAGCCAAGGAAAGATGGGTGGACATCGTTTTATTTGCAACTCTCGAAGTCTTACAACAATGACGAAATAATTTCAGACCTGCAGGCGCTTGATGCCAAAATTTTGATCTTTTTGCGGCGTCTTCGCAAGATTGTCATCACCATTTCCCGTCCTCGCAGTACCTCATCCACCAAGGTCTTGACACGGAATGAAGATCGCATCGACGGCAACGAGGCCATACATTTGATGCAGGATCAATCAAGATTGAGTTACATCATCAAAAGGCATACTGTTCGGAAACTGCCAGCAGATGAACGCCGTTCCGGAGTATCCGAGTCGGAATTGCTCATTGCCCTCCCGGTCGATGCCAATATGGAGCCACAAGTGGACGCGCAACAAGTTTTTGCCTTTTTACCCATCCGTGATTACGGTTTCAAGGTTCGTAAAGCGACATGAAAAAACACGTGAAAAAGAAAAGGAATTCTCTAACTTCGTGCAGTTCTTGATTCAGGCTGATTTTCTGCTCATCGCAAGCCGAGAAGACGTAGATAGCTCAGCAAAGTGGAACCAAAAGCTTCGCGACGAAGTTGCCGTTGCCTTCTTGCAGTGCATTAAATGGTTTAATTCTGGCCGTTTAAAATATTCTTGGCCGAGGTATCTTCCTGGTAAACCGACTTCTGGTGATTTTTTTGATCCTCTGAAAGAAGATATTTTTTCTCGCATATCAAACCAGCCCACCCTCGAAGCCTGGAACGGAGATCTTACTGCAGCTTCAAAATTAATGTATATTCCAACCAAGTATACCGATCCTACGGGGGCCCCTTTGACACTTACAACAACGACACAGAAGTCATACCTCTCGCACGGCTATTGCGCTGATGCTGATGACTATGAAAATCTGAAACTCGTTGGAGTGGCAGAAATGGGAGACGCTGAGTTCCTTGACCATATTGAAGAGAGCATTAAGAATGGACTTGGAGATTTCAAGAGTAAATCTCCTGAATGGCACTCTCGTCTAGCAGCTGTGCTCTCTGAAATTTTAGAGACTACCCAAATAGAACAGGAAAAACGCAACAAGAGTCCCTTGAAATCTGCCATGAAAGCTCAAAAGAAGTCTACCCAGAAAATCAATGGATCTTCCAAGGTTTCAAAGGATCAAGCAGACAAGGGAGATTTCCGTCAGCGTATCTTGAAGCTCCCATTAATCGCATTACGCAATGGTGATTGGGTATGTGCTGAGGGCAACCAGGTCTTTTTTCCGGGAGACTCAGAACGCTGGGAGATTCCTGGAGGAATCGACATTATGGTCGCTGATCCTAAAGCTGTCAGTGATCTGTCTCGGGCGCACTTGTTCCGCATTCTCGGCGTGGATGATTTTAAGCCATTTACCATTAATGAGATGATTGTCGACTGTCTGTCTTACAAAACTAACAAAGCATTCAAGATTTCTAAACATGACATCATATCTCAAACCCGCTTCCTGTATTCAACGGGTTGGAGAAACACGGATGAAAAACAGTTCTGGTTGGTGACAGAATCCGATAGCCGTGGTCTTAGCTCTACACTATACTTTGATGATACCAGCGACATTCATTCAGCCACGAAATACTTTGCGAAGCACCGAAAAGAAGTTGATTTTATTCACCCCGATTACTATACTCAATACCAGCAAGACTCTGAGGCGTGGCGAGCGTGGCTTGAAACAAATATGTCTATTTCCAAGATCCCTCGAATTCATCTCAATATTCGCGAGGCATCGCCGCAATCTTGGGTATTTCACATGAGCCCGGACTTCGAGCTCATCATCGGTCAATGGTCGTACCTAGATGTCCTCATGCTTATTTGTGATAAGTGGTCGACCTACAGTCGCTGGATCAAATACACACCACCGTCTGATTCCAATACGCAACAGTCCAATTTGGATCCAGCCGTGGAAATTTCGTATGATACACTCAGGAAAAGGATCCGTTCGATCAGTGTCAAATGCAAGAACGGCACCTTTACAAAGCTAGAAGACACATATCTACTCAAAGAAGCACCAGTTTCGATGTACAATGCCTCATTATTAGATGTTCCAGACCCAGAACATAGCCGATGGCAACATCTTGAAGAGTTTGGAGTTGGTATGCATCAAGACATAGGCTTTTATCTTCAATGTCTTCAATCAACCAGTGGAGACCCTTGTGATGTCAAACAGGTAACGTACCTATATGAGCAAATTCAAGCACATTGCAATAGCAACGAATCCAGAACTACAGTGAGGTATGTCTTTTACAGCGCATGCTTCCGCGGGTAAATTGGCAGATAGCTAACAATCAAAACCCTATAGAAACTTTTTCCAAGAAAAGGGGAGTCTGGTTCATATCCTCCCCAATTTGGATTGTACGCCTAACATGGGCTTCTGGGTCCCTACCCACCAATGTCTCTGGGACGGACCAAAGAACCTCAAGGCTCACTTCAGCCTGAAAGTGCTATACCCCTCATGCGAACGACTCTTTTCCGAGATCTTAGAAATATCCGATGCGCAGATGAAACATATCATATTTGAAGCAGCTTATATCAAGCAGAGTGATGGCATGGGATTTATTCGAGATATTTTTATGGAAATGCAAAAGTTCCTAGAAAAGGACGAATCAAACAAGGAGAAACTGAATGTCTTGGATACTAAGTGGATATGGCCGGTTTCACAAGAAAAGGAGCCAAAAGCATACGCCAAATTGTCGTCAACCAGCAAAGAATGGTTCATTGCTGATACTCGCGATCTGCGTCAAAGTTTTGCCGGCCTCGTACCTCTTCTCAATTTTGAAGTGGAAGATATTCATCGGATGCGCCTATTGCTTAATTATCTGAAGCTAGATGATAGGCGACTTACAAACGCCGCTCTTAGCATTCCCAAGTCATCAGGCCGTGTGGTGGTTGATGATGCACAAACTGAATTATTCTGGACTAGGCACCACTTTCTTCTTCGTCTTATGCCTCCACCAATCATCAATCGCAAAGACCGAAAGAAAGCGGTCAGAATGCTTCAGAAGGTCAATGTGTACACTGCGGAGAGAATCATACAGCGTTATATTGTCAAATTTGATGGACATGAGATAGAAGGTCGACAGAAGGAGGGCAAGGTTGCCTTGGCTCCCGACTGGAACTCTCTCGACATCCACGTTGTGACAAACTATTTCCAACTGGGCACTCCATGGGAACTAGTTGAAGGCCTTGCATCGTTGATGAAAATTGACCAGCATCGGGATGGAAGACACTTGCTTCAAATAGCTTTAACAAATCCACCTGATCGGATACGAGAGGCGTTTGACAGATTTTGTGTCCCGGAATCATACCCAGAGGACGAGTGCGAAGAAGATGACGATGATGAGGACGAGGAGCAATTCGCAAGCCAACCTAAGGAATCTAGCCAACCCAGTTTCCAAACTGGCAGCAGAATATTCTACACCTACTTTTCCAAAAGGATAAGACTAGTCACATCTATATCAACGGATTCGAGAGAAGATGACGGCGATGGGGAGTCCGGGCAATCGCCACCGGCCTATGAATCAATATATCCAGAAATTGGTGGAGATGAAGAAGATATCGATGCCTCGCTTGCATTTATCGGCGAGGAATTTGTACGAACCTTTACAATGAAGACAACAACAGAACTCGAAATTTGCTAACATTTGGAATTCAGATATTTAAAAAGCTGGTGGAAGCTATGGGTGACAAGTTCATTCCAGAAGAACACTGGACTAGCCCTTTACGTGTCAAAGCTGGCCTCTCACCTATGCCAAATACGAACGGCGCGTCGGCATTTACCATAAATGACACCTATGGAGTCTGGACAGGCATCATGGCTGATTTGGGGTACGAAAATGCCAGAGCTTGGCAACACAAGCCACCGACTTGGCACATAGAAGTCAGAACTACAAAAGGCTCGCACAGAGACCAGTTTACATTTTCACAGCGACGCCTTGATATGGTATGACTCTAGCCCCGCTTCATGAGCTACCACTTGTGTGGAATTAACTGGGACTAACTTTTACTCACAGGCTCGCAAGTACACGGTTCCTCCCACCGGCAGGGTGCATGCCCCAGCCAATGTGATGGTATTGATACGAGTGTTTAATGCAGGTAAAAAACCAGATTGTGATGTGTTGGTGGATCCATGGGCTCTCTTTGTGATGGGCAAAATCCGATTGCAGTCGTCTAGTGGCTATTACGGCCACGTAGTTGCGTAATTTCAGCATACTTCTAGAGAAACTTATCACTCAGCTATTAAAGAAGCCATGAAATTGATATTAGAAATATAAAAATTCCGTCCTTTCTCAGAACGAAACACTAGATCACTCAATTTGGCGAAAACTGGGTCTCACCTACCCTATGCTTGCCTTGTGGCATCTAACGACAGCCACCTTGAAAAGACCGCACGTGCTGGGCGGGCGTAGCGATAAGGTTCATTGGCTAGCAACAAGGATCAGGTGCTGCGGTCTTTGAGGCTGGATGTGGGTCTTTAGTCATGGTAGTGCCTTGGCTCAATGCACAGTGAAGTCCTACCATCAGATGAGGCTGAACTAAGCAAGGGCAACGTAAATTCGGCTGAGCACTGGGTACCTGAAAAAGAAAAAAATCCATTTTACCGAAGGAGACTGCGTATATCATCTTACTTTCTGCTCCCATCTTTTCAAGGCATATCCTGCAACGGAATAATGCCGGGCGGCCTGATTGCTCGAGGCTGTGAGGCGTGTCGGAGGGCAAAGAAGGGGGTAATCAACAATTCTACATGAATTCAGTGGATAAAGGTGGCTAATTGTTCTGCCTAGTGCGACCAGAAAAAGCCAAATTGCAGTAGATGTGAGCGGCTTCTGCTACGATGTGTCGGCAACGGAGCTCAGCGTTACAAGTTTATGACACCTAGAGTGCTGGCTAGTCAAGACCATGGAACGGCCCTTGTTCCTGCACCAAAGGTCGCGCCGGGAAATGAAGCCACGAAATTAACAATGGAATTGATCGCCATCTTGGGGACGGAAGAAGCAAGGTACGATGCTAGCATTGATTTGTTCTCCATGCAGCTTCCTAGTCGCATTGGGTCCAATCCAGCGCTGGATGCGGGAGTAGCCGCCTATGTTGCTGCGCACAATTCTCTTCACAACAAAGACATGAGACCTAAGGCGGTTCGGCTCTATGTTAAGGCGATGGAAGCTCTGCGCAAATCATTTGCGGATTCCCCTCAAGCCGGCTCATCTGATCATATGTACGCGATCAGCCTTACCAGGGCCTGCAAGGTAATACATGTAGCGATTTACCCACAGAACAAAATGGCTAACATGTCGACTCTTTTGAGTAGGAATGGGTTGGCGGCCCAATACTAGCCCGCATTAACCACGGTGAAATTTTATTGCACTTGCTGCGTGATGCACACACTCAAGGTCGCATCAGCGAGGTTGAGCCTGAGTCTCTTTTGGCCTTTTTGACACTTCCGGTATGGTTTGTCCGTCTTTTTTTGGTAGACTTGAAAGACTGAATCGATATTTTAGATAGTAGAGAGCTTTTGGAACCCGAGGATTGAGCTTGGCCCTTGGTTCTGGGAACTTTATCAGACCGTTCAACCTCCAGCCCCGTCTCCATCTGAAAATCGTCATCTCGTTACCACTACTCTAGGACAAACGCTGGCTAGAGTAGCCGTGTATCTTCGGGAACCCCAGAAACACGTATTCGAAATAATTTGTGCCTACCGCATCTTATGTTATGAACACGCCCAAATTCGTACCGATTTCTTCAACGTCATGACAGCCGCCAAAATTCCGAGCACCCCATTTTTGGTGAAACGAATTTTCCTTAGTTATATTCTGTCCTACGCCATGTTCCTTGCTATGGGATGTATTCTGAACAGAGTCCTCCAAATTTATGATCGCGAAAAAGACTACCGACAGGAAGCAAGCGAGCTTTGTGACCAGGTTATCGCTCTGGCTAACGAGGCCATACCGTATCGACCGATGGCCACTCTCATGATACCCACCGCTTTGGTAACAGCCAGGGCGGCAACGACAGATTTTGATAAGCTCGATACGATCGAGAAGCTCGTGTTGGATTATCAAATGGATTTTGACGGAATCGATTATCTATACCAGGGCCAACAGATAACGCGTATCTTAACCACCATGGAAGACAAATGGAATGAAGAACGCGAAAGCAGCGTTGCTACAGTGGATCATGGGATAAATAAAGCGGACGCAGAAATCATCGAATCTATTGGAGAATGCGTCATACTCTAGAAAAGAGCTGTCGGTTTAGTTAGTATTCACATTTCAGAGGCGACATAAAAGGATTTGTAGCCAACCTGACAGCATATTGGCTGCCGCTCTATAGTTTCGAGAAGGCTTTGTATCGGACATTCAAATGCTCTAACTTTAGGCTATAGAGCAGGACGAGCACTTGTCGCACATGTTTCAGGATCTGACGGATTTTCAACAAAAGGGTCACGGTGAAAGACGAAATAATAAATTGAGGGTGACGCCGACTTAGACAATGAATACAGAACAATAGAGAGTGAAGTGTGAGAATAACAAAAATACAAAGCTCAGGAGTGGTATTTAAAACCGGGATTGCGAATTGTTTGCTACAATCCTGTCTGCACGAAATGGATGATTCACGGTTGGAAAATGGAACACAGCAGACACGAAACTGAACAGGCGATGACGGCTGGCAACAAAGACAGCGACTTTGTTCATATATAGTGCCTATCAATATGAATACCTCTTGCATAAAACCATGACAGGGTCATAAACCGCCGACCGACGCCATGGCGACAGATGACCCGCTACTTCGCTTTCTTCCGCGCGGCGACGATACGCGCCTGTACGAAGGCATCGTCCACGGCGAGGGAGGCCAGGGCAGCTTTCTCGGGCCCAACGAAACACATGCTGCGCAGCCGCTCGATGAGTTGATGGGCCACCAGCCGGCCGCGTTCCAGCCGCGCATCAGGTGGGAGCACCTCCACTTCTTGGACGAGTCCAAGCAGCCCGAGCTTGAAGATGCTCCAGAGGCCTCGATTCGCAGCTGGGCAAAGAATGTCTGTCCTCCAGATGACTTCAGCCTCGTCTCTCGCGATTCATGGGAGCAGCACTGCGCCGACCTGTGGTGCCTCTTTCGCGACATGCATGCTAGAGAGAAGCCGTCCGACAACTTTGGCCTCACTGCCTTGCTCCGGATCCTCTGCTACGGTCTCACCGACGTCATAGTCCCCAGTCGATCCAATATGCACTTCATGTCCACCACCATCTACGAAAACGGCCCGGAGTTAAAAAACATTGACGGCCCCCGTCCATGCCATGACCATCTTCTGCCTGACGGCTACAGCATCGCTGACGCAGTCCACTGCATCGGCTACTCTCCCCAAAAGTTCCGGGCAGCCACGTACAATAAGCGCTTCTTCATCGGCCACGCCCACTTTTCTCACGACAACCACTGGGTCTTTTATGCGTGGGACCGCGCAGCAGGCCAACTCATTACCTACGACAGCCTCTCTCACGGACGTCGTGAGCGATGCCAGGCCTTAGCCGTAGCATGGCGCCAGTTGCTCGCTGAAATGGGCTTGCCATTTGACTTTGCCGTCTACAGCATGCCCCTTTCGGATCAGGCCGATGCCGTAGATAATGCTGTCATAGGCGCCTTTGCATTCTTCCTCAACCTACGCGGCCTGGTTGGCCTGACTCGGCAGGACATGATCGGATACATCCCCATCTTGAAAATCAGCTTCGACGAGGCCTTTCCCACTTCTGTACCACCACTTGCGCTAAGACAACGAGACTGGAAACTCGAGCCCTGGACTCACCGCCAGAAACCCGAATCGGAAAACATCGATACCCAGCGAGCCTACCACTTCATCGGTGCCGCCATACTCGACGAGCTTGGGATTCCCGGCCGGTGGTTTAATGTCAAAGGCATCGCCACCAAGCTCATTGGCTCTGATCTAGCCTCCTATGCTCAATACAGTGAATGCAGAATAATTCCAAAGCAGCACATTTTCACCTCCCTTGGTGGCTACAGCCCAATCAAATGGGAAGGCAACTTTGTATCTAACCTTTACGAGGATCATCGCGTTGTTCAAATCCCCAAAGGTCGCCAGTTCGCCGGTCTCTACCGCTTCAGCAGAAACATCTCCCACAAACTGCCACAAATCTGGCCTGGCTTACCTGACACCGTCATCCAATCCTTTGCGTCCCGCGGCTTTAGGTTTGAAAAAGGCTGCCCGGTGCACATTTCGCCACCAGTTGTCGATTCTATTGTTAGCACTCCCCTCATCCCTGCCGAGCAACTTGCTGACTGGATTCAAGCTTGGCACAGCCGTCACTCCACCTGAGATTCGGGCTTTGGTGTATCAATAAGGAGAGTTGAGCAGCCACTCTGCGCCATAAACTCATCTTCTATGGGTTGACTTTGGGTAATCCCAAATAGAATCTGAAAATTCCGTTTATAAAGACCTTCAACATACATAGCAAAGTAGTGATACCGATAGGGAAGCATGCAGGGGTGATAGATCATCTATCCACTGATGAATCGTGGTTTACAATCATGGAAAGAGTAACAAGTCATGAATAATATTGAATCCCAAAATAATTCGAATGATTCCAAAAGTAAAAACATGGTTGCGTGCGTAGATACAGGCGCTGACGTCTTGTTGAGTCCGCGACTGGTACAAGGGAGCCGTGGCCTGGTATCCCACCTAAAGGAGCGCCCGTAAAGCCGAGTAGATGTCGGTTTCCCTCGCAATATGCCCTGGTTTAACAAAAGATTTCAACATAGGAGATCCCTCAGACTAGTAAACCTCATAACTCCATGAAATGACCGATTTCCCAACTTATCCAACTCGAATTTGTCCCATCATTGCGGAAAGCGACATTGGCTCGCTGCATGGTTAGTTCGCACTTCTCCTCTACCATACACAACGACTACGTCTAGAAGCACTTTGGAGATGCTAGATTGCCGTCAAATCTCATAATCTGCACTCTCCCAGAGCTGCATCCAAGTGCAATGGTAGACCCATGGGCTACCCAACATGTTGGTCGGGCTGCAATTGGCAGCCAGATAAGGTCAGAATCACCCCAGGTAATCCAGTGATTGTCCGAGCTGACTCGAAGGCAAGAGGGAATGTAAGCACTGATTGAGCGCGTCCTCTTGTTCTTTTTCTTGCTCACAATTTCCTCACACATTATCGTCTTTGTTGTGGACAGGAGACGAGAGTCGCTCGAGGCAAATTTGACATCGCAAGCTTCGACGCCAGCCGCCTTCTTTGTGCAAAGGCACTCAACCGGGTTCATTTGCCACACATGAACTAGTTCGCCTCGAACGGTTGCTATGAGCATGGACGAGTCAGCTGAAAACGCCACCGAGTTGAACTCTCTCGTGCTTTTGAAGTTTTGAAACGAATCTCCCTTTTTGAGATCCCATACCCGCGCTGCCCAGTCATCTGATGTCGACGCGACGAATGATGAGTCTACCGAGAACACAATCGAATTCACTCTGCTCTCGTGCAATGGAAATTTGCGTGCGCACTTGCTGCTGTTGCGTTTCCACAGTCGCAGAGAACCATCACAGTCGCCCGACACTACCATGGTCGAATCGTGTGAAAATTCGCATGCAGTGATGGCCGATTCGTGGCCTATAAACTCGCGAATCGACTGCTTTGCAATCGTCAGCAGCCGGAGCACGCCATCATGCATTCCAAAGGCCAGAGCTTTTGAGTCCGGGGAAAAGCTGATGGGTGGGATGTGTTGCTCGTCTTGTTCCAAGCTCCATATGCACTTCCCGTCAGCGACACTCCACAACCGGATCGTGCCGCCGCAAGAGGTTGATGCGACGAGTTTGGAGTCGGGAGAAAACTTAATATCCTCAATGTAGCCGTAGTCGCATGGGATGTGCAGGGTATGCATGAGATGTCCGTCCTTGGCGTTCCAGATTTGGAGTGAGCCATTGACAGAGCCAGATCCGAGAAGTGCAAAGTCTGGTGAAAACTTGATGACGGTAACACGGCTTTCCTCTCGATCTTTGCACTTGGGTAGGTCCAGGGCCTGGTCTAGAGACCATATTCGTGCGGTAAAATCCGAGGAGGCGGATGCCAAAAGCTCCGAGTTGGGAGAAAACGCGAGGGCATTGATGTCATCACCGTGGCCTCTCAAAATTCGTTCGCAGATACCGCTTTCCGTGCCCCATATCTGGATCTGGAAGTTGGCAGAGGCAGTTGCAATAGAAGCGGAGTCGGAGGAAAATGCAATCGAGGTCATGAAGGTGACGCATTCAAGCGTTTGAACACAGCTGTGGTCTGAGAGCCGCCACAGCCGTACGGTACCATCAACAGAGCTCGATGCGAGATGCTCATTATTTGGCGCGAATGTAACTGACACAGCGCTCTGAGTGTGCCCCTCCAGGGTGTGCGTGCATTTGCCATCCTCGACGCTCCATAGTCGTATCATGGAGTCTTCCGTGGCAGAGGCAAGTATTGCGGAATCGGGTGAAAATGCCACTGAGTTGGCCATGCCCCAAGATCCCTCGATTGAGTGCTTGTACTCTTTGTTTTCCACACTCCAAACCCACAAGTTTCCACAGTCAGAGGCAAGGGCAACGAGCTTAGAATCATGGGAACACGCAACCGCGAGCGCCTCGCAGTTTGGGCCTGGCAACGACTCGATGACTCTGCCGTCCATATTAGACCAAAGCTTGACCGTTTTGTCGCTGCAGGCCGAGATGAGCATCTTTCCGTCAGGCGAATAAGCCACCGAATTGACGGGTCCTTTGTGGTCCAACGTTCTCGCGAGCCTGCCGTCTCTTACCCGCCAAATGCGCACGGTAGCGTCATCAGAGGCTGTTGCGAGCCGGCTCGAATCAGGTGAAAAGGCCACCGAGGTGACCGTATCCGAATGTCCCTCGCATATGTATTGATGGCGGCCCCAGTGTTCTTCACGGCTCGGTCTAAGAGCCATCCATGGAACAAGATCTCGGCTGCATGCCTCTGCCACTATGCTCTTCTGCGGTGCAAATGTAAGAACCGAGCAGTATACTTGAAGTGGATGCGATTCGATTATTTGTATATTCTTGTCGATCATCTGCAAAGCATCATCAATGAAGCTTGACAATCTTTCGGATTTCGTTGGCTAGTTGTTTGTCAGTTTGGCGTTGAAGAGATGGTGCCTTCTTCCCCTTGCTGAATGGAATGGCGCCTCACCTTTAGGCATGATTTGATACGATGTAGCATTTCAGTGATGCGATCCGACTTCCCAATCAAGGACAAAACTTCGACCCAGTGAAGAAAATGCGCGTCGAAGAACTTCATAATCGGCCCGTTGTCGTCTTGGAGAATGCCGGCATATTTCAGATGGGTGGACCAGTGAGAACAGGCGTATTTTAGCTCTGGGGGGACGCGCTTGACTATCACATCGATGTCGACTGCATCACGGTCGTGCCCTGGGTGCGACATTGCAGCAATATTTCTTGTTAGCAGACGGCTCATGACGCGCAGGCAGTCGGCGACGAGGGAACCATGGACGTATTTATTGTCGATGGCATACGCGGTTTTTGTCGCGAGTAAAAAATGTTGGAGATTTGTATTATAAGGCGTTATGGGGTCATAGTAGTTCTTTGGGATATCTATGACGCAATGAAGCCTGTCCAGTAAATCGTGCACATGCTCGGTGTCAAGGTTGAGAAGACGCGCTATTCTACTCGCCGAGAGACACTCATGCAAAACGACAACACAGCCAACGACTCGTCGAAATTCAGCCATGACCTTGGGGCTGGTGCTTAGAAGTGCCTTTTTAAATGCAGTCAAGTACAGCTTTTCCATCAGCGGCGCAAGACATTGCCCCATCGTGTCAAAAATCGTTTCTAGGCGCTGATTTGGACTTTCAGACCCGTAATCCTCAATAAATCGGCATGCGGCATCTGCATAGTGATATACCGGACGAGCAAGTTGATATAAGTTATCAATATTGCTACGGCCGGGCCAAGACTCTGCCAGCTGTTGATCCTGGGAAACAGACTTGTTGTAATCCTTCTTTAAGGTTGCCAGCCGTTTAGTTATTATAGCATGTATGTCATTACGAATTTCCATTGGCGAATAGTTATGCATTTCAATAAAGTAGCAACTCTTTTCGAGGGCAAGAAACGAATAGAGTACTCCTGGGTCGGGTCTGTATGTGATGATGGCCTTGAGGTATCCAAGCCCCATCTTTGTGGTGCAAGCAAACAGTTCCATCAATAGCGTGGCTTCGTTGGAGGATTCGCACTCATTAATGGCGTCAATGATGATGACAAGGGGGAGTTCATTGTCAAATTTGACTTCTATAAGCGGCTGGAGGATCAACTTTTCAAACTGCTCCTGTATCCCCTTGCTGGCGATGTCCGGTTCGGATTCTATGAGTTCCTTGATGACTGCGGCATAGCCACGGACTCTCTGCAATATTTGAGCAGCGAGGATTACGCAGAACTTGGAGAGGTTGGCTTGTTTAGTTCCGGTCTGGACGAAGAAACAGCCGCCGAGAAACGACTTTTTTTCAAGTGCGTCGGCGAGGATGTGACAAAAGGCGGTTTTTCCTATGCCCGGTATGCCGTGAAGGCCGAGTATTGGCTCTTCGGCGTTCTCTGCCCAGTCCACTACGTCGGTGACGAGTTCGGTGCGGGTATCCTTCAAGCACCGAGGCTCGCTGGCGTCATAGTTCGCGCCCGGGTTCAAGAAGGGTCCGGCAGCTCTACAGAGAAATTCAAATACCTGCATGCTGTTTTGCACAATCAGCTCGCGTCAACACCTGCGTATATAGTAAGGTCAAGCTTACTGAAGCTCATGCGAGTACTCGGGATCATCCTCTGGCGCAATGTCACTGGCGGCAGCCGACGCCGTTGCATCAGCCATGGCCGGCCCTTGCTCTTGGCCTGGGCCTTGATGGCAGTCGGCCATGGAGAGTACAGCACGATGAGAGACCGGGAGCTAGAAGGCGCCCATCGGAAGTGGATGGCATCGACAGGTCCTTTGCGATGGAATGAAAACAAGGCTGACCTGGGTGAAACTGGTGCGGGGATGTCCACACTGCATCATGCAAGGTCGATGGATCCCTTCAATCGTCCATTTTGAAGCGGCGCGCCCTCGAGCTCAGCACTTTAATTTCTACCACCGACTTTAATCTCAGCTAAGTACCTTGGAATACACCAACCGCATCCCTGGTATTTGAATAAGCTATTCGCCCCTTGAAAAAAAAAAAAAACTGTAAAATCGACACACTCAGCCAGCTTTTAGTGGGGGCCATATGCACAAATGACCCAACGCGACACAAAAACTCACACAGTTCTGATTGGGTACAGCATCGGGCCGGCAGTAAGTCCAGGCGCCTGCACAGGTGAAAAGACAAAACATTAGGCAAAGGGTCGCGTGATTGAGAAAAAAAGCAATTCAACTGTCCAAGTGAAAACACGCGTCGCGTTGGGCCACACACGACCAATGGTAAGCGAGCCAGTACTCATCATCCCAATCTGTCATGCTCGCTCAACGCCGCTAGCCCTGCCAATTACAAGTCTGCAACTGCACACACCAACATCTACAGAGTAACCCTCCACTAATATAATCCCAGCAGCCCAATCATGTGCTCTGGCTGCTCAATTTACTAAACCTTTTCAACTTTTCAGCGCTCTCCTTGGCCTCGATGTTCGCTCCCCTTTCCACAAGCAGCTGGACCACATCCGAAAAGCCGTACCAAGTAGCCCAGAATAGTGGCGTCCGCCCGTTTGTCCCCTTGGCCTCGACATTGGCCCCTCTGTCTAGCAGCAGCTGGACCATGGCCTTGTAGCCCTTCCTGGCCGCCTGACTCAGCGGCGTCTGTCCTGAGTGGTACACTTTGGACTCAACATTCGCTCCTTTGTCAAGAAGTATCTGCCCAATCGCGACCTGGTTATACTGCGACGCCCAAAACAACGGCGTCATGCCAATGTGGTCCTTTGCCTCGATGTTTGCGCCTTTCTTGAGCAGCAGTTGAACGGTACCTTCGTGTCCATTTTGGACAGCCCAGCTCAGTGGCGTCCGATCTGCGTTGTCCCTTGACTCGATATCGGCGCCCTTTTTGAGCAACAGCTTCAGTACTGCAGCGTGCCCGTGCTGTGCAGCATACATCAACGGCGTCCGATCGAAGTTGTCCCTAGATTCGAGCTTTTGGTCAGACAGCGCAGCCTTGACCAGCGTTTCTATTCCGAAATACGAGACCAAGTGCAGTCCCGTCACCTGTCGTGGGGCCTCTTGGCTGTAGTCTACGTGATTTGGCCACCGTTTGGACACTAGCAATGCTTGACTTGCTGCTTCAATGTGCTTTCTCCGCTGAAAGAAATAGGCTACCTCGGCATTCGACATGGACGCTTCGCGGGCATGGTGACCCCAGTAATGTGCTGCGTAGTCGTAGAATGGACTTGATCGCAATCGCTGCTCAAATTCCCCGTCTGTTTGGCAATAGCCGCTCTCAAATTTGTTGAAAGACAGATAAGTAGCACAGATGACCGCCAAACTCTTTTGAGCATCAGCCATGGCCTCTTCATTCTTCCGAATGTCGGCCACCACTGGTTCTTCCAGCATGCCTTGTGGGTTTTCCATAGATTTGATCGAAGCCATGTTGATTGCCAGATATTCCCGCGCCGTTCTGTGAATTAAACGGATAATACCGCTGTCTTTGTCAACAATCACAAGACCTCTGCAGGCTGTGATTATCATTATCGTGCTTTCTCTTCTATCTTCGTCCAGCATGAAAGTGTTAGCTCTGGTGGCCAACACTTCGCGAAGCTCCTCTGATGTGAGAAATCTCTTAGCACAAGTGAGAACCGCAAGCGTTCTCGCCGCGAGCAATCTGAAACCTGCACTCTGATTTCGGATCCTTCTTACAGCGTCCGCATAGGCAGAGGCAAACGAGAGCTCGCCTCTTGGCAGCCCAGCCGATGATTCTGCGAGATCGAATAGCGTCGTCTTGTCGCTAAGAGATCCAAAATGAAGCCGCGCAAGAAGAAAGCTATCTCCAAATTCAGTACTTGCCAACTCGATCCATGAAATCTTGATAAATACTTACACTCCACTGGCTGCATCCATGATGGCCGTTTTGAGCTTGTTTCTGAATTTTTTCTTCGTCTCGCCCGAGATATCCAGGTTACTGTCGCCAAGCAGCAACAACTGGGACATGTAACCATCCAAATATCGTCCCATGTCTGGGGTTTTTGCTGTGATCTCCAACACTTCACTTCTTCCGTAAAACTCTTTCCCAATCTCAAGAAGGGGTCGCGAGGTCGCAAGGAAATTTGTCGCTGTTTTAGCTACCAGAGCAAATATCGCCGACAGAAACGTTGATCGGTATTCCGCTTCGCATTCATCTAGTGCATCAACGACGATGAATACTTTTGTGTATTCTTTGGCCAGAGAATGCAATACGTTCGAGATTCCATCTACCGACGGTTGTGAAAGTTTTTCTCTGTGTTTACTATATAGAGAATTTACACTTTCGAGCAAAAAAGGCCGACCTTGTGTTAGTTGCTTCAGTAGGCTTTCCAACAGATATTCGGGTTTCTGCTGCTCTTGTTGAAGGACATTAAAATACAGATATGCGATTCCAATGCTCTTGTCGTTTTTGAACCGCCCTGTGAGTTCGTCGACGACAGTGGCCGTGAGCGTTGTTTTACCAGCTCCAGGAAACCCAGGACAGAACAGAATCCGCCTATAGCCTTTCAGCCAGGCCTTGTATTTTGCAGAGCTCAAGAACCAGAGCCCCGTTCCAGGATATCGCATACTTATGTAATCGCTTTGCCCAGGATATTTCATACCTGGTGTTGGCCACACGAAAGTATCTTGATCATCTCGACCGCTTTGTTTTGTATCAGCCCATATTACAACTTCGGGCGCCTCTTCATATTTTCGTCTGTTGGTTTCTCCATTAGTCATAGACATTTGCTCTACCTCCTCAACCGGCACAGCAGATAGAAGCTCCTTGGCGAATGCTGCGGCCACCACGGCTGCGTATCCTTGCCAAGCCTTGTTCTTGTGCGAATCAGTGTAGTCAGAGATTCCCCGAATGAAAACACAAGGGAAATCATTCATTAGTCCAGCTGCTTCGGTTTCTATGCAGCATACTTGACCGCCCAATCTTTTGTTAAGTTCATCTCGCAAAGTACCATCCTTCACGACTTGGTTGCTTGAAGCTACTAGGCCGTAGTGCACATGTATATCATCTCTTGGTTTCCTCTTGACAATCCTTGATTCGTCACAGTGCACACAATGATTTGCTGATTCTTGGTCCTCATCATCTTCCTCCTCTCTTCTAGATTCGGTCTCATCAAATGTCACACCATTATCGACAATAGCCAATTTTTGAACATGATTGTGGTCTGCTTTAAAAAGGACATCTTTTAGTGACTCAGATTTCGTATATTCTGGCACCAACTTCGGCCAGTTCCTTTTCAGGTCCTCAATGTATTCTGTTATCTTGTTGCCCTTCATTGCGTGCTCCGTCTCTAGCTTTGCCAAAGCCGCTAGAAGTACGGTGGGTGGTCGTTCCAAAGCTCCGACTCGTTTTAGCTCACCTCGAGCATCAGTGCACCACTGCACAACTCCAGCGAACCCATCTCTTGGTACGCCAACAGCGACATCACCAAGCCTAACGAATTTTGGGACGCCTCCCCCGATGCCTACCATTAAGCTGAACTTGATGGAAGGGAAAACGGACGTCATTCGAGTCGCCACCGTTGCTGAATTGGTGCTGCTTACGCCGCAGGCTACCACAACATTGTGCCTGCCAACACGCCCTAGTGTATATGAATTGTCGTCGCCAGGCCGTCTGGAAAGGTCCGCGTGTGTTTCATCCAGCATGGCAGATGCCGCGATTCGCTCCTTTGGTAGAGCACAAATCCATCCCACAGTATAATAACGGTGCTCCAGCCGCCTTTGCTGGCCAGGCACCACCCGATCGAGCGCAGCCTCACCATTGCCGAGCTCGCTGCTTCTCTCCGACATTTTGAAATCGTTCAGGGAAAGGAATAAGGGTTACTCAGGAAACAGGCGCCGGAAGCCCTTTTTCGGCCACATTCAAGGAACGGTCGGCTCGGTTAACGGTCCGCGAGACTCAGCCTGCTCAAAAATTGTTAGCGCCCGTCACATTCCAAGTATCAAGGACTAACCAAGCAGTTCGATAGGTAGCTGGAACAGCTGGCAAAATGGCGTCTATCGTTTCAATCACGCAGCATATCTCTAGAAACGAAAAATTAATGTATTCTTAAAGCTCTGAAAATGGTCTCGGCCTCTTGTGCAAGGTCAAGAGTACGAATGTCAAGCTGTCTTCGGGAGCGGGGGGTCGAGCCTTGTTGGGCACTCAGCCGCCGCCACCTTGCATATTTTTATGTACAGTAGGGATCAACAGCGCACTATGGTAAGTAAATGGGTGACCGAGCTCAAGCTTCAATTCTGTAGATGAAGTGATCCAAATCGTAAGCCATTTTATTTGACGCTTTGCATTGATTTGTTTGTCGCATTATCATTGATTAGCTTGATGAGGACCTCGCTCTTCATTTGCACAAATCTCGGACATTCTTCTTGCCACGAAATCTGACATGTATAAAATTAACCAATCATAAATTATCGCCAAGAGATAAGGAGAACTAACGTTTATTATTGTTCGGGTAACGTGATATGCCGCACAGCAGCGCATCGCTCTTTCATGAGTATTAATTCAGTCAAATGACGGAAACAATAGAATCAATCGCCACTTCACAACCTTCAGGCATCTTTTCATTGTGCCTTAGAATATTTTGCATGCCTAGCCTCAATTGCAAATCATTTTCAAATTAATTGGCTGACTTTCTAATGGCCGTAGTCATACTGAATAGCCAACTCAGAGTTAACATCCATGACTACTTAGTCCCAACTTATTCCTTTCCAAGGGCAAAAACTTGGTCCATCTTCACAACGTCCACAAACTTGGGCAAGACACGCTTCATGAGAAATTCGTGCACTTCTTTCTCATCATCTATGATCCCGTCTTCCACGCAGATGATGTGGTAATCGAGATCTGCACCAGCTCTAGCCGAACCCAAAATACTTCCCATTGTCGTCAACCCGGCCAGCACAATGTGCTTGATCCCTCTGGCTCGCAAGTAGGCAATCAAGTCAGAAGAGCCAAAGCAATTAGGTTGTAGCTTGCCAAGAACGATTTCATCTTTGCCTCCCCAGCCATTTTTGGGAACAAGTGCTTCAGGAATAGCGTAGTGAGGATGATTCGGATCGGATGGAGCATTGGCAAATGCGCCTTTCGCTTCCAACTGGGCTACCCATTTAGCCAATTTATTGTATGGTGATACAAAGGCATTTGAGTTAATGTTGAATGGCAAAGTGTGATGAACAATTAGAGGCACATCATCATATAAGCTGTTGGAGCCTGGTGCTTTGCCAGCCGCTCGGCGTGCCTTGATCTCTGAGCGGAAAAAGGTCAGAAGCTTTTGAATATTGGCGAGATATGCAGATTGATCGTCAGGCGAGAAGCGGCCAAGGATCTGGGTCTGGACATCAGAGAGAAGCAGGGCCGTATGGGCGAGGGAAACGGGAACATAGAATTCTGTTGCCATTGTAGAAGTAAAATGAGTCGGATATTGTATCGTAAAGAGTTACAGACGAGAATTCCGCCCAATTCGTAGGTTTATTTATAAATGATATAAGAGGGACAATGTTTCCCATTGATGATCAAGACTTCGAGACAAGAATTTGTCATGATTTGATAATATCATATTTTAGAATGAGCTGAAACTCTCGCCTACGCAAAACGGTTTAGAATTAGGTTTTTTTGGCCGATTCATTGGTCAAATATTTGGTGTGGCTGCACATAAGCATTTAGTCACCACAGGCCGCAGAAATAGTAAATGCTAGCTGCGCAGCACCGATCCACCTTCCACTCTCCTCTTAGCCAAAAGCGCATCAGTGTATGTCTATTATTCATGCAGACAGATATGTGCCATTTTACCACTTCGCAACACAGTCAGTTTTGAATAGCCAAAGAACGCAAGGAATAATGGCCAGGAATTAGTCGAAACCCGGGAAGTAAAAATAAAATTAATTATTAGTTTTCCCTCAAAATCTATATATAGAAAATTGTTTCAAATGCATTATGCAGCTAAAGTTCGCTGTCCTCATGGTCTAGACGCTACCAAATGCACAGGTTACGTCATTCTCAATTCTTTGCCGTGATATCCGAACAGTTCCTACTAATTCCTGAAATATGAACACGACATTAATTCTGATTAGCCTCTAAATGATCGAAAATGTAATGAATAAATAGACTAATTAACTGCATTGAGAAAAGGCGTACAATGCCACTGGAACTGGAATGCATTGGTTTTCAGTTGCTCAAGCGCGAAATTGGGTAACTAAATAGCTTGCACGTAATTCTTTCTGGAGATCATAAGTTTCTCTTCGTTCGGATGGATTGTGACCGGAACGCAATAAAAGTGTCCAATGCGAATATAGCAGTCAATAAGCTAATCTAACAGCCCGAAAGCTCTCTTTCTAAACCATTCAATTACAACTACCCATAATCTTGTCTCCACGGTTCCTCAGATATAATTTCGACCGTGTGAACGCACTTTTTTCGTAGAGTGACCCCATTCAAATACGACCGGTTATCCACTGGAATTAATCGCATCGGAATGTGCTACTCTTTACAACAACCGCTGACTAATTCAGACCCCTCATCTTCCAATTGAAAAGCTTTACTAAAAATGCCATATAGCAATAGCTGCTGGCTATCGGAGGCTACATCCGAAGTGGGCCTTTTGTTTAGGGTCTCTTTGCCCTTGTCTGATATATCTCAAAAGCATTTCATCGACTCTGCACGGGAAGACGAGAACAGTATGCAGTTTTTCCAATAGTAAGAAACTGATGATAGTCATGCGTTGTGGCAAGGTTTGCAGCCCTGTTCAGTCTGGAGCAGGACGACAGGTTAATGGTTGGAATCGGTAGTTGTTTTTCATAACGTAAGCTTCAAATAGAGTTGTTCGTTTAGCTCGTTCTAACATGGAGTGCTGCGTTAGTTGACCGGGAGAAAAGAATGGAAGGAATTAAGGCCATGCCTATATCAGGAAATTCGGTCCGAAGCTCCGACTATCAAAGGTCCTTTGTCCTAATCCAAGGAGAAAGAGGGGGTGAATCAAGGATTCAGCTGAACACTAAATGTCAAATGACTGTAGACGGCATTCGGGCCCCCCGAAGTCCGTCTCCACATACACTATGGCAACAAAAAAAAGGCGGGTTGCTCCTTCCACATACGAACAACTTTTCCACTGCTTGAACTGGGATCAGACTCGAAAAAAGGAGGCATTGTTCAAACCTGACCTTTTTGGAGACTTTGTAGGTTACATGATTATAATTGTTGCGTGGCTCTCCCGTTCGCCGTCCCGCTTTTATTCCTTTTCGATTGCCCTGGAACGCGCTACGGGCAACGACCCGAAGTAATTATGCATTAAGCATAACTGCAATTGGACAATTAACCTTCTGTATCCTCCTCTTCGTCACCTTAGTTATCGATATTCTTCATCATTGGTTTTTGTATTTCAGCGCTTCTTCAGACTAGTAATTTAATTACACCGAGTGCGGACTAATTCTCTAACTCTTTCGAGTGTGCTGGTTCTAGCCTCAGTCACTCTCCCACCTTGGCGCTTTTTTTATCCAAATCGCACTACGGGTGTCTCTCCGTATTTGCAGCCGCTTCTGTCAGAAATAAGTCCATTCTAAAATTTTGGCGTTTTCTCTTCCCGAATAAAATACTCTCGTGAAAACGAACGATAAGATGTGGGCCAATAAAAGTGTGGAGCCGGAAGATGATGCAACCAAGACATCTACCGCTGACAAAGCGCTAGATACCAATATGAACCCAGAAGTTCCGAAGTAGAACATGGTAACTAATTATGTGAATGGATTTTACTGCTTCGGCGGGTGTACCAGTCGGAGCAAGGCCCACATCGAGTAGGATCCGGGATGTCGGGGGACAACGAAGGAGCGGTAGGAAAAATGTATCTCAATTTTGATCATTGGCATAAATATATAAGTGAGGGACACATCCCTTCGCAGACTGATGTTATAATCAACACATCTCAGCTTACCCTTCTTGTTTCTAGTTGACTGCCGCTTTTACACTATTACGATGAAGACTCTCCTCGGCTTGACTTTAATCCAGTCTTTGGCACTGCTGATAAATGCAGCGCCAGTAGATCATGACCTAGTATTAGGTCCACGAGCGACTTGCGAAAATCCCATTGTTCGAAAAGAGTGGTCAGTTTAGCTTTAAGCCTATTGTAGTCTTTTCATTGCCAAGCTTATAACCATGGAGTCATAGGCGTTCTCTCTCTACTGACGACCGCAAATCTTACATTGATGCAGTCAACTGCTTGATGGGAAAGGCGCCTAAAAGCCTCAAGACTGATCTTCCCGGTGCGGTTAATCGATTCGAGGATTATTTGGGAGGTCATATTTTGCAAACGGATGAAATGCATTTTGTGGTAAGCTCAGAGCGAGCTGTTTGTCCAGCGCAGCGCCGCTAAGATCCCTACAGGGTGCTTTTTATCCATGGCATAGATTGATTATCCGGCTTTACGAAAAAGATATTCGAGACTGCGGTTACAATGGGGCACAGCCATATTGGGATTGGACTCGAGACGCTGTTTCCAACGAAACTATGTTCAACTCTGAGATATTTGATCCTGATACTGGGTTTGGAGGCAATGGGGAATGGGTTCCGG
The DNA here is from genome assembly GCA_013403825.1 of Calonectria pseudoturangicola. Lineage (NCBI taxonomy): Eukaryota > Fungi > Ascomycota > Sordariomycetes > Hypocreales > Nectriaceae > Calonectria > Calonectria pseudoturangicola. The sequence continues at coordinate 20,835 of VTGA01000004.1, read as the reverse complement.
GAACTGAAGAGAATCCTGAACCGGGATTAGCAGTTACCGCAGCAGGATTGGGAATTCCGATGAATGACCGGTCTGGTGGCGGATGCATTCCAAATGGGCCTTTTGCCAACTTGACAATTCACATGGGACCTGGTGACAACACAACTTATAATGAGTGGTGTGTTCGGCGAGATTTCGTCCCATCACTCTTCCTTGGTTCTGCGAATTCGAACACTGTCGCACAGGCTATGGCTTATTCCGATTTTGGACATTTTTCATATAACAGTGAAGGAACCATCCATGCGGCTGGTCATCTTGGAATTGGGGGTCTTTACGGAACCTTGACCGACGTTTGGGCAAGTCGTAAGTTCACATATTACCTTCAGACTACTGTACTATTGATATCTAACGTTGAAATAGCCGGTGACCCTCTTTTCTTTCTTCATCACACCAATCTCGACCGAGCATGGTGGTCTTGGCAGTCTCGAAACCTCACAGCGAGACTGAATGACATGTCTGGTCCAGTGGTACCACATGATTGGTCCAACCAAAAAGGCCAAAACTACACTCTGGATGACTCTATCTACTTCGGTGGTGCCGTGAATACTACTGTTCTGATTCGCGATGTTATGGATATCCATAATGACTATCTGTGTTATGATTACGACGAACTTTACTAAAGCTGTAGTATTATTTATTGGTCAAGCTATGATTGTATAACTTGATGGCGGTTGAATTCAATAGCCTCGATTCGAACATAGCATTGACATTCTAGGATAAAAACAGGTCGATTTAGATCTTATATGTAGGATTACAAAGTCAATTCAAATATAAAAGCTGTCACAAATCAGAGGTTCCTCGGATTTCTGTGTATTTTGAACAAAATAAAGGTTGACATTAAGTAGAACTAAATAAACAGTAATAAAAGTTTTACATCCTTTCTCCCAAAAATCATTTTATCAAAGGGAAACTTCAGATTTTGAACTCTTGTAGTCGAGCTCTCGTTCCAGATCCCTCAAATGCACTAACCTGATCTCATCATTATTATCACCGTACTCAACAGCATACGTCTTGTGACAAGTGATCCCCTTTGAATCCATGCGCTTATGGGACTTGTCCACATTCGATGTCACGCTGACCCCGGTAGGTCGACTTCTGCTACCTTTTCTATGTTCGCTCGCGTAGTTGGCATAGTATCGTTGCGTTGTTCCAAGCATCTTGGGGAAGATGCGGACAAGAATGAGTCGGATGGTAGGCATACAAGTGCAGATGATGCCGACATTTATTTCGACCGTGGACCACCTGGAAACTTGCAAATATTCCCAAGTCGGGTTTTGAGAGTCGGACCCGAAAGTGATGAGGGATCGGAGTCGTAGGATACTTACGATGGTTACAAAAGCACCAACGCTAAACATCATGCCTACCCCAATCTTCTTTCTCCAATCCAAGTTGAGGGATCTGAGCTGCGATAGAGGAATTGCCAACATCCAAACGTCCAGGACAATGCTGACGCCGCTATTAGACCACGCTATAGCATTGATGTTCATGCATTTCCCTTTGTGTTCTCCATCCCACTTCGTCCAGAAGTAGCTCACAGGCTGACACTGAAAAATCGACACGGCGACGAAAATTGTGCCAACCAAACAGTTAACTATGACTGTTCCCCAAATCGTTCGACGTATCGGCTTGGCTGGGAAGATCCTCAAATAGAAGAACAATAGGGCAAGCTTGAGGAGGGTGACGTGCAGGAAATACAAGACGGCCATGATGTAAAAGTACATGCCGAATTTGGTGATGTTGGAGTATGTGAGAGTCCAGATGTCACGGCCGAGGCCGTTAGCAAGTGTACCATGGACGGTAATAACGGAGCTCGGAACTCCGGCAATGATTACTAGAAGTGTGAACCAATCATCTAAGCCGAGTTCAAGCCTGGCCCAAAGTTTGAAGGCAATACGGGCGACGACAAAGACACCAGAAATGACTCCGAAAGTGTTGGAAAGGGTTTCATATTCCACAGACTTGTCGCGGACCGGCGCGCCACAGTTTGTGGAAGTTGTGTTCTTGGTGACTGGAATGATATGAGTAGGTTTCAAATATGAAGTTGTGACATGGCTTACAGAGGGCTTCTTTGATTGTACAGTTGGCAGTCACACAGCCAGTGACTTCAACTTGCAGCTCCTCGTTTGTGCACATGCAAGTCTGATTCGTAAAACCACATGGGGAATTGGATACTGCAGTAACCAGACAAGACACCTTCACATGAATTAGCCTAAATGATTTTATTAAATTACTCAGGGGCAGATGTACCGCGCAGTCCGGTAGACTTTTAAGCAGGTCAGATGTGGCCGACCTCGGGGCCTGGCCGAAAACGCCTTTCGACGCCAGGCAGGCGAGGAGGAGGCTCCACGACGAAAGGCGCATCCCAGTGTTTGAAGAGCAAAAGCAAGAGCAATCAAAGATTCTTGAGGGAAAGTAAAATATCGCATTTGTCGAGGATGTCGGCCGTAAATATGGAAACGGGGTTGTTTTAGAAAGGGGAATGCAAGCCACCGCTCGGTCTAGATCGAAATCCCCTAGTGGGTTCGGAGGGATATTTGCGGGAGCTATGAGACAGGTACTGTAAGGGCTTGAGGATAGGACCCTTGGCACCGGGACTGTCAAAGTCTTGGGGTTACTTCGGTCACTATACGCCGCTCAGCGGCAGTGATAACGGAACGTAGAAGCGGCAAATATGGCATTTTATTTCCTGCCTTCATCTAATAGTTTAAAAGAATATAGGCCAGGCCGCCCTTCTGAACGCTTGTCGAAATGCCTTCACCGAGGTAACGAATGGACAAAGAAAGCTAGATCGTGGGGTTTGCGGACGCTGTCCAGGGGCTCACCACGGGAGTGGTATCTGGATTTGACACAGTGGTGGTGGCGGTGGTGGTGGCGGTAGGGGACGGAATATTGCATCTAGAACCAAATTAAGAATAGGACTTCACCCGAATTGTTCGGCTGCATGAGGGCGATTGTTCCGGTGTACGCATGTGTCAATACTCGGACGCATCGCGGCATTGAGTGCTCATGGCCGAGCCTAGTCGACAGCGCCGGCCGGAGTAAGGCGCGGGGCTTTGACCCAAGAAGGGCTGGTCGGAAATTGCTGCATATCCTGACACACCAAAAACTGCGTGTCAAACTGGCGAAGCTCCAATGATCAGACGAAAAAAAAAGAAGGTGTGTCGCAGCAAAACCTGTCAGATATCTACTTAATCCACGGTTTCGTCCACGCGATCAAACTGATCTGAACTTGGTCCGTACGATAAGTGGCGATTGAAGGATCGATTCCCGAAAACTCAAATTTGTGCACCCTTGGATTGATCTGCTGATTTCGCCTTGGCCTTGGCCATGCTGGGACAATCCTCCGATCACGAACGAGGACCAGGGCGGAATTTTCCCGTCCTAGAAGACAGCGACACTTGGGAACACATTTGACACGTAAAAATCCTGATCATGCAATCATTTGTTCAGCAATTAATGGGTCTTGTCGTCTCAGTCCACTTTACTTTCCCGCAATAGGCCTAGTAGATTCCTGATCTGGGAAGCTCCGATCTCTCCGAGCAATCCCAGGAAGCCGCCAATCCTACCCCTGATGTTCCAAGAAATTTTTCACTGTTGAGTAGTCTCCGGCTTGCCATGTGTGTTGTGCTTCGCTTGTTTCAATGCCCCAACGGCGCTCATCCTGCCAAGCCTGCGAGCCGGTGGCCAATGCGGCGATACCAGTCACATGGTGCATGCATGCTTCATGAGTCTCGATGCAGGTGATGAGGAAACGGAGATAAGACGAATGGGGAAACTGGTTAATACATGAATGGAGACATTTTTGCACAGATTTCTTGTTCACTCGCAGTGCTTGGCCAAATATGCAGGCTAAAATTCAAAAGTTCCGTTTTAACCTGGCAATGTTTGAGCTATCATCACGGCCAAGTTGGTCTAAATGTTTCGCATTCTGCACATGCATTACCACCCACCTTTCCAAGGTAGCAATTTCCATAGTGCCTGGTACTCCACAAGCCCCAATCTAGTAGTCCAGCATCAAACTTCAGCCAAGGTTGTCTAATATATTTCCCCTCTTTCCTCTTAAGCATCAATACAGCAGCTCCGAATCAAGAATTCTCAACCTGTTACTCAATCGGGACATTCAAGATTGGAAGCTCAAAACTACCCTTGGCCATCATGATAAACTAGATTGGCATGATTAGTTGAAGATAAGGTGCAGTTGAAAATGAACACATTCATCAAAGTACGATAGATACAGCAAAGGTTCAATGAGCGGGACAGCCCGAAGGCTACAAATCAATAAAACCAAATAACGCGGCTAAATAATAAGGCCTCTAAACAATATGATAATTGGCTGAGGATATAGTTTAATACGTCGTATTAAGCTTGGCAATTGCCGATTGGATAGCATCAGCTATTATCACCTCTTTCAGTTAGGTTATTCTGGTTGCACATCAGTTATTATTGTTGAATTAACGTCGAATTCACTAGGATTAGACCTCGAATACCAGAGGATCCTCGCCACGCAATTCCCTCCACACATTTGTAGCAGTCAGAATATCTTGGCACCCTTTCAGCAAAAATCCCCATTTGCTCATAAATGGCTTGGTAACCTCCCACCCAGTAATATCCCAAGGATCTGACCACGATACAAGACCCGGTTCGTTAAGCCAAGATAATTTTGAATTCGGTGTGATAGCGGGGGCATGCTCGTTCATTTGCCCGCAGGTTAAAACCGATGAAGCTTCAGGGTAGCTTGCATGGGGGCCACGAGGGTCTGATTGCTCCTGTGGTTTGTCCTCGCCTACATCAGCAAAACAAAGACTGGCAAATGCCTCACCAAGTAGATCCATCATGAAGGCATCTTCATCTATACCATATTCCTGAATTGCTAAAATCAAGTTGTCTCGCACTTGTGGGAAAGGAAACAGATCAACCCAACCAGGGTGCGGAACACGCTGTTGGGTCTGAGTTGGCAGTAGAGACGGGGGCAGGGTAATGTCGACTACGGACCCAGACTCTAATTGCATCTCTTGGCTGGATGGCAGTGTAAATACGCGGTGGACAGAGCAGAACTGGGGTGTAGAAAGGGGAACAGAGCATATTATGATGTAGTTTGTGAGGACCGCACGAGAGACATTGAGGGAAATGACATGTAGAAGTTGTGAATCCCATGTCAGAGGAAAGTAGACTCCAGACACCAGGGAACGGGTCCCTGCATTGGCTCCCGCTTTGGTGGGTGCGCCGGACGCTGCCGGAGGATCCATCGAGTTGGTGAGGTCCGGCGCAGCGCCCTGTCCATGGAGTCTCTGTCGTCGTCCTGGGACACAAAAGGGTCAGTAGTAGAAACATAACTGAAACGCCACTTTTTCTCTATTACTTACGCGCCGCTCTCTTGTTGATCCGATTCTGTCGCTTCCTTCTCTCCTTGGCATCGCCTAATCCGGCCCATTCATCCGCTTCGCCTCGGATCTGTAACCGAGATTAGCTACGATTAGTGGCAACGCTGGATACATAATAAGTATGGACATACATCATCGCGCACAGGCACCAGTCGAAAAGTCTGGAATGAGCTCATGATGAAACAACTACAACGCCTGACAAGACTCGAACTTAAAGGCGGAAACGAAACTAGTTATAAAGCTGCTGACGCGCTTGGTAAGAATTGGGAGGTCTGACTGGAGTGGGGGGCTGCTGCGGAGTGCTGACCGTACTAAGCCGGTTTAGGACTAGTTTTCATGCCAGCATGGCTGGGTCAACGCTTGAGGTCATCAAGAATTTCCTCTCCGGAGGAGCTGAGTCACTAAGACGCCGTCAACTGACGTCTCCTGGCTATCCACGCTCGCTATGTAGCAAACTAGGTGTCTCTAAGCCTAGAAGACAATATATATATATAAATCAGTGCTTCATAGAATGATAAAATGACAGGGTCTTCATGCATGGAGTGTACATCCCGGAGGTACTAGGACCGGGCTGCAGAAGCCCAATATGCCTGACGCTCTAACGTTCCTGAAGTGCGCAATAATGACCACGCTAAATTCTATGATGAGCCCTGAGCAGGGAGCGTCTACAAGCGTCTGGGCTGCGGTGAGCAGGGAGCTGGAGGGCCAGGGAGGGAAGTACTTGGAGCGAAACCAGATCAGCAAACCAGCAAAGAAGCACTTTAAATTAATTGACCCTGGTCATGCTGAATGGGCCTATGTGGAGGAGAGTGCGAAGAAACTGTATGATACATCTCTGGACCTAGTACAGAAGTAAATCGCAACTTGCGAATTGTGTGTAGAGGCGTCGTATTAATAGAAGCCGCAATTTTTCATTCTATCTTTCATCGATTCATTCATCTTCCCAATTTAATCGGCTTAAAGCCTTAGTTTGCGCCACCTTCATATACCGTGATGCTAATGAAGCATGCTTCGCATTATTCATGTTCAAATTCCTTTGCCATAATATCTGAGATATCCAATTCCTCAAGAACAGCATTAGCCCTGGATTTAAGAAAACGGAAGGGAATGCTTGGATTTGAAAGAAATGTACTCTGGGAATTGTATGAACATCTATTACGGTTGAAGCCGAACAGTTCCCAATGTCAGCCGTGCTGATTGTATCCATGGTCGACTTGGTACCTCGATGATGTCATGTAAGTGTGGATGACACTTTGTTGCTGACTGCCAACATTCGGTGTTCCCGTAGTTTCGCTGCTGACGCGCTATATCCGTATCTGGCAAAGGGCGCTGACACCAAAGTGGAGTGTGAGGTGTCCCAGCCCCTGGCGCTACTAATTGTTGCCATGCGGCTAGAAGACGAAAACTTATACGTTTGGAATGATGGAGCATTCAAAACGTAAATATACGGGCAATCCTCTTGTTCATCTACTTTACCATCTACTGCATCATCTTTCGCGGCAACAAGTAATCTTTAGCTGCCATCATGCATCTCGTCCTCACTGGTGCCACCGGGCTCATCGGGTCGGGGGTTCTGGATTCCATGCTCAAAATGAAGGACATCACCAAGATTTCTATTCTTAGTAGAAGGCCCGTCGCCATGGCAGAAAATTCCAATGATCCAAGAGTCAAAGTCATTATTCACAAGGACTTTTCACACTACGGATCCGATGTGCTAAGCCAATTGCAAGGCGCCAACGGTGCTATTTGGGCACTCGGGGTCAGCCAAACTAAAGTTTCCAAAGAGTGAGCACTCATATTGTTTCCATCAGAACAAGCATAACTAAAGAAAATATTCTAGAGAATATGAAAAAATCACAAAAGAATACGCACTCGCCGGTGCCAAGGCCTTCTCTGACCTTGCTCCAAACCAGGAACCCTTCCGCTTCATATTTGTTTCTGGGCAGGGTTCAACTCAAACTCCTGGACCATTAACTTCTAGATATGGCCGTGTCAAGGGCGAGACTGAATTACTGCTTGACCAAATGCGCGCAACGTACCCCCGCCTATTAGTAGATGTGGTCGGACCAGGAGTCGTTGATCCAAAAGATCATCACTCCATCCATGCTTACATCCCTGACCTAGGCTTTTTGGTTGACGCCGTCAAAAATGCTGTGGGCCTACCCATCAGAATGGCTTTCACGTCTTTGCATGCCCCAACTGAACCCCTGGGTAGATTCCTGACAGAAATGGCAATGGGAAAGTTCGATGCACAACTGAAAGAGAATAATAGTGACATTGTTAAGATGCCTGGTGGCTCCAGGATACTTAAGAATGTAGCCTTTCGAAGGCTGGCAGGATTACCATAGGGAAGCATTAGCTGGAGGATCATTTGATGTACTGTTATCCCACATTTGCTTTAGGACTCTCGGCTTTAATAATAAATCATGATAAATTAATCTGAACAATGGAAAGGAATGTTGGTCGAATCCATCGATGATCTTTCTAACACAATGATATCAAGCCAAATAATTACTTGAAATCAAATAATGAGTGGCATACATCATTTTATCCTCTGATAAAGATCATCAAATGAGAACCGCCCATTTATGGAGCTCTGAGATCCTTCAAAAGAAAGTACCAAAAGTTTGAGCGAATGAAACGAGCTCCTGCCGCCCCAATTTCGCAAGGAAACAAGTACACTTACGACGTGCATCAATAAAACAGCTCGATAGCATCAATAATCTAAATGCGGATTAGTTGAAAAAATCGGTTGTGCAATCAAAGGTTCAAAACGTACAAAATTCGGGCTTAGCCAAGCACTTCCGCCTGAGCCAGAGATTACATAGATGTTCACGGTATTCTTCCCTGCCGTCAAGGTGCCTGCAGCAACAGTACACTCCCACACGGTACCTCGGCCTCGGTATGCACCCCTTGTGACACCACGACTATTGATACCAACCGGCGCAGAAGGAGCGCAGCATCCAACTCCATTCACCGAGGCTGATGCTCGCCCACCGGCAAATGATAAGGTGCTGGCGACGCGAATTGTCACGGCTTGAGCCACAGCTTCGTCAACGGTAAAGCTGATGATTTGTGGCGAGTTCACACCCATGAATAAAGCCATTGGAAACTCTGAGGATGGTTGCGTGTCGGCATTGAACTCACCAATTGTCCAGTTTGACATGCGCTGATCCGAGGGGTGCATGCGTAGTTGGAGATCCGCATTGAGGAGACCTTCGGGCTTTCCATCATATTCACCAATTTGAAAAATTGTAGTGCGTGATTGGGTGATAATAGCATTAGTCGCGCTAATAGTGGTGGTGGCCGTTTCTTTCGCAGTGATACTGACGGTGCCTGTGGCGGCAAGAAGCTCTCCTTGATATAAAGCCATAGTGTATGAACCTTCCACCATAGCTGGTGATGTGAATGAGCCATCTGTATTTGCCGGAGTCCAAAATTGGTATTCGTCGTTATACCAATGCAATACTGCGTCGAAACTAGAAGATGTTCCTGATGCCGTACCATGGACAAATCCGCGTCCCGAAGCAGGGATATAACCTGTTAAACCAAGATTATCAAAGAAAGAGACGTCGACTTCGGAGGCTACCGCAGGCTTTGATCCGAATGTCAAAGTATAAGGTCCATAAAATCCCATTCGATATTCCTCAGTCTGCACGTGTCCCGAGTTCATATAATAAGTCAGAGAATGATATGTCCCGACATTATTCAAGTTAATATCCCGAAAGAAGGGACCACCTGAGCTCTTTTCAAAAGCTTGCATATCACTGGCTACCCAGCAGGCATAAACATCTCCAGCATCATTATAGGCGCAGTATGTATCAGTATCGATGAACCGCTCAGAGGAATAGAACTACATAGAATTAACAGCCGTCGGTAAAATCTCCGGTAACTTCTGACTATTCTCACCTTGCACCGGGTCTCTTCACCGACCAGGTAGACATCCCCAACTTCTATCACTGAACCTCCAGCAATTTCAGAAACGACTCCGTTCTTGTAGGCATTTGGAAGATTGGTGAGACGGGCAATATAGCGAAGTTCACCAACCGATGGCTCAGCATTGATGTAAGTCCCCATGTAAACATGATCCTCGGCATCAGCAAAAACATAGTAGTGGGTCAAATTGAACCACTCTGTGTTTGACACAACAGAAACAATAACGTGATTATCTAACGTTTTGTACGAAACATCTGAAGCTCCAAGGCCCGATGCTATATGGCTGAGAGTAGAGACATACTGATATTCTGTCCCTCCGTAGATGAGCGAGGCTATTGAGCCATCAGTTGTTCTAATTGAGGCAACAAATCCAGAATCAGATTCTGTGTCCACGATCAAGTAACCAGTGTCGAGTTCAGTGACATTGATGGCAATGCAGCCAGCTAAAAACAGCAAGAGAATAAAGCGAATCATCACGTTTGCGATGGCGAGTCTGTTGCTTCTGATTTGAGTAAATGAGTCCTATCATCGGCCACGATGCATTTCTTATAGAAGTTACAATAATCTGTGTTTCGGTCGGCATACGCCCGAATCGTATGGTTTAATCAGCAAATCCCCGCTCACCACGCCGCATGAACCGCCGCTTACCCCTTCAATTAAACTCTGGAGTGGGTGTCGAAAAATAGAAAAGCCACCAGCCATCCCGTGTTGGATGAGCTGCCTCATTGGAAGTGTGTGTTACCCCAATGATCACAATATCCTGATCAATCTCTGCAAAGGTGGTTGCAAGAAAACTAGCCGGTGCATCTCCCTGACCATTATATTTAATATGGTTGAGGATACCACCTTGTACAAGCGGCTTATGCTTGTTGCATGGGTGGTTATGAGATGGGACTTTTGGCATCTTGTTATTAAGTCAAGGTATGCATAATAGATTCTCAGCTTAAGATAGGGATAGCTGCGATGACTGGGAGCGAGGGTGGTGATGGTGGTGATGCCAACAAATTTCGGTTCTTGGCTCAAGGCAAAGACGTTCTCAGAGGCTGTGCGAGGTGGTGGTGATACTGAGATGCTGGTTCTTGGCGCAAGGCAAATTAACGCAAAAGACGTCAGGAGGGCTTCAGCTCTACCGATTCTTGAGACAGGGCAAATTAACGCAGAAGACAAGGTATCTGGAGAAGCCAGGCGTGATGGCAAGGTGTTGGCGTAGCAAATCGGTGTACGAGACGTCCGTGGGCTGGGCTCGAGAGCAGAAATGGTAGTAGGTGTTGGTTTTTACCCGAAAGTGGATGATGAAGGAGATGTGTGCAGAAATCTAAGAATAGAGATTAGTAAAAAGAAGTTTGTTTTAAAGAGAGAAAAGCCGTTGCTTACAGAGAGGTAGCCCAATATGAGGTTATCCTAGGGTTCTGCCAAACGCAAGTCGTGTGCGGTGGTGATACGCGTGTTGGACGTGGGAGGCAGTGAACAAGAGAGGGCGTGCAAGGTGAGATTATTGCGGTGCTCTGGTAGGCACAACCTGAGAAACGAAGAATCAACGTGATCTAAGCAGGCGCAGGTTGTGTGTAATGGTGGCAAATTTTGAGAATTTAGAAAGTCAGAAAGCGGTGAAAATGAAGAAAGTGTGTAGAGGTAGAGGTGCCGGTTACCCCTTGCTTTCTAGAAGTTTGATGGGGAGGCAAGGAAAAGAAAGCAGAAAAAGCCGGTGCATTGAATAAAAATTTTGTCGCCTTGTGGTGATAGCAAGTGCCTACCTGGGTGCCTGTGGAACTCCGATGTCTAAAAGTTGGTAAAGCATCAAAGACAAAATTTATTCAGAAAAGGGAATGGCCGAAGATTACTGAAATAGCTTTCCTGCCTTATAAGGATATTCTTAACAGCAAGAAAAGACATCGAATTTTCATTATTATTATCATTTATCAATGCAATGCACATCATAGCCGAATGGCCTTCACCGTAGGGATTAATGTGTAAGGGTATTCTGATACTCCGAGTTGTTTTTATCTTCTGCCTTCCAATTCTGCAATGGGGTTATTCTCTGCTTCATGCACCACTCCTCCTAAAACGCGCTTTGCCTCTACCCCAGGTTCCGACTTTTGTTCGGTTTTGGGTGCGGTGCAGGTATTATCCAACTCAGGTTTAGGCAAGGGCTCCTGTTTTGGTTGCTGTACTTCTTCAATCTTTTGCCTGTTCAGTTGCCTCCTTCTCTTCATTAAGAATAGTGCAGCTCCCAAAATTGCAAGTGCAAGGATGGGGATCACAGTAGCTAGAATAATTACGGCATCATGAGACAACCCGGATGATTGGTTACCTGCATCGACAGTCTCTGTCGCTGTGGACGAAGCGACGGTGCCAACGGCTTTATTCCCAGTAGAGCTAGACGCCCCCACTGTAGCCGCAGCTGCCACCAGCGGCCTCAGGATATACGTGGTAGATGTCACATCACAACCCCATGAGGTCAGTTTGGAGGGATCATCTGAAGCTGCTTGGAGTACGAATTTGACGCAGTGTGAAGATTCCCCATAGGTGCTGCAAAAGAGGAGTGTTATTTCATGTATTCCCGTTAAGAGTGTAGATTGAGGCAAACCATTGCATTATAGGCGTGCGAGTGCAGTCCGATGAGGCTGTTCCATCACAGTACTTCGCTCCGCCATCTTCACAAGTAGCGGGGACATAGCAATAGTCAGTGTTGCAGCAACCCCACGAACTTGCCCCCTCGGGCGTATAGCAGCTATAGCCTTTGCCACAATCTGCCGAATAATCTATCCATTTTTTAGCCATATTAGCCTATTTATTCCTACATGAGGGTTGAGACATGGTACTTGCTCGGGTTGTCGTTGAACAGGGCGCAAATTTGTGTGTTTACAGACGTTGGTGACATGTTGGCTGCGTTTAAGGTGATGGATTGTTTGATGCAAGGAGATGGTGCATCCCCGCATTAAATTTGGATCTCGTAACCATTTATTTATACCATGTCAAGATGCCCAATGATTCTTGGTTCCAGACTCATCAGACACAGCGAGTAAAGGCTTGCGCTAACTGGAAAGGCCTGGAGGTGGCTGACGGAACTTTCCGCCAGGGTCAGCGACGAAGGATGGGAATGCAACTGAAGGCACAGAAAAGTGTCATCCCCCGCTCAGCTGAACACACATTTGGCTTTTGAAACAAACCATTGGGCCTCAGCCCCATGACCGCGCGCACTTTATCGATAAAGCCATGGGAGCCGGTATTCTGGCTCAATGGTGTCGGTAAAGTTGCCTATGAGGTGAATAAGCCCAGCTATAAGATTTAAGAGGCGCGGGTGTATATGCCTATATTATAGCGCCTTACTATTACTACCACTCAGCCCCAGGATTGAGATGTGGAATTTTATTTCACCGTTGAGAATACGTGAGAATTAAATCCCGGGCGTTCGGTGCCTGCTACTTCTGATCCAGAGAGAAACAGAATGATCAAAGGCTAGAATGAACCTGTAATTATTTCTGAATTGTTTTAGGTGACTTATTTAGGCCTTCAAAATGCAAACAGGCCTGTTTTTCTCTTCGATTTGCTTGGTTTCTTGCTAGCATTGGAATCGTGCAAAAGCAGTTTGTTGGCTTAAGCACGGCGGTTACGATATAACTCATTTTGTTACCACAGCCAGTACATACGACCATAGCTCTTAGAAAATACGGGATCCCGTCCGCTCTCCCATAGTCAAGCTGAGAAGCGGTGAATTAGTACTCGGGTCGGTGACGACCGGGGAATCCTCGCTGTTGTATGTTTTTTTGCTTGTTGCTCCACTATTTTTTACCACTCTCATTGGGAGATGCAATCAAACGAGATGTTGCTGCCGGATCAAGATTGGAAAACGTTTACAAACGATACGTGCATTTCCCAAATTTCACAACACAACACCATCAAAGGCAGAACTTCGGATATGGCTTTCTTTGCGCATCCTGGTTGGATCGCCTTAGGCCACACTTGTTGAGCCCCGTGACCTTGACCGACCAAGCCGTGAAACAACTTTATTGCTGCGCATCATTCTAGATACATCTAGACTTTGTCTACCCCTTTCTTTATGACTCGAGAAATGAGAATAATAAAGTAAAGCTATGACAGATCCATCGGTCTCGAATTCACAGATCAGTGAACCTGCATCAGTCCCTAAGTTTGATCTACAGACCCCGCTATACCAACATCATCATTTACCTTTGGCACCAAGCCATCTTTGGATCCGAGTTTTCGAGATTCAGGCTGCAGAGCAATTCTCGGCGCCTATAGAATGCAAATTGCAACAGATTTGCCTCGACAAAACGCCTGCGTATGAAACAATATCCTATGCATGGGGAGATCCCTCAATACAATCGCCAGTTTATGTCGACAGCAAGAAACTCGCTGTTCCACGACGTCTCAACGAAGTTCTCAGGTATCTTAGAACATCTCAATCAGCGTTGCCCCTGTGGGCAGATGCAATTTGCATCGACCAGACTTCAGATGCAGAAAAGAATCATCAGGTGAAGTTAATGCCAGATATCTTCAAGACCTCAACAGCGACAAGAGTTTACCTCGGTAAGGACATCGACTATGCTCATTGCATTAAATTTGCCGACATGTTGGTGGAGGGGCGATCCAAGATTTGTGAAGAGGGCGGTACCTCCATAGCAATACTCCTTACACACCAAGACTTTATTAACCATGGTTTACCACCTCTCTCGAGTCCTGACCTTCGTCGATGGCTCGGGATGTTTACCTCGGCGTGGTTCAAGCGGATGTGGACTGTGCAAGAAGTTTCTGTTTCGCAGGCAGTCAATGTGATAGTTCCAGGCAACATGGCCTTTCAGACAATCCCTTGGAATCAGTTGATGAATGGACTGGACGCTGCCCTTTACATGGACTACTTCACCCCACTGGGTATTGACCCGTACCACGCTGTTCTGAACCAAACATGCACATCCAGGGTGCAGCGCCCCCGCAAGTACCGAATGCCAACTAGGCTTTTACCAGTCCTGATGGCTAGCCGACGTTGCAATGCTACATGCGACGAAGACAAGGTCTATGCCCTAGTCGCTTTCATGAGACTAAACTCATTGATTACGGTCAATTATGGGCCGTCCATGACGGTACAAAATGTGTACCATAACACAGCAATTGCAATCATGCAACAAGATAAAGACCTTGGCCTATTCGGTGTCATGAGGTCCAAAAAGCCCAAATATCCTGATCTCCCAAGCTGGGTTCCCGATTGGAGTTGTTCGGCTCCTCATGGTCCCACACTGCAAGGCATCGAGTTTGAAGCTCCGATTGATGGCCTCGCTTGGACACATCAATGCGCTGCGTCAGGGCCAAAAAGTTTCTACACCCCGGCGCTTGATCGTGAAAATCGGTGTCTTGTGGTATCGGGATTTGTCACAGCTACGGTCGAGATGGTTCACACAATGGGGTATGAGTGGGCTGTCGATGTAGACTTAGTCTCACGTGCGCCGTCAAAGGGAATCCGGCAACTTTCAGAAAAGTTGAAAAACTTGGAATCGCTTTACAATGCATTTGGTTTTGACAAGCACTCTAAAAAGAAAGCCTACATCCCAACTGGTGAATCATTCTACGATGCTTTCTGGCAGACGATCCTCGCGGGATGTACCACGTCGGAAAATCGAGCCAGAAATCAAAGTAGCTTCAGGGTCTTCCTAGAAAGATGCGGACGCCAAAAGAAATTCCTCATGGCCCTTGGGATTGCTGAGCAGTTAAAATCGACGGTGGGGACTGCGGCAGAAGGAATATGGCATCTAGCGAAAAAAACGGCCAACTGGGATGAAGATGAGATGACCAAGTTGTGTTCATTCGAGTGGCAAATTCCAGAACTTCACCGTGACCGGGTTCTGATTAAGCTTTCGAGTGGTATGATTGGGGTAGCTCCTGGCCTCGCAAAGTCTGGGGACAAGGTTGCATTGATCAAAGGTGCAAATGTGCCAATTATCTTAAGAGAAAGGGACAATGATGAATGGGAGGTGATTGGGGAAGCCTATATCCACGGCCTCATGACTGGGGAGGAATGGGTTGAGAGTAAAGCAAAAGAAATGTTGTTATGTTAGCACTGCGCACTTCAATGGAAGTATCCTAGAGCAAATGCGGGAGCTCGCATCGCCTCCTTGATGTCGCAGCACTAATTTTCTGCGGGGGAGGGAGAAAGAGAGGCGAAATGGCAAACGAAGCAGTAGGTGATTTAGTGAACACATCATGCGGCAATCCAAGTAAATAGCGGCTCGACTCTAAGCTACTACAGTGCTGCACTTCGAGCCTGAGTACAGATGCTCAAACTGGCGGAAATTCGATCTAGTGGTTTGCCGCGACAAGGAGTCAGCATGGTACGTGCGTGATGGTGGGAGTGAGCGCGACGGGTGGACGTGACAAGAGACCAGATGTCTCTCGAGTATTGAAGAGGTACCCCCGGGCTGCACAATTCTTATGAAAAGGGGGAGTGGCACTTGAGTTTGGGGGCTGTGGGGCAGGTTTGGGGGTGGCTAGTATTTGGGGGCTGTGTGGCTGGCTATGCATAAAGGTTTGTTTGGTGCAGTGTCATGTGCAGGATGCATACAAATATGCATCGGTATTATACTGAACAAGTTCCCGCTTTGCTTTTCATCGCACAGAGAGGGAGTTAACTAATCAAATAAAGCAAGCTTTAAGAACACCATCTACATCCTGATTATGAAGATTACCGCCATTAATATTATGATTCAGTCGAACTTCTGAAAGAATAAAATTTGCCCATCTTTGATCGCACCATGTGCGACTAACAGGTGGGTTTTCACGGTGCCGAGAACCCCACGTCAGCAGCTGTGCAATGTCTCTGCCCAAACATTCACATCCCGTTTTAGCAACACCGAATTCTTCTGCCAGAAAATCACCTTGAGCCAAACTGGCCAATCATGATCGTCATCGGGAAATTTTGTCGCCCTCTTGGACCACTTGTGGTACTCCTGTAACTCTATTGTACCTGGTAATATACAATTTGGTAAAAGCTTACAAGCTTTACGCAGGAGGTGTTTCCCTGTTACATGCTAGAACCAATGCAAACCAGCTAGGACGCGTCACTAATTTTTCACGCTCTGACTGTAAGGATCGAATGCAAACGCGTAACCAAGTGACCATTGCATTAGTTCGACCCGGTGTTTTTCGAGCAGCTGTTCCAACAACCAACAGTACCCCCGATTCATTCTAAGAGACCGCAGTACCCAACAGATCCCCCGCATCTCAAATGCCCACACTCAGCCAGATAACTTCCAACGATATCGCATCTTCGATCCCAAAATCCTGTTCTATGATGCCATTGCTCCCTAAGGAGTTGCGTGATACTATACTTTCTCATTTGGACATTGGCGACATCCGTAATCTGCGTGCAACATGCTCAAGGTTAAAGGAAGTGTTGGCTCTACACTTTGTCCGTGTCTTCCTGTCCGCCAATCATCGCAACATTCAGGTGTTCCGAACCATTGCTGATCACGACGCCTTTCGCCATGGGGTTAGTGAAATTATTTGGGATGATGCGCGATTGGAGAGAAAGCCTACCCCCAAGCTGTTTGGGCGACTTGAACCTCATACGGGAAACCCAGAGCGTAGTGTCGGGAATGATGTATGCTCTGAGTGGTTCCAAAGGGGGCGTTGAGACGGCGATGACATTTCCGAGCATGCTGGGGGGCTAGGGGACTAGCGGGCATACTATCAGATGCTTTTGAAAGAAGAAGACGAGATTCTGGCGTCTGCCGCTGATGTGGAGGTAACCCAATACGGTCTGTAAAGGTTCACATCTCTATTCCGGGTTACTATTACACCTGCAGTTCACGGATTTCCCTGCCAACAGGTGTATAGAACCCCAATCATCAGGGCCTTCCCTCACTGTTTCCAGTATCCTACACCACGTGGTTGGCCGACCTTTCGCCATGTACCCATAGATGCTCTTAGATGGGTTGCCACCGATAAAGGGAATGCTCCTTACCAAGCAGCACATGGGGTAGAGTGCGACGCTAAAGCATGCAGAAACAAATAGCGCGGGTTTCGTATAGTCACTCTGGCTATGGCAGACTCGAAAGAGGACGGTATTTCAGAATTGGTTATTGAAGGTCGCCAGGTAAGGGCCGATATCAATTGCCATATTTTTGATCAGAAGTGTGCCGAGTATGATAATTTAGTTACTATCTTGAAGCGACCTAGTTTTCGACGTGTTGAGTTAGATCTCTGTATTGGTCTTCTTGAGCATGAGAATTGGGCGTCATATCGCAGTGGGCTTCTGTACGATAAATTAGCACAAGCTAAAGGCCTAGAGTGTAAGTATCTGCTTGTAGAGCACCATAGACATTAAAAATGGATATCCCCAACAACTTCATAACAATTAGACTAATTTCCCCTGAGATTAGCCCTGGTGCAGAAATATTTACTAATTTGACGGTATGCCAAATTGGACTGCATCAATCCAACAGCCAGAATTCTGATCGGTGCCCATTTGGACTTCCACTATAACACCAACATCCCCGGAATCGAGTTGACTCTGCGTGAATTGGCAAGTCGTCAAGACCAATTGCCATGTATTGAATCCTGCTGAGGGAACATTATAAAAGTAACGCTGTACTGCGTTACTCAGGTTCCCCCCAACGCTGCAATAGAAGTTTAACGCAGGGCACCCTACCACAGTGCCGGTACGGCCAGGATAAAGCTCCGCCGAAAGGGTATAAGCGGTGTCAGCCTGGAGCTCGGATCCAGGAATGCTTTGAGTTATATCATAGTAGGTGTTTGCAGAGTTGGACGCGACTAGAATACCCATTGAACGCACACCATCGAAATAACGAGTGCTATCGAGACTAACTGACACTCTTTGAGGAACCCAAGGGGCAAAAGTCTCAGGCTCGGCGTCGAAACCCCCATTTATAAGAAAGTTAGTCGGCGTTGGAACTGAGGAGGTTGTACTGGAGCTGGTGGTAGTGGTAGAAGTTGTGCTTTCGGTGGTAGATGTAGTTGTAGAAGAGGAAATTGCCGTGGGAGTCTCAATCGTTTCGGTGGTGGATGTAGTTGTGGTAGACAAAATTGTGGTGCTAGTCTCCGTCGTAAAGGTAGTTGCGGACGACGCAGAAGTTGTAGTTGTCTCGACCGACTCAGTCGTAGTGATAGACGAGGAGGAATCAGACAAAACAGAAGACAGTGAGGTTGTATCAGTCGACGAAGTTGAATCAGTTGAAATGAGTGACAGTTCGGTAGTGATCACGGACGTAGGCAAAATTGTAGAGCTGGGAATAATAGTCTCAGAGCTTGGCGTAGCCGAGCTCAGTGCAGTCTGCACAAGCCAGCTTCAGAGCCAACAGCCAGATACGCTAGGGCCGCAAGGCCAGCACCAGAAACGCGAAAAATCATGCCAAAAGAGTGGACAGCCTGGTGCAGGTCGGAAGTCTTGGCAGATGCAAACTTCAACGTCGATCTGGGGGCACACGCTGCATTTTTACACCACGCATCAAAGAGTGGACTGTACTTGGAAATGAGATAAAATAAGTGCCCCGTTCTACCCTCCCGTTTTTAGGCGACATGTGCTTTTGGCTACACTGGCGATTAGCAGCACGCCACGGCTGAACTATTGGTTTTAATGATACGGGGTATTCCCGTCTCATACAGACGCCCGAATTGCTCTACTTGAACTTTCTCGCGCTACGATATTATTAGCTGAGCAGCATGGTGGATCTCAAATCGACGGCATATTTTCATAATTGTTACCAACTCCATCCAATTTTTGTTTGTATCCGTCAACCAAATTTACGAAAATAGGATGCACTTTGCCATCCCTTTCTAGCCGTGCATCCTCAAAAGAATTAGCCTGGACGGCTGAACTGTGACTTTCTAAAAAGGGAAACGCCACCCCCCCCTCGAATATCCAATTTGCCGGTTAGCGGTTACACTAACGCTAATGTTCCTCAGGCACTAAAGCCTAGCTGGTATTGAGGATTCTAATTTCGAGCTTTTAATATGTGTGTGTGTGTGTGTTTTAGTTTAAATAAAAAGAGTAAGTAGAAAGCTTAGCTAGGAGTGTATATATATATTAATAGAGAAATAAAAGATATATATTTAATAGAGTATATACATAAGAAATAGTAAATAGCTTTAAATTATATATTAAGTTTTAAAAAATATTTATATTTTATTATATTATATATATTATATAATTATAAATAGTTTTAATTATTTAATTTAATAAATATAGTTATAATTAAATTAACATAATGAGCTTTAAATTATATATAATATATTTTTATATCTTTATTTAATAACACTAATAGCTACCTAATTTAACCTAGTTCTTTTATTGATTTATAATTTGTATATAAGATTTAATATCTCTCTTATTATTTACTATACTTTAATTTATAAATTGTTTATAAATTGCTAGGGATTTTCTTTACTTAAAGCTTATAATAGCTATCTTAAATAGCTATTATAAACTAATGCTTATTTAACTTTAAATCTTGAAATCTAATTTTAATTTACTTTTTAGATATTTATTAAATATAATTATATTCTTTTTTAATAAATTTTATTTTATTAATAAATAAATTATTTTTAAATAATATAATAAGTTTATATATTATAGGTTTTAGCTTTTATAATATTATAAGATTAATAATTTATATTTTAATTTATATATAATAAAGAAATTTATTTTTATTAAATTTTAATTAATATTTTTTATATAAATTAAAATATAAGTATTTATTAAAATTATTATTAATATATTTTTAATATATAATTAATTTAGATTTTAAATAATATAATATTTAAAAGATATTTTAAAGTAAAAAGATAATAATAATAATAATAATAATAATAGTAATTATAATATAATAATAAAAGATTTATATTAGGATTTATTAATTTTAATAAGAAAAGTTATTTTAAGTATAATTATTTAAGTTTTTATAATAATATTAAGATTATATTATATAATATAAAATTAATTATTTTTTAATTAAATAAATTATAATTAAATTATTTATATATTTATTATTTTATAGCTTAGAGCTCTTAGTTGAGTTTTTTCTAATTAGATTAAAATATAAATTTATTATAAAATATTTTTATATAATAATTTTAATTTTAAAATATTAATAAAATATAATATAAAAAATCTTAAATTATATTATTTAAATTAACTTATTATTTTTATTAATTTATAATTATATATAAAATTCTTTATCTTTTTTATTATTTATTATATTTTAATATATAAATAATTTATACTTTTATTAAAATCTTTTTTATTTAAATATAATAATAATTATTATTAAAAGCCTTAATAAAGTTCTTTTTTTTATATTAAATTCTTTAATTATTATTTATTTATTATTTATTTATTATTTATTTATTATTTATTTATTATTTATTTATTATTTATTTATTATTTATTTATTATTTATTTATTATTTATTTATTATTTATTTATTATTTATTTATTATTTATTTATTA